>SKCR01050723.1:0-1200000 GCA_019454045.1 Zanthoxylum bungeanum | reverse complement strand
TTGATAAACCTTCAACACAACCTAACTCAAAATCCCTAATCCTTTTGTTGGGTGTGCAAACAAAGTCCCAAAGTCCCACATTGGTTAGATATGGGGAGGATCATGGGTTTATAAGTAGGGACAATATCTTCATTGGTATGAGGCCTTTTGGGTATAGCCCAATAGCAAATCCATGAGGGCTTAAGCCCAAAGTGGACAATATCATACCAATGTGGAGATAAGTGATGTCCTAGGTTTCCTTACAGTGGTATCAGAGCCATGCCCCGGAGTTAGCCATGTGGATGAATCCTCGGAATACCGAACAAAGGTGGTGAGCCCCGATCGTGATCCGTGAGTGCTCGGTTAGACAGGCTGTGTGCTCTGGTCTTCATGGAGTGGACGGATGAATGATCGTTTGAGGGGAGGCTCAGTTGTCCTTTGTGGTCCTTTGTTCGAGGGGAGGATTGTTGGGTGTGCAAACAAAGTCCTAAAGTCCCACATTGGTTAGATATGAGGAAGATCATGGGTATATAAGGATGGACATGTATCTTCATTGGTATGAGGCCTTTTGGGTATAACCCAAGAGCAAATCCATGAGGGCTTAGGCCCAAAGTGGACAATATCATACCAATGTGGAGATAGGTGATGTCCTAGGTTCCTTACAGTGGTATCAGAGCCATGCCCCGGAGTTAGCCATGTGGATGAATCCTCGGAATACCGAACAAAGGTGGTGAGCCCCGATCGTGATCCGTGAGTGCTCGGTTAGACAGGCTGTGTGCTCTGGTCTTCATGGAGTGGACGGATGAATGATCGTTTGAGGGGAGTCTCAGTTGTCATTTGTGGTCCTTTGTTCGAGGGGAGGATTGTTGGGTGTGCAAACAAAGTCCCAAAGTCCCACATTGGTTAGATATGGGGAGGATCATGGGTTTATAAGTAGGGACAATATCTTCATTGGTATGAGGCCTTTTGGGTATAGCCCAATAGCAAATCCATGAGGGCTTAAGCCCAAAGTGGACAATATCATACCAATGTGGAGATAAGTGATGTCCTAGGTTTCCTTACACCTTTAGAGTTCTTTAGGAGGAGTTTTGGTAGTCGGAGTTCCGGCGTTCAGAGGTGATACAATCTACTCAGAGACTTCGGAGGTTCTGAAGAAATCCGTAGGTTGCAGACTTAAGGTGTTGTCTTGAGTTCTTACAGTATTGAGGTACTTGAGTCGGTGCAGTTGTCACCATGGGTCTTGACCATCGCTGTAAGTTTTTCTCGATATAGTGGATTGGGCTGGTAGCCGATATACCCGGAGTGGTTTTTAACTCGGAAGAGTTTTCCACTTCGTCACCAAAATTACTTGTGTTGATTTTGTGTGGTTTGATTATATTTGCTGCTTTAATTATTATTATTGTTTTTACATTTGCAGCTTATTATTTTAGTTGGTTGATTTGTTATATTGCCTGTTGCAATTCCATAGTAGCAGTAACATGACTTGTCCTGCTTATTGTTTGTAATTCCGCATAGGGTCAGAACTTTGGATAACCTCGAATTTTCACTTGTCAATGAATCCAAGTTTGGCACTGCACAAATATGGATACATAAATATATTGATCATGCTAAAATACAAATACCAAATGTTGAATCCAGGTAACTATAGTAGGGAGGACGCTCCACATACACATATTCTTGCGGTTCTTCATTCTTCTCACACTTAATACAAAGGAACTAAATAATCCCTCCTTGGTGGGTTATTCAAACCAATTCTAGTTTTCAATCTTCCAGTTGGAAATAAACCTAGAAATGATGTCCGGAAAGTTTACAGAAAATTATACATGTAATACAAGAATACAATGCCAATACAGTGAACGAATGATATCACAATAGTTCATGGAAAATTATACATTTAAAGACAAATTGGGTATCAAATCCGATTCTAAATTCGGTTCCGATTCCGGTTCTATGGTCCGGTTCCGGTTCCGATTATTCTGGAACTGGAACCGGACCGATTAAAAATCGGTTCCATCTGTTTGGAACCGGAACCGGACTGGTTACAATCGATTCCGATTCCAAATCCGAATTTTCGGTCCGGTTCCAACCGGTTCCGGGTAGATCCGGAACCGGTACTCACCCCTATCCAAAAACATCATTAATGAGAGAGTAGAAGATGCCCACTTCCGCCGAAAACTCGTTTGCAATTAAAAGTGTAATCGGAACTTTACAAGTTCAAAAGCGCGTATTGCTTCGTATTTTTTTAGCGTCTCCATCTCAAATGATCAACGACCTACCAATAATTTTCAACCACTACAATCGGCAATTTTATGAACTACACGACCCCACTAACATGGCCACTATGTAAATCTCATTGTCATTATCATAAATTAAGTTTGGTCATTTTTCTTATCTCATCTCGTCGATAGGATGTAGGACGAAATTTTATATTTTGATTTAAAAATAAGACATAATAAAAATTTTATCTCAATAATTTAGCGGGACTGGATGGAGATAGTTTGTTGAATTCCGTTCTGTCATATCCTAAAAATTTAATCTTGATTTTTTCTAATTAATTAAAGGGAAATGTTAATGAGTGTCCTTATGGCACTTGTTAATGATCCATTTTAGGAAAGTTTTTATAGGAAAAATGAAAAAATAATTAATGTTTTGACAATTTTTTTTTTCCCCAAGAAATTCTTCGATTTCTTCCGGAAGCAGATGCTTATTCATCTGCCTTTCACTTTCCGTGAATAGCCGGGACATTGAGGAATATCCAGAAAGACATTTAGGGAATCGATCTGATTCTATCTCTCTTTATTCCGTTTGAAGAAAAGAAGGATCCCAAAGAATCGATCTGATTCTATCTCTCTTTATTCCGTTTGAAGAAAAGAAGGATCCCAAAGAATCGATCTTTCTTTTAGTTGTTGAATCTCTCTTTTGATCAATGTGTGATATTCTGAATCTTCATTACTAATGGAATCGAAATGATCTCTGGATTGATCAGAATATCATTTCCATTGGCTAAAATCCGTTACTTGAACGAAATTATATCTTATGGAATCATATTGAATATTTGACAATACATTCCGTACCTTAATTAAATTAACAGTTAAAAGAATTAAAAGTAACGAGTAATTTTTTTTAACTTAATATAAAAAGCTAAACCTAAAATATCCAAAAATCTCTTAGCCTGTACCGGCGCACATCACTTATTCCTCCAGATCAATCTGACATCCTCAACAGTGCAGCAATAACCAACCCCTCACAACAAAGAATAAATTAACCCAAAAGAAATGAAGAAGAAAGGGAGTTCAAAGCTGAACGTGGCCATAATACACCCAGATCTTGGCATAGGTAATTTTATTACTGGCTCTCTTTCAATCTCTCTCAGCTTATTTACGTGAACCAAAAATTTCTATATATATATATATATATATATTCAATCGATCAATTTAGGTGTTAATTTGAATGATTGTTGCTAAATTGAATATAACCTCTGTGTGGCTTCCCATAAAGCTGAAATTAATATCAAACCAAAAGTAAAATAAGAATTATAGAAACATGGCATGTTTGATTAATTAGATTTTAGGGCTTTTGTGTTGCGTTCCACTGTTTATCAGGATATTGTGCACTGATGGATAGGTGGAGCTGAAAGACTAATTGTTGATGCGGCTGTTGAACTTGTATCCCACGGGCATAATGTTCATGTTTTTACAGCTCACCATGATAAAAATCGATGTTTTGAGGAAACAGTTAATGGTGAGTTGCTTTTTAATCTTAATTTATGTCATCTTTAAGTTGTAATAGGAGAAATTGGTTGAATTTGGATTTTGGAGAAATTTTTTTGTAAGTTTGTTAATGTCTAATTGGTATTTCGCTATCTTGCTTTTGTATTACAATTCATTTTGAAATGTCAGCTGATGTTCCGAGTTTTGTTCTTGATGTAATAAAAGTATTGTTGTTTCTGACTTGAACTTGAAGGGGCAGAGGATTATTGAATTGAATATGAAAAATCATTAATCATCAGTTTCTTGAGATGTGATTTGATGATCATGTCATGTTTCTTACTCTTTGTGAGATTTTCTTCCCATGTAGAAGGCTAGATTATTTGTGCATGCTGTTGCAAGTTTAAACAAGGTACTTACCGGGTTTTTTCTTTCTACAAATTGTATTTCTAGACTCAGGTATCGAGTTCTTTTTACAGGATTGAGAAAATTCATGTGGCATGTTGTTGGAAAAGGCAGGGAGTAGTTTTAATTTTATAAAATAGTGCTGTGAGAGTCTATACACATGATGAATGAGGGTAAACTGAGGTGTGGCTGGGGAATAAAATTGAATTTTGGAACAATTCTAGTTGACTGAAGTTGGTACTCTGAGTTGTGTAGGATTGTATGTGATCTTTACGGGAAGCTTTTGAAGTATAGGTCCATTTTTTCTGTAATCATAATTTGATTAAGTAGGCGGTAGTAACATTTAGATTCCATATAGTCCTAGTTTAATTTTGACCGTTTTAAGTAATTTAGTAATTTGTTCCCTTCGATAGTTGTGAAGAACTTTAACTTTCAAATTCAATTCAGGATGACATTTTTGAAAGCTTATTGGTATGCCAACAATGGTACATCACAGCTCTTGTTATGTCTGAAATTCGTCATCTAGGCATCTATATTGGCATATGAGAACCATAACCTAAATAAGCAATTAATTCAAGAACTGAAAATTTGCTTAGATTTAGGATTTTAGCTTTGGGCTACGGATGAGAAAGGAGCAAAAAATTTCCTGTGGAGTCAGGGACATTCTTTGGAATTTTATACGTGTTGCATATTCATGCTTTTATCGGCTCTTATGCTTTCATTCTCGTTTTGTAGTGTTCAAATTAAAATAGTTCCACACATTATTAATTTACATCTATTGATCAGGCACCTTTCCAGTTACCGTTTATGGAGACTTCCTACCTCGTCATATTTTCTACCGTCTTCATGCAATATGTGCATATCTGCGATGCATTTTTGTTGCTTTATCTGTGCTGCTCGGGTGGTCATCATTTGATGTTGTAATAGCAGATCAAGTTTCTGTTGTCATCCCGCTGTTACAACTTAGAAGGTCAACAAAGGTATTTATGCTGAATATTGGCTGTTGTATGTGAATCCTTGCCCTGTTGTTATTCAATTACTATTCCTCTTTACCAGGTTATATTCTATTGTCATTTTCCGGATATGTTACTGGCTCAACATACAACTTTTCTCAGGAGGATGTATAGGAAGCCTATAGACTTTTTCGAAGAATTAACAACTGGTTTGATTCTGGTTTTGTTCTGCTTATACAAAATAAACTGTTACCTTATTTTATAATTATATCTTTTGCAATCAAATAAATTTGAGTGTAGGAATGGCAGATATGATACTTGTTAATAGTGGATTTACTGCCGATACCTTTGCAAATACATTCAAGCAACTTCATGCTCGAGGAATTCGTCCAGATGTTTTGTATCCAGCAGTCAATGTGGATCAGTTTGATAAACCCCATTCTTATAAGTAACGGACATGTTTGTATATCTCATTTCTTCTAGTACTTTTTTTGTTCAACCCAGAATACTGTGTGTAAACATTTCTGTGATTCTGTATCTTTTACTAGTCAAAGTTTGAAGTCTTAATTTTTAATATTTGCTTTGGTGTAGGTTGAATTTTCTCTCCATCAATCGCTTTGAAAGAAAGAAGAATATTGATCTAGCAGTTTCAGCCTTTGCCATGCTTCAGAACCTTGACAACACAGCTGATGTTACATTGACCATTGCAGGCAAGTCTCTTCCTATTTCTGATTTAACAGATATCTTTTACTGACTATTTTGCATGTCAATACACTGAAGTTTTTTATGAGTTGAGTTTGTTCAATGATTTTGTAGATCAGTGCTCAAAAAAAGGACCACTTTCACCCAATTAGTTGTTATGTTTACTTATGAGAAGCATGTGAAGATAGATTGTTATTGTTTACTTATGAGAAGCATGTGCAGATAGATTGCTGGTAATGAAGTTCCTAGTGATGTGTTTGTGATCCATCGTACTATTGCATTTGTTATGTCATATAGTTGACGTCAAATGGGCTTTCAGTTTTATTTTAGCATACTTTCTTGAAGATAGTTCCTTATAAGTTTTTACGTCTGTTGGGTTTGCATCAGTATTATCAAAGGCGCGCCTAGGTAGAGGCGCTAGCCATTGCGCCTAGAGGGTATCCAGGCCAGGCGACGTGCATCAGGCGCACGCCTAGGCGATGAGGCGCGCGCCGCCAATGAATGAGGCGCGCCTTAGGTGCATAATGCCAAAAATCTTGGTTTTTGACCCGATTTCGTTGATTAAAGCTCTTTTTTGTATTTTTTTTGGTTTTTTTCTAGCATAGAGTTAAAAAAAAAAAAAGAATAATAACAATAAATCTCATTATTTAATTTAATTTATTTACTTTTGACACGACTCTTAGATAATTTGTTGGGATTGTTTAAAATTTTAAGAAAAAATTATATTTTGTAAAATATAAATGTTTGCCATAATAATTAATAATAGATCATACATTTATAATTATTGGGAACATAATTTTAACCAAAAGATTAAACTAGTCAATAATAAAATTGTACATAAGACAATATAAATAAATATTAATATCTTAGTTATTATAGTAACTTAGTTGTGAAAATAGTGATGTATATAAATTTAATTGAGTGCAATAATTTATAAATGTTTTGTCATAATTTGGTCAAAATATTAGAAAATACTCAAAATAAAATGATTAGAAGAATATAGTCATATACATGTTCCTCTTTCTAATTGAAAAATTATATATACAAATATGCGCCTCACATTCCTCAGGCGCGCGCCTTGCGCCTTGAGACGCTCGCCTAGGCTCCAGGACCTTTTGCGCCTCGGTGCGCCTCGCTCCTTTAATAACACTGGTTTGCATGCAGATACTTGATAGTTGCCATTTTCTTCTTTAATATGCTACTATGCATCTAGAATAAATCAAGAGGTTGGCGCAGTGATGCTATGTCTAAAGCAATGATTTAAAACCCGGACCGGACCGGCAGGTCCGACCGGTTAAACCGAGACCCAGTCCAAGGTCCGGTTCGGGTGACCCCTTTAGCCCCGGGTGCTATTGAACCGGCCTCAAACCCGCAGACCCGGCCTGTTCAGCCGCTGAACTGGTCCAGGTTCAGCGGGTTTTTGGTTCTTTTTTTAAATTTTTTTATTATTAATTTAGGTATTTTTTTATATATTTTTTATAAAAGATCTAGTTAATTAGTGACCCTGGGTCGACCCGCGGTCCGACCTCTGACCCTTGCCTTGACCCTCTTCCAATCGAGGGTTGATCGATCGGGCCGGGTTTTAAATCAATGTTCTTAAGTGTACGAAGCTTTTTAGTTGGCCAGATTTACTCACTTTGTTTTTCATAGCCCAAAAAAGTGGAATCATCTGGAACGAATGTTCAAAAATTCGAACTAAGGTGGTGCCTCGAGGCATACCTCACCCGCCTCGCAGCCACTGCCGCCTTGGCCGAGTTTTAGAAATGATTGCCTCACAGGACTTAGGCAGGAAGCTTCGGTTCAATTTGAGACGAGGCATTGCGAGGCGGACACCCTGACTCAAAACATGTGTTTTTTAAAAACCTTTTCTGAACATTTGATTAGAACAGTCCAGAAACCAACTTTACCCCATAAAGCCCATAGTTGTGTGGAATGGTTTTAACATTTGGAGTAACAATGGCAAATGATTTCATTTACCAACTACAGAGCAGATCCAGCGAGTGACAAGAACTGAAAAGAGAAGAAGTGTGAGAGGTGTTAAAAGATTTTACTCATTTTTTGTTATTTTAAAGAATTTTAAGGTAATTCTATTATTAATTTATTTATTTTTTTAGAAAAGAAAATTGTAAAAAATACTTGTTTCTTTGACAGAATATTTTTGTGATGGTTAAATCTTTCGAAAACATGAAAGTTTTAATTAATTTATAAAATTACTACTCAATTTACGAAAAGATAAACCTTGAATTCATTTACTTTTTTTTTTGGGTAACATGTATAGTCATTATTCAACATTAATAGATTAGTTCCATAAAAAGTTTTCTTATAACATTCATCCCCATTGTCAACCCTAAATTCATTTACTTTTGTTTAGTTTTCCCATATGTTTTATGTTTTAGTTGGTATGGATATGTTGTGAATGATTTTATTTTGATGATTTTATGCTTTTATTTTTTATTTTTTCCCGTGTTCGGATTGAGACTATTGCCTCGACCTCATTGAGGATGTCTGCGTCGCCTCACGCGGAGGACCGCCTCGTATCACATACCGAGTTTTTGAACCTTGTCTGGAACTAGAGAAATCATTGCACACAGTGATGAGTAGTAAATTATATAGCTGATGGTAAAAGAATGAAAGAAATTTGCTTGATGAAACTCAAAACTTGTCTTTAACATGTAATTGGAGAAACTGAGCTGCAGCAGGGAAAGCAAAATTGAGTTCTATATATACTATGGCTGCACTTACATCAATGCAATTTTATTGCTAATATGCAATCTAGTAAGCTCTTGGTTAGATTTACAGAAGAAAATTTTACCTTGTTGCAGGTGGGTATGATAAACGCCTGAGGGAGAATGTTGAGTACTTGGAGGAGCTTAAAAGCCTGGCAGAAAGAAATGGTGTGTCTAATCGGGTCAACTTCATAACATCATGTTCAACTGCTGAAAGAAATGCTCTTCTTTCTGAATGTTTGTGTGTCCTTTATACACCAAAGGTGTGTTTGCTTCTAGTATTATCACTGGAGTTGATTCCCAATAAAAATGATAAAATATAACTCGTTGGATGTGCAATTATTGTAGGATGAACACTTTGGCATTGTTCCATTGGAAGCGATGGCCGCCTATAAACCTGTTATTGCATGCAACAGCGGGGGACCTGTGGAGACAATTAAGAATGAGGTGACAGGATTTCTTTGCAACCCTACTCCCAAAGAGTTCTCTTTGGCCATGGCTAAACTCATCCAGGAGCCCCAAATGGCTAAGACAATGGGTGAAAATGCCCGACAGCATGTCATGGAGTCATTCTCTACAAACATTTTTGGCCAACGTTTGAATCGATTTCTTGCTTCTGTTGCCGGGAGTAAGCAGGACTGAATGGTACTAGACGAGAGTGCATTTATTTCATTGGTACTGGAATTTAATTGTGATATAGCCATGAATGGAGACCTTATAAATTTTTGTGGACAACTATATCTCTGTATACGCTTCAACACATCAATTGCAGGAGAGAGCTGAATGTTGAAGGGCAAAATGTACTGTAAGATGGCAATGTTTTCTCTGATACACAGAAATGAATTCTCTCTCAGAGATTTCACTAACCTATACTGAAATTGGAATAACTGAATCTGTGTAATGTCGGAGTCGCCATACAGTTACTAAAATTTCCTTGATTGTGGAGAGTTTCAGGATTCTGCATCTGTTCTGAATTACATTGCATTGTTTACATTTGTCGTTTACGATGAAGTTAATGTCGCATTTCTTTCTGACAAACCTAGTTGCCTTTCTCTAGAAGATTTTCTTCAGATTCAAGATTCTCTCTCACAAACCTAGTTGCCTTTCTCTGGGTTTTTGGGTTGCCTTGACAGACATTTTCTTCGTTCTATATTGGCTCTCTTATCTGATATTGTTCTTCATTGCAGATATGAGAAATGGCATCTCAATACTATCTTTTAATAGTTGTTCTCAACCCTGGACAAAGGAACGGAGGGTTGTATTTGATTTCAACGACCAACATAATTCATAAACAAAGTTGTGCTAATGATAAGTTGTTCCTCTTAAGGAATACGTTATAGAGCATTATGTTGTATGGGAAAAAGTGTAGAGAATTTCATTCTGAAGGAAAACCATAGCCATATGAATTTCAAAACATCCACAAACGTCCAAAGGTCATAAGAACTTCAAAACATCCACAAACGTCCAATAAACACCGAGACAAATTTACAGGATGATGTCAAAACAAAGTCAATATTAATTATTTTTTCTCAAATCATCAGTCTGTCTGTTTATTGCAGGGCTCTATCCAGATAAGGCAATATATTAGGAGAAATTCATCATTTTTATTATTAAAATTATTTTCCATTTTTAGCAATCCATGTACTATATACTATATGTATAATGTATTATCCTAAAGTGGGGCTTTGCGAACAACAATATTCAAAATATGGATAAAGTAAAAGGAGATATAAAAGTGGCAGGAGATAAGTATCGTTCAATCTTGAATGAAGAAGCAAAGAACACCCAGTCGAGGCACGGTGTCACGGGCCGACTTTTTCCTTAATGGAAAAAAGGCTCGTGCGGCACTTACCAAGGGACACGCCCCTTGTAAGTCAGCCTTCCTACAGTCTCACAAATAAATTCTAGTTTTTGGGAGTCTACATACCCATATATCGATAAGTTACAGAAGTTAACATGCTATCTCGAAGCATACAAACACGGGCCCGCACTATCTCGGGACCCGATAAATAAACAACACAACCGAATATAAAAATATGACATTTTCCAACGAACTCGATCATGACAATACACCATTGTCCCAACAATATTTAAGGGCGAAAGGGTTCACGGCTAAAGCCCCTAGATCACCAAAGCCCCCTTGGCCACTAAGGGTGGCAAAAAAGCCCACGGCCCGGCCCGGCCCGGCAAGCCCAGCCCGGCCCGGCGGGCTTTGGCCCGGCCCGCGGTCGAAAAGGCCAGGGCCGGGCCATAAAATGAAAGCCCGACTCGGGCCCGGGCCCGGGCCGGCTTTCCCACTTTGGCCCGGGCCCGGCCCGGCCGGGGCCAAAATTAAAAAAAAAATTTAAAAAACATAAATATATATATGTTTTTAATATGTTTTTAATATGTTTTTATCATTTTTATTATTTAAATTGTTAATTTATCAATGAAACTTGTGATTTATTTATAAATTGTCTTTATATATAGTGTAAATATATTTTATATTTATATTTTTTTTATTTTTTTTTAATTCGGGCCAAAAAAAGCCCGGGCCCAAGCCCGGCCCGACTCGGGCCGGGCCGGGCTTTTCACGGGCCCGGGCTTTTTTTTGGTTGGCCGGGCTAAGGCCGGGCTTGTAAAAGCCCGGCCCGGCCCGGCCCATTGCCACCCTTATTGGCCACCCCAAGGTTCACCTAGGATTTCCCCTCGATGAGGTTTTAAAGACATTGCACATGTTTCACCAGTATACACACCTGACGCTTGAGTGGTCACCCCCCTCTAAAATCTTTATTACGAGGATTTTCTAGGAACTCTTTCAGCGAGTCAATAATCCATAATATAATTGACTTTGGGTTAAAATTTCATCCCAAGACAAGCTCGTCTCGATGGCTTTCCACAACACCCCCACTTTTGCGACAAAGTGCACAGTAAGGGCCAAAAGTAGGCACACTGCAATAATCTCCTGGCAACTCTCGAAATAAGACTCCACGGCTGAAATTTTCCCAGTACATGCGACCATAAGCTTCACTCATGACCTTGGTCTAACTCAATCCGGCGCCCCGGGACATAAGGTCCTTCAAAACGCACCAAAACTAGGCCAACGGCTAGCGGCAAACTAGCACGTTTCTAAATCTCCTGATAAACTTCAGAACATGACCTCACATATAAAATCTACCTAGTACATATGCCCATGAGAGTTACTTATGACCTCGAGCGAGCTCGATCTGGCACTCCAGAACATAAGCTCATTCACAACGCTGCAAACTAGGCCAGCGGCTAACGGCTAGCGAGCACATGTCTAAATCTCCTGAAAAACATTGGAATGAGAACTCACAGATAAAATCTACCCAGTACAAGAGCCCATGAGAGACATATATGACCATGAACGAGCTTGATCTGATGTCCTGAAACATGAGCTCTTTTACAAAGTGGCAGGACGTAGCCTTAAATTGGGACCGTGACACACAGCTAGATATGGTAAAAATATTCATACCTACGATATCCAATCCAATTGGATTGGATAATATCCATCCAAATTTAAATGAATTTTAATAAGGATATTTTTTAAAATATCCAATTGGATATTTGATGGATACCGGATATTTAACTATTATCCAAAATCCAACCAAACACCATAGTCCACTCAAAAATAATAAAACAAAAGTTAAAATATGGTCGGAGGCTTTAGAATCAAGGACCCAAAGGCCTATAGGAGAGGAATGAGTGAGGCAAGCCACATAATTACCAGTGTGGGCAACAAAGGCGGAGAAAGATCGCTGAGAAGTCTGATACTAAAGGAAAGCTGCATAAGCTTGGCCAGATAAATTGACATGCTGAGATGGGTGCTCGGAAGAGTTAGAGGATGCAGGACTGTCAACTTAAGCAACCTTAGCAGTAGGAGGACGAGGTGGTTTACCATGAAGTTGATAGCAACGCTTTCGGAGATGACCAAGATTATAGAGTAAGTGCATTTGGACGCGTGCCTCGGTTGGGACCCCGACCGCCCTTGGAACTTTCCTATGCTGCTAAGATGGAAGTCTCTGTGGATAGGGACTCAGAGTCAATGACGGAAGATGAGATGACTCGAAGGAGCCGAGCAAAAATATTCTCTAGAAAGTGGATAGTAGCACTGGCCAATATCTGATCACGAACTAGCTGAAGCTCAGATCGTATCCCAAGCAAATTCAACACCATAAAGAACCGTTCTCGCTGGCGTTTCTATTCAGTAATAGTAGTAGTAATTGGCAAGATAGAATTGAACTCATCTCGCAATGATTCAATTTGACCAATATACTCAGATATAATCATATCATGTTGATTCAGAGAAAATACATTGGACATAACATTATAAAATCTATGGATATCATTAGTATACAAAGCTTGAGCCTTACTCCATAACTTGTGGCAAGTGTTATAAGTCTGAAACATGACAAGAAGTTTATGATCAATGGACTGCCATAAGAGATTACATAATTGAACATCAATCTTTTTCCAATATTTGTGATCCTCATCCGGTATAGCATCCTCACTAGAGGTCAAGTGGTCTTCACACCCTTACCCCATAAACCATGATTCAACTGATGTCGACCAAAAGACGTAATTTAAAGAGCCAATTAACTTTTCAGATGTAATAACATGAGAATCAGAAAGAATAGGAACTGAGGCGCCTATTTTAGGCAAGATCAGAGTTCGGGGATGAGTGTCGCTTTCAGATGCGGTATCCATAGGAAATATCTCTGAAAACTAGGATCAACCTACTGATACCATGTAAAGAAGTAGAGTAGAATACTATATATATTTGCTTTAAAAAGTATTTACAAGAGATGATTTTATATAGCCTTGAGAATACAACAAATTAGGAAAGTAAATATTACACATAAATATTAATTATTCTAGCAATCAATGTAATTATTATATTCCTAATTCTAAGAGTGCTTAATGGTGGAAATGTGATCTTTAGATACTTCATACTTGAGAAAAATAAAGAAAGATGACTGTAGAATATTATACCCCGATTTGAACTCAGTGACATTGGAAATAGAAGCAAGTGAACACAAAACAAGTCAATTAAGATACTCATCAACCAAATTTCAACAGGAATAGAACTTGCAAACAGTGCCTCTGTTTTGCTTCAAAATTAAACACTTGCCTATTTAGAGAAAATTATTTTTCTGCTTGTTTCGCGAGTCAATCGAGCAGTAAACACTTGCCTATTTAGAGAAAACTATTTTTCTGCTTGTTTCGCGAGTCAATCAAGCAGTAAAAATATTAGTTAAAGGGTTTCTATTTTTGCATTTGGAAATGAGTTTCGAGTCTCATATGGACTTGGCTGCTTATTTTGTCATTGAACTTGTCTCAAGACAGTCTTTACACAATTTAAGCGAGAGAGTACGCATACTGTTTATACTTGAAATGGGCAAACACCGCCATTGAACTTCTCTAAAGGTTCTGTGGCCCTGTGGGTACTGTGGATAGATTGTTTTCTCAGTTACTTCCTTTATCCCCTTATCATAGGATCTCATAGTTGGTGGTTTCTTTTTTGGTTTCACTCATTTATGTGTGTTTAGTAGGGGTGTTCATAGGTAAGAGTGGCAGTTTAGCCAGCGGCCCGGCCCGGCCCGGTCGGCCCGACGGGCTTTGGCCTGGCCCGTGGTGGAAAAAGCCCGGGTCGGGCCTTAAAATGAAAGCCCGACTCGGGCCCGGCTTTCCTATTTTGGCCGGGGCCCGACCCTGCTCGGGTCGAATTTTTTTTTTAAAAAAACATAAATATATATATATATATTTAATATGTTTGTATCATATTTATTTATTTTTAGCATTTAAATTGTTAATTTATCAATGAAACTTGTTATTTATTTATAAATTGTCTTTGTATATAGTGTAAATATATTTTATATTTATATATTTTTAATTTTTTAATTTTTTTTTAAATTCGGGACCAAAAAAAGCCCGGGCCCGGGCGCCCGCCCGAGCCCGGCCCATTGACATCCTTATTCATAGGGTCAGGTCGACCCGCGACCTGACCCTACTCGATCCGGTCGGGTTTATGAATTTTAAAATTCAATTTTGAGTCAATTTGGACCCGACCCAATGTAAATGATATTATAATTATAATATATATATATATATATATTTAATGATACGATTTCTACAACAAACAAGTGTAGTTGAAATGGCAAAGTATGTACTTAGTCTTTGAATGGTCCCGGTTCGAATCCCAACAATTTTCGAAAATTTTAGTAAACTAAATGTTGATGGTGAGAATCGAACTCGTGATCAGGTAGATATTAATCAGTACTTTGCCATTTCAGCTACTCAATTGTCTTGTCAAATTTGTATCAATAATATATATATATATATATATATAATATATATATATTATATATATATATATATATATATTTAATGATACGATTTCTACAACAAACAAGTGTAGTTGAAATGGCAAAGTATGTACTTAGTCTTTGAATGGTCCCGGTTCGAATCCCAACAATTTTCGAAAATTTTAGTAAACTAAATGTTGATGGTGAGAATCGAACTCGTGATCAGGTAGATATTAATCAAGTACTTTGCCATTTCAGCTACTCAATTGTCTTGTCAAATTTGTATCAATAATATATATATATATATATATATAATATATATATATATATATATATATATATATATATATATATATATATATATAATATTTACTCAATATTATGTTGACCGGATCCGACCCGCAGTTTTTTGACCCGACCCGTTGCGACCCGACCCGCACGGGTCACTTTCTCAAATTTCGGGGTTGCGGGTCAAATGACCCGACCAGATCGGATCATAAAAAAATAAAAAAACTTAATCCGACCCGACCCGTGAACACCCCTAGTGTTTATAAAAAGGAGTGGTTTACTCGACATAAAACTTTTGACTAAACATGGTTGACTTAGATATTTAACCATTAATTTCCATCCAATCCAACGGTAGAGATGATTGATGAATTGGAAATTTAAATATCAATGCTTTAGATCTATACCATTGGATTGAATGAAATAAATTGTCCCCTATTTTACCAAACCAACCAAGTCTTTCTCATTAAGTGGGGTCGATTATATGGATTTTTTGATGCTATTGTGCTATATATGAGATTATTGTTTCATCAAGCTCTATAAAACATATATCTCTTTTTATGGTTTTTATCCATATCAATTTAGGCCTTCCTCACCTTGCTTGACATATGACAATACCATTTACTCTCTTTTTCTCTTCGAAGCGTTTATCTGTTTACGTTGGATATGCTCAAACTATCTTAATTGTGTTTCTCTCATCTTCTCCTCAATTGGTGCTACACCCACTTTCTTTTTAATTTGTTCATTGCTAATTTTGTCTTTCCTAATCCACTCACACATCCATCTAAGCATTGTCATCTCAAATATCATCATTTTTTTGGACATGTTGATACTTTATTGCTCTGCATTCTGCCTATGTTGAGATGTTTCAACTTTAACAAGAGCTTAAGTTGAAATATCTTTTCATAGTTGGTCTCAAGCCCGAATTAAAGAGAGAGGTTATGTTCGGCCTCGACAGTTAACATAAAACCTATCGAATTTATTATGACATGGATTCTAAACAAAATCGTGTCCTATTATAAGTTTAAAAAATAAAAAGTTAATATATCCTCACTAGGGGTGGCAACAGGCTGGGAATAGTACGAGAATGTTAATATCCATACATATCCCCTTCAATTAACGGGTACGAAAATTATCCCCCAATGTATCGGGCTTTCGTGCGGGGATTTTTCCTCTATTTATACGGGATATCGATACCCGTACTTGACCCGTCCAATTAACAGGTATAAAAAATTATATATTTACCCGCTCCTAACGTATTTGGCCCCGTGAGCCCCATCCCTATGGGGATTTTGTTAAATTGTCTTTAACTTTTTATATGCATCCAGCTCAGGACCTAAAGGTAAGTATCACATATTGTAAATTCATGCAAACATGAGATTATTTGATTACTTTTCACTGAATCTAATGCTGCATATTTACGTGTGACCTTCTTCTCTTTCAGCTTTACAAGGTTAGGATAGTTCCTTTTCCAATGTCCATATTTATTATAATGGAAATATTTTCATTTGGACTTGGCATCTTTGGAGCCTTTCTGTTTCTTCTTATGTTTAGCCTTAGTCTTCCCAGTATTTTTCTTCCTCTTCTTTGCATATTTGGAAGATTCGGAAACATTTGCTTCTCCAATAGGATTATGCTTGTATCAGCATGGACTCATAAGAGGTGAGGTAATTGAGCAGTTATGGGAGTGTAAAAGTTAGCTTGTTCATAACATAATTGCTTTTGAACTGCAAGAAACTCTTCGTAAGAGTTTCCATGATCATGATCACCTGGCTTCGTTCGTCAAATTTCGGTTGTGTTGAAATAAGTCATCATCCTCAAGACATACCTTCGAACAAATGACCTCTCATTCATCTTTGCGGTCATCACAGAGCATAAGGCTTCATGAAATTGCCGCTCATAAGGTTGCCCGAACATGTCATATAATGACTCCAACATATGTAATATTGTAGTCATGAGTAGACCCGGTCACGGTTCCGGTTCCGAACCGGTCGGAACCGGTGGAACCGTAAGGTTCCGGTTCCACCGGTTCGACGGTTCCAACCGGAACCGTTTAAAAAAAACCCTGCCCCCAAGCCCCAACGACTAGTAGCCGTTGGGGGCAAGGGGGCATGGAGCCGTTTGGATCCCTACCCAAATAAAAAAAAAATGTTTTTTTTTTAAAAAAAATTATAAAATAAAATCTAAATTACTAATATATCCCTAACAACGGTAATAAAACGGTTATATTTAGAGGCATTTTTGTATCAAAAAATTCTAAAACTCTATAAAGGATTCATTTTCATTATTTCAACACACCAAATTCTCAACTCTCTCATTTCCTATAATTCTCTTATTCTCAATCTCAATTCATACAATTCTCTTATTCTCAATAATTCAATTAGTTATTATCATTCGTAATTAGTCAATTTTCTTATTTTTTTTCCTAATTTCTCAAACGAAAAATGGCAAGCTCATCTGAGAACATAATGTCAAATATGCCAACCCAAGAGAGCGGCCCTAGTGTCGGTGCAGAATCACGGAGAGAGAAGTTAAGGCTCGTTCCTCGGATGTTTTCAAAATTCATTTTCATTTGGAACGCCTAGAAGATAATACACAACGAGCAATTTGCAACTATTGTGGGTTTACCTACAATTTTCTGGTGGATACGGCAATATGATCAAGCACCTGGAAAGACATCATCCGGTTGAACTTGGAATTGATACGACGCAAACTCAAATGGCCAGGTACGCATCATCTAGTAGAGGTACGAGTGGTGTAGATTTATTTAAATATTCAGATGCAAAAAATAGAGAAGATTTGCGAAATTAACTTGTATGACACATCTTTCTTTAAGCTTTGGTGAAAAACTTCATTTTACTAATTACGTGCATAATGCTTTAAACCCTTCTGCATGTAGAATGACTTGAAACACAACAAAACGTCATATTTTTAAATTATATAAAGATGGTAAAATTATTTTAAATGAAAGAGATGAAAGGTTGTATTTCTATATGTTCTGATATTTGGAGTGACCATTGACAAACACACTCATACATGGGTGTGACTTGTCATTGGATTGATGCATCATTTACCATGCAAAAACGACTTATTGCATTTAGAGTTTTTGATGACCAATATACTGCACATAATATTTATAGAATAATTAAGGTAATTTTTGATAAATATGGTTTAATAGAAAAAATTTTAACAATTGGATTTGATAATGCATCTGCAAATACTGCATCCATCAATGATTTAAAATCCTTATGTGAACCAAATTTAGGGGTCGATTTTTTCATATTCGTTGTACATGTCATGTCTTTAACTTATGTGTTCAAGACGGTCTAAAATTATTATTACCTTTCCTTGATCCAATTAAAACGGCACTTAACTGTATTTGGTCATATTCTCAAGTTTGGAGAGAATGGACGAAGTTTTGTAAAATAAATGGTATTAAACATATTAAATTTTCAAGAGATGTTCCAACATGTTGGAATTCAACTTATTTTCTTTTATGTCAAGCATTTCAATACAAAGATGCATTATGTAGTTTTTTTTCTCAACATGTTCAAAATATCACACTTTATCCCAGTCAATGAGATATTTGTGAATTTTTTTTAGATATTTTAAAAGTTTTTAATGATGCTACTTTAATTTTTAGCGGTGTTTATTATCCTACAGCACATTTATTTCTTCTTGAAAGTTTGAATATTGTTGGTACTTTGGATGAACATGTTGAAATTAGCGATCCTAACGATCATGTTTTTTTCGAAGCCATTACTGCTATGAAGGTAAAATGGTTGCATTATTTTAGAGAAATTCATTTACTTTATCTTATTGCTGCTGTTTTTTATCATAGATTTAAATTAGAAGGTTTGAATGGTGCTTTACAAGTTTACTATGGTTATTTAGGAATATTAGATGAAATTGATATTATACGAATAATGACGAAATTAAGAAATGATTTAATTGATTTATTTAATGATTATATTGTACGATATAACTTAGGAACATTATGTGAATCTGGTAGTAGCGAACTGGTAATTCAAACAAGACTTAACGCAGAGGAGCGTTGGTTATTGCAACGAAATAAAAAAACTAGGGATACGACAACTAATAACCCTGAATTAGATAATTATTTATCTACAAATTTCGAGTTTTCTACTGAAAGTTTAGTTAGTAAAAATTTTAAAATCCTTGAATGGTGGAACCGACATCAAAATATATATCATGTTTTATCAATTATTGCTAAAGAGATATTGACAGCACATATTTCTATCGTTGCGGTTGAGCAAGCCTTCAGCTTGGGAGGCAATATATTGGAAGTTAGGAAACCGGCCGGTTCGGACCGGAATCGAACCGCCGGCCGGGTCTAGTCATGAGTTTGTGCTTTGCAATAAGAACTCCAGACATCCCTACTAGCAAATAGCAGTGAGCCTTCTCATTGGTCGCAACCCATTTATGGTGTATATCGCTAACAACTTGGCTAACAATTCTAGCCGGTTGTGGATGATGTTTTTCGGTCTTCACAGACTATGACAGCGTTCATATTACTTTTCCACTTAAAGTAATTTTCTCCAATTAATTTATCGTTTGAAAGACTATAAATAATTGTAATTTGACACATAAGCATCCACATAAACAACTAGCCTTTTTAAACGGATTAACTGATATACAAATACCAGTTCTGTGGGAAATTTCAAAAATTGTTATATGATTTTTCAGAAATGATTCTATGCCCCGACTCCAACTCAATGGGCCCAATTTGAAAAGCTCTCTCCGCACACATTTGATTAAAAAAAAAAACACATAAGATTAATAGTGTCTGGTCTTAGTCATGGATTCTAACCCACGGTAGAAGCTTGCTGTCATGTTAGATTATCTCCGTATGTAAACTTGTTCACACATACAGGATTAGCCGCGCAATGCAATTTAGTTTAATTATTTGAGTTCAATATGAATTATTGATGGTGATATTATACATAATCTTGGATTTGTATGTCAAAATGCCCAAGTAAAGAGAAATGAACAGTTATATTAAACAGCTCACGAGGTTCCAGAAAGTTAAACTAAAATGCATAAATCGTGTACTTGGTAAAGTAGCGAACTGATGTTCTATCATCTATATATGCTAGATTTAAGAACTCACAAAGAGACAAGGAAGAGTAATACTAGGAATAGGATGATGGCCTTCTCCAATCCTAATACTAATTAATACGCACAGCTGGTTGGTGGAATTGCTGCATATTGTTTGTCCATAGCCTCAATAAGTTTGTTGGCTATAGAACCAGCATAAACAGAAGAGCCTTCATAAATCTGAAAAAGAGCAAAAACAAAAAAACAAAAATTAATTAGAAATATATGCATATAACAATGAAGCTAAATTGAATGATAAATAAGAAGAAGAAGAGGACCCACTTTGGTGTTGAATAGGAAGCTGTAGTAATCGCCAATATGTCCACCAGCAACATGGTGGAGATCCAGCTGAAGGTCGTCAAGAACCTTGGAAACAAACAATAAACAATCTATCTTCTTTCGCTGAACGAGTTTGATGGTGACTTCATCATCAACGATGCGAACATCGACCTCAGTATCCTTGGATTTTCTCTGAAGCCAAGAGCTCCTTAAAGATGAGTTGTAAAACTGATCTCCAGTTGGGGGGTCAACAATATTAGGCTTCAAACCCTCATCGTCTTCAGACTTGTGCCTCTTTCTCCTCTCTCTAACACACCTCTTTTTCTCCACGAGTAATTTGAAATCATTAACTGTTCTCAGAAGCTCTTTGATGTACTCGATAGCATCTCCCACCACTGATGCTCTATCATTCTTTGTTGAACCAGACGAGAACGAGAGTCGTGTCAATTATTGTCAAGTGTGTTAAGTAATTGAAGTTAAAAGAAAGACAAGGAAAGGACGTACTTACCTTGGTCGGATTAGGAACCAAATCCCTCAACGCCTTGAACTTACCATTCAACTGTTCTCTCCTTTGACGTTCGGTAGCGAAGTGCTTTCTGGGTTTGCCTGCAGTTTCCCTCCTTGTACCACTAATACAAGCCAAGTCCCTAGAAAACTCCAGAACCCTATTATCAAAGTGGACGCCATCTCCATCTTCGTAAAGGGCTCCAATAGCATCTCTTTCATCCCCAACCCCAAACAAAGAATTAGCAGCAGCTGCTCTTGAGGCGGCGGGTAAGTTGTAGCCATGGGGGATAGATTGGAATAACTCTCTGAACAAAGGAGGCTGTGGAGGCAAGTTGAGATGAAATAGTGGATCATACAAGACATCTGCTGAGACTGGGAGGTCTGGGTTTGTGAAGGAAATGGATGAATTTGGTGGGAGTAAAGAGGAGGTTGTGCATCTGGACAAGTGGAGGAGATTTAGAAGGTCTGGTGTTTGGGATTGGGATTGGGCAAATGAAACGGTGTCAATGAAGTTTTGTTGGGGTTGGAGGTCTTGTTCATTCTGATTGAAACCCATGTGAATGTGATCACCCACATCCCAGTTGGATTGAGAATGAGAATGAGAATGATCATATGGTGGCGGATTCTGAATCAGAGAGTTTTCAATGTTGAAGGCCATATGCTTTTGAAGTTCGATTTCGATGGCGGAAACAGAAGCATCATCAGCATCTTCCTGGTGGAGGTGGTGACTGTTGGGCACAGATTGAGAAAAGTCATCATCTGCACCACCTTCTGCCATGGAGTTGGGATCAAAGCAACCTGTCTCCTCATACATTTCTGGCCGTTTGTCCTGTCGGTCTGTCTGCATCAGTTAACACAAACAAAAACTAAATAAAATAATTACTTTTTTTAGTTTTATATTTGCTGCACAGAACTAGAAACAAAGCGATTGAATTAAAAAAGAAAAAATTAAGAAAATCAACACAAGGTGAGGATGGGTATCATTCAATTTATGAAAGGAAGAGGAGGCTGGAATTATGCAAATTGAGAAAAATACACTCCTGCTCCCGCATATATATATATATAATATATATATATATATATAATATATATATATATATATATTTAAAAAAAAAAAGAAGGATGGGAGGAGGCCAGCAGTAGGAGGAGTAGTGAGTGGAAGAGTTTGGGATTCCCGTAAATAAATAAATAAATAAATTGTCTTTCTTTCTTTCTTTCTGATTACTTTTGGCAGAGTTTGTTACTAAGATTCCCACTCTGGGGCCCACTCATAATATCCGTATTCTGATACAATCCGCGTGATTGCAGTTTGTTTTCTTCTTCTTCCATATTCGAGTTTGTTGGTTTGCTGCTTCGCCATTGCATTGCATTGCTTGTATGCTATAGTTACAGTTGTCAGTTATTGATTGGATACTCGTATAAGTTTTTCTCGCTTATGCTCATATTGATGTTTATATACAACTGTTATTATTATTATTTTCTAAGAATATTAGAAAGCCAAATTCTAAGTCTTTTGATTATGTTAATATGCAAAATCGATTACAGTGGTGGATTACCATACATATTTTCTTTACCCTCTTAACAACATCTACCTCTTTTCTATAATTTCATTCATATTATTTTGTTAACGACTGGTTTTCGTTCCAATGGCAAAATATGGAGTTTACCTCTCGAACAAACCTCTCTCAATGGTGAATTTGTTTGATTAGTGAGAACCGCACAAACTTGATAAAATACAGATAAATCATAGAGGTAAAGATTTACGTAGTCCGGCAGAGAGTGGCTCCTACCTACGTTTACGGAGAAATGGAATATAATTTATTGACCTCGGGTGATGACCGACTCGAAGTGATAAAAGGAGATAAACAACATAAAACATGATCGGGTCATGACTAGCCCTATAAAACATGATCGAGTCATGATTAACTCGAGCTACTTCCCTCAGTGTGGTCGAGTACACGACTCATTTCCTCTCTCTATCATTAGTTTGTTATCAAATTACAATTCCAAAGACACCCCCCCCCCCATTTTCTCAAATGGCTTCATCCCCTTTATATAGGCTCTCAGAACCACTATTGCAACCGACCTTGACGTCATCCTACGTCACTTAATTATCATTAGTCATTGCTTCCACCACTTTCTCAGCCAATCCCACATGCCAATCATGCCACTTACACCGGCCTATGACGGTTGTCTGCTAGTTATTTTCTCACTGCACCAGCCTATGGCGGTTAATAGGTCTCTTATGACTTCATATGAACTATTGCTTTATCAGCTTCATTATTATCCTTCTGGATGCACACTTTTCCAGGTAAGGCATACATCATGCTGCTTGAGCTGTTTGTGTGAATCTCCTCGGGTCATACTCTTCATGAACCTTCCCGGATCACTTTATGAATCTCCTATGATCATACATCTCCTAATTTATTTTCTTCGGGGAAGATATTATAAAAAACCACCACCAACATTATTATTCATGTTTCGACCATACATTAACTTTAAATTATAAGACAATGGCATAGTTGTAATTGAGAGTATTCACGTGATTTTTGTGGTTATATATTCTAGTGAATGAAGAGAGTTAGTTTAGGTCGGAGATGTAAATTATATTTAACAGTTTTGGGTGTGGACCCCACTGATCCCAAATACCTACTCCTCCACGCAAACTGCCCGCTCAAACTAACTATTATTTTAACAGTCTTAATTAGCCTTCAACCACACCACACCAAAAAGATGCTTATTCCATATATTAATTAATAAATAACTAATAAATGAATCAAAAATAACGATTCAGGAAACCCATGGAAAGTTTGTACGCCCCTTAATGCCTTAATAAATGCATCAAAAATAATGATTCCGGACAACTTTGACATCTGATCTCTCCTCCAAGAATAATAATAAGTTTAAACTTGAAACCACGGCTTGCTTTTGTCCAACTATGGTACCCTTGGGTTACCATTATTAAGTCAACAAAATCTGACCATTTGATGGTAGCTAGACAGTCTATGGGGTAAGTAAGTGTACCATAGTTGAAGCCCTGTCAAACAAACTTTTTACCATAAATTTATGAAAGTGTACTGAAAAATATGTCCCTGCATATGACATTATTCTTTTCCAAATGGAAATTACTCCTCCCCCTCCGTGCCACCCACCCCCTTTTGTCCCCTTGTTAGATTACCACAATATCCCTCCATTTGTGTGAAATGACTCCCATTCAATTATTATATATAGCAAAATTTATATATTTATATGTATTAATTTAAAAATAATTATATGCTAATTATAATTCATTTTGCCATTTTATTAATTATTTTTTTATTTTTTGATTTTTTGATTTTTTTTAATAAATATTACATATTTCGTATTTATTCATTTAATTTTTTGATTCATTTTTAATTTAATTTATACTACTTATGTATAAAAAATATAATTTAACCAAATAAAATAAATTTTTTGATAGTCTATTTGTTTAATAAATCTAATATATTTATTAAAAAAACCTTTAAAAAAAATTACTTTATTAAAAGTAGTGTTGATTATGATTCTGATTCTGATTTTATATATTCTTTATTAAAAGTTGTTTGTCTTATTTAATTTCGTAAATCAGTATCCATATCTACTTTTTTTTTAAATTATTTTATTAAAAGTAGTGTTGATTCTGTTTCTGATTTTATATATTCTTTATTAAAAGTTGTTTGTCTTATTTAATTTCGTAAATCAGTATTCATATCTTTTTTTTAAATTTTTTTTTTTAAAACTTATTTTATTAAAAGTAGTGTTGATTCTTATTCTGATTCTGATTTTATATATTTTTTATTAAAAGTTGTTTGTCTTATTTAAATTCGTAAATCAGTATCCATATCTACTTTAATTTTTTTTTAAAAAAAATTACTTTATTAAAAGTAGTGTTGATTCTGATTTTGATTTTGATTTTATATATTTTTTATTAAAAATTGTTTTTCTTATTTAATTTCGTAAATCAGTATCCATATCTACTTTTATTTTATTAAAAATTATTTGTTTTACTTGTGTTTACTTCTTATATAAAGAGGTAGTTTGCAAGTTTAGAGGTAAGATCATTTGAGCCCCTCTCATCTCATTTTATGTTTTCCCTTCAGCATATCATTCTCTCTTCTTATAATAAAGTTATCCTCTTAGGGAAACATTATGGATAACTATAATTTGGGCTCATTTTCAGATAGTTGGTCAGGTGAGAATGAAGTTCGAAGTGAGGAAAGCATATCCAGCAATAGTCGCGATTATACAACTGAATTTACTACAGATCAGGTTAGTTATTATTGTTGTATTTATGTATATTCGTTATTTAATTTTAAAGTAGAGAAATTATGTATATTTGTTATTTATACATCTTCGTTATTTTTTATATATAGATCTTTGAAAGTATAGAAGATATGATAAATTGGCGAAAAGAGATGGTCTAAAAAATAATATTGTGATAGTGATTAAAAATTCTGCTAATTTGAAAGGCGGCAAGCTGCCAAAGTGTCATCTTATGTGTGAAAGAGGGGGAAAGTACAAACCGCCACGATATCTTGTTGAAAGTTAATCCATAGTAAAAAATAGTGGGACAAAAAATATGAATGCCCATTTGAGCTGCGAGGTATACCAAAACCTCTAGATGGTATTATGTGGGGATTAAAGGTTACATGTGGTTTCCATAACCATTAAGTAGCAGAATATCTTGATGGTTATGAGTATCTTGTTAGTCTCCAAGACATGTCCCAAGATCACTAAGCATGATATAAGTGCGAATAATCAAAGAGAGTTGCGGAAAAAACTTACTTTGATCAGATGGGTTTCAAGACTTTTTATGCATTTCCATGGAAGCTCCAAGCTTTGAATGAAGTTCTAAACCCTTGGGTGAGTTTCCATATCACATTGATTCACTCCTTTAAGTGCTAGCTTGGAACAAAATGAAAGAAAAATTTTCCTCCAAGGAAGCAAGAAGTTTCGGCCATGAGAGGGTTGGGAGAGAGAGAAGAAGTTTTTGTGTTTTTTGTATTTGTTTTCTAAAAACAATTACCAAAAGTCAAAAAACAAAAGGTGTATATACTTTTTCCAAAAAGAAAATAAGTTGATGTAAGTTGGTGGGACCCACTTTAAATTCAAAAAACAAGTGGTTCACTCAACACACTTCGGGCTTGGTTTCGTTTATTCTGAATAAACGAATTTTCGTCACTACATAATTAAATCCAATTTAATTAAATAATAATGTCTAGCAAAATTATTACGGAAGTCGCTCGCGAATAAATTCTAAATTAATTTGTTCGCTTGAATTAAAATCCAATTTTAATTCCGCATTGAAATCTAATTTCAATTAACATATCTAATATATTATTTTAGCCCAATTAAATAAATTAAATAGTAAAATCTAATTTAACTATTAAATTTACTTTACCGATTAATTCCAAATTAATCGAGTTCTCTCTTCTCGACGAATTTAATCCCAGATAAATTCTCGACGCAATCAATCCCAGATTAATTCTCTCTTTTGATAATTAATTCCCAGATTAATTATTGCCGTAATTAATCACAGATTAATTTTCTCTTTCATAATTAATCACAGATTAATTTTCTGTTCGAGTCAAATCTCAACGGTGAATCTTCGGGAAGCGACCCAAGAGATTCCTGGATATGTTGGCAGTAAATACGGTTATCGGACTATCCGAATACGTGCGTACCTAGTACCACGTCCTTACCGATTTACAAAACATGGTTGGCTTCTAGCAAAGCACCGTGCCTACCCAATGCTCCAGAAATATTCTGTAAACGAATATGTAATCTTTGTCAGGCGTAGTATACATAGTATTGCGTATAACGATCTAGTATCAGATGTCACATGCTAGGCCTGAGGCTGAAATTGTGTCTGCCCCGTACGAAGCACATATCAGATCTCTGGTAACTAGTCTCTATAATCGGATAAACATGATCTAGTCATATTATCCTGATAGCTGCAGCATACAAGAGTACCATTTCCTTATCCTACGTGATCATCATCTCCATATGACTGAAGTGATACTTTCATCTTGACATCACACCCAATACACTACGATTCTCAATATACCCAGAAGAGGCGTACACGGAACCTGTTAAAGCCCCGAAAGACCAAAACCAAAGTATATTGATTGTCACAAGTATTAGCGATACAAGTCTCAGGTTAAGACCAAATACACCTACCCTGATACGGACTTCCATAGACACGTAGTCATACTACCAATGGAATTTCGAGGGGTCTATCCAGAGCGAAACTGTTTTCGTACCATCGGTAAACACAACCTCCTATTACACTTGCATGAGTATCCAATACCCAAATATATGAGAACTATGCCGTTATGCTCCCATAACACGCACAAGTGCAATACTAGTCTATTCCGCATTATCGATGTCCAATCTCGATAATACCACGACTAGGGATATTTAATGATTAAACCTTAATGGATTAATATTGTCTCATATCTTATTAATCCGGAACTAATCATATGGACTTTTATCATTTATATATCCCGGTAATCCAATTACAAATGATAAAAGAGCAATTTCCTTTGTCACATAGTTAATTTGTACAACAACACCATGTTCTGTACAAATAGTGATGTTATGGGTCATAATTGTCCAATATATCCGTCTAGGCTAAAACCATTAGAGAAATAATTTATGCTTGACATGGCCAACAGCACCGCACCCCGTGAAATTCTTAGTGTTTTAAAAGAAAGAGACCCGTCAAATAGTACGGGAATCATAAGCATTTACAATGCTATTTTCAGAAATAAAAAAGCGAAATGAGGTGGTCTAACTTCTATTCAATATGTTTTGGATCAATTGATTAAGAAAAATTACATTCATGATTACCTTACAAATCCAGATACCAATGAAATTACAGATATTCTTTGGGTTCATCCTAAAAGCCTAGAGCTATTTGTTAACTTTCTTTCTGTGTTGATAATTGATGCCACATACAAGGCCAACGAGTATCAGATACCACTACTGGAGGTTGGTATCACATCCACAATGCGAACTTACTCGTTGATGTTCGCATATCTTAATAATGAGACGGTAGAGCAACTAACATGGGCATTATCAATCTTGAAGAAATAGATGGTTGAAAAAGGGGCATCGTTGCCATCAGTTTTTATTTCAGATCGGGATTTGAGGCTCATTAAAGCCATTAAAACATGTTTTCCCATGGCTCGTCACATTCTTTGTATTTGGCACATAAATCAGTGTGTAATGAAGAAATGCTTGGTATGCAATGGAAACACTTTTATTCATCATGACACTCATTTATTAATTCATCAACACTATGGTCTTACCTGCAGAAATGGAAGGTGATGCGCGATGAGTTTAGACAAATCAATGGTGCTCTAAATTACCTTTGGGAGACATGGTTACACCCTTACAGAGACCGATTTTTTTCAGCATGGATTGATACATGTATGCACCTGGGCAGCAATTCAAGTCAAATGTACTGTTACTTTTTTTACTTACTATTTAAATTTTGGTTATTATTGTAAAATTTGCTAATGAAAAAATATAATATTTTTTAAATTACAGGGCGGAGTCTGCACATTCGAGATTGAAATTATATTTGGGAAATATCATGTCATCCCAACAATTATCTTTTGAAAAAATACACAAGATGTTGAGAAATCAGTTTGGGGAAATTCAAAAGTCATTCGAGAAATCTTTGAACATTCTACGACATACACATTTGCGTGAGGAAATTTTTAATCAAATAAGGTGTCAGATTTTGTTAGAGGTGATGGAGTACATTTATGATCAGCTTAAATGTGTTGAGGAAACATCTCACCAACTAGTCGGCATGTGCAACTGCTCATTCAAAATAATATATTGATTGTCATGTATGCACGATATTGCATATAGCCTTCATCTTTACATCCCAATTTCGATACAAAGTGTTGTCGTACATTGGAGGAGGTTATCTATGCATGTACACGAGTTCAATTATGATACAACACGACCTAACATGATATCAAATATTGTTGAAATATTAGATGAGATGGATCCATGTATGCGACAGTATATGATAGACAAGTTTCTCGATATGGCGGATCCATCTCAAAGCACAGTTCGAGTCCATTCGTACAACACTGAACATAGAGGTCGGCCTATAGGCAAAGATGAGCAAAGCAGACGTCGCATACCTTCTTTTGGATATGTTTTCACTTCAGGATCTAGGGTCACTCAACCAACTATAATCACTCTAGAGATATGGGGCCGTGAGAGGTGATCAACTCATGACCAGTCTCAACTTCCACCGATCTGTGATACATATGTTAATAAATTACTTGTGGCATATCAACGTTATATTTCTCACACTATTGATGTTCAAGCTGATGATCATTGTGGATTCAGAGCAATAGCTGCACTAATCGGGTATGACGAAGAAGGTTGGGGTCAAGTACGATGCTACCTTATTGAAGAGATTCAACAAATAAGGATTTATATGATCGACTTTATCCATCAAACGGATAGGCAGACAATCTATTACACTTACTGCATTTCTTCCAGTTGCCGGCACCAGAGGAACATTGGATGGACTCAATGAGTTTAGGAATTGTCATCACTTCGAGGTACAATCTTGTACTGCATAAATTTGCTGAGAATGTTTGGAGTTGTTTTACTCACTTGCCATTAAGGTCCCCTGCAGTTTCAGAGCAAAAGCGTCAATAAATAGCTATTGCTTATGTTGGCAGACACTTTGTGCAAGTTTTTTTACACCTCATTACCAACCACCTATCCCAATGTGGTGGTGAGAACATTCATCGTACGAAGCTAAAGAATGAGCCACTCGTTATAGGATTCGTAATCAATTATGGTATGAAGTATTGGGTATATCACCAAGTGCGCCAGGAGGAGACTTTGGAGGCAACATATATTAGAATTTATGTTTTATATTTTTAAGTGTAACTTTTTATGTGTTATTTGTACTACTTTTTAAATATATATTTTTCTAATATGCATGAGAATATTTTTATAATACATAAGTAGTGTTAAATAAATTAAAAAAGAATCACAAAAATTAAATGAATAAATAAACACAAAATAAATAATAATAAATATGAAATTTGTAATATTTATTAAACAAATAAAAAAGAATATATATATATAAAGACCAAAAAATATAAATTTTAAAAAATTATAAAATTATAAAATAAAAAATTTAATTAAAATTGGGATATATATATAAAATTGGGATATATTTGGTTTATTGGGAAATGAAATTTTGGAGAAAGAAAAGAGACATTTAAGGAATTTTAGGGGAGTCAAAGAATAGGGGCATGGCAGGAGGGGGGGGGGGAGATAAGTGCTCTTTCCAAATTTACTCAAGGAAATGAATAAATAAAATAGATAATAATTAATCAGTATTTTTTTTGAAATTGTTGGAAATTCCACCGTCAAATCACTCATTCCGAGCTTAAGTGGAGTAGGTAAAATCCCCGCCTATCTCAGGCTCTTACAAGAAACGCATTCCCTGGATTCGAATCCAAGACTTTAATGTGATATCCTGAACCTTACACTACCAAACCACATCAACTGGGGACATAATTAACTAGCACATCACACAAACTAAGACAAATAGATAGAAATTATGATATTTTTCCTGAGAAGTAAGAAATATACATCAGACCAACTAAGACAAATAGAAACACAAATGAAATGAGTAGACAATTAGCATATTCGCACCAAATGACTGCAGTTTGAAGCTGCTACTGGGTAGACAATTAGCCATTTCTCAAGATAAACGAACATACAAAAGGATTTCTACACCGTGGGTTTCTGGGAGGATAAGTTAATTATTTATAAATGAATAAACCTCATATTCAATAAATTATGTCGGCCAAGACTTTTTCCGAGGAAGAGAGAAACTACTGGAAAAGGTCGTATTTTATTTTCTGTTGTGCATAAATGGAAAAAGCAGAACAAGCACCTAAATATGTTTTCGCTTAAGAGAGTTTGGTTTTCTTGTACTGGGTTCCCACATCTTAATGTGCTAAGTGTTAGCTAACAAATTACACTCAAACACGCATGTGATATGTATCCCTTGTGAGAAAATTTTGTAGTAGTGTCTTAAATCCTCTTCTCTAGGCATCAAACTGGACGGTGTTTAGGACGCAAGCCAATGGTGTAGTGCCACACCTCATGCCTTCTCCTGTTTGTTTATGTGGACAGTCTTTAATAAGAATTAGAATAATGCTTTACACAAAAAAAAAAAAACAAACTTACGTAAGGTTTCAACTTTCAATTGATCCCAAGGAAACTTCACTAGAGTTCAGAATGTATCAGTCTTTTATACTCACCCAACCTGCTATAACCTATTATAATATATAACAATAAAATGCCGCCAAGTATCTCATCCAAAGAGATATTTGCTGTATTTAAAACTATCTACAACCATAGTGCTCAGTTAGAGGTTGCAGTTGTAGAATGGCCCCTGACATGTACCGAAAATGCTGACGGCTTTCTTCTACTAACCCTGCATGACTACAAGCAGACGGGATGCTAACAAGTGTTACTTCATCTGGTTCTATTCCTACTTTAGAACACATGCATGAAGCTTCCTTCAAGTTTCCTGTTACCAACACATCCAGGAATGAGACATGGATGCAAGCCACCCTTTGAAGACTAATGCAGAAGTCTCTAAGCAACTTTCGGTGCCTTGGTTGTCATTGCAAGAAATGTCAACAAATTATGAGTAAATGGTGCCACCAAATCAGGGAGTTACTGTTCATCCGTGGAAAATGTAGGCAGCCCCTTGCCTATAAATACTGAGCTTGTTGTAAGCTCAAACACACCCCAAAGAGTTGTAGTAAGTGTAAAGTTTCTTTTTGTAAACTTGTAAATCTATTCTTGGTAGTAATAGATCAATTCGGTTTTTTCCTCAAAATACACTCTAAAGTGATCAGAGAATCACATCACATCTCATCAAACACCTTACGAATAAAAGGTGTATTGCCACATTTCGGGTACAAGTCGACCAGTGCAATGTCGATGAAAAAATCTCGATTGGGATGATTATGATAATCGATGATATATATATCTATGAATCTCTGTACCCAAATTCAAATCTCCCAATTTGGAGCAGGCAGAGAGCACAATGACCAAGGTCATTCCATCGGGTCTCAGATTTGCTTGGCCATATCCAAGAAAGAGAAATGGCTGCGCTAGGATATCCCATCTGGACGTAAAATTGAATCAGGGTGTGGTCCATGAGATCAGGATATATGTTGTTGGAAGTAGAACAACTCGTGAACATCTTTGATAAGCCCACAAACAACATACAGTCTCATCAAAGTGTTGAAAACATACACATTAGATAGCAAAGTCGTCTTCATGGAATAGGCGTGAATCTGCTGGCCTGCTCTGAGCGACTGACACTGCCCACACGCCTTTAATCAGCATCTCTATATAAAGCAATTGCTTATAATTAAGGAGTTATTGGTGGTATTCGAAAGACATTGGATGATGAAATATACATGTGAACTTGTGGATTTTGCAAGTGATTGATGAGGGAGAAGGTGTAGGTGAGGTTTTCAGTTTCATTGCCGACTGATATGATTTGGTCACACGGTGGGGAATAAGATAGAAAAATACTAAACAATCTAATAATCTGTATTCGAGTGAATGTGGATAAAGATATTTTTTATACAAATAGAAATTATTATCTTTATTTAATAAAAAATAATAAAATAAGGATATGGGTGTTAATGTCTCAAACCCCAATCATATTGACGACTAAAATTTTATGTGTGTCTTACTCTTGAGACTCATGTACTATGCTAAGTGATTACTATTCATCTCACTAGGTTGATAAAAATAAAATAATTTTAAAACACAATGTATAATTTCAAATCTTAGGAGAGTTAAGAGGCTAAAAACATATTTGGGTTTACTCACCCTTTTATCCTAAAAAATATATTTGTTACTTGGTTTGAAAATTCAAATTTTCTGAAATATAAGAGGTTAAAAATATATTTGTACTTGCCATCCTTTTATCTTTTAAAGTAAATATATAATTTTTTTTTCCCCTTTTTGGTATTTTGTTTGAGTGACGTGCTAATTGGTTGCCGTATTTTGAATTCGAGTTCAGAAAATACATTCTCTCGTAAGAGTTTAAGTAGTTAGATATTTTATCTATTCCATTTAAGTTCGAATCAGATAATTTGAAGGTATGATTTCGAATATTTTCAAAAATAAAAATGATGCTTTGTTGTAATTTAAGATTGAATACAAAATCGAGGGAGCACTCAAAATATGTTGTTAGTTATCACTTGAATTGATCGCTGCTATGGTTACATTTGTCGCACTCGTAGTGGTTTATTGTTGAATGATTATAGCTATCAGTTCATTCTTTCTTTTTTAAAAGGATTAAATAGCAATAAATTTTAAAAACATAGGATTAATTATGATATAACTTAATAGATAAGTTTTTTTTTTTTAATAATAAGTTTTGAATAATTATTATTTTTTTAATAATTCTCTATTAAAAAAAAGATAGGGCGGGTATTAGTATAGATTTCCATATGCTAAATTCACGACACTCACAAAATAAAAAACCAAACCCAACCATTATCTATTGTGGGTTTTACTTACCATTATCAAATCCACATGTAGACCCGGCCACGGTTCCGGTACGGAATCGTAACCGAACCAGAACCAAATCGGAAGGTTCCAGAACTGGAATCAAAACCAGCCGAACCGTCGGTTCCAATATTAATATAATAAAATTTAAGTTCAAATAAATAATTTTTTAACGTTCAATCTATTTATTTTATTTTTAATTTAATATAATAAAATTCAAATAAATAATTTTTTTATTATATTTATTTGGTAATAATATCCAATTATAATTTTTTTTAAAATTATTTGCCATTTTTAAAAATAATTTTTTTTTTAAAAAATTGAACCGGAACGTCCGGTTCGGTTCCGGTTCTCGATTCCACATTCTTGTGGAACTGGATTCGGTTCGGAACCGAACCGAACCGATGGCCAAGTCTACCCACACATGCTAAAAATAAAATACCAAACATGTATTGATATCCTGTGAATTTTTAACGAGTTTTTAAAATTCAAACACTTCGATGAATAAAATACAATTGATCGAATTTAATAATAAAAATTATAAATTCAAACAAATATTTTTAATCACGATCGAACTTAAAATCAACAATCATATCACTTGAATTTATTCATTTATCAAATATATACATTAGTGGATTTTGATTTGTAATAACAAATCCACCAATTACTCGCTAAAAAACATATCAAATCGGACGGATATGAGGGGATTTGTGGGTTGACGGGTGAAATGAGAGGATTAAACGAATTCTCCAAAGAGGCAGGCTAGTAGTAGTAAGGAGGGGGTGTAACGGCCTAAAGAGGTTAAGAGAGCTTCTGAGACTCGCAATCAAACAGCGAGGCGTCGAAGAAAAAAAGAAATCAGTAGTAGGAATTGAATTGAATTGAATCGAGGATTGAATAATGGCGGAATTCATGGACCTAGAGGCGCAAGACGGGGTGAGGATGCCATGGAACGTGATCCCAGGGACGAAGCAAGAAGCGAGCAACTGCGTGGTGCCAGTGTCAGCCATCTACACTCCAATCAAGGCTTTCCCAAACAATAACATGCCTATTCTGCCATATGCTCCCCTACGCTGTCGAACTTGCCGATCAATCCTCAATCCATTCTCCATCGTTGATTTCGCTGCCAAGATCTGGATCTGCCCCTTCTGTTTCCAACGTAATCACTTCCCCCCTCACTACGCCTCCATCACAGATGATAATCTCCCTGCTGAGCTCTTCCCTCAGTACACTACCATCGAGTACGAGTCTCCTGGTGACAACTCTTCGCCGGTCCCTCCTGTTTTCATGTTTGTTGTCGACTCTTGCATCATCGAAGAGGAGATTTCATTTCTTAAGTCCGCTCTTTCTCAGGCCGTCGATCTTTTGCCTGACAATTCTCTCGTCGGTCTTATCACTTTTGGCACTTTAGTTCAAGTTCATGAATTGGGATTTGGCCACATCCCTAAGACCTATGTCTTCAAGGGTTCTAAAGACGTTTCTAAGGACCAGCTCCTCGACCAGTTAAATTTCTTTCTCAAAAAGCCCAAGCCCTCTACGGGTGTTATTGCTGGTGTTAGAGATGGCCTTTCTTCTGACACCATTGCACGCTTCCTTTTGCCTGCTTCCGATTGTGAATTCGCTCTCAATTCCGTCCTTGAGGAGCTTCAGAAAGATCCTTGGCCTGTTCCACCCGATCAGCGCTCTACCAGATGCACTGGCACTGCCTTAAGCATTGCTGCCACTTTGTTAGGTGCTTGCGTTCCTGGCTCTGGAGCTAGAATCATGGCTTTTGTTGGTGGTCCATCTACGGAGGGTCCTGCTGCTGTAAGCATTTTTCACTCTCTCTCTCTTTTTTTTCTATTTAATTCATATCGGGAAGTAAAATCCCTTTTGTTTCTCCTCTATAGATTGTGTCAAAGAACCTATCCGAGCCGATTCGTTCTCACAAGGACCTTGATAAAGATTCTGCTGCTCATTATCATAAAGCTGTCAAATTCTATGATGCGCTCTCCAAACAGCTTGTACATCAAGGACACGTTCTTGATCTCTTTGCTTGCGCACTTGACCAGGTACCATTTTAAAATCTTTCCACTTATTGATATGTTCCAAACTTATTTCTAATTGTTTCTCTTTGCACTACTCTGTCTAGGTAGGGGTTGCTGAACTCAAAGTTGCAGTTGAGAAAACTGGAGGGCTTGTTGTGCTCGCAGAAAGTTTTGGCCATGCAGTATTTAAGGATTCCCTTAGGCGTGTTTTCCACTCCGGTGACTATGATCTTGGACTATCATCAAAGTAAGGCTTCCTCAATTTGATCTTATACTACTATTTGTCTAGAGTTGTAGAATATACATCACATACCTGTTTTAAATCTTATTAGATTCTCCTTCCTTGTGCAAATTCAATTATCAATATGTTCATTAGTTTAACATGATTGTGGTAGCTCGACCTAACTAGTCAGATATTGTTTGCTTTGGCGGCCTAGGGTAGCCCAACTCCGAAGCCCCACCTCACGGTTTTGTTCCTGGCATAGGCCTAAGCCCAGAAGGGCTAACCACTTATAAGTACATAACTAGGATCCCTCCCGAGCAATGTGGGATTCTACAATCCATCCCCTTGGGGCCCAAAGTCCTAGTTGGCATACTTCCGGTTGGGATCCCACTTTGATATCATTTGTGACAACTTGACCCAACTAGTCAAATATTGTCTGCTTTGGCGATTCAGGGTAGCCTAACTCCGAAGCCTTGGCCCGTCACAGGTTTGTTCCTAGCATGAGCCCAAGCCGACCTAAAAAGCCTCCAACTAGTTGAGAGGAGCTAACCACTTAGAAGGATATAACCATGATCCCTCCCAAACGATGTTTTCTTAGGGATAGTGGAATGTCATTTTGCATGCACTTCTGCTATCCCATGGACCCTTTATATTAAATTTAACCCTTTTATAAAAAAATTATTATTTGTCAAGTCGATACGCTTAATCGTTGCAGCTGACTATTTTTTAATTTGATCTTTCTCTGTCCTGATATTATTGAATTTAGGAGTACTTGAACAGGATATCCATCTTAATCTCTCTCTCTCTCTTGGCTCGCAGTGGTATATTTGAGATAAACTGCTCAAAGGATGTCAAAGTTCAGGGTATTATCGGCCCCTGTGCGTCTCTGGAAAAGGTACAGTTCAAATGGTTTACGAAGTTTCCCATCTGGGTGGCTTTATTTGTGATGTCTAATTGTTAGATATTTTGTGCAGAAAGGTCCTTTGTGCTCTGACACTGTTGTCGGTCAGGGTAATACCAGTGCCTGGAAGATGTGTGGCCTTGATAAAGCTACATCTTTATGTTTAGTATTCGAAATCATAAAGAAGGAAATCCCAGATGCTACTCTACAATCCACAAGCAATCAATTTTATTTCCAATTTTTGACATAGTATGAACTCCAAAGTCCAAACTCTTGCCTTCCTGAGTAAATTTGCCTTTTCATTATGCTTGGCAAAGATGAAATCATCTGACTTAGTATTATTATTTTGCTACAGTTACCAACATAACAGTGGTCAAATGAGGCTTCGTGTCACAACTCTTTCAAGAAGGTGGGTTGCTGGTCCTGGAAGCATACAGGCAAGCTCTTTGACCTCTTGTCCACTATGTATTTTAATGTTGTCTCTTGTGCTGCTCTTCATGAATTAAGTAACTGATATTTATCTTAAAGTATGAAAAATCATGTAGAAAGAGTGAGCAATAATAACTTGATCCTGACACACTTTGTATGGTCCTTAGTATGCAACTTCCGTGAAGATTAATCTCTAGAAAATAGTTACCACTGTTCTAAAAAAGGACCAAGGCAGCCCCTAGGTGCTAGGCGGTGCCTGGCCGTTCCGATTATGCACAAAAACGGTTGCTAGGCGGTGTCATGCGATTAGGTGGGTCTAGGCGGCTGCCTAGATGGTTCTAGGCGGGTATGTACGTTTTTCCTCCAAATTTATTTATTTTTTCCAATTTTTTTAATAAAAAATAAAACCGCTTAGCGATGCCTAGCCTATCCTTCTAGGCGGCGCCTAGGCGTTCCTCCACCATACGTCTACCGCCTAACGTTTTTTAGAACATTGATAGGGACACAAAATTTTCTTAGTAAACAAATTAAAGAGGAACACTGGGCACTACTTGGAGTATTAGGCATTGGCATCACGTCACAAGTGGATGCATTCTACGCACAGATACAAGTAGCGGAAAATGCCTGTATTAGATGGTTTTTCATATGCACATCCCCCACTAATATTCAATTTTTCCAATTCTTAGATGGTTCCCTAAGAAAAAACTGTAATATCAAAGAAATTTAAATTTATGAATGTGCTCATATTTTCCTTTTGCCGTTTACATTGTTATTACTCTCCCCAGTGTATATCAAAAGAATCATGCTAGATAAGTAGTAATACAGGGATGTTTGGGAGAAAAGTTCAGAATGGCAGGCCTGTATCACATACAGATCCAATGATCTTGAATTGTTTCTTTCCGTTGTTAATATCATTGTATTTTTCCTGATTTTCCCTTACTGCAATATTTGTAGTTAAGTTTAAAATCACATTTTGACACTACTGTTAAATACTTAGGACTTGATTGCTGGATTTGACCAAGAAGCAGCTGCTGTGGTAATGGCACGCCTAGTTTCTTTCAAAATGGAAATTGAGGTAATCTTTATAACTGTGGCACTTGCTATTTGGCTCCAGCATAACACACTGGAATTGCCATCAAAATTATTCTTTTAAATGGAGATTTTTTATCTTATATCCTGGCTTATGGGTGGAACATGTTTCACAAATAACGTTTCTCGCCTGATATAGTTCCTTTTGCACTCTCTCTTTGCTCTAAATTATGTGTTCTGTATTAATTTTTTTTTTTTTTGGGTTTTTGGAAGAGGCCACTGAAAGAAACTATCAGTGTGTGACAGACATTTTTCTGTTCTATTCCTTTAGAAGAACTGCTAAAATGGAGTGCCCTCATTACATAGGCTTTACAACATGAACATAAAAAGACTGATGTCCCAAATTTGTTGGTAATTTGGTCAGAATGCTGCTGTAATCATGCATTTTAAATATCTCAGATTATCTGTTAGTATTCAAAATTATAGCTCATTTTAGAGATAATCTCGATCATTAAAAGCATATCAATTAATGGTTTACAAGTTGTGTGTTGTAAGATATATGGTCCTAGATCAATGGCATCTTTTATTTAATTATTTTAAACACATTTTGACACAATTGTTTAGGTCTGCATGTATGTATTTCTCTTTTCTTGCAATATGTGACTGTTCTGCATGTGACCATTGTGCAAATAATGATATGACCCAATTGTCATGAAGGCCGAGTTTGACCCTATAAGATGGCTGGATAAAGCATTGATACATATGTGTTCCCGGTTTGGAGATTACCAGAAGGACAGCCCAGCTTCTTTCAGCTTATCTACACGTTTATCAATATTTCCTCAGTTTATGTTTCATTTACGGCGTTCTCAGTTCGTTCAGGTACTTGTTCTTCTTTCTCAAATGATCACATTTCTTTGTCTTCTAATGATTTTTAGGTTCTATAATTATGTTGCTAGTCGTTCATTTAGATCTTATTTTGCTATAATTCTGGTGATTTTTTTGTTGCAGGTCTTTAATAACAGCCCGGACGAGACAGCATACTTTAGAATGATCCTGAACAGAGAAAATGTTACCAATTCAGTAGTGATGATTCAGCCTTCATTGATTTCTTATTCATTTCATTCAGGCCCTGAACCAGCTCTCCTTGATGTGGCTGCCATTGCAGCTGATAGAATCCTGCTTTTAGATTCCTACTTCATCGTTGTTATCTTTCATGGTGCTACCATTGCTCAGTGGCGAAAAGCTGGATACCATAATCAACCTGAGCATCAGGTAGCTAATTATGTTGTGGAGTTTGATTTTAATGCTAATTGATAAAGCATGCATTACTTGCCATGCTGTATGTGTGACACTCTCATCAGAGTACGCCCTTCAATGGAATGCTGTTAGGACCCAAGGGTTAAATTGGTCATTTTAGTCATTAGGGTTTACATATAAATAAGAATGAACAATTGATTTTAGGGAGGCTATCATTTTGTTGAATTTGGAATTGGGAATGGGGAGGGGAAACCCTAGGGAGGTTGCCAACACCTCAAGTTGAGCAAGGGCTGGTGGAATCGTTTCACCTTCAATTATCTTGTTATTTCCGTTTTGTTTTATCAATTAAAATACAATTATCTTCCGTTTTGGTGTGATTTCTTGTGTGATAAAACAAAACGGAAATAACAAGATAATTGAAGGTGAAACGATTCCACCAGCCCTTGCTCAACTTGAGGTGTTGGCAACCTCCCTAGGGTTTCCCCTCCCCATTCCCAATTCCAAATTCAACAAAATGATAGCCTCCCTAAAATCAATTGTTCATTCTTATTTATATGTAAACCCTAATGACTAAAATGACCAATTTAACCCTTGGGTCCTAACAAATGCCTCTGAATTTTTCTTTTGTTTAATCAATTTTACTTTCTTCTTGACTCCATTCCGCATTTTTTGTGTTCCGATAAGTAGAACATCGTTTTCATGTCATGACTTAAATATTGTTTATTGTGCTACACTGCTCTGCTTCTTTTTAGTTATCTTGCTCCCAACCCCTCCCCATCCTCAAACTAAATGCTCCCCTTTGGACTTGAATCCTTGACCTCTTGCTACTTGTCTGCATACTTTCTTGCTTTTTCCCAAAGTAAAGATGGAGTTACTTGAGTTTTTCTTTTTGCTTATTTACAGTACTTCTAGCTCCATAATCTGGCAAAGGTGGTGGTTGCCTTAACTCAGCCTGTAGTACTATTTTATTTTCTATTACAATTTATTCTTGCAGGCATTTGCGCGGTTGCTGCAAGCTCCTCATGATGATGCTGAAGCGATAATGAAAGAAAGGTTTCCAGTACCTCGTCTAGTCATTTGTGATCAGCACGGCTCACAGGTTGGTGGCTCTCATAAAATTAAACAGATGGGAGGTTTATTGTGGATGATCATAGTTTGCCGAATCCTCTCTCCCATGAAGTGATGTCCTTGGGCATTCACCCATGGATGTCTCCACTTAATTTTTAATCCTTATTTGTAGGCATTTCATGCTTGATCACAACTCACATTATTTAGTTAAACATGCTCACACCTGATTCTTATGATCGCGTTGGAAACTACATCCCCTATATACTGGCAAGATAGATAAACTTCATGGCTCATTTTGCTAAGCAGTGTTCTAAAACGCGCTAGACACTAGTCGGGCGCGACCCAGCGTCTAGCGCTTAGGGTGCCTAGGCAATTAGTCAGCAAGCAGTTAAAACCTAATATTTTCCAACATCATAAATAATCCAAAACATAAATTCAACCGAAATGTAATAAAATATAAAATTCAAACTCAATCCACCATATCAATATTCAAAATCCAAAGTCAATCCATCAAACATTCTTTAATTAAGTCCATAATTAGAGGCCAAAGTCAAAATCCAAAAAAAAATAAAAAATAAAACAAAGTTAAAGTTACTAATTTTTTCTAATCATCCTCTAATTCTTCATCCAATTCAAATTCATTATCATTCTCCTTAGGTTCTTCATCGGATTCAAATTCTTCTTCGTAAAGTTCTCTGTATTCAGCATTCCTAGTGTTTTTCTGAGGTTGTAAGATTTCATCTGCCCCAAATGCTTCTCCAACCATCCTCCAAGTAAGCCCTGAACAGGGCTCAACTTCTTTATCATCACTACCCTCAACAATCCATCTTTGTGCATTACTAGCATCTTTTGCGAGTAATACATCCAATTTCATATCTTTCTCCCTTTTGTGTTTGTTCTCCAACTTAGCATTAAAGAAAACAAAGACTAGATTGTTTAATCGATTCACCTCATGTCTATTCCTTTTCTTCGTATGAATCTACATAAATAATTTAAATAAATTAATTTATATTAATAATTAACAAACAAAATAATCAAATATTTAACTAATATTAATTACTCACCCTCTCAAAAGTGTTCCAATTTTGTTCACACCTGGATAAATTAGTAGTTAATGAAATTTTTTTTTTTTTTTTCCATTTTTAGCAAGTTTGGTGTATGATGTCGCCATCATGAAACTACAAATTAACATAAATGATTTAAATGAAATATACTAAATCTTATATAATATGCTAAATAATTCAAATGAATACTTTGTTTTTACCTGGATTAAAAATATCAATAGATATCTGACATGCTTTTGCCACCACTTCTCTACCAAAAGCGTCGTCTTTTGTCTTATATGAAGCCAACTCTTCATTTATGACCAGACTTTGCATATCTATGTCATTGGGAAAGAAAGCCCCCGCAACTGTAAATATCTCATCAATTACATTCATATCATATTCAATGTTTGTATCCTTATAATTGTAGTAAGGATTAAATAGATAAGCGACGCAATGTAATGGAGTATCAAACCGACCTTCGATTTTGCTATCAATAGCAGTGTTCTAAAACGCGCCGCCTAGGTGCCATGTCGATTACCACCTAATCGGCAGTGGTAGTCGCGCGGCTGGCCAACCAGCATGAAATCGGTTGATTAAGACTGCCAAAATGACAACGACGACAGCGCTGCATTTTTTTTTGAAAAACCTAACTCAAAACGACGTCGTTTTGAGGGTTTTATATAACCCCGAAACGACATCGTTTGCTTTCTTTTTTTATTTCTAAAAAGGGGCAAAACGACGCCGTTTTGAGGGTTTTATATAACCCCAAAACGACATCGTTTTATGGGTTTAGTTTTAAAAAAAGGGTTGGAACGACATCGTTTTGGGGTTTTTTTAGAACCCAAAACGACGTCGTTCCAACCCAAATCAGCCTTCTTCTTCCTCTCTTCCTCTCCCCTCTGTTATTACTGAGAACCCTAATTTTTTAAAATCCCAAAATTCTTCCTTTCATGAACCTCAAAAACAAATCCCTATTCACATCACCGATTCCTTATCTGAAGAAAATGCAATGGAAGTTCAATTCTAAATCCAGTGATGCAACACAAGAATTTCTATTAGCGAGGAATTTCCTCGGCGCCAACTAGGCGGCGTGTAGGCGCCCTAGGCGCTAGGCATCGGGCTATCGCTCGACTAGCGCCTAGCACGTTTTAGAACACCGATCAATAATCTCCAAGATTGGCCAATAATTATTCTCAATATTGTTCAATGCCTCATTTATCTTTTCATTTGCCTTCTTTAGCCCTCCATATACAAAGTCCATGGATGACTTTCTATCCCTATCAACTAGTCGAAGCACATTTACCAAAGGTGCAAACACCTTTAAACATTGAGTTACACCATTCCAAAAAGAAACAGTCATCACTGTGGCAAAGGCCGCTTTCCCTTTAGCTTGCTTTGACACCAAATTCACTCATCCCATTCTGTACTAGCGAATATGGTTCACAAACTTTCTTTTTTTCTCCATCAAACTTTGTAAAGTTAAGAAAGTTGAGGCAACCCAAGTTACTCCCGGCCTCACTATGTCCCTCTGTTTTGTAAATGATCTCATCATGAACAAAGTCTTGTGATGGGCATACAAAAAAATGGTGAAAGGCTTGGTACTGTCAATGTTTTTTTTGTATCTCGGCAATTTCCTAATACTTTCAAGCATGATGTTTATGGTGTGAGTAGCATACGAACTCAAAAAAATGTTTGGCATCTTTGCCTTTAACAACTTTGTTGCGACCATATTATTTGTGGCATTTTCAGTTACGACTTGAACCACATTTTCAGCCCCAACTTGTTCAATACCCTTCATAACATACTCAAAAATGTGCTTAGTAGTATGTGTCACATCTGAACTTTCCTTAAAAGAAATGAAAGTGGATCCTATAGTGCAATTAACACACAAGTTCATTATATTTTTCATTTTTCTATCACTTCAAGCATCTGTCATGATCGAACACCCGTTCTCCTTCACTCAATTTCATCATGTTGTAGAAAAACTTTAAGGCTTTCAACCTCCTCTTTCAATAATAGCTCCCTTAATTCATATTGGCTTGGATCTCTGAAATCCGGTCCAAATTGACCAACTGCCACAATCATGGTTATCCAGCTATCATTGTCAATGGCATTGAAAGGAATACTGGATTCATCAACCCACTTAACGAAAAATCGCTTCACATTTTTTGTCTTTTCTTTAAAAATTGGTTCATTAATATTTTGTTGTCGTATTGTTTTACCATCACTCACTGAAGAATCATGAGGGGTTACCATTGTCCCCCTATCCAAAGGGCCGTGATGCCGAGAGGGTCTTGAATCTAACCCTTCTTCTATTTCACGAATTTCATCTTCTTCATCGCCTCCAATATAATCTTCTTGTCTTATCTCAGTCACATGCTTTTTTTTCTTGCTTCTAAATGACTTGTCTACACTTCTCCTGATCCTCCTTACTAAACTTTAGATATTTTGCAACTTTTCTTGATATATGCCCAATATGTTATCTCATTCTGTAAACTCATTCGAAAATTTTTTTGAACATAACTTGCATTTAATTTTATTCAAGTTATTCGTAGCCACTAAAGCCTCATACTTCCATTCAATATAATTAGAGTTTTGTTTAAGAGCGAGACTACACTCCAAATTAGAGGCCGCAGAAAAAGCAATGTCCTACTAAGAATGAATCAATTAATTACTGCTAAATACTAATAGCTAATTAGTTGTTAATTAATATGCTCAAATAACGATTAATTATTTAATTATCATCATAAACCCTAAAATTTTAAACATTACTCAAATTTATTAACTAATTAAGTAACTACTAATATTTAATTAGTTTTTAACTATTAACAATAAAAAACACTCAAATTTAAAATTTATAATGAGTAATTAGATTTAGGGCTTTAGGTCAAATTAACAAAATAAGATTATAGTTAATTAGTTATAATTTTTTCTATAAATTAATTACTATTATCATATTTTATTTTTGTTGACAAATCAAAAAAAAAAAAGCTTACCGAAAAGGCTAAAACTCGTGAGAGATAGAGAGCCGAGTAGAAGAACGAGAGAGACAGAGAGCTTTACGTGAGACGAAAGAGAGCTGATCGCTCAATTTTATTTTATTATTATTATTTTTTAATAAACCCCCAAAATGCAGCGTTTTGGGGATTTATTTCGACCCCCAAAACAAATACCCCAAAACGCGGGGAAAAAAATCAGGGCCGCCGGCCGAGTAGCGGCGAAATCGGCGCCTAGGCGCTGATTTCACGCCGACCAATTAAGTGGTAATCACTTTTTTGAACACTGTTACTAAGATGTCGACTGGGTCCCTGATGCATGGTTATTGTTGACTTCTTAATCTAGTCAAGAGAGGACTTGTTGACATTTAAATCGAGACCCTGTTATGTATAAAAGGGCCACTACTAGCAAATAATTTATTTTTTATTTTTTATTTCTCTGTTGGACCATTTTAGAAAGTGATTCAATGGTCAGGATACCAGGGGTATGTGATACCCTTGGGTATCATAGACAAGCCGTATAAAAGGTAGGAGTTAGTTCCCACTGACATGTTAACTTCTACAGGCCCGCTTTCTTCTGGCAAAACTGAATCCTTCTGCAACTTATAATTCTGATGCTCAAACTCCGGGAGGAGACATCATATTTACTGATGATGTTAGCTTTGAGGTCTTTTTGGATCACCTTCAGAGATTAGCAGTTCAATAAATCCGGCGTGACAGTTTTGTATTTGTCGCTGAAAATATTTTTGTATAGTTAATGCATGACTTTTCTAATAGCATTGTTTTGTTTTGGTTTGGTTTGGTTTAACATTTGCGGAAGTTAGCTTTTTGTTTAGTACATAAACCATTGGAAAGTTGGGACAATCATTTCAAGATATGCTTGTTGAAAAGCTGTAGTTTTGTCTCTTGTCAGTAATTTTATTTGATGCTGATGATGGGAGTGCCTTCGTGGTGGCTACTACATGGTAAATGGTTTGATGCCTGCATTAGAGGAATCATAAGGCTGTCTTCTATGTTTAGTTGTCTTTCTCAAAGTAGGTGTTACATCCTTCACGGGTACGACCTTTGTTTTTTTAATGGATCTTTTTTGGTTGAATCGAATAGATTTAGCTTTCACAACTTGGGTGAGGGAGTCTTTAGTGCGTGTGTATGAATATTATTCACACACACGATTGGTTAGAATGAAAAGAAAATGACCAATGCCTCATTTTATGGTTGATCTCTCATGGCTTAACGAATAAACCTACATTCAATAACGATTAGATAATCAATAAATTGGTTATTCGATATCCTAGTATTCAATATCGTGAGATTCTCTAGATTTGGACAAGTTTTTCATATAAAATAATGTTATATATTCGTGAATATGTCTGTTTATAAATCATGATGATCATAAAATATCATACTCAACCATACAAGTTAAGGTAATTATATACGTATAATCATTTTGTCATTAAATATTCGAGTCTAGCGAGGAAAGATGTGACCATCAAATCTCTTATATGTTCACATATTTGTATTCCCACAATAATCGTAGAAAAGAAGCCAAAGGCTTATTGAGCTTCTGTCATGGAACAGCAAGAACTTTGTAGTTCATCAAGTGAGAACTCATCATCATCGTTAGATTCCTAAACAAACAATAAAATTAAATTTTGGTATCATTGATCGAAGTATCTTCTTGATGATGGTGGCGCCTTGTGTCTTTTCGTCATAGATTCGTATCTTTGTTGGCAACAACATGACTCGTATGAAGTAATCTGTAACTGAGTCATTCGAAGCGTTTTGAGCTCCATAGGAAATATTTGATGCTGCTGCCTCCTTACTGATTCATCCGAGATGGATTTTATTGGGCTTTTACGAGGACATTCTATACTTTATATATATTCATCTTGATTTCAAATGAACTTTATATGCATTCATTTTGGAGTGTGGACTACTACTTGTATTATTGTTAGGCTTCTAAATACATGAGCTACATTAGCCCACGTATCATTCGTGGAGTAGTTTACATTTATGTATTTGAGTTTTTTTTTATTAGTTTGTCTTTTATTTATGTAAATGGACTGAACTATATTTAATTAATTATAGTCCATAATTTTATTTAGGTAAAAATACAAAACTGACCCTCTAACTTTCATGTTTTTTCATTTCAGTCCTTTAACTTTCAGTTTTGTCAATTCAGTCCTCTAACTTTCAATTTTTGTCAATTCAGTCATCCGTTACAAATCCGTTACTACTACTGCCGTTACTGCTGCCAAAACGACGCCGTTTAACGGAGGACTGAATTGACAAAATTGAAAGTTAGATAACTGAATTGACAAAACTGAAAGTTAGAGGACTAAAATGAAAAAAACATGAAAGTTCTAGGACTGAATTGACAAAATTGAAAGTTAGAGGACTGAAATGAAAAAAATGTGAAAGTTAGATGGTCAGTTTTGTATTTTTGCCTAATTTAATTTAGGCCATATTAAATTAGCTTTTTTTTTCTTATTTTTTAAATAGTAAAAGAAAAAAAAATAAGCTACAACTGTTAAGAAAACTAATTTTATTTAATATTACTACTAATAATAATATAAATTGAAAACATATTCAAACAATTTAGACAAGTAATTAGTGAGCTAAGTAACAACCCATTCATTTTTTTTTTTAAAAAAAATTCGTATTCATTCAAGAAATAATGATCTGACGAAGGTCGATCCTGGACAAGCATTATCTTCAACATTTCTGTGAGGCATTAGAGATTATTGTTTAATTACATTAAAATTAAATTTATAAATTACATTGTCAAAATTATATTTGTAAATTACATTGTCAAATCAAATATTAAAAATTAAAAAATACATCACTTATCTTTGAAATGTAATCTCTAAAATTACATTTTGAAATGTAATTGTTGGAATATAATTTTTTCTTGTTATCATTAAAATTATATTTATTAATTTTCTTAACAGTTGTAGCCTATAATCTTTTTCTTTTACTATTTAAAAAAATAAGAAAAAGAAAACTAATTTAATATGGCCTAAATTAAATTAGGTAAAAATGCAAAACTGACCCTCTAACTTTCACGTTTTTTTTCATTTCAGTCCTCTAACTTTCACGTTTTTTCATTTCAGTTCTCTAACTTTCAGTTTTGTCAATTCAGTCCTTTAACTTTCAGTTTTGTCAATTCAGTCCTTTAACTTTCAATTTTTGTCAATTCAGTCCTCTGTTAAACGGCGTCGTTTTGGCGGCAGTAACGGATTTGTAACGGATGACTGAATTGACAAAATTGAAAGTTAGAGGACTGAATTGACAAAACTGAAAGCTAGAGGACTGAAATGAAAAAACGTAAAAATTAGAGGTTGGGCTAATTTGTGTTTTGACCCCAAAATGTGAATAATAATTATTAGGTTCTTTGGAGTGATTAGCACCTTATTTAAACAAATTTGTATCATGTAATAGGAAAAAGACTTTGAATATTTCAAAATTTAATAAAAAGTCAGAGATGGATTTCTCTAAATCTTATTCTTCTCGAATATTATAACTTGTCAAGGAAGTTACAAACCTTGTCGCGTCATCTTGCAAGCAGAATTCTTATTTATTGGGGTGGTTAACATCTTATTTAAATAAATTTTTATCATGTAATAGGGTAAGACTTTGGATATATCAAAATTTAATAAAAAATTCAGTTATGGATTTCTCTAAATCGTGTTCTTATTGAACATTAAAGACTTATCAAGGAAATTGTAAATCTTATAGCGTCATCTTGCAAACAAGATTCTTGAGGTATCGATCTTTAAGAAGTTTGCATCCTTGTTGCTTTAGTGAGAGGGGCATAACAATCTTTTGTGGGTTTCACGGGCTTTGCTCCCGTGGGATTCCCATCAGTTGGTATCAGAGCTTTGGTTAGTAACATGTTATATATCCTTACTTTATTGTGCACTTTGTTCCTTCTCTTCTAAGTTTCGATTTTGTTGAGTCTTTGTGGTTTCGAGTTTTGTTGGTTCTTGCTTGTTTCGGTCTTTATCTTGGTTCTTGTTAGAGTCTAGGTCAACCTTGATTGTTCTTGCATTCGAGATTCAATTTACTGGTATCGAGATTCAGTTTCTTGGTGTCAAGACTCAAGTTATTGATAACTTTTCATTGAGTTTCGATTTTCTTGTCTTATTTTCTTTGGTACTTTGAGTCATTAGATTCGGTACTTGTCAAAAACAATTTGGGTCAGGTCAGATTCTGTTCTTGCTCTGATCAGTTTATTTTTGTGTTATTTATGTTCTTGTTTCTTTTAGAGTCATAATTAATCCTTGTTTGTTATTGAGTCTTTATAACATTATAAGTCAAAACCAAAAAGAAATCAGATCAGTTTCATTGTTCTTTTGAGGTTTCTTTGTGTATTTTATGTTCTTTAAGAATCTTCGATCATTATTTAGTGTCTTAATATTACAAGCAAAAAAAGATGGAGAAATCAAATCAGATTCATATTTATATTCTTGTGATTCTTGATAATACATCCTAAATCTTACCCGTTCTTGATAATTCTTGAAAATAAAAGCTTATTCATGCTTACAATCTTGATACTTGCACAATTACCATTGAATTTAAGGCCGATTTCTTTGAATTTCGTTAGGGTTGGTCCCTGGGCGTCAATTTGTATCGTATTTATGACATGTTCATAAATACAAATAATTATTTTCTTATAATAGTATCCATTTAATGGTAGCACATCTTGTTTTTTATATACATATTCGATCTATTTTAGTTTAGATTGAAACAAACTGAGATTCAGTGATGTATATATTAGACAAAGACACGAGAATATATAACAATCACACAGCTACAACGATGCTTGTAATTGACATTGAGAGGTGTCACTACATGTAGTATATTCTCAAATAAAGCTCCTGGTCGAGATTTACTGGCACAGATTGGTTAGTAAAATATGTTGAGATCAATATATATCGTATATCGAGATTTGATCCGATGATTTATCCCAATAAACCATGAGTCTTGGGAGACTCTTATAGACATGTGTGTATTTATTTGATAAGCACTGAATGACTTGCCGAAAATATTCTTAATGTAACACCTCAGTCATCTCGGCGTGACCTTGATAATCATTTTTTGACATGTGGGATGTATTACGTAACATAAAATCATGCACGAATGTATTGGTATTCGTGAAATCACTTTTTGAATACTCGGTGAATTTATGTACAGTTCTCGCACGTGATTATTTTTTAGTTATGGCCATAACCTAGGCTACCGATGTCTGAATTTGGTGATCTTTATATCATCGAAAATCGTAAATAAAGCTCTACAACTTTCATGTTGAACATATTTCTAAATTAAGACTAAAAACAAGGCAAAAACACATGTTTTATGGGTTGTAGAGTGAAATTTTGGGAAAACTCTAGATTTTTGGCCATGTGCTTAATTAATATTAATATTTTAATTACAAAAAAACCCCACTATATAAGTCAACTACTATTCATCTTCTCTCTTTCATCCTCACCTCCATTTACGTTTTTCTTCCTCCACAACACAAAGGGAAAAAATCCTAACTCACGCCAACTTAACAAACAAATGGAAGCTCTCAAGTCATCTTTCAAGTAAGGTTCTCTATGTGGAAGTTGGTGCTTGGAGTGTCAATCCGAATTGTACGTTTTATTATTTATTAATAAAATAACTATATTTTCATTTCATACCTTATTAATGATATTGTCATTATACGTATTAAATTGATGTATAGATATGCTAAGAATGACATCGACCTTAGAATAATCTTATAGTAATATTGGACACTAGGTGGTCCGATATTGAGATAAATATTACTATTGTAAATTATTCTTAAAATATATATATTCCTAGTCGTTGGTTTTGGAATACGGTCAAATTTCTATAACCTAATTAAAAATTACCATATAGTGGATTAAATCAAGTGGCAAACATTGAACTAATCCATTTCCTAATCTTTGTCTTGATTTAATTTTGATTTAATTGGATTAAATCAAAGTGGTAGACAATGGAGATTAGTCACACCTAATTATATATATTTGGATAAATTAGATTAAGCCCACATAAAAGTTGATTATAACTTTTATTAATTAAAAATTACCTATGTTTTACTATAAATAGCAAGTTTTATTAATGTTTTAATTAAGTAAAAGCAAAAACTAGAGAAAGCTAAATACAAGCAAGAAGTAGAGAAATTAGTCTAAGTTAGAAAAGTGTTTAGAGAAGATTTGTGAGGTCTCTACAATATTTCATATATGAGAAATCAAGATTGGATATTGGGGTGAAGCTTGCTAGCATTGGAATCAAGATTGGATCTTGGAGTCAAGCTTGCTAATCCATGGAAGTTCTCCAAACATTTCAACAAGGAGAAGTAGATTGGATATTTGAATCAGCATTGCTAGGTAAGTTTGATCTTCTCTAAAAGCTATATTTTTCATTAGTGAGACATATAGTGTTGAATTATGTATTAGATACATAATGTTGAAATTAGGCTAATTAATTGTGTTATGATATTTTGGAAGTATAAACACAATATGCTTGTAATTATGTCAAAATATTTGACATAGACATAAAATTAGAGTTTGGAACTCTAGATAATAGCTTAGAGCTATGACTACTATTCTAAAATCACTTGACCATCTTTGGGTGACATAGAATTGTTCACGAGACATTTCTTATTGGGATTCTAATTTGGTTTGTGTTTTGAATTCAAAATTTACGCAAGTACGTATTTAGTATATTTTTGTAAAAATATTTGATGTTTTGAAAAACTTGAATTTTATTCTATAACATGTGTTGACATTGGTTTTGAAGTAAAATTAATTTTGGGTGTTTTGGAAGTATTTAGGAAAGATTAAAAGTGTATTGGGTTGAAAACCCAAGTATTAGCTTTCATTCCAGCTCTTTAGAATGAGAGCTGATACTTAAAGAAGCAAACGAAATTAAAAATAAAATAAAATAATTGTGTATGTCCGTAGTGCGCGTATAGTGCGTGCGCGTATAGTGCGTGCGCGCACTGTGTCCGGACTCCAATTCAGCCCCGATTTTTTCCTATGCACTCGTAATGGAATATAGTATTTCATTAAATAATTTAAAAGTACACCTATCTCCGATATCCTTGGGTTAGACCCAGTTCCCATGCGCGGGGCACCGATTCGACCCTAAGGATTCCACAACCGTCTCAACACTCTACTCTACACCTTATCTCTTCTTTATTTCTGAAATTAAACATGTAATTTCTCTATTCAGTTTTCTATTTCATGAAAGAATATGGGTTATTTAAACTCACTTAGCATGTGAAAAAATTCCTAAGGTATTATTAGAGGTATTTGGGGTAGTATGACATGGATTGAATGGAATTTGTTAAAATTTTCAAAAGCCCAAATGACCCACTATGGCTGAATTTGAAGAAAATGAATAAGACTTGACTTGCATGATTTTATTGTGTTAAAAAGCATCACAAGTAATGTATTATTAAGAATTACTTAATGATATATTTGATTAGTTTGTAGATGGAACTTACTTATCCTTTGGCCGAATATGGGTGAATGGTTTTAAATTTTATGATCTCTTTGTTAATATAAACATGAGACTAGTGCTTATTCTTGCATTATATGGGAATATTGTACGATATGTACCTTGTAAAGTTTGAAACTTTCAAGTTTGGATTTGAATGTGTTTGGCCGAATTTGAAGTCGGAATGAGAATGTGTGATGTATTTTGATAAAATGATGAGCTTGTGTAATTGATAAAATTTGAACGTAATCAAGTGTTGGTGTGTGCATTGTCATGTAAAGTTGATGATGTAGTTGACATGTAGATGTTTATAATGATTATGATAGTTGGGTGATGCAAGAACAATTTAGTTTAGCATGGTGGATAATAGTTTCATGATGATTCGTTAATATATATTATACTTATAATATGAATAAACTTATGGTTTATATTTAAAATTTAAATTGATCTCTATGAAATGGGTCATGTTCATATTTTAAGGATATGTTTTATAATTTCTTGTTGCTAATATACCTAAGTATGTGGTTTAAGTATATTTTTCACGAATATATTTTATGACTACGAATTAAACGAACAATTTAAGTCTATGATTCATGTATATATTCTATGTCAAAGATTCAAACATATGCTTCACGTTTACCGATTTAGTTGAAAATTTTAAACTTAAAATTTACGTTATGTATTTTAATGTATGGATTGTACATATAATTTACAAGAATGTTTTACGTTTTCAACTTGCGTAAATGCTCTATGTCTAAGATGCAAAAAAAGCATGTTTCATGCTTATTAGTTAAGTTGTGAATCTTAAGTTATGGTTTAAGTTATGTATCTCTTTTTATATAATTGTTACATTCGAGTTTACATTATGATACAAGTTTATCTTTTTAAATTTACGATTTCAGCTCATATATTTTGGTTGGCGTTCTTAGCTTATATTTCAAGTTGTGCTACACGTCATGTGTTCATGATCTATTTTTGTAGTTACGAGTTTTTATTTAAAAGTACTGATTAGGATCCCGTTCGAATGACGTTTATCCAATATCTATTCTAATATAGGTAATGAGCATTGTACAAGTATTGTATGTGTAAACCGATACTCATAACCATTTCTAATTACTTGCTTAGGTTATAAAATAAGTATGTCATTCATGATAAAGCTCACGTGTGTCTTTAGTTCAGGATACCTGTATGTCTTTCAGTTTAGGTCCACGTTAGGATTTCAAGCCTATGCACTAAAGAACAATAATCATGATTAGATAGGTAGAGGATACATGATTCATGAATAAATTAGTTTAGTTCTAAGCCACCACAGTTTTGGGATGGTTATAGCCACAAGATTGGGTGGCTTGGATAATGATGTATAAATTTTTCATGACACACACACACACATATATTAAGTAAGAATTATGTTATTAATATTTCTTTAACATGTCCCCAAACATGTCACGTCGTGAGTGCGTGAATTACAGCGTCAATGAAGTAGTTTAATTTTAACAGTCATGTCATGTACTTGCATTATGCTTTCATTTTGTATTTTATCTCACACATTCTATTAGTGTCATATTTTCATGCTTGCAATACATGTTATAGTCATAGGTCATGATTTCATGTCTATGTCATACCACGTTTCTCATGTTTATAGTTCGTGTTGAACAGTTAAGTCACAACATCAGGTTTACAACTTAGTTCATATGCTCACTTATAAATTTCAGTTTATGTTTGCATGTTATGATTCTCGAGTCACATTTGGTTTTCAAAACAATGTATATGGGTTGCCGGTCATGTCAATATTGTCAGACTACATTTTCATGTTTATGCTTATAATAGGTTTTCACGTTTTAAGTTTACAATTCATGCTTTCAATTAATGTATTATGCTTGCATATTTTCAATCGATCCCAATACATTTTCCAAGCATCAAGTTATGTTTTATGTTTCATGTAAACCTGTTTTTAGTACATATTTTTCATGTAATTCAATAAAAGCCTTCAGTAAATGTTTACCAATGACAAGGAAAATATAAAGTTTTCAAACAACCAGTAGAGTATTGTTCTCTCATGTTTAACATCCTGGAATCGTTCATGTTGCCTTATGGGGCATTGATCACCCTCATAGGCTTATTCATGTTCACGTTCCTCTACTTACGCGGTGTTAGGTATTGTTACCCCAGGTCACGATATTGGTGTGGATTTTCATGTTTTAGAACATGTGCAAGCGTACACGGGGGCGACAACCAATCCATGTACGTATGGCGATAAGGGGGAGATGTTCGATCATTGCTTATGTAACTTCAACTCATGTTTATGGTTTTTTTTTAAGAAATATAGTTTTTACAGATACATGTAAAGTTTTTAGATCATGTTTATGTTTTATCACTTCAAATTATATTTTCATGTTCACGATTAAGTTTTATATTTTACGATCTATTATTTTCATGTTTACAGTTGCATCCACATATAAATATTCAACTATATTTTCAGATAATATTGCACAGTCGCCGGTCATGTTTACCATCTTAGTTCCAAAATAAGTTTTCATGTTCAATCACGATAATTAAGTCATAGTTTTAGAGACACAGTCATGTCTTTCGTGTTAGAAAGTCTATCTCAGGTTTTGTATTTACTCTTAATAATACTGCAGTTAGTTGGAAATATTCTAAACAAGGATCAACCGCTGATTCCACCACCGAGGCAGAATATATTACGGCATCAGATGCTGCAAATGAGGCTGTATGGATTGGAAAATTTATCACATAATTGGGAGTTGTCCCAAGCATCGAGGATTCGATCTCGTTGTTCTGTGATAATAGTGGTGTCGTTGCACAGGTAAAAGAATCGAGAGCGCATCGGAAATCGAAACATGTGGAGCGAAAGTACCATATTATTCGTGAGATTATCGCTCAAGGAGACGTTGCCATATGCAAGATATCTGAAAAGGACAATATAGTAGACCCGTATATGATAGACATGTAGAGGCGATGGGTATTAGATACCATCAAATTTGGAACTAGAACAATTGGGAGAAAATGTTAGAATTGGTGCTAGCACGCCAAATTTTATTGTATTTACTATATATACGATGTACATTTATATTTTATTATGAATAAAATTTAGTAGTTTTCATCAATATAATTTTTTATATGGTTGAGGAGTAAAATGACATTGGAATGAATAGTTGTAACGTAATTGCACAAGCGCCGCAATTGTCACCGAGAATTGTCATAATACAATTCATTCTTAAAACTGTTCCTGGTCAAGGTTTGTATATTAGAATTGTTCTAATGGCTTATCTTAGTAAACCATTAGTCTTTGGAGACTCATATAAACACGTAGGTATTTATTCGATAAATACTGAACGACTCATTCGAAGATTATTGATAGATGGTACACCAACGTCAATATGAATCTTTACGAGTCGAATAACATATTAGCTCATTTGACTTGTGATACCACTGTGGATATGTGAGATATCTTTCATACTTTGATGGCAGTCACGTCAACGATCTTTTAAGATCAGACATCCGCCTGTTCGTCGGGTATAGACTGATACTCATGATATCCTATGATGTATCTAGAGAGGATCTTCAGTCCCGTGTACGGGATTTAAGTATTCAATTTGTGATTCTTTGAAATCATTGGCTGAGATATGATTCGAAAATAAGTTCCGAATATTTATTTAAAAATCATAATTATGTCGCGACACATGAATTGTTCATAGCGGAGATTTGACGTTAATCTATATCTCCGGAATAATTCGGATAACCTATGACAGAGGGATTACATAAATGCAATGACTTCGACTTGAATGGTTCAACTTGATTATATGTGGTCGTCGTAATTTGTGAGTGGACTAATTACGGACATGGAAATGGTTTTCGTGACAGATAAACTTGAACCTAGAGAGTCCCGCAATATAAAGTGTATTCGTTGAGCACTTGAGCAATTAATTATGGATAATTTGAATTATTCATAATTTACACATGCGTATTAAATAATGTGCATTTGTATACGATACATAATTTCGATTAGATACACATTAATGATCAATTAGATTTTGACACTTGTTTTATTATTAATTAATTTATTGTTAATTAATTATTAATAATGATAAATGGAAGAATATTCTTGGAATCTTTTTCCACTATTTATTTTATCTTTTTGTTAATAAGAATTAAATAAATTAATTGATTGTTAATTAATTTATTTTGGTTAAGAATATTATTTGGAATATTCTTAATTAAATGGCCAATTTTAATTGGCTAATCCATGCCTTTTTGACACATAGATTTATTAACAAAATAATTATTTCATTTGGATAAGATCAATTCTGTGTCCAAATATGGGCCTAAAAAATTTGTTATTTTTTGATTAAAAATGACCTTAATTTTCGGCCATGTGTAGGGAAAATATATAAATGGAAATTGTTCCATTTTGCATAGGCTTGGCCATTTTCTCATAAGTTGAGAACAAAAGAAAAAATGGGTTAGGGTTTAAAACAAAGTTACCAACACCAAGAAGAAGAAAATTGAAGAAATTGGAATTTGTATTAAGGTAATAAATATTAAGTTTCTAATTTTTATTTTCTTGGTTTTTATTTCTTGAGCATGTAAATATGTATGGGCTATGTATATTGCATGTTTTAATTACATATGTATCTTTGATATATATTTGAATCAAAAACTCGGTGTTGGTTGTTTGATTAACCTTAACAATTTTCTTTTGTTAAGCATGTGTAAGGATTAATTAGTGAATTAATCTCAAAATTTTAATTTCTATTCTAGAGTGATTATTGCCACTCAAATAATGCCTAGAATTGTTCTTTGAGCTTTATATTATGGTGATTAATTTTGATGTAAATTAATTGGATTAATTTTGTGAATAAATTGAATATTGACATGTAAAATGGACAAATAATTTACTGGATCAGATTTGGTCTTATACTTTAAAACATAATATTTCCTAAGGATAAATATATTATTTGGATGATTTTGGACGTGTATTGGGTGGTGGATTAATTTCGGAAATTATTTCGGGGCAAAAACGTGAGAAAACTGCGAAATTGCGTCGAAATGGGCTCACCGCGTCACGGCTGTGCAAACAGTGAACTGGTCAGTGTTTGGCAGCCCAAGGGCTGACCGGTCACTGCCCAAATGGCAGGGTTGGCCCGAATTGGCGGTTGGTCAACTGGTTTGACCATTTGCCCGTTACACGAAGTATTTATCGAAAAATATTTTCGTAAAATAATTCATCGTGTTTCGAAATATATTATGTTATTAATTGTTAATAAATAATATTTAAACTACTTTGAGTGAATTAAAAATATTTGATATTAATTAATTCGCTCGGAAAAAATTTAAAATGTTTAAAAACTATTTTCATCCATTTAGCGCACCTTCCCTGCACTGACCCTAACATTTCGTAGTCAGTTGTGTTACGTTATTGTGCTTCAGATTTCAATTATGTTTCAAGTTTTGAATTGTAATCCAGTCTTAAACAGTTGTCACATTTGATTCAAAATTCAGGTTTGACGTAAAATCTTTTAGTTGCATATATATATATATATATAAACCACACATTTTCAAGTTTATTTACATTATGTTTTAGCCTTTAATTACTAAGTCTTTTTACACGACTTTCTTTTCTGAATATCAGTTCTTACAAGCTCTTCATGTACGCATGCGATGAATGAACTTGGGGAATGAAGCCTCAAGAATCAAGATCGCAGCATCTCACAACTAATCGATGCATCTGGGGACCTGAGGGTCCATCACCTATCACGAAGTCACAGACCAAGATCAAGGCATTTCACAACCGATCGAAACATCGAAGTGTCTGAGGGCTCGCATATTAGCAAACAAACTACTACCAAGCCATGTAAGTTCGGTGACAGCCACAAACCATGTAAGTAATAGACTTGATATTGTCACACATTACATAAGCTTACCAAAGTTTGGGGGGGGGGCGATTGTAGACATTATATTTTTTTATGCATAGTCCGATGATGAGCCGCTTATGAAAATACCCCTGAAAGTTGAGAAGATTACAAGATGAAAGTCAAGAAGGAAATAAACTCCGAGAAATTCTGAAAATACAGCCAAAGGCTAGTCGAACATCACCTATGTCCGGTTTACCTTCTCTCTAACTAGAAAATTTGGCTGGACTCACTCTGAAAACCCTAGATTCGGCTGGACAAGCCACAACTATCATTGAATGTGCAGATTGTCAGTTACCAAAGTCATGGGATCCGATTATAGCCAGTCGGACATGAAATTCAAATTTAACATCCGGCAAGACATATATTAAAATGTTCAACGCACTTGCAAATTACTAAGAGCTAAAGTCACAGACTGATCAATTGTCGACCGGACTTACATTTCAAATTATACGTCTGGTTAGACATTGATCGAACATTACAATCTATAGTAACACAAGTAACGTCAGACAGAGATGAAGCCAATGAGGGATTATGTTCCCCTTCCATTCTCATATCCTCCCCCACACTATAAAAAGAGGGATTTCCCCCATCAAAAATCATCCAGAATCCATCATAAAGATCCGAGAGAGAGAGAGAAAAAAAACATCTTCTGATTCCTAGAGCATTCTTTATTTCTAGCCCGAATCCAACATCATCCCCACACTCAGGGGATCTTCTTGAGCTAGAAAACGTAAAGGTACGACCTGATGGCATCATTTTTTATCTTATCATTTTTTACCTTATGTTTGCGATACAATATCTCTGGCCGGATCTAGGATATATTTGACCGGACACACACACACACACACACACATGTATATATGCACCTGATATTATGTTGTTTGCACACACTTAGGGGTGAGAAAAATTAGTTTCGGTTTCGGTTCCGCATGGAACCGGAACCTACCTGGAAAAAATCGGTTCATAACTAAGTGGAACCGTAACCTACCCAATTAAATATGATACCTTATTAATCGGTTCCAATTCGATTCCGCGTGGAACCGGAATCTACCCAATTAAATAGGGTATCATATTAATCGGTTCCAATTCGGTTCCACGTGGAACTGAAACCTATCCAATTAAATATGGTAACCTATTAATCGGTTCCAATTTGGTTCCGGTCTGGTTCTGATTTACCCTATTTATTTTTTATTGTCAAACTTTGAAAAAACAATTATTTCTCACACTTGAATATTACAAAATATTATTGGCAACTGCCCATATAAAAATAAAATAATAAATAAAACTGCATATTGTATAATATTTTTGACTCAATACATAATATTCTTATAGGAAGTGCCTAGGTTTAAATTAGATTTTAATTGGGTTTAAATTGAGTTTTAATTTGGGTTATGAAATTGGGTTTAAATTGGGTTTTAAAACTGGTTATGAAATTGGGTTTAAATTGGGTGTTAATTTGATTTCGAAATTGATCTAAATTCAGTTCACAAAACAGGTTCCGGTTCTGGTTCCGAAATTCGGTTCCCAAAACAGGTTATGGTTCCGGTTCCAAAATTCGGTTCCTAAAATAGGTTTCGGTTCCGATTCCAAAATTCGATTCCGGTTCTGACCATTTTGGAACCGGAACCGGACCGATTAAAATCGGTTCCTTCAATTTAGAAACGGAACCGGACTGGTTACAACTGGTTCCGATTCCAAATCCGGAAAATCGGTCTAGTTCCAACCGGTTCCGGGTAGAACCGGAACTAGTGCTCAACCCTACACGCACTAGTATCTTTATATTACTGCTTTATTAAATTAACTGTCCTTTTTTATGCATGTTTTTATTATCACTTTTTTAATTGCACGTTAGTTAGCTAGTTATGGATTGGTTATTTTATGCATGATTATGTTGGCATGATCTATGAAGGAAATCCAACCTGATCTATCGTAGATCCGATCGAACATTCATGAGATACACATATTTGGCCGTAGGATCCCCGTGGTAGATAGGATAGAACCTCAGACGTAAGTTCCATAGCCAATTCCGAATTGAGGATAAAATGGTCCGCACTCGGGATACAACTCCATGTACCAACTAAGGGATGACAGTTTTTTTGCATGTTTTTATGCCTCCTGCTTCAATGCATTTTATATTATATATTATTGCATATTTTTTCATTTCTGATTTACACAGAATGTCCGACCAGACTGTCAGACATATTCGGCCGGATGTTAATGTTATGACCCATATATTGCATGCTATATGCAATGTCCGGCCGATCATTTCCGAGACAACGCCGATGAGGTATTTATTCTGATATGTTCCTTTATTATTTTACTAATGTTGTAGTAATTTATGGACAACTACCAGTTTTATTTACTGCTTTGTTATTAATGTTTGCACACTTTCATATAGTTTTACTATTTTCTGCATAATTTTGCATATTTTGATCTACTCCTCTACTGTCTATTATTCCGTTTATTTACTTTCGCCTTATTTAAACTTGTGTGGTCTGTTTATTAATGTAATATTTATTGTTGTGTATGTTATTGTAATTCTGTGTTTCCGGATCAAGCAGTACATCCGGTCGAACTTCTAGCAAGTTCGTATGAACAAGTACATATGAGTAGAACATCTAACCGTCTATGGCCATGTCTGGCCTGGCCTCGTGTTTTAACTAGTTTAATTATTTTTCTATTATTGTTGTAACAATTTTTATATTTGAACCCTATTTATTTTTTTCCATATCTACGTAATTGTATGCTATATAAATTATGTTACATGTTATTGCATTATAAGATATAGTGATACCACTCATTGAACCTAAATATTATACTGACATCAGTAAGGGACCATTCCTAACCCAAAAGGATTTAATGTCGGACCTTACGATGGGTGTATTGCAGCCTTAAATCATTTCCGATATCTCATTTTGGGTGGTGACTCATTTATTCTCCAGTTAATTCCCTTGTGGGATTATCCGTACTCTCTACGGGTTGCAAGCCCAATAGTATCGTGGTCGCCAGAGTCATAGGTTAGCGGTCACCCCGCTTCACTCTTACGCAAATCCATTGGCATTCTAATTCCTTCTGTGCTCAACTTCCATCTAGTTTTCCAAATTCATATGGCCATCTAATTCCATCGGCGTTTCCAAATCCATTGGCGTTCCAATTCCATCGGTATTCCAAGTCCTTCAGCGTTCAGCCTTCTAAATCCGTTAATATTCCAAACTTATTAGCGTTCTAAATCCATTCCAAATTCTTCGGTGTTCCAAATCTGTTATTGTTCCAAACCCATGGGCGTTCTAAATCCATTGGCATTCCAATTCCTGAAGTCTTTGCCCCAATTCTTGGAGTTTATTATTGTTGTCATGATCTTTTCTCTAGGCTCGCAACCCATAAAGGTTTTTAGACACGCGACTCAGGGTATTAAGATTCTTCATCAATCGGTAGCATTTTATTCTAATCTTATCTTTTCTTCAGCTCTGGTCGTTGTTCTAAATCCTAATTGAGCGGCAGGAGTCACCCCTAACTATCGCATCTAGGTGGTCTTCACCCCCAGCATTCTCTTTTAGGTGGGCCTCGCCCCTATGTCTCGACCTTCTAACTATGGATGCTCCGTGTCTTGGAGGATTCAACTATCACGTCTAGGCGGTCTCTGCCCCAGTATTCTTTTTGGGCAGGTCTCGCTATCAATATTCTCTTTGTAGGCGGGGCTTCGCTCTATTTTTTTTTGCTCTTGGATGCTCCGTGTTTTGGAGGCTCTTGTTGTATACCCCATTTCTCGAGGGCTTTCCCTCTTTGCTTGTTCAGTTCCCTGAATGAGAAATGTAATGTGTATGTATGCATGTATGCAAATATTCTTTAGTTACAGGGCCATTCTTTGGCTTGAGAGAATGCATGAGACATGATGCATTTCTGCAGAGATATCATCAGGCTTAATCCCACTTTTTGCCCAAGTTATCCTTCGGGGTTCCCAAATCATTGATTTTGCTTTTCAAATTCCTTTTCATCATGAAATGACTTTTCGTATGTTCCAAAAGTTTTTCTTTCTAAAATTCCATCTCTTTTCAAAGTGTGAGTATTGCCCAAATCAAAAATTCAACTCCAACCAAGGTTTCGCCTTTCAAATGTTTCTCCGCGTGTGAGTGATTCTTTTACAAAGAACTGCGTGCAACCCGAATTGGTGGTGCCAAGTGTAGATTAGTGCTAACACTTTACTTCATTTTATAATTTTTTTTGCTAAGATAAGCTAACACCTAGTTAAGGACTAGTAAGATTTTAAGATTCCTCGAAAGTTCATTATTTTTCATCCCTACCTTCCATAAGTCATCAAAATTATCTTGTGACGCACAGACCTCACATTTGTGATGTGAGCCTTTGGTTACTTAACAATTTCACCAACTCAAGTTGTTTTGCATACTCAATATTTGAGTTGTCGTTTGAAGCAAAAGTATTGATGGGGTTCACGATACTGATAGTTACTAAACAATTCAAACAGCGGAGCATATTTTTTATGGGATTCATTATTTTCTTTTCTTTTTTTCATTTTCTTTTACCTCATCTTCTGAAATTAGTGTCATCCCAGCCTTAACTTTGGAAGGGAATCAAATGAGTGCTAAGTGTTTTATTTAGCTCTAAAAATCGTGCCAGCATAAATTCCTTTTAGGAAGGCAATGCAATTCTAAGTGCAAGTTTTAGTGGTTCCCTCAAGTTTTATTATCATCGAACATTTTGAAAGCCATTACATAACAAGAAGAGGAAGATGCAATGCAACAATCATGCATATGAGTGGTTCCCCTCAGGATTAGGTATCTTACCTCCATCAATCAAGTCTTGAATCTTATGTTCACATCTTTCACTCTCATGCCCATGGAACTGGTGGAACGCATAATAGAAGGTCGGGTCGCCGTATTTAGTCATCGATTTCTGTTGTGGGTCCAACGACTTTAAAATACCCTGATTTTTCAGTTCTTCAGGTATTTGGTCTAGTGGTCTTCCCATGTTGGAGAAGTGTCGTTTCTGGACGGTGTTTACTTTTGTTGTTCCTAATCCTCCTCCATTACTTTTCTTATTTTGCCATTGGTTGTAAAGCTTCTTGTATTTTGTTTCTTCTTCTTCTTCCATGTCCATGACAGTCTCCTTCAATTGTCGGAAGTCTGTCATCCTGGAGGTCATCCTCCTCAGTTTATTGTGGATGGAGTGTTTGGTACATTTGATGATCATTTTGATCTGGTCTCCTTCTGAAGGTCTAGTTTGCATTTTCAATAACTAGTTTTTCCAGCGATCAAGGAATTGAAAATAATTAAAATTTTAAAGGAGTGGCAATTTTAACCGAATTAATTATGATTTTATTTTGAAAAAAAGCAAACACATTCAGTGATAAGAACCAGACCGAATGAGGTGCTGACAGCCAGGAGTTTGGCCCAACTAGATTAAACGAAAGGAGATATAATAATAATTACAAGGATGATCTCTTACTTTATGAAGGAAGAGAATCTAAAGTATAATGTCCAAGCCTGCCAGTACGATAAAGATTCAGCAACTTAGAACCAACCTTACTATAGGCATCCTCACCGGAATCCATAGGAATCTGAAATGCTTCCCTCAGAGCCATGATCTCTACCTCAATAAGCTTTACTAAATCCTTTTCATGTTCCAAATTTCCATAGAAACCCGAAATTATCTCAAATAGGGTCTTCCGAACTTTCTGCACCATGAAATCCTGCTCAAACAATCAAGGACTCGACATCAATTTGCTTTATTAGACAGTTGTAAGCAACAGAATTGGCACAAAAGACCCTTCATGAAATACATATACTTCATGTAAAAAATATTGAGATAGATAAATAATTATAGCTATCATGGTTGGGATAGCGTTTAGTGAAATTTACATGATTACAGAAGTGTTTAAACCTGTGTGTGATCTGTGGGATATTGCCTTTTCCGTTTCATCCCTGACTCTGAACCACTTGAATGATCTGCTTTGTAGTGCAACAATAGTTTGTCATTCTGATTAATGGAAAACTTAGCCCACTTCTTGTATTCATCGCTGAAACTGAGGATGCCTAGAAAATATTGAGCGAGTTCCTTTTCACCAACCAAACTATCACTGATTGCTCCTACATTTAGAGAACAAAAACTTGATTTGAGAGACTGCCGAGATTTTAGGCAGTTTGAATAATCATAGGCATCCGTAATGCATTGCTATTATATGGACGAATTAATTTAAACCACTTATCTAGACAAGCTTTGGGGTCAAATATTATTAATGATTTATGATTAAAAAAAAAAAAGAGCAAAATCGTTAGTATGATCTCACCTGTTAAAGCTAGCTTGGAGCAAACCTCAACATCATGGATCTCAGGAGGCAAAATGCCTGGGGTGTCCAAGACGTAAATATTGGGATGGCTGGCAATCTAGAAAAATGAAATAACTTTCAGCAATAACAAGAAGTAAACAAACACATTACACGTAGCAATGGCAGCAAAATGGAAAGAAAAGAGAAACATGCTCAAGGATGTTAAATATTCAAATATTTGGATTTAGGAAAACCATACTGAATTCCAGAGTAGCAAAGTGAGAGGCTAATCAATCACCTTAAAACTGTAGATATCTTTTGTCTCTCCTGGATGAGGACTCACAGTCGCGTGCCTTAGCTTTCCTTTCTCTTAACACAACCAAAAACCGGAGACAAAAACTTAACTTATAGCGATATTTGTATTTGAAAAGAAGAGGAGAAGATAATAGGAAATACCTACAGCAGTAATTCTGCCAACTTGATGCAAAGCGTTGGCAAGGGCTGACTTACCAACATTAGGAATCCCAACCAGCATTACCGTTATGGTATCACTTGAATCATCACTTTTCTTTAATTTTCTGACTCTAGCTTGTAAAAAGTTTAGAAACTGAGAAAAGCAGAATATCATCACATAACTATCACATCAAATCAATGAAGAATTCACATTTTAAAATAAGAAGAATATGGACGTGGATGTGTTCACCTCCTTGATATTGTCCTTGTTATGGGAATTGAGGCCAAAAGAAGGGCAGTTTTGTCGGTCGAAATAGTTGATCCATTCCTTTAATTGAGTTCGATTAGCAAGGTCCATTTTGTTAAGCACTACGATTGTCCTAGTCCTGGACGACGAAAAAGTGTGGTGGTTCCTTAACTGCTCAAACTCTGATGAAATTGGTATCTAAACAAAATAAATGTTTCATTGAGACATTTTATCGAACAATAAACAAACAAAAAATGGAAATAGTATCCATGGTACCCACCCTAGCATCTCTGATTTCGAGGATGATATCAACTAATGGGATTCGATCAGCAATGGCACGAGCGGCTGCGGCCATGTGGGGGCCGTGCCATCCTCCTCCTTTCTTTTTACCCACCGCAATTCCTATTTGCCTCCCTAATTTGAATAAACTAGCCGTTGCCATGAAATTTCAAAATGCCGTTTGTTGTTTAGTAATAGTACGACGTCATAAGAGATGCCCTCTCTCCGTAAGTTTTCTCTTTGCCTCACAGAAGAAGTTTAGTACGGAAACTCGCTAATTCCCTGATTCTCCAATTTTATTTTGTTAATTAACATAACTACCCTTTGAAGTTTGCTATATGGTGCCTATTAAATTTGACAGCCACATAATAAGAAAACAAGGCTAGATATTTATGTATTTTCATTTATTTATTTTTTTAAGCAATGTCCAAGTCTCTTCAAGTATAAATATTGAGTATTCAAACGTAAACAGTTTTCTTATATCATTATAAACTGATACATGATACTATTATTATTCCTTTTATACATTATAGATCTAAAAAAGTTTACATCATAATAAGTTTGTTAATAATCTTCTTTCAATAAAAAAGTGTGTTAATATTTTATATGTTAATTTTCCTATGCGAAAAAAGTATCCTCACTTATTTCTGTCTTCAGGTTTGTGAATTCCGAGGAGGATAGAATTGTAACGCCGCATTTTCTTTTTCAGAAATAAGAGAGGGGGGAGAAAAACAAAGAGAGGAAAGAGTGGTTTTGTTCCAAATTCATCTAATACGAAACCGAATTCAATCGGATCTCTTAAGGAAATCATAGGCTCAACGAAGGGAGAGTTTTAAAGGTGGTATTGGTACCTAAAACGGTCACTTTCTTATAATTTTTCAATAGAAAGTTTTCATCGATTTTTCTTAATTTTCCGTTGATCTGGAACTTCAATTGATGAATCGTCGGTGACATTGGAACCAAAAGAGGAGGGCGCACATTTTTCCAATTGAATTCATGCGATCGGTCACAAGACGACTAGGATCTACGCACGCGTCAAAATACGGATAGTGCCATTATAAGTCTCCCTACTTGTTGTCCCAACCCTTTCGTGTAGAAACGAATCTTCGAATCTTGATTTTCATGTAATTTATCATATGTTCGATTTATGCGTATTATATATAACAGAATTATAATTAGCCTTAAGATGTGATTTATTTACTTAATTGGAATATTAAATGGTTGTTATGTGATTAAATAAGAGTGATGGTCGGGAAAAAGTTATTTTAGGCCTATGATTTAGACAAATGACGTGGAATGATATATGGATGTATTTATTTTGAGAATTAAGTATGATTGTAATTTCGATGAGGATGAATTATATAATAGTAGTCTGTATTATAGACGAAATTCTCTCGAAATTTTATTAGGATAACGAGAACGTTAAGGCATATTATTTTCATAATCTTTCATCCATTCTTAGTTAGGATCATTTTCTTTACGACAATTCTTGTGTCTCTTTAGGTGATCGAGATAGCATTGGCTAGACGGATCTGCTATGTAGTTTCTTTACCCAGTAGTACAACTCACCGGATACATGAATAAGCTTGTAACATTGATGCATTTCAAAAGTATATAGTCATATATGTTTTCTTAACTTAATTTTTAGATTATGCATAAAATGATTTAATTTTGGAAAAGTGAGAGTATGTTATAAAATAAATGATCGAATGTTGATTATGTTATAAATCATAAATTTGTCGTATATGAGAAAGCTTGCATGACTTTGGAGATAAATGAATATATATTTTAGAAAATAATTTTTATGTTAGAATACACTATGTGTACTGTAGACAACAGAACCTGGGCGACGCTGGTCTAGGCTCGCGGCCTAGTTGGGAAGTACGAAATAACATGGAGTCGCCACCCGGTGTGAACCGGGACAAAGATTTAAGGCCGCACTCACCCTCGCAGGGAAGACCTCAAACCGTTGGGTTCGGAATGGTCCCTTACTTATGTCACTTGTGATGATATGATTTTTGCAATAAACTAACCGAATCTATTCAACATTCATGCTCAATGGTACTTAGATCTAACATGCTTTCATCCAAATAACTCCACGCAATATAACACAACGAGCATATTGAACCATTAAACCAAGTAAACAAATAACTAATTAAACATAAACGAAACATCATGCATAAAGAATGAAGAAACAACATGCCTAAATAACACAATCATGCTTTTGAAAATTAAAATAACAAGACTAAATTAACTCATGCTTAAAATAATAAATAAACGGCCTAGAACTATGACATGCTCAATACAAATTTGGATGAGACGAGATACGTGCATCTTAGTGGTACGTGGCTTTGTATCCCGAGTGCAGACCGCAATACCGTCCATTCAGAATCGGCTACGGAATTTACGTCCGGGTTTCCATCCGATATACCACAAAAGGGAACACACATCCCGCTCATCCAACAATCACATCATGCCTCAAACGACTCTCATGCAATATATTTTAAAATAAATAAAATAAAACGAAAGAAGATAAGTAAGAAGGTTGCCCTCAGGTCTAACCTCTTTTGTTGTCTCACGAAAGGGCGTTACACGTCCGTTGGAAGGGTGAATGATCCGCAACTCTTTTGGTTCACCAACTCAACGTCTTTCCTCCTCGCTGTTTTGCTGTTCGGGCTGCTGTTTTCACTCCGTTTCGCGGCTATTTTTGTTGTATTTTCTGGTCGCTATTTTGGGGTAATTAAGGGACTGGTTTGTGCAGTTTTTGGGGACTGTTTTGTGCAGTTTTTGGACAGTTTTTTGGGCAGTTTTCTGGGTAGTTTTCTGGGAAGTTTTTGGGCTTACTTTCACGACTGTTTGTGGCTCGATTTCAGGGTTATTTATTCTCGGTTTTTTTGGTGAATTTGGGGGCAGAGAGTGGCGAGGTTAGGGACGTAGTGGCTGGCAGAAGCGTGAAGGCAGGTGTAGTGTGTTTACGTGAAGAGGGAGTGAGGGGCTGTTGTGCTTTTGTCTTTGAGGGAGGCAGTAGCTGATCGATGTGGGACTTGTGACGTTGAGTTGAGGGCTATTGGCTTGAAGTAATGGCTGAGTTGGAGGGTATTGTTACGTGAATGGTCAGATACGGGAAGGGTCAGGTGCGTGCGTATGGTGGGTTTGTTGGAAGGGCAATTGCGTGAGGTGAGGTTTGCTTCGTGAGGGCCAGTGAGAGCTGCTTTGAGGCTGGCTACGTGTTGTTGTGGGGATCGTGGGCTTGATGAGGCTGAGGACAGCAGGTGTTTGAGTGGAGGGCTGGCGTTATGGACGAGTGGTGGCACTAAGGGCGCGAAAGGAAGTGGGTTGTGGCTGCCTGTTAACGTATGTGTGAGTGGCTAAGGTCAGTGGCGTGTAGGGTTTGAGTGAAGTTGGTCTTTTGGTGTAGATGTCGTCTAGGGTTGGTGCGTGGCTCACTGTGTGGTGCCGAGAATGAGAGCCATCTAGGGTTTATTCTTTTTGCTTGTTTAGAGAGAGGCTATGTGTCTGCATGGTGTGGCCTATGTCGGTGAGTGGGAAGGGTTTTGCTTTTGTTTATTTAGAGGGAGGCTATGTGGCGTGAATGGAGTTGAGCCGTGAATAGGCTGTTGCCGTGAGTGGCTTTGGGTGAAGGGTTTGTTTTTGGTGTGGCTGTGCACAGACCGTGAGCTTGTCTAGGGTTTCGATGGCTGTCGAGTCTGTGTGTGAAAGAAGAGAGGCAGAGCCGTGAAGAGCTTTAGGGTTTTGTTTCTTTTTTTTTTTTGTTCTGGTTTGTGGCCGAGAGCGAGAGAGGCCGAGAGGAGGAGATGTCTAGGTTTGTTGTTGTTTATATAGTGAGAGGGTAGGGTTAGGGTTTCTATCCATGGATTTATGTGTGTATTTAATTTTAATTATTTAAGACAAGAAATTATTTAAATTTGGTGAGTGAATTATTTAAATTAGGGGAGTGATTTATTTCAATTTTGGTAATGATTTATTTAATTTTAGTATTAGATTTTAATTAAATATTAGTTTAATTTAATTTAGATTTTATTTAATTGGATTTAATTTGATAATTTAATTTGTGACATGTATTTTAAATGTTTTAATTATTTAATTTGTGAGATGTGTTTTAAATGTTTTAATTATTTTTGGATGTGATTAAATAGAGGTCCAACAAGCGAACCCGAAGCGAAACAAGCGAGTTAAATCCGACCAAATGCTAATTTCCAACTTTGCCCTTCCGACGTCCGTTTCCCGCGGCTTTCACAATCAAAGAGGTAGTGTCTCCATACGAGACTCATCATTGGGCTGGTATGCAAAAATGCAATGCCTACATGTACATATGCCAAATTTATTTACTATGAGATAAGGTCTCACGTTACCAGTTTTGCTCTGAAAGTCAGATTATTTACCGTGGGACGAGTCTCATGTTTCCAGTTTTGCCAATATATCAGGAGTGTATATAGATAAATGAAGAATTATTTTATTTTTATATAGAGTATTTATTTATAGAATTGAGATTTGATATGAATCAAGGACCGTATGCATGTCAAACTTAGAAGATTGATCCATTACATGTTCCAGTGGGACCAATCAAGAGGAAACGAACTAAAAAGATCAATGAAGTAATGCAAGGTCTAATCCTGAAAATTTTAGACGAACCATGCAATTCAAATAAAGCATAATCATTTCAAGTGGGCTTATTAGACGTGGGTCCAAGCTACATTCATCTAACCTAATTATTTGATGACCAAGTCATGAGTGAATCCAACAAGTGGAAAGCCGTGAATGAGGGAGAAAATAAATGACGAGTAAAAAAGAGTTTTTACTTGGGTGAGAGAGAAGTAATGAGAGCATTAAGGCTAGCAAGATCATGATGTTTTGTGTCCATAAGGATATCATTATCCTTTTAACTAATACTGATTATGTTTTTCCTAGTGTTATTTCTTCCTTATTGCAGGAATTTACTAACGAACTCATTAAGGACATCCTTAATGGACTTCCACCCATTAAAGGGATTGAATATCAAATAGATTTTGTTCCTGAAGCAGTCATTCTTAACTGAATTTCTTATCGAAATAACCCTTATGAGACAAAGGAACTTCAAAGGCAAGTTACGGAATTTATGGAGAAAGGATACGTAAGAGAAAGTATGAGTCTGCATGCAGTACCAGTTCTTCTAGTACCTAAGAGAGATGGAACTTGGCGTATGTGTATGGATTGTCGGGTTATTAACAACATTACTGTAAAGTATCGCCATCATATTCCTAGACTAGATGATATGCTAGATGAATTGTATTGTTCCACGGTATTTTCTAAGATAGACCTCCAGAGTGGATACTATCAAATTAGAATAAGAGAATGTGATGAGTGGAAAACTACTTTTATGACCAATTATGTACTATATGAATGGCTTCTAGTACTTTCATGAGGTTAATGAACCATGTCTTGTGTGCCTATATAGGGAGATTTTTAGTAGTTTATTTTGATGACATCTTAGTTTACAGTCGTACTTTAGATAAATACGAAAATCACTTAATTAGACATGTTCTTGATACTTTGAGAAAAGAACAATTGTATGCTAACTTAAAGAAAATCACATTCTACATGGATATGATTATTTTTCTTGGTTTTGTAGTATCTACATATGACATTGAAGTTTATAAGGAGAAGGTAAAGGTTATCAATACTGGCCTATGCCAAAATTAGTTTTCGATGTGAGGAGCTTTCATTGATTGGCGAGCTTCTATAAAAGGTTTGTAAAAGATTTCGGTAGAGTTGTTGCACTGCTGACAAAGGTCAAGAAAAAGACAATAGTTTTCCAATGGGATGATGAGCAAGTGCATGTATTTCAGTACTTGAAGAAGAAGTTATATAGTGCACCCGTACTAACATTACCTAGCTTTGAGTCAACATTTGAGATAGAGTGTGATACATCAGACATAGGAATTGGAGCAATACTAATGCAAGAGAAAACACATATTGCATACTTCAGTGAGAAGTTAAGTGGGGGTAGTGTTGCAATATCCTATTTATGATAGAAGCTGTATACAATAAATAGGGTATTGAAGACTTGGCAGCACTATATTTGGCCTAAAACATTTGTCATCCATACTGATCATGAATCACTGAAACACCTCAAGGGGCAAGGTAAATTGAACAAACATCACACACATTGGATGGAATTTATAGAAACTTTTCCATATGTGATCCGTTATAAAAAAGATAGGGAGAACATAGTGGCATATGCTTTGTCACGCATATATGTTACTTACTTTTATGAGTGCTAAAATATTGGAGTTTGACTTTATCAAAGAACTATATACGCGTGATTTTGATTTCTCAGTTGTTTATGATGCATGTTCTAAATTTATATTTGGTGAATTCTATCAACGTGAAGGTTACTTATTAGAGGAAAAAAGTTGTGCATTTCTATTTGTCTTATGCGTGAATTGTTAGTTAAACAAGAAAATATGAGTGGATTAATATGTCATTTTAGAGTTAGTAAAAGCTTAGAAGTATTGCATGAATACTTTTATTGGCCTAAAATGAAAAGATACGTTATAAGAATTTAACATGTAAAAGGCTAAATATAGAGTGATGTCTCATGTGTTATATATACCCTTACCTGTACCTAGTGAGTCATGAGTTGATATTTCAATGGACTTTGTTTTGGGCTTACCTAGATCAAAAATGGGGAGGGATACAATAGCTGTTGTGGTTGATAGGTTTATTAAAATGGCGCACTTTATTGCATGTCATAAAACTGATGATGTTACAAGCATAAATGATTTATTCTTTAGGGAAATGGTACAACTTCATGGAATACCTAAGAGTATTGTTTCTGATAGGGATGTTAAATTCCTAAATCACTTTTAGAAAGTTTTATGGGTTAAATTAGTTACAAAACTTTATATTCTATTATTTGTCACCTTCAAACTAATGGACAAACTGAATTGGTAAACATGACTTTAACACAGTTTTTGGGTACTATTGTCATTAAGAATTTAAAATCTTTGGAAGAATGTCTACTGTTTATTGAATTTGTTTATAATCGTAGTGTGCATTCTTCTATTAATTATTCTCCGTTTGAAATTATTTATACTTTTAGCCCACTAACACCAATGGATTTGCTACCTTTACTCATTGATGAAAGGTTGGGTTTTGATGGTAAGAGAAAAGAGGAGTTGGTGAATTCTATTCATGAGAAGGCAAAACATAATATCGAGAAAAGGAATGAGCATTTTGCATCCCATGGCAACAAAGGTAGGAAGCATGTTGTATTCGAACTTTGTGATTAGGTTTTGGGAATATATGCATAAGGAAAAAGTTCCTCGCGCAAAAAGAGATCTAAGTTACAACCACGAGGAGATAGACCATTTCAATTCTTGGAGCGCATCAATGACAATGTTTATAAATTGAATCTTCCTGGTGAGTATAATATTTCTGCTACTTTCAATATTGCTGACTTATCTTTCTTTGATGTAGGTTTTAATTCAAGGACGAATACTTTCGACGAGAGAGAGAATGGTATGAATCAATGATCGTATGCAAGACAAGACTAAAAGATTGATCCATTATATGTTCCAATGGGGCCAATCACGAGCAATGAGCTAAAAAGATCAAGAAAGCAATACAAGTTCTAGTCTTGAAGACATTGGTCAAACCATGCAATTCAAATATAATAGAATTTTTCAAGTGGGCTTATTAGATGTCGGTCCAAGCTATATTCATTTAACTCAATTATTTGAAGATCAAGTCCAAAACTGAAAAAGCAAAAGCCCTACGATATGAGGCATGCACATAGGGCTTGATATTTGACATTCAATTTTAATGTTTTGATTTATTTATTTGTTTATTTCAATTATTAGGTTGGGTAGTTAGGATACTTGTCTTGGTGGGCAAGTAGAGGGTTAGAAATAATAGGCCTTGGGCGTGTGACTGTCTGAGTGGTGTGATGATTTTGAATATTAATTAGTTTAAGACTTTGTTTTAGTTTCATATTTGGATTTTGAATCTTAGTTAGATTATGACTTTGTCTTAGTTTCCTATCTGGATTAGGGTGCTTTAAGACTTACTATATAATGTGGTCTTATGCATTAATAAAAATAAAAGAGAGTGTGAATTATTGCTATTGCCGTGAGCATTATAAGAGAATAAAGTGTGGATTTCTTTTGTTCATTGAATTGAACACCCGACTTATCAAATGGGTTGCATCATTTGAGGCGTTTCTTTCTTAATTCTGAAAAGGTTTTTAAGGGGCAGATTCATTGAGGGTTGGATGAGATTTCGTTCTTATTAAATCGTGATTCGCGATTCTTAGGGTTCACTCAATTACTTGGGGTTGCCTAAGAATCAATCCTACGGTGTTTTCCATCAAGATTTATTATAAATGAGATTTATAATCATCAGGAAAGTATTGAAAAATGATTTATACACCTGCTTACAGATTTATGTAATCATTTTTATTATGAAAATACTTATTTGATCTGTTTTGTTACTTGTTTATCCACAGCTCTAATTTGTGATCCATTGAACTAAGTGTGGGCTTACTTTTTCTTCATTTTACATGTTCAAAAGACAAGTAGATTCTCTATTTTTTCCTTTGTCATTTTTATCTCCATTCTTCTTTTAGAGAAAGGTTGTGCCAATATTGGAAAATTCTTTTTTTTTTATTGTGTATGTAGACGAGGAATCTAATTATATCCTTCCTACATAGGTATATTATTTTGATATGGTGTGTGTGTGTGTAATAATGAATTTTTTTATAAAGTGGATTATAGAGATTCTACCTATATATGATGATGATGACGATGATGATGATGATGATATTACAGGTTTAGAGCATTTTAATTCATGTAATTGGTACATATTATAGGGTAAACTATGTTAATTTCACAACTCATTGTCACTAATACCTTAACTCAATGGACTGGTATGACAGAGTGTAACCACACGACTACATCATTGGACTCAAAATGACAAGACATATTTGCGAGTGTCAACCTCACAAGAATCAGGTGATGTTCATCGAAACTTAAGCTTTGCACTGATGCGTGTGGTGCCACGTAAAAGACATTTGCAGTCGAGCTTTGGATAGATTCTGGTCTTCAATGTCTCTGACGCGCTGGCTGAGCCCTTCGCATAATATTGAACTCGAATTTTAATTTTTCTTATAATTAAGTATATTATCAGGTTCTTACGTATATTAGTTTTAAGATTTTATAATATTTAACTGTATTAAATATTGAATTATGACTTTAGGATTTGAAGTGTTGATTTTGATGGTTAATGTAAGTCTCGAGTAGATGATTTGTGGTGTTTGTGTTGTAAGTGAGAAGTCTGTATTTTAGATCGAAACTTCCCAAATTTTCATTATTTTAATGGAAATTTAATTAGGGATCTTTTTACATCTCAAGATTTGAAGTGTTGCATTAAGATCGGTCTTTAGAGGTCGCTGGTCAACATGACCCGTTTTCAGAGTGAGCCTCACGTGCCTCATAGTGGTGTCAAGTGGATCCGATGAGAATTCAATACCATTGTATATATCCAACAAGGTTTAGATCAAATTTGCATTTCGAACGTCTGATTGAGGTAACTATTCGATTACTCATTTTAGTTGTGGTTTTAAGTTATTTTTGCTTATGTATATATGTATGCGTGTATGTGTGTGTGTGTGTATATATATATATATATATATATATATATATATATGTATGTATAATTGTATTATGCTTATATAAAAAATGATTTGAAATGTGTTAATATTAGCTATGTTTTATGAATTATGAGATGGCGTATCGGGCAATATGGTGTGATCATTATGATTTGATGAATATATTTTATTTTTGATAAATAACTACATGGTAATAAGATCAAAATGCTATGATCATGTAAAATAATTAATTCGACTGGATTGGAAATTAAATTAAAGAAATTGGATATATACATTGCATGTATGCACTATGAACCTTGTGCATATGGATTTATGTTATTAATATAAATTAACAAGACTTAACGTTGGGTGACATTATAGTTTCAGTTCAAATGTATGGTATTTTAGATATGTATTTAAATTGAAAAAAAAAACATTAATTTTTTTTTTGAATCGTTGGAAATCCCGCCGCCAAACAATCCATGCCCTTTTTGTTGGCGACTTGGTCGCATAATCGATTGTAATTGGTTTTGATGATGCAACACGAGAAAGAAGAATTCGACGTGCAATCACGAAGCAATACACAAAGTGTCGAAGCATATGTGGTGAAGAGCGAGAATGTGAAACTTGAGCATAATTGAAGAAATCATGTAAAGTCTTAGCTTAGTGCTCTAATTGTAAGTGAGTTTACTTAAGTGATCTAAAGCTCTTAGGAATCATACATTTTGCATCACTTGCATTTAAAATGGCTTAGAATGCTAAAAGAATCATTTGCATTTTATTTGCACCAAAATGAACTTCATGCACAAGTACATCGGTAAATGATCTTCTAAAAACTAGCAAACAGTTGAATTAAACTTGAAATGATATACCGTTAGATATATATGTGTCTCTAGTTTGCTACGGTTCAAACGGAACACAATTCCGATGTATAGAACTTTTTCTAGAGCCATTTTACTACAACATGTTCAGATGTGCGTTTTCTGCATACATGTCACATTAGAAAAATTCCATAAAATTCATATTAATTTTTTGGATCTTAATGTTTTACAGAAGCTAGATTTATGTGTCTAGTTTATGTATAAATTTACGGATCATGATTTGTAATTTTCTAGAGAAAGTTATGGCCAAAATACCAAGTATCGTCAGTCTTGACTGGTCATCAGAACATGCATTGCTACTGAAACCAGGGAGCTACAAACCGGTCCTCATACCGGTTTCCATACCGGTCTAGCCTTTATGGTGCAGTTACTAAAACCAGAGAGATCCAAACTGGTCTCCATACCGGTTTCCATACCGGTCAAGCTATTCATATTGAACACTTAATGGAACCAGGGAGACTCATACCGGTTTCCATACCGGTCTAACAGACACTTGCCCAACGGTAATATAGCTGTTAGTATTCGTTGGAACCCATACCGGTTTCCAAACCGGTCTTGCTGTAAGTTGGGATTTGCTTTGCATTTTGTTATAAATAGAACCCCAACTCATTTGCCTTGATTAAGAGACATCATATTACATCTTCATACATTCTCTAAGGCAAATACAAGAGTGTCTTAAACCTTCATACATTTAAACACTCACACACATCTTCATTACATTTAGTGAGCTTGGAACACTTGGGTATGCAACTCACACAATCTTCTTAATATTTGTGAGTGCTCAAGTGTGTTTTAATTCTTTCTTAACAAAACACTTGTGATTTGTGAAATCCCATTTGGTTGGGTAAGTTGTAAAGGTTTGTGAGTAAACTTACGAACAAAACTCAAAGTTGTAAAGGTTGTGAGTACGCCTACGAACAAAACTCATAGTTGTAAAAGGTTTGGAGTGCACCTTTGCAGAAAACTCTTGGTTACGAGTGAGCCACGACAAAACTCGAATTTTAGTGGAAATCTTCAAGCGAGGCTTGGGGGAGTGGACGTAGGCACGTTTGGCCGAACCACTATAAATCTCGGCGTCGTATTTCACTTTCCCTATACTTTTTTTTTATAGCAAGTTTATTTATGCTTATACATATTGAATAGAAAACTTGCATATAGGCTATTAATTGGAATAGAGAAAATTGCCATAAGTTCCCACTTGGTAATAAGAGCTAAAAATCGGTAAAGATTTTTTAATTCCGCACTTATAGCGACTTATAGCGATAACCCAATTCACCCCCCTCTTGGGAAATAGAGATTCTTTGTCGCTATTGCTTGTAGGAAATTTCAGTTGGTATCAGAGCGAGGTATTCTCAAGAAAGACTTAACCGTCCGAGAATAGATCATGGCTTCTACAAGCAACTCGTCAAATCTTGTCGAGGGATTTTCAACGACTAGACCTCCATTTTACACCGGAACGGACTACAATTATTGGAAGATGAGAATGATAAATTATCTCCTTGTCGTAGATCCGCAATCTTATTTGGTTATCACACGAGGTGCAAAAGGACCAACAAAAAGGGATAGTAATGGGGTTGAGATTCCGAAGCCGAGTTTGGAATGGGATAGTGAAGATGTAAAAATAGCCTCACAAAATGCTAAGGCACTCAACCAACTTCTATGTGCCATTGATCGGGAACAAATAAACAAACTTCCAGAGTGTGGAAATGCTTATGATTTATGGAAGTCTTTGGAAATGGTCAAGGAGGGCACAAGCCAAGTAAATGAATCAAAGATCAACGGTTTATGTGCGAATTGGATAATTTCAAGATGGAATCTGGGGAAGAAATTGATCACATGATTTCGAGATTTACGATCATCATCAATCATTTGGGCGCTTTGGGAAAAGTCATCGGGACATCCGATCAAGTGAAGAAAATTTTGAGATCACTACCAAAGGAATATAGAAGCTACACCTCCTCTATTAGAGAAGCGAACGACGTAAACACATTGAAGATGGATGATTTAGTCGGCAAATTGCTTGAGTATGAAATGGAAATCAAGATGGATAAAAAAGAGGAAGATGAGAAAATGACAAGAAAGTCATTGGCCTTAAAAGGAAGAAAAAGAGACGACTCAAGCTCAAGTGATAGTGACAGTGATGATGAGTTGGCTCAAATAAACAAGAGCTTCAAGAAGCTCCTCAAATCCGTAAAGCAAAAGGGGAAATCACAATCGGATGATAAGAAAGAAGAAAAAGGACCGCGGAAGAACAAGAAAATCATTTGTTATGAATGCAACAAACCGGGTCACATAGCCATCGATTGCCAATTGAGGAAAATGAAAGGAAAATCAAAGAAAAAGGCAATGAAAGCTACTTCAACTTGAAGCGATAGCGATTCAAGCTCATCCGATTGAAGAGGTCGAAGTCAAAGACAAATCAATAGCATTCATGGCTATCACGGATGAGGACATCTATTTGAAATCGAAGAAGAAGAGGTACACAATTCTCAAGACTATGATGATTTACTTAATGCCTTTAATGGATTAAAAGAATTGTTGATGTGCTTAAAAAGAAATTAAAATTAGTTAAAAATGAACATGCTACACTTAAAAATAATCATGCATGTTGTATGGATAAAATTCATGTTGTAGAGAATGAGATTGTATGATTAAAGGCTAAACATGAAAAAGAAATTGCATGCTTAAATGATGAAAATGCATGTTTAAAATTGAAAGAGCTAGAACTTGAAAATGTCATATCAAATATGCCAACTAGCTCTAAGACATGCGATTACGAATCTATTTTGAATGAAAATGTCTTATTAAACACTAAGATTGTAGATTTGCAAAACATACTTAGCAAATTCACATCGGGACATAAAAATTTTAATATGCTTATTGGATCCCAAAAATGTGCATTTAAAAGAGAAGGATTAAGATATAGGCCTTACATTAAACGAAAATTTTTGAAGAATTATTTTGTTAAGGCATCCGATTCTCATGCTAAGAATGTTAAAAATGAAAATATCACATGTCATGCATGTAATAAAAATGGACATAAAATTTTTGAATGCATGTATAAGAATGTGATGAAGAATGCATGGATTCCTCAAGGAATCAAAATTAACCCCAATTGACCCAAGAAAGTTTGGGTACCAAAGTGCAATTGATAAATTGGTAGGGGGAGCTTTGGGAATGGATCCTTAAAGAGAATTACAAAATTGATCCCAAAGGCTCAAGGAAATGAGGAATCGCAACGGTAAAGGTAAAATTCGTATTCACGGAAACATTGGTATTGTTTCCTCTAAATTATTTATGTATGCATATTTCATATTGGTAAGAAAATTTTTTTGAAGCATACAAAGTGATTGGGCAAGTACTTAACTTTCTATTGGTATCGATTTTCATTTGATATCACTAAGTGCCTTAATCATATATTTAAACCTCTATTCTATTTCAATTGGTATCACATGAAATTTATTGAGTTAAATGCAATATTGTGATCACTTGATTGAATATGCCTTGTCATATGAACTAATTGGTTGAAAATGAAATACACGTAAATTGGCATAATCTTAGATGAATATCATGAAATGTATATATTAGAATATAATTGGCATCATGAAATGCATGGACTTTGATAATTATTAATTGGTATCATGGAATGTATTGATATATTTTTAATTGGTATCAAATTTGGGGAGAAATCATGCTTAAGATGATCTTAGATTTTAAATGGTATTCATGAGTATTTATCTTTTGAAAAATGCTATTTTATGCATGAATTTTGATTTTTTTATGGCAAAAAGGAGGAAATGCCAAATGTGCATATTTTTTAAATTTGTTATCATTTTTGCACACATCTATTGGTATCTCATTTTAGAACTTAATTTTGCTTCTCCACTTTTTGATAATGTCAAAGGGGGAGAAATCATTAGAAATGAGATTAAAACTTATTTTACCCTCACCCTTGGATTAATGGGGAGTAAATGTACTAATGTGTTTGTCTAAGTCTTATAGAGCTATTTTGAAGACAATCACACATTAAGGGGGAGCTTATGTTGAGGGGGGGCAAAATTGTCAAATTTGGACTCCAAGAAGCTCACAAGTTGCAACAAGTTTTAAGGAGTTGCCATCATCAAAAAGGGGGAGATTGTTGGCGACTTGGTCGCATAATCGATTGTAATTGGTTTTGATGATGCAACGCGAGAAAGAAGACTTCGACGTGCAAACACGAAGCAATACAAAAAGTGTCGAAGCATATGTGGTGAAGAGCGAGAATGTGAAGACTTGCGCATAATTGAAGAAATCATGTGAAGTCTTAGCTTAGTGCTCTAATTGTAAGTGAGTTTACTTAAGTGATCTAAAGCTCTTAGGAATCATACATTTTGCATCACTTGCATTTAAAATGGCTTAGAATGCTAAAAGAATCATTTGCATTTTATTTGCACCAAAATGAACTTCATGCACAAGTATATCGGTAAATGATCTTCTAAAAACTAGCAAACGGTTGAATTAAACTTCAAATCATATACCGTTAGATATATATGTGTCTCTAGTTTGCTACGGTTCAAACGGAACACAATTCCGATGTATAGAACTTTTTCTAGAGCCATTTTACTACAACATGTTCAGATGTGCGTTTTCTGCATACATGTCACATTAGAAAAATTCCATAAAATTCATATTAATTTTTTTTGGAGCTGAATGTTTTACAGAAGCTAGATCTATGTGTCTAGTTTATGTATGAATTTACGGATCATGATTTGGAAGTTTCTAGAGAAAGTTATGGCCAAAATACCAAGTATCGTCAGTCTTGACTGGTCATCAGAACATGTAAGGGTGGCAGAAAAGCCCAAGCCCGGCCCGGCCCGGTCCGGCCCGGCCCGGTCCGGTGGGCTTTGGCCCGGCCCAGCGGGCTAAATTACCAAGCCGGGCTTTACGGACAGGGCCCGACTCGGGCTCGGGCCCGAGCCGGGCTCTAAGATTTAAGCCCGGGCCCGGCCCGGCCCGGGCTTAAATTCTTAAAAAAAAAATACGGCCCTGCAGTGCTGGGCCTGCTTTACTCCTCTAGTCCTCTGTCTGCCGATCTTTTCATTTTTGCCCTAATTCACAAATCAAAAATTTCATTGTTCACTTTAGTCTTCACAATTCACAATTCACATATCCAATTTCATTGTCTCTCTCTCTCGGCAGTCGGCACTCGGCAGTCGGCTCGTCTGATCGTCTCCAGTCTCCACTCTGCTCTCATTCTGGCTAGTGCTCTGCTCTCTGGCTCGCCAATCTCCTTTCTCCTCTCTTCTCAGTTCTCGCCACACTCTCGGCAGTTGGCTCTCCGGTCAGTCACCACTCTCCTCTCTTCTCAGTTCTCTCCAGTCGCCACACTCTCAACTCTATTCTCGATAAGTATTTTGTTGTTTACTTTTTTTAATCCCATTATATAACTTATAACTGCGTTGGTTTAGTGATGTTGTATCTGGGTTTTTGCTGGTGTGTAGTAATCTTACATTTGTTTATTATCCATCAAATTGATAGTTGATCAGATGAAAACAGCTAAAATTATTATTGAAATATTTGGAATCAAAAGGCTGCAATTAGAGTTAGTGAAACTGTACTCCTGAATCCCTAACAGTGGCTGATTTCATTGTTTTCGATTACAAATTTAGTAAAGAGGCGAATATTATCTGGAGAATTGGTGCTGATTCTGTTGAATTGATAGAGCTCATTGTGGCTATTTGTAAAAGCAGTTGAGAAAAATTTATGGAGATTTGTAATTGCAGTAGGGATGTTGAAATGTTGAACTGTTAATAAATGAAAAAGTTTTATTGGTCGTGAATAACAATTGTGAGAAATCTGAGGTGGTATTACCTAGTTATAAGCATTTCACACCCTGCCATATAAAAGAAAAATGAAAGTATCAGGGTCTTGTTTGTTGGCACTTCAATCTGTAACTAGAGCTACAATCTGAATATTCAAGAGCATCTCCAAATAACAATCTGAATAAAGGACATTATGATAATCTATTCCCAGAGGTGCTGAACACACCACCTAACTGAAAACTACAAACTTCTTATAAACCTAATATTACAAAAACAGTACCAGTAATGCTAAGTTGCTACTTGCTAACCATTTAACAGTAATATAGTAATTATAAGCACATAAGACTGTGTTTTATCTCTGTTACTTGATAAGGGTAAGTATTTTGTTGAAATTATTGCCTCTTGATCTGTTATATAACTTATAAGCAGTAATATAGCTCCACTCTCATATTGTTGATTCAATTTTTTACCCCAGATTTTGTTATGTCTAACTTGGAAGAATCTACGCCTATTCGGCCAAATTCCCCTGTTTTTCTTAACGGCCTTGAAGATGTACGCGAGCATAGTGATGATGAAAATGAGATCCTTGATATTGAAGATGGAAAAATAGATGAAGATGGTAACAAAAGAAAGGGGGTAGCATTAGAAAATATGGATAATAAGAGACGAGCGACAGCAAAATGTTGGGATCATTTTACCAAGATTACTGTTGGTGGGCAAATAAAGGCAAGATGTAATCACTGTGCCAAGTTATTGAGTGGTATGGCTGGAAAAGGTACCAGTCACTTAAATAGACACATGAAGAATTGTTATACTAAAAAACAGCCTAAGTTTGAAGATACAGTTCAAAAAACACTCAATGTTATAAAGCGAGAAGATGGAACGACTTCTATGGAGCTTAGATCATTTGATGTAAATATTGTCCGTCAAAAAATTACGTCATTGGTTATAAAGCATGAGCTGCCACTGAAGTTTGTTGAGTTTGATGCTTTTAATGACTTGATGAGTTATTGCAACCCTTTGGTGAAGAAGATGTCCAGAAACCCTTTAAAGGCTGAGATTTTCAAATTATATAAATTAGAAAAGATGAAAATAATGAATTTGTTGAATATTAATGACGGCAGGGTTGCTATTACTACTGACATGTGGACTGCTGGTAACCAAAAGAGAGGGTATATGGTTGTTACAGGACATTTCATTGACAACTCATGGCATTTACAAAGTCGAGTCTTAAGGTAATTTAATTTTGTGTACTTATAATATTATGTCTAACTTATTTATTGAATATGCTAACATTTAATTACATACATTATGTATATATAGGTTCATATATGTACCAGCCCCACATACTGCTGAGTGTCTATCTCAAGTTCTAATTAAATGTATGATGGACTGCAATGTGGATCGAAAGTTGTTAACAGTTACTTTGGATAATTGTTCAACTAATGATGCAATGGTAGAAAGATTGAAGGGAATGCTTTCAACTGAATCTTTGTTAGTGGGTGGTAGATTTTTTCATATGAGGTGTGCAGCTCATATTTTGAACCTAATTGTGAAGGACGGTTTGACCGTGATTGAAGTGGGTATTGCAAAGATTAGGGAGAGTGTTGCTTATTGGAGTAGCACACCGAAAAGGAATGAAACCTTTTTGATGTCCGCACGTCAATCATTGATGAATAGTGAAAGAAAGTTGATGCTTGATTGTCTGACTAGATGGAATTCTATATTTGTCATGCTTGATATTGCAGTTAAGTACAGAAAAGTTTTTCATAGAGTGCAACAAATTGAGCCCCATTACAAATGTTTGCCTTCTGATGCAGAATGGGAGATGGCTGAAAAAATGGTAGAATATTTACGTCCATTTTATTTGTTGACAGAGATGTTCTCAGGTACGAAGTACCCTACAACCAATATGTTTTTTCCACTGGCTTGTAAAATGAAGATGTCTTTGATGGAGTGGCAAATGTCCCTTATTCCTAAAGTTAAACAAATGGCCTCTATTATGATTGCCAAGTTTGATAAATATTGGCAAGAGATTCATGGGGTGTTGGTTATGGCTGTCATTCTTGACCCAAGATTTAAGATGTTGTTAATTGATTATTATTTTCCGAAGATTTATGGTGTGGGTGTTCAAGAGCAAATTATAAGAGCACGTCAGCTTTCTGAGGAGATAGTTAAATATTATGAAGCTAAGTCTGATGTTGGTGGTGAATCTTCTACTTTAAATGTTCATTCCCATAATATTGTGACCACTGATTCGTCTTCTTTTTTAGATTTGTCTGACTTTGATTCTTTTGCCACTCAAAGCAATCGTATGACAATATCAAAGTCCGATCTTGAAAGGTACTTAGAGGAGCCTTTAGTTACTAGAACTCCAGACTTCGATATTTTGATTTGGTGGAAGACAAATAAAGGAAAATATCCTATTTTGGCTGAGATAGCTAAAGATATACTAGCTATTCCTATTACGACTGTGGCATCAGAGTCTGCTTTTAGCACTGGGGGGAGGCATTTGAGTCCACATCGTGCCAAATTACATCCTGACACATTGGAAGCAATAATGTGCACTCAAAATTGGTTATGGGCTTCTGAGCGAGGTAAAAGACTATAAGGATTATTTATTAATTATTTATTTTCTTTGATTTACATGTTTTAACATTTTTTTCTCATTAGGTCTTATTCCTGAACAACTTATAATTTCTGGAGAGGAACTGATGGATGAAGTTGAAGGAGACTTCGAGCCACAAGAGTTAGATTAGTTTGATGCATTACTTTGTGGCATTTGGATAATTGGATTTTTAATTTATGGATGAAACATTGAAGCTTTTAATGTACTTGTTTTGTTGTTTGTGGTATTTGAATTGTTAGTTTATAGATGAAACATTTGAACTTTTGATGTATTTGTTTGTGACATTTGGATGGATGGTCAGTTACTTAGTTTATGGATGAAATATTGAAACTTTTGACTTTTGAGGTATTTAGTTGTAAATTTTGGATGTTAGTTCATGGATGTTAGTATGTTACTTTGAAATTTTTGATGTATTCGTAAATTGTTTAGCAAATTTCGTATTTAATGTGAATGTATGATATATATATATATATAATATAAATTTCGTTTCAAAGTAAAAAAAAAAAAAAAAAGAGGGCCGGACTTAGGCCCGGGCCCGAGCCCGGCCCTAGTCGGGCCGGCCCGGCAACGCCAGGGCCGGGCTTTTTCGGGCCCGGGCCAAATTTTTTTTGGCCGGGCTTGGGCCGGGCTTCAAAAAGCCCGGCCCGGCCCGGCCCATTGCCACCCTTAAGAACATGCATTGCTACTGAAACCAGGGAGCTACAAACCGGTCCTCATAGCGGTTTCCATACCGGTCTAGCCTTTATGGTGCAGTTACTGAAACCAGAGAGATCCAAACCGGTCTCCATACCGGTTTCCATACCGGTCAAGCTATTCATATTGAACACTTACTGGAACCAGGGAGACTCATACCGGTCTCCATACCGGTCTAACAGACACTTGCCCAACGGTAATATAGCCGTTAGTATCCGTTGGAACCCATACCGGTCTAGCTGTAAGTTGGGATTTGCTTTGCATTTTGTTATAAATAGAACCCCAACTCATTTGCCTTGGTTAAGAGACATCATATTACATCTTCATACATTCTCTAAGGCAAATACAAGAGTGTCTTAAACCTTCATACACTTAAACACTCATACAAGCTCACACACATCTTCATTACATTTAGTGAGCTTGGAACACTTGGGTATGCAACTCACACAATCTTCTTAATATTTGTGAGTGCTCAAGTGTGTTTTAATTCTTTCTTAACAAAACACTTGTGATTTGTTAAATCCCATTTGGTTGGGTAAGTTGTAAAGGTTTGTGAGTAAACCTACGAACAAAACTCAAAGTTGTAAAGGTTGTGAGTACGCCTACGAACAAAACTCATAGTTGTAAAAGGTTTGGAGTGCACATTTGCGGAAAACTCTTGGTTACGAGTGAGCCACGACAAAACTCGGATTTTAGTGGAAATCTTCAAGCGAGGCTTGGGGGAGTGGACGTAGGCACGTTTGGCCGAACCACTATAAATCTCGGCGTCGTATTTCACTTTCCCTATACTTTTGTTTATAGCAAGTTTATTTATGCTTATACATATTGAATAGAAAACTTGCATATAGGCTATTAATTGGAATAGAGAAAATTGCCCTAAGTCCCCACTTGTAATAAGAGCTAAAAATCGGTAAAGATTTTTAATTCCGCACTTATAGCGACTTATAGCGATAACCCAATTCACCCCCTCTTGGGAAATAGAGATTCTTTGTCGCTATTGCTTGTAGGAAATTTCACTTTTGGATTAAGCCCTGATCACACATAGAATAGAAAAGTCATTTAATGATTCCTTATATATTTAGTCATTAACACACTAATTGTTATTTCCAAACATATACGATTGAGATGATGGAATGTTTGAATAACTTGGAGGAATTAAAAATGATCGAACTATGCAGAATATCAGGAAATTGAACAAGATTTAATGATCCCTGCCATATTTTTAATTGAAATCAAACGGGGGAAACGTCCTCTCCCTCCGTATTTAGCTAGCTTTAATTAACTTCACGTACAAGGCATAACACGCGAACAATAACAGCTAATGATAATAATAATAATGGATATATTATTGAAGAAACTAATCAACTAAGAAGCTAGAATAAGGATTGAGTTGGATTAATGGTGGTGAGAGGTTGAAAGCCATGACGAAGAGCAGCTTCCCAAACATTGTGAATGTGGGAGATGGTGTAACCACAGTCGTGTTCATTCCATGCTTCCAAGGCATGCACTATTCCCCCAATTCTCCAAGCACTCATCACCCTTCTTGGCAACCAATTCTCGCACGAGTCCACATTCTCCAGAGCAGCAGGAGTCCCCATTGCTGGTGTCATAAGGTACCTGCAGTCTTTGCGTACTTTCTTTGGTGGAAACTCTGAATATGGAATGAACACTGTTCCTTTTTTAGCCTTTTCTTGTTCTTCTTCAGTCACCCCATTTCCCACCAACCATGTCTGCACAAGTAATTCATTCGTTTACCTATTATATTATAACAAACATATATATCATCATATTTTATGTAATATAATCACCTTTAATTGGGAGTAGCTTCTTGAAAGAACCAAATTATTGCTCTCAGATTTGCCCCCAAAGGATTTGTTAAGCTTCTCATGCTCATCCTCGCGTAACGTTACTACCTACAACCAACGGTATTTTTAATTATAAATAATGTAGATAAATAATAATAATAATAATAATTATAAATATGTTACCTGGATGCCCTTTTGGCATAAGGCGAAGGCAACGGCATAAGCAACCTTAGTGAGATTGCCTCTAAGAACCACTTGGGTTGTTCCTTTGGGTATGCTGTTTATGACTACTGCCACTGCTAAGCTACTCCCATCCACCACCTTTATTTTTAGCTGAGGATGCCTCTGCAAGAAGAGCCCACCGTACCTGTTAAGCTCCTCTCCCTGAAAGTCGACAATATATATATATATTATTTATTCCTTTTGATATTATATTTAAATATTGAAGAGTAACCATGCCTTGTAATATGTATACTACTCACTTGATTCAAGAGACCTAGACTTATCACTTTAGCACCTTTTTCCTCAGCTTTTAGTATGGCATCTTCAATCAACCTATTGATCGATTCAGTTTGCCACTGCAAGAAGTACTATATGCAACCGGAAAATCATCAATTATTAAAACAAAAGATCATGACCTAATTAATGGAAATTAAAGAAAAAGTATTTCTTACGTTAATATTGTATTTGGGTATTGCCCAAGTTTGTAGCTTGAATTTATTAAGACGATTCCTTTCAACCACAAATGTACGGCCATAAATCCAAGTGATCATCATGGAACATAAGGTGACAGGCCACAGTAACCACATATACCAATTTGATGATGATGAAGCATGGGGCTTTGAAGCCAATGAGGCAAAACCAAGCCGCATATGATAGATGGATTCTGGTGTTGTTAGGTGCGTGAGATGCACAACATCCGGCGATTCTTCCTGTCTCTTCAGTGAAGTTTCATATATTGCATCCGTTGTTTTGTCAACAGTACCGTATATGTAATCGTATACAGGCATGAATAAAGAGTAATTAGTCCGGAACTGCGTATGATGCAGTGAGTGGTACCTGTTGCATTAACAGCAAGTTATTTTCATCATCATCATCATCATCATCATCATCATCATAATATAACTGTTACCTTTATTAATTTGAAGAAAGTGGATGGATAAACAATTAGGCATCTGATGACATTTGAAGTTGATTTTTTTTTTCACATGTTATTTAGAGGGTGGTGATACTCTCACTCACAATCTCACTCACAATTTTACGAACCCCTCACTGTAGCTACAGTGATCTACAGTAAATCATTGTAGCTACAGTGAGAGGGTTTGTAAAATTGTGAGTGAGATCGTGAGTGAGAGTATCATTTTTATTACACCTAATAGCGGCTTAGTTTCATAATACCCCAACTAGGGGTGGCAATTTGGGTCAGGATTCGTGTATTCGTTCGATTCGATTCGCTTTAAAGCGAATACGGGTTTGAAAAAATGGATTCGTTTAATAAATGGGTCAATTCGATTCGATTCGTTTATTAAACGAATCAAATACGAATTTAAGCTCATTGATTCGTTTATTCGTTTAGAATTCGTTTTATTATTTTTATTTAATAGTTCTTGTTAATTTTCAACTGAGATTCGAAAAATTATAACTAATTACCATAGAAAAAGTAATGTTTTCGATATTTGGTGAGATATTTTTAGTAAATATATTAATTTCATATTTCATATGTATATATTTATGAAGAATTATTGTAAATCAAGTGTGGTAAATTATTTTATTAAATAATATCATTGACTAAACGAATAAACGAATATTCGTATTCGATTCGTTTAATAAATGAATCGGATACGAATATGATATTTGGATTCGTTTAATAAATGAATCGAATACGAATCCATCATATTTTGATTCGATTCGTTTAGGATTCGATACAAATTCAATTCATTGATTCGTTTTGCCACCCCTAACCCCAACCCTCCCTTGAGGTCAAAGTCAAATGATTGTTTTATATTTTGACATACTTACCATGTTATAAAATAATTAATATTGTTGCATAATTATTAATTTATTAAAATAATTAATTATAAAAAATAAAATTATAAAATATAGTATTTTTATAAAAAAAAAATTATTATAAAATCTAACATTATTATAGCTATTATTTTTTTAATTTTCTTAATAAATATTTTATAATTAAACTTTAATCTAATTATGTTTTAAATGATTCCATATTTAATTTTATATAAACAATGTAATGAATAAATAAAATAAATTTATTAATATAATTTATTAATATATCTATGAATTGACACTCAAAAACCAATTTTCCTAAAATAATTTAAAAAATTACAAAAAACATTTATAGGAAATATATGAGAGGTAATGATGGTAGAAAAATCTAAATTGGGATCGTGTATCTTGAACTAATCCAAATTAAATTTTTTTGTTAGAATTTAGGATAATTTTTCGTCTTGAATAAAAATCTGGGTTGTGATTCGAGATTATTTTTGTCCCAAGTTCTGATTTATTTTATAATTTTATTTATTATTTCATTTTATAATTTTATTTATATATTTTTAATTAAAATAATGAATTAATAATAATGTAAAAAATATTGTGGGGATAAATGACTATAAGGAAAAATCACATTCTTCCATTTAGAAAAACTGGCAGATGTCTGATCTAACTCACCTAATTTATTAATTAAACTGCCGAGATATATTAATTGAGGTTTCCAAAAATGTTATAGTTAACATATTTGCATAGGTTTTTGTGTATGTAATCAAAACATACAAGTCTCCATCGGGTAAAATTGGAGACCGCCCAGTGGCATTAATGCAGACAACTAACGAGTCTCTGAAAATTATTTGAAACTGCAGTTTCCAAAAGAGGTAGTTGGTGGAGGTGAGTTTTAGAGGGGTTTGGGCGGCAGCATTATAAGGGTGTTGTGTGATTCATTGGTGTTGATCATGGAAGGTGAAGCGGTGGCCATGGTTTCGAGATCCAAGAAAGGAAAGGTATTTGAGAAGAGGGAAAAAAAAATTCTGAAATCATATCAGGATTGCAAAATTGAATAATTCTTATTGATTAATTGATGATATAAATATCTCATGAGAATAATCAATGATGGTTGAAGATTGTATAAACTAAGAAAGGAGTTTAAATTAACTCCTATATATCTAAATGACAGTTATATACAACTAATGATATTCAAATAATACAATCTGATATATAAGATTTTGTCAAGTAGGTAACTAACTCTATTAGAAAGAACATGGTCTGAGACTCGGAGGAGTACTGTTTCAAGATTCATAGAAAACTGTCTAATCATGTCAAAAGAATTTTAATTATTTATGTATTTCATAAAACTTGTTTATATATTTGTTATCCGTACGAAGACGTATGAAATGAGGTATAATGATATTTGTAAATAAAGTTTAAATTTAAAAAAAGAAAAGAAAAAAAGGAAAAAGATAAGCACATGTCAAAATTAATGTCCAAATAGAAAAATTAATCAAACAGTGAAGAGTTGGGACAAGAGACTTACGAAGGGGTGTACATGAGGTACTTGAAAGGAGGGAAAAGGGAGAAAATGCAGTTTGGTATGAGCTCGAAATTGCAGTGACCCATGTTGTTCATGAAGTCAATGTAAGTGATGTAGCCGAATAAAGATACTATTGAAGCTGTCCCAGTCAGCAATGCTGTAATAACAATTGGTATTGCAAATAGAGCGAAATATGCTATGTGCTCTGCAAATGGATGAATCACAGCTGCCACGTGCCACAAAACAATTACAGTCAGCCTCGACAAGATGTAATTAATTAATTGGAAATTAAAGAGTGATCGACTTACAAGTGATAGGTTCAGTGACGATAGAGGAATGGTGATGGGAATGGTAGCGAGAGTAAAGGTAATGATGATGCAGTGCTCTGTGAAGCCAGTAGTAAAGGAACTCTACGGGACCAGCATGCAGTAGTGTTGTGATTATCACACCGTCTAATCTCCATATGGGCAACTTATATGCCCCAGGAATTATTTTACCGAAAATGTAAAACAGGAGTCCGTTCAATATTATTTGGTCATCCCTGTCAATTAAGCTTATTAGCTAGCTACGTACGAAAAATTAAATTAAAATATATAATTAAATCGATCTATTAAAGACGAACCAATTTCTTTCTCTGTCAACTTGGTCGAATTCAATAGGCTTATCGACGATCCTATTACTGCCTTTGGCTGTCCGATGACGAGAAAGACTGATCCAAGCCTGGTTGTGAATCATTCTCCATAACAGAAATGGGAAAACGAGAAAGTTAGCTAGCTCTCTCTCCTTTTCATCCTTAACGATGAACGAGTACGTGCTGTCAATTATCCAAGGACCCAATACTACGTACTGTGGTACGTAATCAGACATGAGAAGAAGCAAACATATACATTATTATTATTATTATTAGTATTATTATTTTAATTTCTTTATAAGAGAGATGAGTATTAAACAAAATAAAACAAACCTTAAAGTTTCCAAGGGGCGTCCATGGCCAAGCAGTGAGAATGCCTGGTTTCGAAGCCATATTAATTTGTCTGCTAGGTAAGTGAGGATTGATGGAGGATGAGGGCACTTATATTTATATTATTATTAGGAGAACGGATTCAAGCTGTCATTTCATGCGATCAACAGTATGATTTACACGTGGAGATATTTGATTAGTCGTAATTAAAATGTCAGAGCTCACCTCCTTATTGTAGGAAGGTAGATTAAAGTTTTTATACGAGAAAGAACAATTTGGACAGGGGTTTAAAATAGTGAATATTAAATTCACCAAATTGGCATTCATTGTAATCTCACCTGCCACCCTTTAAGATTAAATATGTTTTCACTTCAGAGATATCATCTCTTTTCTGTGCTTGTGTATTCTGTTTTAGCTTCTGCAGGAAAAAATGATGACTCAGCGGTCATGCAGAAAGAAGCTTTTCTTTGTTTATTTCAAATTAATATAATTACCTCGCCATTTTTATTTTTATATTTTTATATTTCTCTATCTTAAATGCAATGCTTGTGAGTTTTGAAGGGATGATAGGAAGAAATGCACATGCATGCACACGTAGCTTATAAGGTTAGTTGCGTCTAACTCTTTTCAAGTTTTAACAACAAATTAAATATCCCCTAAAATATCCACCTTGAAAAAGAAGGGCCATTTGTCGTTTTAAGCTATAATTTAAAGTGTTTAATACACTTACAGATTCATCTTAAAAGTTAATTAATGTGTTTTAAGCCTTTGAAAAAAAAAAACTCATATTAAGTTTTTTTTTTTTCTAAAAGGAAACTCATGTTATCTTTTTTTTTTTTTTGATCTACCCTTAATTCAATATTTTGCATTCAGTAATTATATTAGGACCAAACGTTGATGACACAGGGATGACATAAACTACACCCTTGTGTTGCTGTTCCTGTCACCCCAGTGTCACCATTTAGCATTAGCGTAGCCAAAATTATGGGTGGATAATTTCGGGTTTGGATTAGGTTTGAGAATTTTAATATGTACCTAATACTTAAATGAATACCCTTCAAAACTATCAATTTTTACAAGCATGATGTTACCCAATTCCTAAATGGGTATTGTATGGGTCAAATTTGGTCCAAGGGTAATTTCGACCTTTCGCTTCAGGCCCACTACTGGATGCACCCCTGAAACCCCATAACCAGACCCCAAAGGTGTAATGCAAGCCCAGGCCCAATGAGTTTCAACACCTATGACCAAAGGACAATCCAAAGGCCAATCCACTTAATGCCCAGCCTCATAAACAATAACCAGCCGTTCCAGCCTACAAACGGGCAGATGCACTAAATACCCCTCATGAAGTCGATTGTAACTGACTCCCAACGTACAAGCAATCAAAGAGCAGTAAATGCACATGCTCCCTTAGCACCATGTATATAAATGAAGAAGGTCTAGGGAGAAGGGGGGGCTCTACTACTGGTAACCCTAGAATGTTCACTCCATAATTCTTAATGATCAACCTACCGCCCTCACGGCATCATACAGGAATCAAGGTAATATCTGCCCTTATTCCATCCTACGGTGTTTATGGCTCATCTCCCCCACTGACTTGGGCGTCGGAGTGCCCCCGGCACCCACCACACCGGTGGGCAGTACTCCCGTTTACTCTACACCTTTGTTTTGCAGAATCGCTAGCGCCCCTTTCGACGAATTCTCAATTGTGGACCTCGGGTGAAAAACCAGCGTCTACATGTACCTAATTCCTGAATGAGTACACATTGTGTTACCTAATTTATTATTTTTTTTTTTTGCAAGCATTATGGTAGTATATTATTGGGTTCGTAAATTCTCTTATCGGACCCAGGAATTCTCATACACAAAAATACATGATCGGGTAAATTTAATTTGTACTCGATTGATCTTGAAACATGTATCTGCACTCGTCCCGTCATGAAAATTTCAGAATGGGTTTGGGAATTCCCGATGGGTACGAGAAATTTGCCCACTCCTTACTATGATATTGATTAAGTGGGGATAAAATTTGATTTTCATAAAAAATAGTAAATATTCTTCATTTTAACATGAGTAAATCAAAATGATCTCCATTAACAAATTACACTTTTCATTAATTTACATGACACATTTAATAACTTTTTGGATTGAACGAGGGAATTGAAATTTATCATATGTTGCAATAAAAATTTGAAAATTGCAATAATTATCGGAAAATTTACATAAATTACCTAAAAACTTTTATTAATATAAAAAATAACCAACTTTCAAAGAATATTTTCGGGCCAAATTACCCTTGTCTTTCCCTCTCAAACTCTCTCAACTTCAACTCTCTCCACTCCCCTCTCAATTCAAAATTGCCCATTAAACACAAATTTAAAACTAAAATGAAAATTTAATATGAAAAACTTTATTTTTCACCAACTAAAAATAAGTGACTGATTTCTAATAGGCAGTGATATGTTTGGAGGAAGAAGGTTAAGTTAGTCTAAAAAAAATATAGTATATGTGGTTAATAAAATAAGATAATTTAAATTGGGATGGTTTTGTAAGTCAAAAAATTTAATAGGCTATTTTTTTGTAAATTTCCCAATGAAATTTTGTTTTTACCTTTGATATTCTCTCTCTCTCTAGATTTGATACTTATAATATTATATGCTAACTGGTCTGGGGCTCTAGAGGTTGAATATAATCTACATTCGCCCAATAATTTGACAATTTTTCCTCTGGTATCAGCTTTTCATATTGTAATTATCATTCATTATATCGTGTAATGCTCGAATCGACAGATACCATGAGTTGTTTTCAAGTCATTGTTGTTGAAAAAAATGCCCTCCTTAATTAATTTTGCATTTAATCTACTGTGTGTTTCATCGAACAATTAATATCACATGCCCTCACTAATTTTGCGCTCTATCTATTGTGATGCATCAAACAACGAGTATCACATGGTCTGTTGAATTTTTTTTTTTGTTGACTGTAGTTTGTTTTCATCTTAATATTTCTCGTAAGAGAGTGAGAGAAAGTCGCCAATATTAATAATTTTTGAGTAATGCTAGCAGAGGTCTGTGACTGGTTTTCGTCTCAGAGACTATAGTGGAATATTGTTCCTGGGACTGACCTTCCTTCCCGAGCTGATGACGAATCCATTTGATGGGCGTAATCTGACTCCATGCTGAGAGAAAATAGAGCAAAGTACTTGGATAAGGGGGAATGTTACATTCCCAGCTTAAAGAATCAGACTCGGTGGGATTCACCCTAAACCCGAGCTGAGCAAAGTACTTGGATCTGGGGGAATGTTACATCCCCAGCTCAAAGAATCAGACTCGGTGGGATTCACCTCAAACCCGACCTGAGCAAAGTACTTGGATCTGGGGGAATGTTACATCCCCAACTCAAAGAATCAGACTCGGTGGGATTCACCTCAAACCCGAGCTGAGAAAAACCATGAAGCCTCGGCGGAATAAATCGAGCCCAGAGTCGATGGCACACTGAGGCCTCGGCGGAACGAATCCAGCCCCGAGCCGAATATTAATCAAGACTTACACAGAAGGGAAGTAAATCAACCTTCGAGGCTCTGCTAACTCTGGCGCGGGCGTCCCCTTGCCAGACCAGAGAAAAACAAAAAACGAAGATTTAGGATAAAATTGATAAAATGTGGGGGTAACTTAGCACATACCCCAAATGAAAAAATTTCACAGATACAAATAACAACTCGGATGCCTCAAGACAGCGTCCTGTCCGAAGTCTCCAAAACATAATTTTGGAATTTCTTAAAGGCCTCGGCGAAATGAATCCAAGCCCCGAGCCGAACAACCACACGGCCTCGACGGCACAAAATCCAGCCCCGAGCCAAATCACCATGAAGCCTCGGCGGAACGAATCCAGCCTCGAGCCGATGGCACACAGAGGCCTCGGCGGAACGAATCCAGCCCCGAGCCATAACACCATGAAGCCTCGGCGGAACGAATCCAGCCCCGAGCCGATGGCACACAGAGGCCTCGCCGGAACGAATCCAACACCATGAAGCCTCGGCGGAACGAATCCAACCCCGAGCCGATGGCACACAGAGGCCTCGGCGGAACGAATCCAGCCCCGAGCCGATGGTACACAATACAAGTCATGGAGTAGTTACGCTCCGGCCTCGGGAGCCTGATATTGCCACGAGGGGTTCACGCGCTCCCTCATGCACTTTATCCCTTGAAGTAACTTAGATCCACTTAAAATGAAAGGAGCCAGGTCGGCGCACTTCACCCGGGGGCTTGATAATGACACTTGTGTTTGGTATGCCACGGGTTTGGTGTCATTCCTGGCCTCCAATCATTACCTTCGCATCGAGCATGCCAAAAAAATAATGAAAACAACTTTCACGTTTTATTAACAAACAAGCGAGATGTGCAAGTTTCTTAAAAAAAATGAGAGTTTTATTCATATTTAAAGGACATAATCCCTTCTTACAACTCTTTGCGGGACATTTTAAGAGAGGCTTTTACATTTGCTTTCTTCTGCTTCTTACTTTGCGGTCCAATCGTATCTTCTGATCCGAGCTCTGAAAACTCCCGATGTGTATGCCGTACTTGTAAACTTCACACTCGAGCTGGCTCCTACATCAGCGCTCAGTTGGGATCCTTCGATCTGAACTTGATCCCAAGGTTTCCGAGCTGGATCACAGAGTCTGACGAACCAGGCGCTCTGTCAGTGCTCCTTCGACAATGCATTTTCCCAACGCCCAGCGCGTTGAGCACATCCCTGGGTACTTAGGCGAGGTTTTCAATTTCTGCTCTGCGTGGTTTTCCTGGAAGGCTTTTTTCCTCTTTTCTTCCAGTTTAGGGAAAACCACCACACCCGTTAGAACCCCGCCCGATGGGCGTTCACCTCGCCCTTGGCTAACTAGCTCTCTGATCAATCCTCCAGCACAAGTAACTTGCGAAGCTGGCGATCAGTAGTTTGGGAAGTGTAGTTCCTTCCTACCGAGGAGCTTGGCCAGCCGTTGCCAACGGATGTAACTCATTCCCATCGTTACATTTCATTAGAAAATTCACCCCGGATGGGTGTCCGTTGGCCAATATTTTTACATTTCATTCCACAATTCAACAAGATAGGGCTTTGTCCATACTGACCCTTTCTTCCTCCCGTTCTGGCTTGCTTCTTCCCATTCATTTCCCCTTCCATCCATTATGTTGTTGAGCTACGTGTGCAAACCACGACTTTCACCTTCTACCATCGTCTTACAACGCGAGTTGCTTCTTGTTCTCTCCCCACAGACGGCGTCAACTGTTGACGGCTGGTTTCCGTCTCAGGGACAATAGTGGAATATTGTTCCCGGGACTGACCTTCCTTCAACAGTGAATTTGTTTGGTTATGGGAAACCAAAAGCAAACTTTGATAGAAAGGGAAGAGTACGTGGATTGACATAGAGAGTTAACGTGGTTCGGCGGATTTAATCCAACCTACGTCCACAGGCACAAAATGGATTGGTGTTTTATTACTGAAATATGCTTGGCTGACTTGTTTTGTGGTTGGTCAGTGTGAAAACCGAGCTGTTTCACATAGGAAATTACAAAAGGCTCTCTCTCTGACTAGTTTTCCTCCTCTTTTTTCATATCACATTACAAAAGGCTCTCTCTCTATATATACTAAGAATAAGGCGGTAAAATGAGGCGGTTGTTGTTCCCATTTTACAGAATCTTCCACATGACACTTGACTCATTTATTAAGTTCTCTACCCTAGGCCTGTTATTGCCGAAAGTAAGCTTGCCCCCTGACATCCCATCACATCAATCTGATTTTCTACTGTCATACGCAACTAGTGATGATGACAGTCCGGTGGGTGTTTCCGGGAGATGACACGTGTAAAGGGAGATTATAATCTCAAGGACTCTGTCGGTGGCTAAGTGATCGGCTAAATAATCTGCCACACTCATCGAACCATTTCCGTCCTGTCCTGAACTGCCCGAGCCCTTCAACTTACTCAATGGGGGGGAAAATAGGCCCGAACCGAGCTGACGACCTGATATGGTCGGTTTATGGAAACCACATCAAAGCACATATTATGGTCGGCCTAATCCGAGAGATCGCGTCTTGACTCCTGTTGAGCCGAGAAGTGGCTAATACTTTCTGAACATCGGCCAAATGAGAAATTCCACCTCTGCCATTGGCTTACACTGCTTGATTCACATATTGATTTTCACCATCAACACATGCCCTCACTAATTTTGCGCTCTATCTATTGTGATGCATCAAACAACGAGTATCACATGGCCTGTTGAATTTTTTTGTTAACTGTAGTTTGTTTTCATCTTAATATTTCTCGCAAGAGAGTGAGAGAAAGTCGCCAATATTAATAATTTTTGAGTAATGCTAGCAGACGTCTGTTTTTATTCTCAAAAACAATATTTAAATTTGTGAGAGAAAGCTCTAATATCGGCAATATTAGTACCCTCGTAAAGTAGGAGATGAGGATTTCATTGGTATCGAAAATGACTAAAATGAATAATATTTATAGATTTTCGACAGTGACATATCGATGATTGTTTTATTTTTATTAATTAATATTATTTAATAATTTTAAAAAATTAATATATATAATACAGTTCATGCTATATACCAAATATGATATTAATACAAAAGCTAATACACCGTAATATAATACATAGTGTGATTGCCAACATAATTTCCTTTCCAAAATATTTGTCTTCCTTCAACCACCAGTGACAAACCAAAGACAAGTAGACGGCAAGTGGTCGGCAACCCTCATAATCAGAAGCACCAAAATAGAAAGGTTTAATCTTGAGTCATTGTTTTGACAAGCCATTCATATCAATTAGGTTAACTAAAATCCTTATACACGTGAATTAAACAAATAAGAAGCAAACCTAAAATGTTGTGAAATTGAATCCTTAAATGATTGATCGTAAGGAAAAGGCAATTTGAATGCGGAATTGGTTGAAAATGAGAGTTTAATCCATCGTAAGGTAGCTGGCTAGCAGTAGGTTTACTTTAGGAAGGGGTGAAACAATAATTTTATTCAACACAATTTCTATATATTATATATTATTGATTGGTGATATCACATTACTCATTTAATAATCGTATCAAAAATCAGGTAAATGGACACATTTATGGTATCCAAGAGTATCTAATATCATTGGAAGTTCAAACATGCAACTTTGATCATTGAACATATAACTTAAACCATTAAATATGCAAACTCTATCAATAAATATGAAATTTTTGAAAACATGAAATAAATTTCATATTTATTGATAGAATTTACATATTTAATGAGTTAAATTACATATTTAATGCTCAAAATAATATGTTTGTATCAAATAATATTTGATACCATTGAATAGAAGAGTAGTTGCCCAATTAAATATGTATAGAGAATCATCCAAAATGAAGTTGCGTAGGCTTCCACTTCCCGTGATCAATGCTCCAAGCATGATTTGACTATTTAGCCCTTGGAGATGTCTTTTCAACAGAACCAATTGCTTTATATTCTGGCATAAATCCTCGACCCTTGCAGTTCTTGTCTGTGGCAATATAAGGTGTTGGTTGTTTGAAACTGCCATTTCCTTAGCCTAAGCGCAGGTGAATTTTTGTGTATTAGTGTTGATGTCGATTTTTGGACTAGTATTATACACATTGAATTTGTAGTGTTGGAAATCAATATATATGTTGAGATTTTAACATCTTAAAATTTATCAAGTGACAGCAACATGAAAGAATAATTAAATATAATAATGCGACACAGAATTTATAGTGATTCACTCGATCAATTAGACCTAACAGGCTAAGTCTACTATGGTTACCGAGTTTCACTATAATTGAATAACAAGAGGAAAAATCCTCAATTACAAAAGTACACAAGTGTTTAACTCACTCACTCTTAAGGATTACAAAAGAAAAATAAAAGAAACACACAAGAAAATTTATACAGAATTTTTCTCTCAGTTTTATTTTCTCTTTTTCTTTTAATCACTCTCTTACACTTTTTTTACACGCACACAATCTCACCCCAATACACTCAATTCTCTCAAATCACTTTAGAGAATTTCTTTCTCTTGAATGAAAGAAACTCACAAATTTTGGGATGTCTTAAGCGCTCACTAATGAAATTATTTATAAACAAGATTTTGCACTACTCCAACCAATTACATTTAATGCCAACATTTAATGTCAACCAATTACATTAATTACTTATCAAAAAGAGATTTGTTGAAATTTATTTCCATGTGAGCAAAGAATTGGTTCCACAATTACTTTATCAACAATCTCTCACTTGGAGACAATTCAACCATTATGCCGCAAAAAACTATCTTCGAGCTCTTCAAACATAGAAACTCATTAGTAACCACCATCTCCATTTTTCCTAGTTTCGGAGACCAACTGAAGCTGTACAGAGCTTCAGTTTACCAAGTGATATAACTTTGATGAACATATCAACTGGATTCTCGCTTCCAACGATCTTATGTAATTTTTATGCTTTGTCGTCCAAAAACGACCGTATGAACTGGTACTGCAAACTAATATGATTGGTTCTTGAATGAAATGCATGATTCTTTGCTAAGTAAATAAAGCTCTGACTGCCATTGTACAGAATACCATTAACTTACACTTTATCTAACTTTGTCAAGAAACCATTTAACCATACCATCTCCTTTCCGGCCTCTGTAATAGCCAAATACTCTGCTTTTGTTGTTGAAACAGCAACTATCTTTTGCAACTTAGAAGCCTAGCTCACAGCAGTACCATCCACAATAAATACATAACCTATGATATTTTTACTTGTATCTCTATCACCACCCAAGTCTGCATCCACATAAGCCTCCAGATCCACACTACTACCACCAAAACATAAGGCCATATTAGTAGTACCTCAACGATACCTTAAAATCCACTTCACTATTTTCCAATGTTGTTTGTCAAGATTGCTCATATATCGGCTCACAACTCCCACTGCATTAGCAATGTCGGGTCTAGTGCATACCATGACATACATAAGACTCATAATAGCTTAAGCATAAGACACTTTCTTCATATATTTAATCTCTTGCTCATTTCTTAGGTGAAAGCAGTTTGGACAACTTAAAATAAGTCGTCAAATGTGTGCTAATCGATTTAGCATTTTGCATGTTAAATCTCTTCAAGACCTTCTTGACATACTCCTCTTGTGAGAGTTTCAAAATACATTGCTATTTGTCCGCGGTTATCCTCAGTCCAAGGATTTGCTTGACTTTACTTAAATCTTTTATAGAGAACTTGTTTGACAATTGTTTCTTTAATTTATTAATCTCACTTAAATTTGCCCCAACAACTAACATATCATCTACATAAAGTAATAAAATGATATAGGAATTTTCAAATCTCTTGTAGTAACAATAGTGGTCAGCATGGCATCTGGTGTAACCATTTTCACACATGAAAGAACCAAACTTCTTGTACCACTGTCTTGAGTCTTGCTTCAGATCATAAAAACTTATGTTCAGTTTGTATACCAAGTCCTCATTGTCGTGTGTTATAAAACCTTCGGGCTGCTTCATATAAATGCCATCCTCTAAATCCCCATGGAAGAAAGCGGTTTTGACGTCTAGCTGCTCCAAATGTAGATTCTCAACCGTAGCCACACTAAACACCAACCGAATTATGGTGAGTTTCATAACCAATGAAAATATTTCTCTATAGTATATACCCTTCTTTGTTGAAAACCTTTTTACCACCAGTCTTGCTTTATACCACTTACTACCATCTCTTTCATCTTTGATTCTATAAACCCATTTATTATGCAGTGCCTTTTTACCGTAAGGTAAATTCACCAAACTTCATGTTTGATTGGTCATGAGAGAATCAATTTCATGTTGCATAGCAAACTCCTACTTGACAGATTCTTCATGATTTACTACATTGACCGGTGCGTAATAACATGCGTATAACGCAAGCGCACGTATCGTTCAAGTAGTATAAAAAGTATCGATCCCACGAGGACTTAAAACCTTTTGTTATCAATTTATGAAGTTAAATGTTTACAAATATCTAATGGATTGATTGTTTGATTGAGTGGTGACTTTAAAATTAAAACAAGTAAATAAAATTGCTTGAAAGTAGATTGAAGAAAATTCAAATTTATAAAACTATCCAGGGTTGTGAATCCTTCCAATATCTTTTTAAAAGATGAAGTGGTTATTTCATGTTTGTGTAATATATCGATTTACTAACCTGAAACACTAAATCATGCGAAAGCCTCTGTCGATGGTCAGACGGAAATACCCAGTATAATCCAATTGAATCATATGTCTATGTCAACCAAATTACCTGGATTCATTAAGTTTAAGTTCCAATTATGGCTACCTCCGCCCAACAGGTATATGTCTATCTTGTAAGGAAATCTATTAAAGGGTTATCTATCCTCAAGGAAGATCGTGGGCTATTAAGTCTAAGGCTGAAACCTAAAATTCATTTGTCAAGTTTATTTTAGATTTACCAGATCAATCTTATTAGTGGCCAATTAACAAGACGCATTAAGCTTAAGACTTAATAAGTAAACATTTAAATTACCCAATCTATAAAATAACCCCTTATAAACTGGTGATATTATAATTCATTACAACCCCAGATAACTAACTTAGTTTTGACACATAACTAGGGCTAGTAAAAACTTAAATAAAATAAAAGACATAAAGTAAAATGCTGTAAAATAAATTGCTGAAAAGTAAATGACGGAAAGTAAATGCTGAAATTAAATACTGAAAATTAAATGCTGAAAGTAAATGCTGAAAGTAAATTACTGAAAAGTAAATGCTGAAAGTAAATTGCTGAAAAGTAAATGCTGAAAGTAAATTGCTGAAAAGTAAATGTTGAAAGTAAATTGCTGAAAAGTAAATAAAGTAAAAGTACAATAAAAGAAAATGCTGAGGTAAAATGATCCACTTTTATTACTTCTATTTTAGATATCTCCCTTAATATAATATATTAATTTGCATGATAATTACCAACCAGCCATATAAGCGGTATTCAGATTAAGTCAAATTAATAATTAATTATCAACCGACCAATCAGGCGGTATCCAGTTTAGTCAGGTTAAAACCAATTTAAATAATTATCAACCGACCAATATGGCGGTATCCTCGTTAAGTCATGTTTTAACTAGTTTATATATTATAATTAAGGGAGATTAATCTAAATATTAGTAATAAAAGTTTTACCTTTTACCCCAGAAAATGGGAGTTACCTCCCCATTACTGAAAAGTAAAAACTGAAAATTAAAGAAAGAAAAGTATTGCGCGTAAAAGTAAATTGCGGAAAGTAAAAACTGAAAAGTAAAGAAAAGAAAGTGCGAAAGCGGAAATTAATTACTGAAAGATGTAAATAAACAAATAAAATACAATCTTATTAGTATTCTTAAGGAATTCCTTATAAGAAAGTATGAATTTACAAATGAAATGACTTGGTATTTATAGGCAAAATTTTGCCTCCACCAAATCCATTATTAATTGATCCACTAAATGCTCCACTAATTGCTCCACCAAATCCATTATTAATTGTTCCACTAATTGCTTATCATGTTTGGTGGTGATTTGATAATTTTTATTAATTTATTTTTTTGCTTTGAAAATGACTTTAATAATTACACACAACACACTTCTGGATGGTTCATCAATTTCGGGCATGAAATCTTCATAATTCGAAATTATTTTGTCTTTCAGAGTTGTAGATCTTTGAGTCTTATTTAATTTGGAACTTGAATCAGCTCAATTCGATATCGGAGTAAGAAGTTATGACCAAAATACGACAGATGCGCAAAATTGGAATTTCCAAAACTGCACTTCGTTAAAACGCCATTTCAAGTTTCCAATCTCCAAAATTAATATGTCAAGTCCAATTTTTACCCTTATTTGACCCAAATTTCGTCCTAAATGATTTCATTGTGTCCCAATATTATTTTATCTGTAAAATAAACTAAAACACATCAAAACGTTCATCAAACCCGAGAAACTAAACAAAATATTAAGTAAAAGGGGCGGTAAATATTGATATATTTTCCGCTCATCATACATCATCATAAAACTCAGGTTCACCACAATCAGTCAATAATAAATATTTCAAGGATGATAAGTACCTCTCTGGTGTTTTCCTTTCTCTTGTGGATCTTCTCAAAGTAAGTGTACTTGGCCCAACTTCAGGAATAAGAACTGGTTCTTCAAAGTTGGTTACTTTTGGAGCATCTTGTGAAGTTTCAACTTCCAACTTTCTTTGATTCATATTGGTCACATTATTACCAAGATCATCTAGACTTGCAAATTTTTTGTCTTTAATTATAGGACTTGCCATTTCTGAGACTGCTGCCTCTCTATTCTTATACATCACATTTTCATTAAAAATGACATTCTTACTCCGAATAAACTTCATTTTTTGTTAATCTAAAAATCTGTAGTCAAATTCATCACCACCATAACCGATGGAAATCCATTTCTTGAACTTAGGATCTAGCTTGCTTCTCGCATCAGACTCAATATGAACATATATCACGTAGCCAAACACTATAAAATGTGATAGATCTATCTTTTTGCCACTTCATTCTTCTTAAGGTAGTAGCTCTCTTAGTGGAACTGAAGGTGCATGATTAATTAAATAAGTTGTAGTATTAATTGCATTAGCCCACATTATGTTTGGTAAACCTACATGTATTCGCATACTTCTTGCGCGCTCAGTCAGAGTTCTGTTCATGCGCTCAGTTACTCCATTTTTTTTTATAGAGTTCCTGGAATGGTCTTTTCCATTATGATCTCATTTTGTGCACAATACTGAAGAAATTCTTTGTTGGTGTATTCTCCTCCATTATCGATCTTAAGCATTTAATCTTCAAGTGTCTCATTCTCCACCAAAGCTTTCCATTTCTTGAAGGTATTGTTGGGGTTTTGGGCAAAGGGCACGGCAGAAGCGTTGTTGGGGTGAAATCATAATTTTACAACTTTTAAAATTACCGAATAAATTATTTAATATCCAATATGAATAATTCATTCATATTTCACTTAAACATATTTATTCGATATCAAATAACGACATAAATAACTAAGAAACTTCGCGAAACTTTTACGAAAATATTTTTCCGCAAAATGGCATAAAACGTATTTTTGATCGAACCGACAACCCAATACACATGAGGGCTGCCCATGTCAGCCCCAATAGTATTAGGGCAGTTCATGGGCTGCCCGAACAATGACAAATTTACTGTTTGGGCAGCCGTCACCCGGTTGGCTCAAAAGTCACCCGGTAATACTATTTTTCATCGTTTTCGCTTATTTGAACTCCGAAACAATTTTCAGAAATTGTTTCAACACCCAAAACACATCCAATACATTAATAAGACATATTTTTCATCACCAAATACACAGTATTTCCAGATCTGATCCAAAAGCAAAATATATCAATTTTTCATGCTTAAAATCCAATTTTCCAACATTAATCTAATTAATCTTAACACCAACCAAAGTCACCACAAATGAACCACCCAAGAATAATTCTAGGCATTAAAAGAATGGTCATAACACTCTAGAATGGCAACATATCATCAAATGATCAAATTGAATAAATATTACAATAATATTATCCAATTCTATTTCACACATGCTTAAAGCCTTCCAATTCATTCTCCAAACCATAAATCCCCAAATTTATAGAAAATAAGAAACCCTAGGATCTCACTAGATCATCAATAAATAAGAAACATAATTTCTAAGCTTAGGGATATAAAAAATTACCTTTAATTCTCTTGATTCCTTAGATTTTTTCTTGATTTTCTTGATTTTCTTTCCTTGAATCATCAAGTAATTTGGAGGTCTATTTTTTAGAGTGATATTCGGCCATGGCTTCTCCAAAAAATGAAGAAAATAAAATTTTCCAAATTAAAGGAAGGAGTGACCGACTTTTAGGGGCATTTTTGTCATTTTTTGTATTTTAATTTCATTAAATTAAAAACAAGATAAGATAAGTTCTAAGTTTGACAAATCAAATTTGCACACTTAAGCTTAATTAAAACATGCCACTTGTGTCAATAATAATTAAATATATTGCATAACATTTATGTAATATGGACATTAATTAATTATTCAAATATTTAACATTTAAATGTCTAAATAATTAATTAATATAATTATTATTATATATGTATTTTATTTACATTAAATAACAAATACATATATTAATGGCATGTGTCAAAAACACATTTGACAATTAATTAATGTGTATCTAATCGAATTATGTATCAAATACAAATACACAATAATTACGATTGACCAAAATCCCCTAAAGCATGTGTTTTCCTTTAACTGATAAAACAATTCGAATTAACTTATTTAATCCGGTGAAGTATTATGAATAATCTGTATTATTCATAACGCATTACCCAAGTGCTCAACAAGTACACTTCATATTGTGGGACTCTCTAAGTTTAGGTTTATCCGTCATGAAATCCAATTTCGTGTCCATAATTCACTCACTCATGAATTATGACGACCACATAAAATCTCGCTAAACTATACAAGTCGAGGTCACTACATACGTATAATCCCTCCGTCACAAGTTATCCATATTATACATGAGATATAGATAAGAACGTCAAATCTTTTCGGTATAATATAGTCGACTTTCAAATTTATAATCTCTAAATAACACTCGGAACTTGCTTCCGAAGTTATACCACCGCCATGGATTTACTAGATCGCAAACACATGTAGGATGCCTATGCCCTGTACACAGGACTGACAGATTCTATCTTGATACGCACTGGATATCATGAGCATCAGTCCACACCCAACGAACATGCAGAGGTCTAATCTAAATAGATCGGTGACGTGACTGCTATCAAAGTGTGGAGGATAACTCATATATCCACAGTTAGGGGTGGGCGCGGTTCGGTTCGGTTCAGAATTTTTACCTCTCAAACCAAACCATTAAATAACGGTTTGGTTCGGATTGAAAATTTTTTAAACTAACGATTTACGGATTGGTTCGGTTCGATTTACGGATTATTATATTTAAAATAAATTTTCATCCACTTAAGTGAAAAAAAAAACTAGTCTATCCAACAAATAGTATGAAGTGATAGGGTGTAAGCTGTGACTCTAGGGAACACATACACTCCATAAAAGATTGAAAAATGAGGTATAATTAATTCTTGTATTTTTTTAAAATTACCTTGAATAATGATGCTACCATCATTCTAATTAAGAGTCAAATCCAACATCTTACTTTCAAGAATAATGATGCTACCATAAAACAAAAAATTTAAGAATAAAAGTATTAACAAATAAATTGAAGAATAAAAGTATTAACAAATAAATATATTAACAAAAAATTTAAGAATAAAAGTATTAACATACTAATAAAAAGAAAACATAGAATAAAATTAAAAGAAAAATACAATTTTTTTTTATAAAAATATATAATTTTTTTTAATTATAACGATTCGGTTCGGTTTAACAGGTGCGGTTTGGATTAGCTCCTGAACCGGACCATAAATCATTTGGGGTGAGCCAATCCGAACCGCAAACGGAACCGTTAGAAAAAAACCGTAAATTCGGTCCGGTTTGGTTCGGTTTGCCGTTTGGTTCGGTTCGATCGGTTTTTTTGCCCACCCCTATCCACAGTGGTATCTCAAGTCGAAGGACCACTATGCTTGCTCAACTCGAGAAGATTCCTATTGACGTTGGTGTACAATCTATTAGGAAATCTTCAGTGAATCATTCAGTGTTTATCAAATAAACACCTACATGTCTATACGAGTCTCCCGAAACTCATGGTTCAGTGGGATAAACCATCGGACCAAGTAATGATATACAAAATGTACTAGTCTCAGCGGATTTTACTAACCGACCCGTGTTAGTAAATCTTGACCAGAAACTTTATTTAAGGATATATTATTTATAGTAACGCTTCCCAATGTCAATTACAAACAACGTTGTAACTGCGCACTACGTTGTAAATCCTACGGTCTTTGTCTAATATACACGTATCACTAAACCAAATCTAGATTCAATCTAATCATAATTAGATATCTAATCGCAATTAGATCGAATATGTGTATAAAAGACAAGAGTTGCTACCATTAAAATAAGTAATATTATGGAAAAATGAATTGTTCGTATTTATGAATCGGACATAAATACAATCCGGATTGACACTCTGAGCACCAACCCTAACATGTATCATCGACATCAGATTTATTTTTTATAAAATAAACACATACCTTCCTTGTAGCTTCATCAATGAAGGTTACATAATACTTGGAACCTTCAGGAGATTGAACTGGTGAAGGTCCACACACAGCAGTATGAATCAGCTCCAACTTTATAGTCTTGGGTGTTCTGCCAGATTTTGAAAAACTAACAATCTTTTGTTTCCCAAAGATATAATATTCACACAATCTAATCTTTACTGATTTCACATTATGTAGGTTGCCTTTTGATTGCAAAACCTTCATCACATTCTCACTAATATGCCCAAGGTGACTATGTCATAGATTGACATCATCAATCTCAACAATAACTGTTAAGCTTTTGGAGTTCATGATTGTGTGGAGAGTTTCCGACATCTTCACATGAGCTAAGACTGAAACTCCTTTTGTAACTTTCCAACATCAGTTAGAAAACTCAATCACACAACCTTCTCGATCCAGTTGACCCACAGGGATCAAATTTTTTGCTAAACCCGTAACATGTCTCACTTCATGTAACTTCCACGAATTACCATTTGGTAATTTAATTCAGACCTCGCCATTGAAGTGTGTATTCTTGAATTATATCGAACTATAATTTTAAATCCAATTTAATTTGTATTCAATACTAATTCTTATTTAATTCCAAATTAAATAATTACACTTATATTTGTGCCTTTTAGACTTAGATTTTAAATCCAATCTTACTGGGTCTCAAAGGCCCAATAAACATCCAATGTCAATTTAATTAAAGTCCAATGAGTTTTTAATTAATTCTTAAGGCATGGACTTTGGCAACCAAAGCTCAATAAGGAATCACCAATTGCCATAAAATTAATTTTGGCCCATTAGGCCCAATTAAATTTTTAAATGCCCAATTAAACTATTTGGATTTTATGGAATGGTTTTAAACCCAATTTGGATCCAATCCAATTGTCCTAAACCAACTTGGCCCATTAAGCCCAAATACCACAATATTAGCCCAATTCAAAATTAAAGACTAATTTATTTAATTACAATATTCCAAATATCACAATTATTTTAATTAAAAGTGTATTAGCCATAATTAATTAGTTAAATTAATATTTCCAAAACACCAATTTATCTAATTAATCATGTTTTTTTTTTAACCAACTCATGTCCAACATAAATTGAAGCAAAATCAATCTATACGTGCTTCATCAAGTCACGGCAATATGCATGATTTTATGTCCAATTTTGATTTCAATCCAATTAAATCAAAAATCAATATACTCATCATGCTTTAAACACATCCAATGGTCTAAAGTCAAAAAATCACCATGATCTATCTAGGGCTTATAGTTTCGGCCATAGCAAGGAAATTAGAGAAAAAATTATTCAATTCATTTTCTCAATTTTTAAGATGCATAAATCTGATTCATCATCATCCAAACTCAACCAAACCATCAATTTGAAGAAATCATGCTCAAATCACAAAAACCCCAAATTAAAGTAAATAAACCATAAGTTCATTTCATGCTTAGAAAACGCTATGATACCATTGTTGGGTTCCTAGAACATGCCAAGGATCTTCTAAGTCATGATTAGTGTGAATACTAAAAGAAGTTGCAGAAAAACTTACATTGATCGGTTGGATGGATGTATGAAGTTCAAAACTTTTTGGTGTTGATGAAGAGCTCCAAGCTTCTCCTTGTGTTCCAAACTCTTGGGAATGGTTTCCCTAACACCTTGGATGACTCCTTTGTAGTGCTAGCTTGAAGAAAAATTGCAACAAAATTTCTTACTATGAGATGGAAGCTCACGACATTTGCTAGTTGAGAGAGAGATAGTTTTCAATTTTTGTGTTGTATTTGATTTTCCAAAAATCAATTACCAAATACCAAAAATCAAAGTTGGTATTAGTCATTCAAAATGAATAAAATAATGCAAAGTGTGTATAGATTGTTTAGAGTGTTGAATAAGTAATCTAATGCTTACACTCCATTTCAACCACTTCCATCACTAGTCAAAAGTGTGATGTAAGTCAAGTGGGTCCCACCACTTGTAAATGCCGAATTTAAGTCGAACAATCTCAATGCGCAACTTCGCTCGGGCTCAGGTTCGTTTAATTCCGAATTAAAGAATTTTCCGTTGCGACATAATTAAATATTAAAGTCGCTTACGAATTAATTCTAAATTAATTCATTCGCTCGAATTAAAATCCAATTTTAATTCCGCTTTGAAATCTAATTTCAATTAATATATCGAATAATCGATTAATTCTAAATTAATCGTTCTATCTCTTCTATTCGAATTTTATCCCAGATAAATTCTTGCCGTAATTAATCCTAGATTAATTTTCTCTCTCTTATAATTAATCCCAGATTAATTCTGTTCGAGTCAAACGTCATCGGTGAATCTTTGGGAAGCAACCCATGAGATCCCTGGATATGTTGGCAGTAAATCCGGTCGTCAGACTATCCGAACACGTGCGTACGTTCTTACCGATTCACAAGACATGGTTGGCTTCTAGCAAAGCAATGTGCCTACCCAATTCTCCAGAAATATTCTTTTAAGGATATATAATCTATATTAGGCGTAGTATACAAAGTATTGCGTATTTACGATCCAGTATCAGATGTCACATGCTAGGCCTGGGGCTGGAATTGTGGCTGCCCCGTACGAAGCATATATCGGATCACTAGCAACTAGTCACTTTAATCGGATAATCATGACCTTGTCGTACTATCCCGATAGTTGCAACTTATTAGAGTACCTGTTTTGTATCCATGCGTGATCATCATCTCCATATGACTGAAGTGACACTTCCTTCTTGACATCACACCCAATACACTACGATTCTCAATAAACCCAGAAGAGGCGTACACATAACCTGTTAAAGTCCCGGACAACCAAAACCAAAGCGTATTGATTGTCGCAAGTATTAGCGATGCAAGTCTCAGGTTAAGACCAAATACACGTACCCTGATTCGGATTCCCATAGACACATAGTTATACTACCAATGAGATTCCGAGGGGTCTATCCAGAGTGAAGCTGTTTCCGTACCATCGGCAAACACAACCTCCTATCACACTTTCATAAGTATCCAATACTTAAATATATGATAAATATGCCGTTAAGCTTCCATAACGCGCACAAGTGCAATACTAACTTATTTCGCATTATCGATGTTCATTCTCGATAATACTACAACTAGGGATATTTAATGATTAAACTTTCATGGATTAATATTGTCTCATATCTTATTAATCCGGAACTAATCATAAGGACTTTTATCATTTATATATTCAAGTAATCTAATTACAAAATGATAAAATAACAATTTCATTTGTCACATAGTTAATATGTACAAAAACCACAATGTCTTTTACAAATAGTGATACTATGGGTCATAATTGTTCAACATTGGTCACTATTCGCGCAGCCTATTGATGAGTGGTATTTATATCACTATTTCCCACTCATTAAACTTAATATTTTGTATAGTTTCTTGAGTTTTGTGAATGTTTTGATGTGTTTTATTGTTATTTTGCAGATAAATAAAGTTTGGACAGCACTCGAGGCAATTTGGGGCAAAACCGGACAAAAATGCATCAACAGGGATATTTTAGTCTTTTGCGCGTCGCGACTCTGGTACACTGCGCGCCGCGACGCCCAGCGTGAGCCGAATCTGCTAACGTGCGCCAGGTCAACGGTCAACAATTTGAGAAGTTTTGACTTTGCTAAAATGCGCCGTGCCACGTGTCACCATCACAGCCGATATGCTAACATGCGCCGTGCCACGTGTCATCATCATATGCTGCCGACACTCAGACTTGACACGTGTCGCCTCGTCATCAGCCACATCATCGGTCAACAAGTCAACCTCGCCTCGTCATCAGCCACATCATCGTCCACGTCAGCAGGTCAACCGAGTCAACTTGCCACGTCAGCCTCAGCCAAACACAACTTGACACGTGTCGCCACGTGTCGCAATCCTATTGTGCCGACAAGTGAACAGTCAGCCGCCACGCCACGTCATCGCCACGTCGTCGCCGCGTCATCATGACGTCATCAATGACGTCATCATAATAATTGAGAATTAGCCGCCTTGACACGTGTTGCGTGAACAGTCAGCCGTCTTGCTACGTGTCGCCTTCTCATCGTGCCACGTTGACAAATCCAGCGTCGCGACGCTGAGCTCCTTGGCGTCGCGACGCGCGAACAGTGAAATTTTTGCCTATAAATTCAGCGCGAAATTTCAGATTTCAACACACCTCTCTCTCTCTTGAATTCTCTCTAAGGAGAGATTTTCTCTCTCTAGAAATTTTATTTTTTATTTTTTAATTTTTAGTTTTGTAAATAATTTTAATTACTTTTTGTAATAATAGTAATTTAATTTTTACTTTTTACTTTTTACAGTTTTTACTATTCATCATGTTGAAGTAATTTCCTCAGCTAGGGTGAAAGGTAATTCTTTTATTGTTACTATTTAGATTAATCTCCCTTAAAAATAATATATTAACTATTTAAAATATTGACTTAATAAGGGATACCGCTATATTGGTCGGTTGGTAATTTAATTTTAATCTGGTTTAAACCTGACTAATCAAGGATACCGCCAGACTGGTCGGTTGGTAAATTTATTTTTGGTTCCGCCTTAATGGCTGGTTGGACTTAATTTGACTTAATCAGGATACCGCCAGAATGGTCGGTTGGTAATATTCTCACAAGTTTATATATTATTTTATGGGAGATATCTAAATTAGTTATAGTAAAAGTAATTCCTTTTACCTTAGCATTTTATTTTATTGTAATTTACTTTTCAGCTTTTACTTTATGTCTTTTACTTTTATGTTTTTACCAGTCCTAGTTATGTGTTAGTTATCTAGGGGTTGTGATGACTTTCAATATCACCGGTTTATAAGGGATTATTTTATAGTTGGGTAATTTAAAAGTTTATTTATTAAGTCTTAAACTTAATGCTTCTTGTTGTCTGATCACCAATAAGATTGATATGGTAAATCTAAAATGAACTAGACATAGGGATTTTAGGTTTCAGCCTTAGACTTAATAGCCCACGATCTTCCTTGAGGATAGATAACCATTTAATAGATTTCCTTACAGGATAGGAATATACCTGTAGGGCGGGGGTAGCCATAATTGGAACTTAAATTTAATGAATCCAGGTAATTTGGTTGACATAGGAATATGATTCAATTGGGTTATACTGGGTATTTGTAGTTGACCATCGGAAGAGGCTTTTACATAATTTAGTGTTCCAGGTTAGTAAACTGATTTATTACACAAACATAAAATAATCACTTCATCTTTTAAATGATATTAAAAGAAATCACAACCCTAGATCTTTGTATCTTTTGTTATTTTCCTTAGTATTTACTTTTATCTTTTTATTTATTTATTTAGCAAATCTTTAATCAACCAAATCAATCAAGCAATCAATTCTATTCTCCCTTTAATTAGATATTTGTAAATAAATAGATTCAATAATTAATAACAACAATAGGAATTAAGTCCTCGTGGGATCGATATTTTTATACTACTTGAACGATACGTGCGCTTGCGTTATACGTGTGTGTTTACGCCGGTCAAGTTTTTGGCGCCGTTGCCGGGGACTTATATTTCTTGAGTTGTTAATTTTGAAGCTATCTAATTTACTTGTATCTAATTTTCTTTATTTTTATCTGTAATTTTTATTTCTTTCTTTTGATTTCAGGTGACTTAAAAATGGAACATTACTGGGAGATTGAAAGACTACGTGCTTTACAAGAAGATACACCCCACATCTGGGAGCAACAGTCCGGTTTTCTGAGGCTTGTTGTCGAGCCCAATGATTATCACTGGATGCCAGAACCAAGCAATATTACATTTGCTCATCAGAACTCAATGTGGAGATGTGACATATGTAATGGTGACCACCCAAGCGATTATTGCGAATATAACTACCATCCAGGGTGGCATAACTATCAAGATCCTTCATGGTACGAAGAACCATCACATTTCACAGAATCACATTTTCCATCTTATCCACCATCTTCCTTCGATCCTTATCAACAACCAGAACCATCAGAGGAAGATCAATTGATTCACATGTTCAAAGAACAGACAGCTCGATTTGATGCACAAATTCAGAGTAACACAGAATCCATACAGAGAATGACAGATCAGATCAGACAATTAACAGAAAACCAGAACTATATACCTCAAGAACCAATTCCAGATGACACTGATGAAGCCTTTGAATACCAATCAGTTCACAATGACACTTCAACAGAGGAGGAGGCTGAGCAGTATCAACAACCAGATGTATCAGTTCAGGAACCCGAATCGGCAATGTCTCGATTTGATTTTTATTATTCTGACTCTGACGAGGAGGAAGCTGAAATATTTGTACCAACTGCATCAAATTGAGGATGGAATTATGTATCCTCAAAATGAAGATCTTGGAGAATGCTTTGTACAAATGTTGAAGAAGATCTACTTGAGCCAATCATTTCACTCAGATCAGAGGATGAAGACCTAATGTCAGACACATCTTTTCATCCTCAGGTGGAGCAAGAACAGAGCAATAGAGGAGCAACTGTCAGAACTTAATAAAAATCCAGAGCATTCAGGAAAAACATCGCTATTTAGGGGAGTACAAATCAAAATATCAACCAGAAACTGGCAGAATGGAATTTCCATTCCAAGTCAAGCACCATACAAGACCTCCTGATTTTCTTTCTTTCTTTTCAGGAACCACTGGAGCAAAAAGGAGTAAAAAGGTGGCACGAGCACTGAATGAGACAAAACTCCTTTTGCCACTTTACCGTTGGAAGGGACCCTTCAAAAGCAACGCTCACGGGAATGTCTTTAATCTGACATCCAAAACGACATTGAAACCTCCTTAACAGATGAATTTCATTCACTTCCGGCTGAAGACGAAAAATTTAGCGCTAGCAGGGAGGTAACCCATGCAATTTGTTGCAATTTGTTTTGTGTGAACTTTTTAATTTTGTGTGTTAATTTGTAGGGAAGGCACAAACGGAGCATTTTAAGACAGAAGGAATTGTGTTTGGCAATCAAAAAGAGAAACAATTCATTAGCAAAGACTTAGTAATGAATGAAATCTTGAGACGCATCCTAATGGATTTATATACCAAACGAGTGGCGTATTGCGTACACAATTCCTTACTTTAAATTATTGCTTGATTTGCTTTTCTGTCTAATTATCTTTATTTTCATAGACAGGATCCAGAATTTTTGACATTTCACGATCTCTTTTGTTGTTTAGCTAACAAACGTCCTCTGGAAGATACTAGTGCTATTATTACTCACCATGTTTTCAGGTACTATAATTCAGCCCGTCATTGCACTTTTGAGGCATCCTAATTTTGAAAGAAATACTAGAAAAATGGAAGCACCTCCAGAAGACGAGTTGAAAACATTTGTGTGTTTTGGTGTAGTAGTGTTGGTACTAAACCACAATACTAGAAGCACACAGATTGGGTCGGTATTATCTGCAAGGAATATGCCTTATATATGGCGGAGGTGTTGGGGTTGGTGCTCAGAGCGCCAATCCGGGCCGTATTTATGTCTGATTCATGAATACGAACATCCCCTTATTCCATAATATTACTTATTTATGGTTGCACCTCTTGTTCTTTATACGTATTCGATCTGATTACGATTAGATTGAAACTAAATGTGGTTTAGTGATATGTATATATTAGACAAAGGCCCGATAATATATAATGCAGTACACAGTTACAAAGTTAGTTTGTAATTGACATTGGGAAGTGTCACTGCTATATGTATATTATCAAACATAGTTCCTGGTCAAGATTTGCTAACACGGGGTCGGTTAGTCAAATCCGTTGAGACCAGTACATGTCGTATATCGAGACTTGGTCCGATGGTTTATCCCAATGAACCATGAGTCTATGGAGACTCGTATAGACGTGTAGGTGTTTATAGTGGATAAACACTGAACGGCTCACCGAAGATTCTTAATGGATGGTACACCAACGTCAATAAGAATCTTCTCGGGTTGAGTAGCATAGTGGTCCTTCGACTTGAGACACCACTGTGGATGTATGAGACATCCTCCACACTTAGATGGCAGTCACGTCACCGATCTATTTAGATCAGACCTCCGCCTGTTCGTTGGGTGTGGATCGATCCTCAGGATATCCTGTGTGTGTCAAGATAGGATCCGTCAGTTCTGTGTACAGAGCATAGGTAGTCCATATATTATTAGCAGTCTGTTAAATCTGTGGCCACAGTATACATCGGAAGTAAGTTCCGAGTGTTATTTAGAGATTGCTAATAGATACGTCGACGAGATAATACCTATAGAGATTTGACGTTTACATCTATATCTCTGGGATTATCTGGATACCTGTGACGGAGGGATTATACGTATGCAATGACCTCGACCTGTATGATTCAGCTAGTTTATCCGTGATCGTCATAATCTACGGGTGGATAGATTATGGACATGAAATTGGATTTCGTGACGGATATACCTGAATCTAGAGAGTCTCAATAATGAAACATACTCGTAGAGCACTAGAGCAACATTTATGAATAATGATGATTATTTATAAATCGTTTAATCGTTAAACGAAAAATACATGCGAACGGGCCGAACCGTCATTTCCTAATTAATGTGTATTTGTATTTAATATATGATATTATTAAATACACATTAATAAATAGTCAAATAAAGGTATTTGACATATATCATCAATATATGTATTTGAGATATTTAAAGTAAATATAATACATATATTTGATATATTTGTATTTAATTAATTATTTAATTATTTAATTGTTAAATGATTAATATAATTAAAATATAATATATCACCAAATGATAAAGTTAGGAAATGATTATAAGTTGCAATGTTGACTTATACATTAAAGGAAAGGGTGTCAAATTGATTTTGACTTCTTAAGATATTTGTTCAAAATTGTTTGAAAAATGAAAATATCTTTTTTCCTTTATTTTTGTTAATTTCGGCCAAACCTTAAAATATAAGAGTTATATTTTTCTTGGTTGCATTTGTTGACTTATATTAATATCTTTAAAGTGTTTTAGATATTATTAAAGTTGATAAGTTAAAGTGTAAATGAAATTGAAATGACTTGGTGCATTTTGTATTTGACAATTCGGCCAAGGCATTTTTTTGCAACAAGTATATATTGTTTTTCATTTCATTTCATTACTAACCTAATTCACTTTGACAAAAACTCCATTAAAGAAAAACCAAAGAAGCAAGTGAAGAAGAAAAGGAAAACTAAAGAAAAGCTTGGATTTAGTAAGTTTTTCCAACTTGCTATTAGAAAGAAATTGTTCCTTATGATCTAGGCTATAACATATGATGTTCTTAGTTATTCCTTTCTTTATTCTTTGTGTTTTTGATGATAAAAGTTTGGTGAAAGTGTTGAGCATGTATGATGAAGGAAGCTTGTGACTATTGTAGTAATAAGTGTTCTTTTTGAGGTTTTGGAAACCATGTTGCTAATCTAGAGTTGTTGACCCACTCTTAGATGACCTAGATTTGATCTTGAGTTGTTTCATTGTGTTGAGACTTTGATTGGATGGAAGAAAGATGATTGAAGTGTTTGATTTAACCAATTTGGTCTAATTTGTCCAATTTGATGAAATTGAAAAATTAGGGTTATGACCAATTCCAAATTTGGGGATTTTCATATATGTTGTGTATTTGGATGTGTATATGATGCATATAAAGTTTCATGTTGATTGGATTACATCTTGATGTGTTTTGAAGCATGAAATGACAAAGTGCACAAAATGGCACCAAGGTGGTGCATTCGGCCTTGATAAAAAAAAATGGGATTTTGTGTTGTCTTGGTGTTTTGATGTTTTGAACATGCTAAGTTCATCTTAGAAATGATTTAGAATCATTCAAAATTGATTAGATCAATTTCGGACTAAAATGGACAAAATACCAAAGTAAGGGCAATTTGGTAAATTCACTTAAATATGATTTATTTGAATTTTATTTCATAATTTGATTATTGGATAATTAAATAAATATGTTTATTTAATTAATCCGAGAAAAAGTTTTGAAATCGGAAGATACGATCTTCCCCGCTTCCGCTGCGTTACCGGATTTAGCCCCTAAAACCCCTACAAAATGGTATCAGAGCGAGTCTGATTCTAGGCCTCCATAAATGATTAGCTTGTTTTATTCAATGTTTAATCATGTTTTCTTGACTTTATACATGCTTGTTATAATCTAATTTGATTAGATTTAGGGTGTATGACACTTAATGGAATATCCCCGCTTAATAAGGTTTTAAAGTAACTAGTATTTGGAATACTTGTTTCTTGGTCCGTCTTGTCAATACGGTTTATAAATATCTTTTCGTTGACTACATCCGAGACCGTGCCTCTGCTGTGAGGGTGTAGCTGATAGAAATTTATTTATGCCGAATGTATATTAGATACTAGATAAATTCAAGCGAAAGCGGAATCCTGAACGTGCCCTAGCTGTCAGGGTTACGCAAGTAACTTGAGTTTATCATTGACAAGTTTAACCTTGGTACGTCTCCTTGTGGGCCTGCCTTCGCAGCGACAACGAGAAACGGCCAGGACCGGAACCTTGGAGTCACAGTGAGTGATTGACAATTAGTTGTCTACCTGTGAATATACGTCGGCGAGACCGTGCCTCTGCTGTGAGTCGAAATATATTCATGGGGTCCTCTTCCCATTATGGAATTCGATTTAATTATTGAATTCTCGTTTTTCCGTTGGGGATTACGGCATTACGTAAAATAGTGGGAGGCACTGCTAAGTTTAAAATATTCCATAACTTAGGCAGTGTATGTTATTATGGAAATTGCCGCTTGTTTGTTTCCTTATTCTATTGTTTATATAGAATTAAACTTTTATTTACTGCACACATATTTTGATATGTTATCTGACTAGACTCTTGGTTGCAGTTATTCTAGAATAGGTTCTAGATACTAATAGACTAGGATATTATTAGATTAGTCTAAACCATCGGGAACTGTTGTTCCGATTTTCTTAAAAATAAGATGGTTAATGACTTAGTTTCTAAGTCATGATAGATAATCTAGATAGATATCCCTTTAGGATATAATACTTTAGAGACAATAGTTTCTTATGCAGTAAGAATTGACTTGAATTAGTTCATGTCTCGAGATTCTTGACTGGCATTAAGAAAGCCCTATTAGGTATTTGTTTATCTAGTAATGACGTTTCTAAGCTTTAATTACCTTTAGAGGTAATGTGTCTGACACAATTTGCTAATCAGTTATTTACAATTGTTGTGAATAGTTGAATGCAAATAGTAAAGCTAAAGAAAGGAGATGCGTATATTTGTGTATAGAAAATATCGATTTTCACAATACTACAACTATAGGTATTGGATACCAGATCTCCCGTCTAGTTATTTGAAATATTGGTTAACGATTGTTTTGATATTTGATATCGGAACTTGCGACTATTGGATAGTCACTTGTTCTTTATAAACAATTGTTACATATTTTATAATAACTAGTAGTGTCATTGACGTAGAGATAAACATAAAGAAAAATTATTCGGTAAAGTAAATAATTTAGAACGGTGCTTTATGAGTTTAATCACTTAAGCATTGGATGCTTATTCCGTATGGTAAAGATGGTTTGATACTAGATCACACCACACATCCTTATCCATTTAATGAATATTGTATTCAGGAAAGTGATTAAGATCTCGTTTAACCAATGATTGTCATTGGACCACCAAATTTATTTAACTGATACATTGGATGTATGTAGTTTTATAAATAATAATTGCTTAAGGTAGTTTTCTTTATTTCGTAACTTAGTTGATGAATTGTCATAACTTAGTTACGTGTTTCTGAAGGAACACATATTGAAAGTCTTGAAAGTATCAAGTACTTTCAATCCGTTCTGATGAAACGTAGATTGAACATTTTTGACTTGTTCAAATATATTCAATCTAAAGGTTTTAGAGAATTCTATCCTTAAAATTCATAACATGTCTTTGAACTGTTCAAAGATCTTTGATACGATCAAACGTATGAATTTAAAGCAATTAGTTCTAAGGTTATTTAGTGAATATGATTCATATTCAATATTGTTCTTCCACGATTCCATCTTGATGGAATTGAGTAGTGGGAGCAATCGAATCTTATATGATTTGATTCGTCTGATATTGAAAGTTACCGAATTAGTTTCAATACTCTTGGGTTATACTCCAGTAACACTAATTCATCTCTTTAATTAATGTTCCATTATTTTCTACAGTTGCATATATGATATGTATAGGTAGAAATTTGAATCTTGAAAAGTTTGAGATTTCAATCTTTCTTTTATATAATAGTTATATAATGGAAATTACTTACACCTCGGAGGTATAAGTAAAAAGTTTATCGTTTATTCTGTTTAATAGAATATTGTATTCTATTTAATAGAATATCTTTCCTACGATTCTAAGTAATAAAATCGTTTTATTACTTGGTGTGTAACATCAGATGTTAACTATTGTAGAAAAGACTTGACTTATTGAAGTCAAATGTGAGAATGATAAATTATAAATGGAACTATGTATTAATAAGATGAAACAACCCTTATACATCTTCCGTAAAGTCCAATAGGATAACAGAATCATTCACGAGTATTTGATACTTAATGGTTCCGTTGTTTTCTTATTGAAGAAAATTATCCTATAACTTATAATGGAAGCGATATTTGATATCGATTCTGGAAGTTCACCATTGAACCATAGATCTAAGATTGTTCATAGCTTACTACGATCAAGTTTTGAACTTGATTAGCTTTCATTATGAATTAGTTCATGATATGTGCTAATTGTTTGCGCAGCGAAAGCAATGTGAGCTTATTAAAGGTTTGACCTTTACAGTATGACAGTGAGAAAAGTTATACTCAGCAATCTATTGTAGATTCTGAGAAAACTTATCTCTAGTCACACTAATTGAACAATTAAAGATATATTGGTTAATGTTGATAATAAACTGTATATTTTAGCTAAAGAATGCAAAGTGGCGTTTTTGGATGACTTATTCAGATAAGAGATCAGTTGTGATTTCCTTATTTGAAGAGTTCATTCTGAAATGGCCCTAGAGTTTGTGTTCTGCTGAGATCGCAGTTTAGTGTGCTAGCTTATAGAGCCTATTGTAGACTCGGATAAGTCTTCCAGAAATATGTGTTCTCTATTTTTGATATCGTCAGATTGTCTGATCTTGTCAAAGTATATAGAATACATATGTGATTAGAAGGGTTAGTGGGAGCGTACAAATTACTTTCTAGTGTTATATATCCTAACGACATTATCATTATTATAGTAATAATGAGATGTTTGTGAGGTAAAAGATTTACCTAAGTCTTCTTTACTCCGTGAAAAAGTGGGAGTAGTCTCTTGTTATATTGATATAAAGTTTATATAAGATATAAAACCAAGAGACTTGTGAGATACTCCTATTATTCGTACATTAGATATGATCTAATAAAGGACATTTATTGTATGTCTTATATAAGTATTCATCTTTCGTAAAGGATGATTCCTTTTCGAAAGAATATATTGATTAGAATGTCTAATCAATCTTATGTATCATTTGATGATGACATAATAAATACTTTATTATGCGATTAAGATGTCGATTTAATCGTAATTGTTACGAGTTATTTTGACATCCTATAGACCATATGATGGATCTTGAAACACGTTCTTTGTGATCTTTGAGATATTAAGAATAAGTTTCTAATTCATGGAGAATATAGTCTGCAACCATTAGGGTCATATTAGTTTTGAGACTAATTATAACGTTAGACAGTCTACGTCATAAAGAGTCAGAAAAGATGCAGTGGGAGTGTCACGAAGGATTCTACTATTTAGTGGAATCAAATGCAACTTTTGAAGTATTGACTTATGAAGTTGCATAGTGACCTTATAAATTAGAAGTTTTGAATTGGTGTTGTGCTTGTGCGGTTGTCCTCATAGTATTTTGGATTTGATCCTTAAATACTTGGACAACTTAGTAGCTGTAGCACAATACTGATGTAGCATCAGAGTCATATTAATGTATAATCTAGATTCTACAAAATATGAATGATGCTGACTATGGGAAACGATGGAGTTTGTTTGACAAACTCAATATGTCATAGCGGACTTGTTTTTGTTGCCTACCTCTTAAGTACTGGTGAGCTTTTGAGGGCCATGTGCATACGATGCACATTGAGACGTGTATATGATACCGTGGATTGGCACTAGAGCAAGTGGGAGAAATTGTTGGGGTTGGTGCTCAGAGCGCCAATCCGGCCGTATTTATGTCTGATTCATGAATACGAACATCCCCTTATTCCATAATATTACTTATTTATGGTTGCACCTCTTGTTCTTATATACGTATTCGATCTGATTACGATTAGATTGAAACTAAATGTGGTTTAGTGATATGTATATATTAGACAAAGGCCCGATAATATATAATGCAGTACACACAGTTACAAAGTTAGTTTGTAATTGACATTGGGAAGTGTCACTGCTATATGTATATTATCAAACATAGTTCCTGGTCAAGATTTGCTAACACGGGTCGGTTAGTCAAATCCGTTGAGACCAGTACATGTCGTATATCGAGACTTGGTCCGATGGTTTATCCCAATGAACCATGAGTCTATGGAGACTCGTATAGACGTGTAGGTGTTTATAGTGGATAAACACTGAACGGCTCACCGAAGATTCTTAATGGATGGTACACCAACGTCAATAAGAATCTTCTCGGGTTGAGTAGCATAGTGGTCCTTCGACTTGAGACACCACTGTGGATGTATGAGACATCCTCCACACTTAGATGGCAGTCACGTCACCGATCTATTTAGATCAGACCTCCGCCTGTTCGTTGGGTGTGGATCGATCCTCAGGATATCCTGTGTGTGTCAAGATAGGATCCGTCAGTTCTGTGTACAGAGCATAGGTAGTCCATATATATTAGCAGTCTGTTAAATCTGTGGCCACAGTATACATCGGAAGTAAGTTCCGAGTGTTATTTAGAGATTGCTAATAGATACGTCGACGAGATAATACCTATAGAGATTTGACGTTTACATCTATATCTCTGGGATTATCTGGATACCTGTGACGGAGGGATTATACGTATGCAATGACCTCGACCTGTATGATTCAGCTAGTTTATCCGTGATCGTCATAATCTACGGGTGGATAGATTATGGACATGAAATTGGATTTCGTGACGGATATACCTGAATCTAGAGAGTCTCAATAATGAAACATACTCGTAGAGCACTAGAGCAACATTTATGAATAATGATGATTATTTATAAATCGTTTAATCGTTAAACGAAAAATACATGCGAACGGGCCGAACCGTCATTTCCTAATTAATGTGTATTTGTATTTAATATATGATATTATTAAATACACATTAATAAATAGTCAAATAAAGGTATTTGACATATATCATCAATATATGTATTTGAGATATTTAAAGTAAATATAATACAATATTTTGATATATTTTATTTAATTAATTATTTAATTATTTAATTGTTAAATGATTAATATAATTAAAATATAAATATATCACCAAATGATAAAGTTAGGAAATGATTATAAGTTGCAATTGTTGACTTATACATTAAAGGAAAAGGTTGTCAAATTGATTTTGACTTCTTAAGATATTTGTTCAAATTGTTTGAAAAATGAAATATCTTTTTTCCTTTATTTCTTGTTAAATTCGGCCAATACCTTAAAAATAAGAGTTATATTTTCTTGGTTGCATTTGTTGACTTATATTAATATCTTTAAAGTGTTTTAGATATTTTATTAAAGTTGATAAGTTAAAGGAATGAAATTGAAATGAAACTTGGCATTTGTATTTGACAATTCGGCCAAGGCATTTTGCAACAAGTATATATTGTTTTTCATTTCACTTTCATTACTAACCTAATACACTTTGACAAAAACTCCATTAAAAAAAACAAAGAAGCAGTGAAGAAGAAAGGAAAAACTAAAGAAAAGCTTGGATTTAGTAAGTTTTTCCAACTTACTATTAGATAGAAATTGTTCCTTATGATCTAGGCTTTAACATATGATGTTCTTAGGTTATTCCTTTCTTTATTCTTTGTGTTTTTGATGGATAAAAGTTTGGTGAAAGTGTTGAGCATGTATGATGAAGGAAGCTTGGACTATTGTAGTAATAAGTTCTTTTAGGTTTTGGAAACCATGTTGCTAATCTAGAGTTGTTGACCCACTCTTAGATGACCTAGATTTGATCTTGAGTTGTTTCATTGTGTTGAGACTTTGATTGGATGGAAGAAAGATGATTGAAGTATTGATTTAACCAATTTGGTCTAATTTGTCCAATTTGATGAAATTGAAAAATTAGGGTTCATGACCAATTCCAAATTTGGGGATTTTCATAATGTTGTGTATTTGGATGTGTATATGATGCATATAAAGTTTCATGTTGATTGGATTACATCTTGATGTGTTTTGAAGCATGAAATGACAAAGTGCACAAATGGCACCAAGGTGGTGCATTCGGCCAAGATGAAAAAAAATGGGATTTTGTGGTTGCTTGGTGTTTTGATGTTTTGAACATGCTAAGTTCATCTTAGAAATGATTTAGAATCATTCAAAATTGATTAGATCAATTTCGGACTAAAATGGACAAAATACCAAAGTAAGGGCATTTTGGTAAATTCACTTAAATATGATTTATTTGAATTTTATTTCATAATTTGATTATTGGATAATTAAATAAATATGTTTATTTAATTAATCCGAAAAAAGTTTTGAAATCGGAAGATACGATCTTCCGCCGCTTCCGCTGCGTTACCGGATTTAGCCCCTAAAACCCCTACAGGAGAAATCTTGGATACTGGGGATCATTTCAAAGGCCGTACGGAAGGAGGGCAGTCATGTTTTGGGAATCATCCCAAAACCCTTATCAAAGGCAACTCTTATTGAACCAACTAACGGGAGGAACTAATTGTACCAATTTAAAATGTCTGAACGACTAGGTAGAAATGATTAACCGCGCTGATTCTTTTTATTTGGCTTTTGCCAGGTGGTTTGGGTACATTGGAGTAAATTTTTTTGTTATTGTGTTTAATCTTGGATCCTTGGCGAACCTGAACCTACACCAGAAACTGCTTGGACTACTCAACGTTGATGGATTTAGATTTTCTTTGTGTTGTTTCTTGTGATGCTCGGAGAAATGGGTTCGTGTCAAAACCTATGAAAGAAGTCCTCTTTACTCTTACTCTTGCCTGCCAGAACGCCCGATCTGATAGCCAACTCATAGCCTATGAACCACAAGTTGACCCTATCCTATCAAAGATAAATTGGTCCGAGGACAATCCTGGTAAGAGGCGTCGAATTAATCTGGATCTTAACCTTTAATTTCCTGTAGAATTCAGCTACCAGGTACAACCTTCTAACTCTCCTTTTACTGTTTAAGACATTGGGGACAATGTCTCATTAGGTTGGGGGAGGGATTTAGTTGATTAGTACCTTTGTTTTTAGTTTGTATGTTGTTTTTTTATTTTTAGTCCAAAATTTTTCGAAAAAAAAAAAATGAAAAATTTTCAAAATTACAAAAATATTTTGTGTTTGTGTGTTTTTATTTTGACTAAAAAGGTGAAATTGGTGAGAGGTAGCTGAGTAAGGAGTTCTCACTCCTGATACGTATCTCAAACCATTTATTTTTGAAATAAGTTAATTTTTGTTTATTTCATTTTGAATTATTTTATTTGTGAATTCTCCATAAAACTGACTAAAATGAATCTTCTTATGTTCAGTTGACAGGTATTATGAACTTACATGGAGACATACGGACATGAGCTAAAATTGAAAAGTTTGTAATATTTCGTGCTATAGTTTAATTGGAGGAAGCATCTCTAAAAAGTGATGGAGTAAAAAAAATAAAAAAAACCGTCTGAGATCCGAGTTATTAAGTCTGTAAGGGTGTTTTAATACCTAGTGCCCTAAAACCAACTGGTTTGGGAGTCATTGGCCCAAAGCTCGCTACATGGATCGAAGATGCTGCAAAAATATATATATATCTGAAGTCTGAGTAATTAAGTTCGTAGGGGTGTCTTAACACCTGGTGCCCTAAAGCCAACTGGTTTGGGAGCCACCGACCCAAAGCTCGCTACATAGACGGAAGGTATTGTATATAAATAAAAAATTGAAAAAAAAATCAAAGAAAAAATCAGAAAAATCAGAAAAATTATTCCATTGCTACAAAAAGGTGTGTGAAATCTAATAGAACTTTAGGACAAAAATATTACTCTCTTATCAACTGCACTTATGACTGTTGTGGGCAAAAATGAGTTGATTAATATTTTGTTAGCTGTGTATATGGAGAAGGGTAAAAATAATCGGAGAATTTACTTATTCGGTAATTTAGAAAGAAACAAAACAACTAATAACTTGGAGTAGAATTTTCACCTGATTAGTCACTAACTTTCTTTATTCTCTTTTCGCTTGTCTTTTTGCTTTTGTGTGCATTAGTTTTAATACATTTTTACTTTTGTAAAATGTTTGTAGGTAACATTGTTGTAAACCCTCACGAGACTACAACTCGTCCACTAGGGACACCTAGGGGTTTAAAGGCTTGTTGCATATGCTAAATGCAACCGTGATCCCTACGAAAATGGCTTAGTTAAATTTTGTTATGTTATTTTATTTAGTATTTTGCTCGAGGACTAGCAAAATGTTAGGTTTGGGGGTGTGATGAGTGGTATTTATATCACTATTCCCACTCATTAAACTTAATATTTTGTATAGTTTCTTGAGTTTTGTGAATGTTTTGATGTGTTTTATTGTTATTTTGCAGATAAATAAAGTTTGGACAGCACTCGAGGCAATTTGGGGCAAAACCGGACAAAATGCGTCAACATGGATATTTTAGTCTTTTGCGCGTCGCGACTCTGGTACACTGCGCGCCGACGCCCAGCGTGAGCCGAATCTGCTAACGTGCGCCAGGTCAACGGTCAACAATTTGAGAAGTTTTGACTTTGCTAAAATGCGCCGTGCCACGTGTCACCATCACAGCCGATATGCTAACATGCGTCGTGCCACGTGTCATCATCATATGCTGCCGACACTCAGACTTGACACGTGTCGCCTCGTCATCAGCCACATCATCGGCCAACAAGTCAACCTCACCTCGTCATCAGCCACATCATCGTCCACGTCAGCAGGTCAACCGAGTCAACTTGCCCGTCAGCCTCAGCCAATCACAACTTGACACGTGTCGCCACGTGTCGCAATCCTATTGTGCCGACAAGTGAACAGTCAGCCGCCACGCCACGCCATCGCCACATCGTCGCCGCGTCATCATGACGTCATCAATGACGTCATCACAATAATTGAGAATTAGCCGCCTTCACGTGTTGCGTGAACAGTCAGCCGCCTTGCTACGTGTCGCCTTCTCATCGTGCCACGTCGACAAATCCAGCGTCGCGACGCTGAGCTCCTTGGCGTCGCGACGCGCGAACAGTGAAATTTTTGCCTATAAATTCAGCGCGAAATTTCAGATTTCAACACACCTCTCTCTCTCTTGAATTCTCTCTAAGGAGAGAGTTTCTCTCTCTAGAAATTTTATTTTTTATTTTTTAATTTTTAGTTTTGTAAATAATTTTAATTACTTTTTGTAATAATAGTAATTTAATTTTTACTTTTTACAGTTTTTACTATTCATCATGTTGAAGTAATTTCCTCAGCTAGGGTGAAAGGTAATTCTTTTATTGTTACTATTTAGATTAATCTCTCTTAAAAATAATATATTAACTATTTAAAATATTGACTTAATAAGGGATACCGCTATATTGGTCGGTTGGTAATTTAATTTTAATCTGGTTTAAACCTGACTAATCAAGGATACCGCCAGACTGGTCGGTTGGTAAATTTATTTTTGGTTCCGCCTTAATGGCTGGTTGGACTTAATTTGACTTAATCAGGATACCGCCAGAATGGTCGGTTGGTAATATTCTCACAAGTTTATATATTATTTTATGGGAGATATCTAAATTAGTTATAGTAAAAGTAATTCCTTTTACCTTAGGCATTTATTTTATTGTAATTTACTTTTCAGCTTTTACTTTATGTCTTTTACTTTTATGTTTTTACCAGTCCTAGTTATGTGTTAGTTATCTAGGGGTTGTGATGACTTTCAATATCACCGGTTTATAAGGGATTATTTATAGTTGGGTAATTTAAAGGTTTATTTTTAAGTCTTAAGCTTAATGCTTCTTGTTGTCTGAAAGATTGATATGGTAAATCTAAAATGAACTAGACATAGGGATTTTAGGTTTCAGCCTTAGACTTAATAGCCCACGATCTTCCTTGAGGATAGATAACCATTTAATAGATTCCTTACAGGATAGGAATATACCTGTAGGGCGGGGGTAGCCATAATTGGAACTTAAATTTAATGAATCCAGGTATTTGGTTGACATAGGAATATGATTCAATTGGGTTATACTGGGTATTTGTAGTTGACCATCGGAAGAGGCTTTTACATAATTTAGTGTTCCAGGTTAGTAAACTGATTTATTACACAAACATAAAATAATCACTTCATCTTTTAAATGATATTAAAAGAAATCACAACCCTAGATCTTTGTATCTTTTGTTATTTTCCTTAGTATTTACTTTTATCTTTTTATTTATTTATTTAGCAAATCTTTAATCAACCAAATCAATCAAGCAATCAATTCTATTCTCCCTTTAATTAGATATTTGTACATAAATAGATTCAATAATTAATAACAACAGTAGGAATTAAGTCCTCGTGGGATCGATATTTTTATACTACTTGAACGATACGTGCGCTTGCGTTATACGTGTGTGTTTACGCCGGTCACCTATTAAATGCCGAAGTACTATTGGGGCTGACCTAGGCAGTCCTCATGTGTATTGGTTGGTCAGTTCAGACAAAAATACGTTTTATTCCATTTTGCAGAAAAATATTTTCGTAAAAGTTTTACGATGTTTCCAACCTATTTATGTCTTTATTTGATATCGAATAAATATGTTTAGGTGAAATATGAATGAATTATTCATATTGGATAATGAATAATTTATTTGGTAATTTTAAAGTTTTTAAAATTACGATTTCTCCCGAACCATGCGCTTCCGCTGCGCCCGCGCTAAAATCCAACAATTTTGGCTTTAAAACGTGTCCAAAACATCCTACTTACGACGGATGTTCGAACGCACTTCAAACGCAAAGTTTCTGCCTCGAAATGTTCGAACGCAAAAACGAACGCATGTCGCGGACTGATTTTCAAGTACAACTTAAAACACTTGTAACTTTCTCGTCCCTTAGCCAAATCATGTGTTCTTTATATGTACGCGATCGTCTTCGAGTCTACTTTCCAATTCAACTCACCTTATATCAATTGGAGCTCTAAATATTATGGAATATTCAAAAGATTAAACATCATTCTGATATCTCCTTTTGATGTTGTCCAAATACTTGTCCAATTACTCCGAGATCTTCAAGACTCATTACAACTCAATTGAACATGTTTTATTATGGATATTGCCAATAAAAATGGAACTAACAATCTCCCTCTTTGACATTCCATGAAAAAACACTATCTAATACAAAGATTACGGTAAAAGACCCAAAAAGAAAAATTGTCAACTGTCAACCATCAAAACAATGACTTATTACAATATGACTCGATCTAATACCTAACCAAATAGTCTTGAAATCAATGCAACCTCAGTAAATAACCTGTTTACCTGAAACATCCACAAATAATAATATACCGTGAAAAGCACATGAAATATAAAGACAAGATAAAATAAATTAAATTCATAAAACTTTCATGCATATACAGATAGATATCCTACTCCCCTTTAATTCTACTCTCTCTTAATCATATTACCCTTAAAATAGAGTTCAAACAAATGGATATACTGGATATACTACTCACTACTCTCAAACTATTAAACTTCTCTCCCATTTTTTGTCACGAAATGACAATGAAAAAGGTTACCAAAGAAACAACACATGTAAGAGTATATACAAACATGATTGACTCTCCCTCACTAGCAGGCCTACTCAGGTAGCAAAAATAACAAAAGGGAAGAAAAATAAGACTCAGAAATATGCCGCAAAAGAAATGGTATGTAATAACATGAAGCACACACAAACACACATGAAGTAAAAAAAAGTCAAAATGGACTAAAACAACACTTCAAGAAAATACAATGATACTCAGTCAGTACTCAGCTATTTATGACATGAAATAATATGCATCATTTTAAAATTTACTAAATACGACATGCATGCATATGACATAAACACCAAAGCATAACAAGGACTTTCGTGAAAAATAAGTGCACAACGAATCAAGGCTTAAGACCTTATTTTATGAGCAGAACACAGCCAAAGAAATCTCATCTCTTGACACACCAAGTCCACAAAATATGTGTTCAAACCCAGTACAACTAGGACCTGAAAATAAGCAACATTGGTTGCATGCTATATTATTCTCCCCCTAAATATGATGAACTCATAAATAAAAACTCTTTCGAGTTAAGGGTTTTTGCCCTTATCTTTTAAAGTTGGCTTAGCCTCTTTTGTATTTGAGTCTCATGTAAACTGATTTTTTTTTAAATTTCTACAAGGGGATTATTATTAGGTCATCTAGTCAAAGGTCACACTATGTACTAGCAAAGTATGATAGAGATTAGATTGCCCGTCCAAAACCTCATACATGCAATCAAGCATCGACAATAATAAAAACGTGTATGTGAAGTGCAAACACAAGATATACTAAAGGTTTTTATCACACACACTCATACACATAAAGCATCAAGAAAAATAAAAACATATTACACATGCATAAACATATATCCTACATACCAGGATCACATGCACATGTTTTTCATGCTGTAACAAGCCACAAAGATATTTTTGGTTTTTTTCATTCTATATTTTTTTTTTGTATTTTTCATTTTTAACACAAAAATAAGAAAATAGACAACAAGGCTTGTCAATATCCAATGGTACGTGGAGTTATATCCCGGATGCAGATCATACTACCGTCCATTCGAAATCGGCTATAAAATTTATGTCCAGGTTTCCATCATATATTCCAAGGGACATATAATAAAAATAAAACACGCACCCACTCATATGCAGTGAAAAGACAAATAAACATGCAAAAACATAAAACACAAACACACATATATGGAATGGGAAAACAAATACAACTTCTAAGAAGATTTACACCGAAGTGCACTCACATCATGCCTAGTAGGATCAAGGCACTCAGAAGTAGATGGGAAGTCATCTTGCTTCCTCACCCAAGATTTCTTAGGAAACTCTTCCACTTGAGTATTCCTAGTCAACAAAGCAAGTTTCTCACTAAGAAATTGTGCTTGTTTGGTTAGTGCAGAAACTTGAGAAACCAGATTTGAGGAATCAAATCTAGGTGACACACTCTTAGGCCATTTCTTATGTTTATACAACATAAAGCACATAGGCGAGGTTTACCCACAGTGATGGCATACATGCACAAACCTCGGATGAAAGCGAGGTTTACCACAACACCTCTATATTGAGGTTGAGACACATGATGAGGAACAGAATTAGAAATCACATGACTACATTCAACAAGTTTCTTACCTAAGTCACGTTTAGGAGGAATTAGCACAGCTCTAGACGATGACGCCTTACATTTTGACTCAACACTAATCCCTAACATGTGGTCTAGTTTATTATTCCCACTAGAAGATGTAGACAGCTGGTACTAACATCTTCAAGTTCAGTTTCTAAGGATTTGACTCTATCAACTATGTTTATATTCCTCTCTTCAAGGTCATCTATCATTAAAAGGCTCTGCTCAAACTTCACTTGAGCTTCGTTCTTTTCTAGCTCCACTTCTTTCAGCCTCTTATTGACCTCTATATTAGTCTTCTTGATAGCTAAACTCTCATTAAACAATTCAGTGTAGGCTATCTGAAGACTATCCTCATTTACAGACTCATCGTGAGAAAAATCAGATCTAGCATCTTCATCACTATTGTTTTCCTCTCTCTCACCAGTCACACTAGCATCAAAGGTCATAAAATTACTCTTATCATTACGAGACTCATCAAAAGTATAGTCACCTTCTAAATCACTAAGAGAGGCTGCCATGGCTTTCTTACCTTTAGCCTTAAGGTATGTATGACACTCAGATCTAATGTGCACATACCCTTCACATTCATGGCACTGGATACCACGGGGTTTGCTACCCATATCCTCTCTAGACTCTCTCATACTATACCTACTATCTCTAGGCTTATCTTCTCTATCTTTATCACTGCTACGACCACTCTTCTTCAGGTTAAGAAATTTCTTAAACTTTTTGAAAACATGGCAAAATCATGATCTGTGAGGGTATCATCATCATCACTTGATGGATCATGAGCAACTTCCTTCGCGATCTTTATCGTTATAGTTTTGGGCTTTTGAAACCCAAGAAGTTTCTTCTCATATACCTGTAGTTTACCTACGAGGTCCTCTAGTTTAAGGTGAACAATGTCATTGCTTTCCTCGAAGGCGGTGATCTTAGGTAGGAACTTATCAGGTAGGGATCTAAGGATTTTCCTAACTATCCTACTAGTAGAAATGGTCTCGCCTAAGTTAAAGCTAGAGTTGACTATGTCGTTAACTCAGCATAGATCTCGTCAAAGGTTTCATCATCCTTCATTCTGGCGACCTCAAACCTAGTAGCAAGATCTTGGAGTCTATTATTTTTAACAGACAGTGTGCCCTCATGCACAGTCTGTAGGATGTCCCAAGCATCATTGGCTATTTCACACATGGAAATTCTCCTAAACTCGGTAGAGCACACAACACTATGAATGAAATTAATATTGATAGCGTCAAATTCTTCCTTAGTCTTGGTCAGTTTATCTTTGGGGGAAGAGACCTCATAAACCTTAACTACGGGAGGTTTCCACATGTATTATATTGTCATCTAGACCCTCTCATCTAAGGACTTAAGGAACGCTCTCATGCGAACATTCCAATGTAAATATTCAGTCCCATCAAAGAATGGTGAACAATTTAAAGGTTGGTTTCTTTCCATAGCTAACGGATCAATGATCGAGTTCAGGCTCAGATATCAATTGAAAGTTCGTACTTATCTAAGGTTCTGACCTTATGCGGAATTTATCACAATTAACTAAGACAAGTCATATTTAATGTGTTTATGGATTCTCAACAAGCAACCTTAATTCTAATAGCAATAAATCAAAACAGAATATTAAAGCAGAAAATAAACCAATCACACAAGATCAACACAAGTTATTTTGGTGACGAAGTGGAAAACTCATGCGAATAAAAAATAACTTCGGGTATCTCGGCTACCACACTAAATTCATTATAAATAGAAAAACTTACGGTGATGGTAAAAGACCTATGGTGGCAACTCCACCGACTTTAGTGCCTCTAGACTGTAAGAACTCGAAGAACTCCTTGAGCTCGTACCCCACAGTTTTCTTCAGAACCTCTGAAGTCTCTGAACGGATCAACTCTACAAACTCTGAACGCCGGAACTCCGACTCTCAATCTTCCTCCTAGAGAACTCTGAAGGTTTAGGAAATTAAGTTTTGATATGTTGATGGTTTAACAAAGATCAATCTCACCACAAGCAAAGAATACAAGAAAAGTAAATAAGTCTCCAAGGTGAGAACAAGAAGATTGAAAACTAAGAATGTGTTTAGGCTCAAGATAATATATTTTCAACCCTTTTGAAGTTGGCTCAATGTTTGTTTATATAGGTAGGGCAAAAGAAAGGGTTTCATAGTGTTATTTTGGCTTTAAAACGTATCTAAAATATCCTACTTATGCACGGACGTTCGAACGCACTTCAAACACAACTCAAATGCAAATTTTCCGCCACGAAATGTTCGAACGCAACTCGAACGCCGTTCACGGACTGGTTTTTCAGGTGCAACGTAAAACACTTGTAACTTTCTTGTCCCTTAGCCAAATCATGCGTTCTTTATATGTACGCGATCGTCTTCGAATCTAATTTCCAATGCAACTGACCTCATGTCAATTGGAGCTCTAAATTTTCTGAAATATTTAAAAGATGGAACATCATTCTAATATCTCCATGTGATGTTGTCCAAATACTTGTCCAATTGCTTTGAGATCTTCAAGACTCATTACAACTCAATTGAACATGTTTGGTCCGCTGTAATTCTTTTGTAGTTTTGACTCACCATGAACGAGTCAAACTTCTTATACCATTATCCTGGTGCTTCCTTGGGGTTGTACAAGCTTTTATCCAGCTTGCAAACATGGTTCTTATTTCCCGAAATTTTGAAACCTTATGGCTGCTTGATGAGTGAAAAATATATCACTATTTACTGCTCATTTAACCTAATATTTTGTATGGTTTCTCGAGTTTTATGCATGTTTTGATGTGTTTTTGTGTGTTTTGTAGATAAATAAAGTTTTGGGACTCAATGGAATCAATCAGGACTAAATGTGGAACAAATAAGGGCAAAAACTGGACTTGACATTTGGATTTTGGAGGTTGGAAACTTGAAATGGCGTTCTAACGAAGTACAATTTCGAAAATTTCAGCTTTGCGTAATTTTAATATTTTGGCCATAACTTTCTACTCTGATATCTGATTGAGGTGATTCAAGTTCCAGATTAAATAAGATTCAAAGATCTACAACTTTGACGTTTATAATAATTTTGAATTCAGAAGTTTTCATGACCGAAATTGATAAAAACTTTCGGAAGTGTGTTATGTGCAATTATTAAAGTCATTTTCAAAACAAAAAATAAAATAAAATAAAAAATGAAAATGAAAATGAAAATTTTCAAACTTCCACCAAACATGCTCTTGCATGTTTGGTGGAGGATTTGGTGTCATGTTTAGTGCAATGTTTGGTGGAGAAATTAGTGGAGAAATTGGTGAAGGCAAAATTTTGCCTATAAATACCAAGCCATTTCATTTATAAAATTCATACATTCTTCTGGGGATTTCCTTAAGAATACTAAGACGATTGTATCTTGTTTATTTATTTATAGCTTTCTGTATTTAATTTTTTATTTTACGCAATAGTTCTTTCTTTAATTTACTTTTCAGTCTTTATTTTTACTTTTCAGTATGAGGAGGTAATTCCCCTCTACTGGGGTGAAGGGTAAAGCTTTTATTACTAATGATTAGATTAATCTCCCTTAATTATAATATATAAACTATTTAAAACCTTACTTAATGGGATACTGCCTTTATGGTCGGTTGGACTTAATTAAATTTATTTTAACCTGACTAAATTAGATACCACATTTATGGTCGGTTGGAATCATAAATCTGACTTAATCAGGATACCGTCTATATGGTCGGTTGGTAATGTCATGCAAAGTTTATATTTATAATAAGGGAGATATCTAAAATAGAACTAATAAAAATGAATCTTCTAACCCCAACATTATCTTTATTGCTTTATTTACTTTTTTAATTTCCAAGCTTTACTTTATATCATTTACTTTATTTATGTCATTACTAGTCCTAGATATGTGTTGTAATTAAATACCATATCTGGGATTGTGATGAATTCCAATATTACCAGTTTATAAGGGGTTATTTTATGACTTGGGTAATATAAAGGTTTATTTATTGAGTCTTAAGCTTAATGCTTCTTATTAACTGACCATTAATAAGATTGATCTGATAAATTTAAAATAAACTTAATGAAGGAATTTTAGGTTTCAGCTTTAGACTCAATAGCTCACGATCTCACATCGGGGCATGGTGACCCTTAGGTAGATTTCCTTACAGGATAGACATATTCCTATCGGGCGGGGGTAGCCACAATTGGAACTTAATCTTAATGAATTTAGGTAACTTGGTTAACATAGACATATGATTAATTGGGTTATTTGGATGTTTGCATCTGACCATCGATAGAGGCTTTTGCATATTTTCGTGTTCCAGGTTAATAAACCAATATATTGCACAAACGTGAGATAACCACTTCATCTTTAAAAGATATTGGAAGGATTCATAACCCTAAATAATTTAATAATATTGAATTTTCCTTTAATTTATATTTGCATTGTTTTATTTATTTGTCTTTAGTTTAATATCACCATCCAATCAAACAACCAATCTATTAAATACTTGTAAACATTTAGCTTCACAAATTTATAGCCTAGGTATTAAGTCCTCGTGGGATCGATACATTTTATACTACTTGAACGATACGTGCACTTGTTTTACGTGAGTGATTTCACCGATCACTGTTCCATGTAGATTTCTTCATATATAGATCACCATGAAGAAATGCTACTTAACATCCATTTGTTCAATTTCTAAATTCAAACTGGTTAATAATCATAGGATAACTCGAATTGAATCCATTTTTACAACTGGTGAAAAGATTTCATCAAAGTCGATTCATGTTTTCTGTAGGAATCCTTTGACTACTAACCGGGCTTTGTGTTTCACCATATTTCTATTACCGTCTTTCTTCAACTTGAACACCCATTTGTTCTTCAGTGCCTTCATGCCTTACATGAGCTTAACTATTTCATAAGTATGATTTTTCTGTAGAGATTCCATTTCATCATGCAGCCATTTTCCTTTGTCTTTATGAGGTACAACTTCCTTGAAACTTTCTGGCTTCCCCTCATCAGTAAGCAGAATATAGTCAGATCATGAGTATCTATTCGATGGAATCCGGCCTCGCTCAGATCTTCTTACTAGAGGTTCACTGGTTTCTGGAGGTCTGTCATCATCCAGATCTGCAGATGATTCTGTAGCCTCTGATGGGGCGGGTTGCAACTCCCCATGCTCAACATCATCTTCCTCCTCTGGTTCTGCTTCTGACATATCATGCACCTCATCATTATCTGTGGCCACTCGTGTTGGTGTTGGGGTTGTGTCTGGATTTGAATCGGTTTTGTCGGTATTGGAATTAAAATACATCTTGGGCTTTTCAAAATCTTATATTGTTTGGTCTTCAAGAAACAATACATCCCTACTTTTGATGACCTTCTTTTCATTCAGATCCTATAGCCTGTATTTGAATTCCTCGTCTCCATAGCCTATGAAGATGCATGAAGTAGTCCTTGCATCGAACTTCTGCATGAGCTCTTTGGATATATATAGAAAGGCTAAACAACTGAATGTTCTAAGGTAAGAATATGAGGGATTCTAACCATACCATAATTTCGCTGCAATCTCAAAATTCAACGGTACATATGGTGATTTGTTGATCAAGTAGCAGGCGGCACAAATGGCTTCTCCCTAAAATGGCTTTGGTAGCTTAGCCATGTTGATCATGTTTTTGACTTTCTCCATAATGATGCGGTTAATTCTTTCAGCAACACCATTATGTTGTGGGGTGCGTGGAACAGTCATTTCATGTCTAATGTTGTATCTTCCGCAGTAGGCATCGAACTCTCTGGAAATGTACTCGCCTTCATTATCTGTGCGGAGGCACTTCAATTTCTTTTATGTTTCACGCTCTACCATGGCATAAAACAGTTTGAAATAATCCAGAACCTGATCATTTATTTTCAGAAAATACACCCACACTTTGCGAGAAGCATCATCAATGAAAAGTAAGAAAGTATTTGTTACCGTATAGCAAGTTAATCTCCAAAGGACCACAAACCTCAAAGTACACCAGACTGAGCAACTCCAATCTTCTCACAGAATATAAATTAAAAGAGACTTTATGTTGCTTACTGAATAGACAGTGATTGCAAGGATCTATAGCAGCATTCTTGGAGACATTGATTAGATCATTCTTTGTCAATGTAGAAAACCATTTCTCACTCATCTGACCGAGTCTCTGGTGCCACAGATTTTGAGAAGCCTCATGTTCAGCTACATTGAGGCTTTCTGCACATATCTTCATATGACTCTTGTATAAAGTACCACAAATATGTCATCGGGCAACGACCATGACACATTTTATCATTTTTTATGTGCCATTACTAAAATGGCTAGCATAGCCATATTTTTCAATTGCTACTCCCGATAGTAGATTGAGCCGAAGAACATGTCTCACCTTCTTCAGGGTTATTGTATACTCTGCATTTGTACGCATCTGAATATCATCAATTCCCACTATCTGAGAGGAACTAGTATTTCTCATGTTCACTGCTCCAAAGTCTTCTGCTTTGTATGTTATGAAGAAATCCATGTGAGGGGCGGCGTGGTAGGATGCTGCAGTATCAACCAAACATCTTGAGTTATGGTGTGAATGCATGTTTCTTCCTAGATGGAGCAAATTGCTACATCTCCCGACGCAACTATTAGTGCCTCCACATCATTATTCTTCGGTTGGGAATTGCCTTGACCCTACTCTTGTTGCAGTTTCAGCAATTATTCTTTAAGTGACCTTTTATGCCACAATGGTAGCACTTGTAAATAGGCTTTCTTTCGTCTGTGGATTTACCTTTACTTTTGCTTCTACCTCGATTTTTATCTTTTTGTCTTTCTCGGTTCTTCGTGACAATGGTTTGTATTTGATCTATACCCACGTCTTTTCTTCTGACCTCATCATTTGACACGGCATATTTTATCATAGGCATGGTAAGTTTGCCTCCTGGAGCCGAATTACTGAGAGTAACTACCAATATCTCCCAACATCAAGAAGAGAACTGAGTAGTAAGAGTTCTTGTACTTCATCTCCTAGTTGCATGTCTATTGCAGACAACTGGTTCACCAGACTTTGGAACTCATTGGTGTGTTCTGCAACGGAAGTTCCACTTCGTAGCTTCAAGTTCACTAAACGCCTTATTATTAAGGCTTTATTCTGAGATTTTTTGGCCTGGTACATGTCTTCTATCTTTATCCATATTTCGTAAGTATTTGTATCTTGTGCTACGTGATGGAAGACACTATGGTTGATCTACTGCCTAATCTGACCGAGAGTTTTGTTGTTGAGTTTATTTTAGTCACACTCTTTGACAGAATCTGGTCTCACTCCCTGCACCTAAATTATATCGAACATATCTTTACAATGCAAATAATCTATCATTCGAGGCCTCCAGAGGGAGTAATTGATTGTTTTCAGTTTGATCATTGCACCAAAAGAGGAATCCTCTATTTATATTTTAAGTTTAAAGTTTAAAATAAAAATATGAAAAATTGAATATTCTTTTCACAAATTAAAGGTCACCGTTACGTCCAGAACGGTTGAAAATGGTGGATTTGACTCTCTGTTGGTCCAAATCCGACTCATAGGTCGATTTGTAAAATTTCTAATTTTTCTGGGGCTAAAATGTAAATTTCAGAGACTTTATGGGGCTCAATGAAATTTACCGAGTAAGCTGACGTGTCTAACACTTAGCAGATGACATGGCAGCTGACTGGACCAGAATTGTTAATGTGGCAACTGACTAGACCAGAATTACTGAAGTGGTAGTTGACTATACCTGAAAAGTTGATGTGGCATATGGCGTGGCAGCTGACTGGACCAAAATTATTGATGTTGCAGCTGACTGTATCGAAAAAGTTGATATGGTGGATGAAGTTGCAACTGACTGGATCAGATTTGCTGATGTGGTAGCTGATTGGACCGGATTTACTGACGTGACAGATGACTGTACCGGAAAAGCTTACGTGTCAAATAATTGTGCTGCTGACTATACCAAAATGTTGATATGGCCGATGACTGGGCTACTGACTGTACCGGATCTATTGCGTGGCTGATGATGTGGTCGTCTTCAACCTTCGACTGGCACATGTGGTGCGTGATGCGAGTGGAGAGCCATCTGGTTGGCGCATTCGACGCGTGCGGCGTCTTTGGACCTCTATTTGATCCCCGAAAAATACCACCGTGCTCATCTCGACGTGAAAAAGTTGATGGTATGCTCAAAATTGAGTTTTTGATAACTTTCTTGAAACCCAAATTTTCCGAACTGAGTTCCGTTCTTCGGTTTTACGACCTCAATGTATAAACAAAGCTACTTATACAACTTGTTGTAATTCTCTGATTACTGAAGAGTGTTTATGAGGAAAAATCGAATTCTATTACTAAAAGAACAAAATTTACAAAGTGTTTAAACATTATAAAAAAAATCTCACTCTCTAAACTTTATTGTCTCGAAGCTTAGTGTTTGGGATGCCTAAAACTCACAAATGAGCTCTGTATTTGTAGAAAAACTTAGGATCAAAATTTTAACAAATGAATAGCGATCTACCTAAAGTAGTTTGGAAGCTTACACTATTTTCAAAAGTGGTTGCACCATTTTCAAAAATGTTATCTCAATTTTTGACAATGGTGCTATGGCAGCTGGATATTACATTATCGTAAGTTTAATATGGTGTTGTGCACTTCCAGAGGCCTTGCTGTACACTCCACAACACCATTTGCTGCCTCGATGCACTCTGCTATATTATGATTTCATGCTTGTACTGACAACAGTGTGAACTGAAAATTCGAATTTCGTCATAGGTTCTGAATCTATGCGGAGCTAAACACAATAAACTAAGACAAGTCTTAATTATTATTTCTATGGATTACCCACAAGCACGCTTAGTCTAATAATAATAAATCAAAGCAAATATAACAATGCAGAAAATAAAATTAACACAATAATTTTGTTAACGAAATGGAAAACTCGTGCAACTAAAAAAACCACTCCAGGCATCCAAGCTACCAGCCAAAATCCACTATAACGAGAAAACTTACAGTGATGGTATAAGACTTATGGCAGCAACTCCACAGACTCTAATACCTCTAGACTATAATAACCCAAAGAACTTTTCAAGCCCGCCCAAGCGGCCTTCTCCAGAACCTCTGAAGTCTCTAAGCGGATTAAACATGCCAACTCACAACGTCGGAAGTCTGACTACCAATCTTCCTCCTAAAGAACTCTGAAGGCTTAGGAAATTGAGTTAAGGTTGTGTTTATGTATTGACGGTTAATCATAAAAGGATCTCACCAAAACAGATAAGACAAGGATAATCAATATAGTCTTCAAAGTGGATTTTTAAGAAGGTTGAAACAAAAATTTTGTAGGCTCTAAATAATATGTTTTCAATGCTTGTGAAAGTGGCTCTAAGTTTGTTTATATAGGTAGGACAAATGTAAGGGTTTCCTAGTGAAAATCTGGCTTAAAATACGTCCAAAATAATCCACTTATGCACAGACATTTGAACGCCTCTCAAACAAAACTCAAACGTAAAGTTTCTGCCTACGAACTCAAATACGAAAGCAACTTGAACTCACGTCGCGAACTAGTTTTGAGGTACAACTTAAAACACTTGTAACTTTCTCGTCCCTTGGTCAAATCATGCGTTCTTTATATTTACGCGATCGTTTTCGAGTCTACTTTTCAATGACACTAACCTCATATCAATTGGAGCTGAAAATATTCTGGAATGTCCAAAAGAGTGAACATCACTATGATATCTCCATCTGATGTTGTCGACATACTTGTCTAATTGCTCTGAGAACTTCAACTCTCATTACAACTCAATTGAACTTATTTTATTACGGATATTGCCAACAAATATGGAACTAACAATCTCCTCTTTTGGCATTCTGTGATAAAACACTACCTAATATAAAGACTACGGTAAAAAAACCCAAAAAGAAAATAGTATACTGCTAACTATCAAGACAATGACTTATTATAATATGACTCGATCTAATACCTAATCAGGTAGCCTTGAAGTCGATGCCACCACAACCACTAATCTGCTCACCTGAAACATTCACAAATAACATTATACCGTGAAAAGCAAAAGGAATATAATGAGCAGATAAAGCGAAATCAAAATCTCATGCATGTAAAGGTAGATACCCTACTGTCAACTTAATCATACTCCTCTTAAAAAAATTGGATATTATTCTCTCCTTTTGTCATGAAATGACAATGGGTAAACTTAACACGGTAAACATCACATGTAAGAGCAAAAACAATCTTAACTTACTCCCCTCACTAACAACCCTACTCAGTTAGCAAAACAACATACGAGAAGTTAATGCAAAAAAAAAAAAAATGTGATGACATGAAACACACATAAATACACAATTTGTTAAAAATATAAGTAAAAAAACGACTCAAAATAACACTTTAAGCAAAACAGCACTCCAAGAAGAGAAGCCTACTTTTGTTTTGTATATTTGAGTTGTGAATGTGAGTGCCCATCTTCACACCTCACTTGCTTTGCTTACTCAGTTAAATATAAGGGTAACGATATACTTACAAACACTAATCTTTTAAAAAGTAATCCGTTACAGTAGCGATCACTTATTTAACAAACCAACTTGAAGTCAGCGACAGAGTCAACTCTTTTCTTTTAATCTCTCTAATGTCTACTCCAGACTCCAGTTACTGAGCACTGAGAAATTAATTAATCATTAAAGACCCAAGAAAAATATTAAAAAAAGGAGGAGGAGAGAGTGATGGGGTGTTTTCAGTCGAAAACGGATCAAGAAGGCCCATGTCCGGATCCAGAACTAGGAGAAGTGCCGGCATACAAAGAGTTCGTTCTAGCTGACCTCAGAGCCGCCACCAACGACTTCAGCAGCGACCTTATTGTATCGGAGAGCGGAGAGAGGGCTCCCAATGTGGTATACAGAGGCAAGCTCAAGGACAATAGCTTGGTTGCTATCAAGCGATTCTCCAGGCAATCTTGGCCTGACCCCCAACAGTTCGTCACCGAAGCTGCTGGGCTTGGCCAAGTTCGACATAAGAGATTGGTCAATTTGATTGGCTGTTGTGCTGAGGGAGATGAACGCTTATTGGTCTCTGAATACATGCCTAATGATACCCTCTCCAAGCACCTCTTTCATTGTACTTGTCTTTTTCTTCAATTGCTATGCTTTACTTTTCCCTTTTTTTCTCTTTTTTTTAAATCCCCTATTAATTGATTTTCTTTTCTAGGGGATAAACAGCCTTTGCCATGGGAAATGCGTCTCAGAGTTGCTTACTACATTGCTCAGGCACTTCATCATTGCAGCTCTCAAAACCGTTTATTATATCATGATTTAAATGCTTACAGGGTTCTTTTTGATGAGGTACACTTTCCCTTTTTCTTTCTATTTCACTTTTTCATTCCCAAATAAGATAATAATTCAAGCTTCATGACCCTTTAGGTTCCTTCACTTTGCAATTGATTTTAATCCTCATCATTTTTCTTTTTCTTTTTTCGCATGTTATAATGTGATTAATGAATGTATCAGCTATTTGTTTCCTTGAGAATAGGCAGCTTAATTGTGAAGATCTTCGATGTTGAAAGATCAAGTCCTAGGAAAAAGGGAATAGATGTTCCATAACTATAGTATTGCTCTTTTTCGCATGAAAATAATCTTCAACATGCTGAAATACGATTGCCAATCTTCATAAATGGCAAAGTGGTTTCACTTTCATATTTCTTTATCTATTCTATTTGAAGATGCATGTTATCTTGTATTGATAGACTTAACTGGTGGACTGTTGCATGTAATTAAATTTTCATTTCATGGCAGGATGGTGACCCTCGGTTATCCAGTTTTGGTCTTATGAAAAATAGCAGAGATGGGAAAAGCTACAGCACTAACTTGGCTTATACTCCGCCAGAATTTTTACAGACAGGTTATCATTCTAATTTCATTTAATTTTTTATGCATATTGAGGTCTACCAATAAAGTGCATGTTATATGTTGAAAGAATTTCATTTTGAAGATATATGTGGCACTCTTAAGTCTCAAAGCATAAGATCCATAAATGCTATAATTCTAGGTCACTGTTTTGTATTTCAGACACGGTAGTCCTTCAAGAATGAAACAATAGTGAAAATTTGTAAAGGAGGCTTATTTGGATATAGAGAAAAATGAGGAAGAATTTCCTTTTCTATATTGATTGTAAATGATGAAAGTACATAATGAAAATACACTACAATTATTTGTTTATGTATACAGTAACAGAAAACTTAACAAATTAATGATCTACTGCAGTACACGCATGTGTAACTAATTTTGCTGAGCTGTCATATCTTTCTGTTATCTGCCTCTGTGAATGCGGAGCTGGCTTCTCCAAGTTGCACTTATCAATTCTCTTTATTTCAGCAATATGGGCGGACTTAACAAAGAAAAAACAGACTTTCCTTGTTTTTAGTCCTTCAAGAAAAAATAGACGACTTGTCTTGATGAAATTTAGAATGGAGGGGTGTCCTTACCATTAGCATTCCTGAAAAACCAGTTGTGCTACTTTATTCGTTTGCATAAATATTTGAGGAAGAATGAATGAGATCTTTGTATATGTTCATGTAAATGCAATCTAGAATCATGGCTTATAGCTAGATCGATTTCAATGTTGGTGAATAATGTTGTAGATAGCCTGCAGGAAGTGAAGAATTTCTGACCAAACAAGTATATACTCACTTTTCTTATTTGGATGCTCAAAATTTTGCAGGTAGGGTCATCCCAGAGAGTGTGATCTACAGTTATGGAACTGTGCTTTTGGATCTTTTGAGCGGAAAACATATCCCTCCAAGCCATGTATGACACTTTCTTTCTCTCTTGTGATCTAATTGCTCCTCTTTCAGCTTTTGCTGGTACGTTGCTATTTAGTTTAATTCTCTTATTGTACTACATGCTTTCCGTTAAGGGCATGTACAAAGGCGTAACGACTTGTGTTAGAACTTAAGGAGAAGTGAGAAGTCACTTTCCTTTTATCATAGGTTTACACCAAGGTTTTGCATTGAGCCTTTATCTTTTTGCTTACGTTATTGATGTAATTACTAACAGACCTTCTCAGAAGTTAATTTTAATGTAGTCGATTTCTAAAGAATATTCAAGATGAGTTTCCATAGTATATGCTCTTTGCTGATAATATAGTCCTAGTGGATGAGTCGAAAAAATGTGTAGAAGCTAAACTTGAGATGTAGAGGAAAATCTTAGAAGCTAAAGGCCGCCGACTAAGTAGGTTAAAACTAAACACATGGTGTGTGCAATGTTCTAAAAGGCACTAGAAGCTAGTCAGGCGGTAGCCCAGCCTCTAGAGCGCCTAAATGCCGCTTGGGGAGGGGGGCGAGGATTCCTGGACAATGAAGAACTAATTCAAAATTAGGGTTTTATCAATTTATGGTTTTTTTAGATTTGATGAAATTTGGATAAACTGGTTATAAGGAATGTGTGCTAAGTGATGGGAAGTGTTTTTGATTGAGCAATTGTGGATAATAAAGATTAAAAATGGAGTCTTTTAGAGAGATGATTTATAGAGAGAGAGAGAGAGAGCATCTTGAGGAAGAAGAAGCAGCAACAAACGTTTTTTATGTTTAATTTAATCCCCCAAACGACATGGTTTGGGGGTTTAATGAAAAATTAAAATATAAAAACGATCATTTTTTCAGCGATCATCTTCTTCAGTCTTGACAACTAGGCACGATCGGCTATAAGCGGTGTTAGGCGGCGCCAAGGACGCTTAGATTTGATCCAGCACCGCTTAATTGCCTACGCTTAATCGCGCTAATTTCCTCTTATTCGTGGTAGCCATGTGCCGCCTAATGAAAACAGACGCTGCTTAGGGCCATGTTTTTGAACATTGGGTGTGAGTTTAACAAAAGTCATAAAGGTATCTACATATACAAAAAATGAGGGTAGCTAAGATGGAATGCTTAAATGGATGTCTGGATGGATTAGGAGAGACAAAGCTAGAAATGAAAAAATCATGGAGAAAGTGCTTATAGCACTGACTTAAGAGAAGATAAGAGAAACACGACTAAGATAGTTCGGGCATGTACAACGTAGACCTCTAAGTATGTAGGTGAGAAAAAGGAGATCATTTGGTCTTTCTATATGTCAAGTGAGGTCAAGGAATATATAAGTTGACATGGACGGAAATCATAAAAAGAGACTTAGGTTTTATTGAGTTTAATGAAATAATGATTTCGGATAGAGATATAGTGACGTCAAAGGATCCATGTAGCTTACCCCACTTAGTGGGAAAAAGGCTTTTGTTTGGTTTGATATTGTATAGTCTATTAGTTTACTATCAGTTGTTGTATGTGGGCTAGTTGTAACTTGTGAGATGTTGTCTGGAATGTGTTACTAATCAATTTAAACATGCATCATACAATCAAATTTCTACTATTAATGCATGAACATTGAGACTTAGAAAAACCTGAAATTTATTGAAGAAAATGGAAAACTTAAATCAAGTCGAGATTCCTCTGTCCTTAAGAACTTATTAGCCTCACCTTGGTGCTTTACGGATGTCTTGTGGCTAACGTTCTCTCAGGATTACTTGGTTGCTTCTTGTAGAAGAGACACTCATTTTCCAAGAACTTGAACTAAGGAAAAATGGTGGAAACTCTCAACTCTAGACTTATGTTTGTAAGTTTGTAAAAAATGTGAAAGAATGAATGAATAAAATTGAAGCCAAAGACCCATTTATAGGCATGGATGGGTGTCTTTGTGGGCACCCTTTGGTTTAGGGTGTAACCCCCTAAAGGTTATACAATTTCCTAATGTCTTTTAATGCCTAGAGTTATATTCTTTCACCTTAGAAGATATGTCCCTTCAGCTTGTGTCTTTCCCATAAGGCACTTCTTAAGGAACATGTCTCTCCTACACTTTTATATATATATATATATTAGAGAATTTTCCTACATGAGATCGGTAGGGTTTATTGGCTTCTTTTTCCCACATGAGTTGCATCTTTCTTAGCTAATTACGGTATTGCCATCTTTTGGGTTGCTTCAAACTTTTCTTGGATGAGGAATCTTATTAATGAAATAAGGGTGTATCTATGCTATTTAAGTGGCGATTAATCGCTATTTAATCGTAAATCCTTATTTGAGCAATTTGATCCAAGCTGATTTTGACCGATTAAATGGCTAATTTCCGATTTCATTTTTTAATTAATTTTTTTTGGAATTTTGATTGATTGTTTTGTGTGAAAAAAGATAATGATTCTGTTAGACACGATGAAAAAGAGTGAAAATATGTTTTAATTTAACAGAATTATTACTGGAATGATAACACAATATCCTTAAATTATTATATTATCTTAAATAAGGATAAATTTTTTTAATTGTATCAAAATGGTCCATATTCATATTGACTTAATTAAAAACTATTATATTATTTAGTATTTTTTCATTATAAATGAATAATTTTTAGTGATTTTTGGAGGATCTTGAAATATGAGTTTTTTATTTTTTATTTTCAATCATATGTATCAACTTTACCATTTCCGATTAATTTCTTATTAATCCCTGACTATTTCTACTTAATTGCAATTTGCTCATGGAGCGATTTGCTACCAGTTTCCGATTAAACTGTGTGCAGCCATTCAAAAAATGTGGTGTTATCATTTTCATAGGGTTGGGAAATTATATGATGGATCTGTAAGATATAATAGAGAGAATGTGATCAAGAAAGTTAAAGATGTCTTATCTGATTCTATGGTATTATTATTCGTGGGTGGGTTACTATTATTTATTTATTTTTATTTTTTTGTGTGGCTTGAGTTATAATCATACAAGAAATAAGGTTTTCTAGAATTGATGCACAAAATTAGTGTGCTTGTTTGTATTAATTTGTAATAAGGCCTTATAAATTATAGCTAAAACTGGGTGATGCATATGTTTAACTGTCTCATGATTGTTGTTCTCAGGCATTGGAGATAATAAGGGGAAAAATTTATTGCTATTGATGGATTCATCTTTGGAAGGACAATATGCCAATGAAGACGCGACTCAATTGGTTGAACTCGCCTCAAAATGTCTTCAGTATGAGGCTAAAGATCGACCGACTGTAAAATTTCTTCTTTCTGCAGTGGCACCCCTCCAAAAGCAGACAGATGTAAAATCTCGAAGTGCCTTTCAAATTGACTGGAATCTGTCTTGCTGTTTTCGTAATGATATATCTTGATCCACACATGCCAACATAATCCTGCTAAGATATTTTGGTTCAAATTGATTCTCATAGGTTGCATCATCACATTTTCTGATGGGTTTATCAAAAACTCCTGTGGCGCTGCCAACTATGCTATCCTCACTTGGAAATGCTTGTAGAAGAATGGATCTTACTACTGTGCATGATATGTTGTTAAAAACTGGTTATAAGGATGAAGAGGGTGCAGAAAATGAGGTATGTCAGAACTTCTGTTTTCATTTCTGATGTTATTAACCATCTGTGATGCACTGGAATGAGAACTGGGGTAAATGGCACTTTACATTATCTTTACCTTGAAAAAACTGATAGCAAACCTTCCAGTGGTTTTGATGATATGGTGAAAGACATAGTGTGGTTTGTTTTGCAATGTAATTGCTATTATTTTCCTTTTAAAACATCTCCTATGCGGCATTTGAGTTTTTCTTTTGCTTATAATGAATCTAATTTGCTACGAACCTGTTATTTTTAAAGCTCTCATTCCAAGAATGGACTCAACAAGTTCAAGATATGTTGAATACTAAAAAATTTGGGGATATTGCATTCAGAGACAAGGATTTCAAAAATGCTATTGAGTATTACTCAAAGGTACCATACAATCCTTCTTTTTTTCTACTATTGAACTTCAGGTCATGAATGTCTTTAGGGATGCTGAATATATGTATTTACTTGCTGAAATGCGAACATTTTTGTCTAAATCTAGCTGGTGTCACTGATGTCTGTTCCTTCGGGTACCGTCTTTGTGAGACGAGCTTTTTCGTACCTAATGATTGATCAAGCACAGCTTGCCTTGAGAGATGCAATGGAGGCTCAGGTTTGCTTACCAGAGTGGCCCACCGCATTCTACATGCAAGCTCTTGCACTCAACAAGCTTGGAATGGAAACTGATGCTCAGGACATGCTTAATGATGGAGCCTCCTTTGAAGCAAAGAAGCAGAATAGCTGGCGCATTTAGAAGTATGTAACTTGCAAGCAAATTTTTAGATATTTAAATAGGGTTATTTTTCAGTTGACTCCCCCCATATGTCCTGCTCGCAAAATAGTTTCTTTCATACATAAAAGAAATGTGTAAAAAGATTATTAATATGAGAAAATTAAGAAGAGAAGTGACCGACTTGCAAAGTTGTTTCTGCCCCAATTGTTAGTTTGTATGTGGATTTGGGGAGAAATTAGCAGCCTTGCGGGGTTTGATACCCGATGTTAGAATTTGGATCCATTGATGAGCTGACAGTGTGTTAAGTGCACGAGTGCATGAAGCATAGTTAAGATTAAGTTATATATAAATTCTTATTTAGTAACTACTAATCAAATTTGTAAAATGTTCCGTTCAATATTGAATTCAAGTTATCAATTCTATGAGTGCCACGTTGCATTAGCATTCATCTCTTCTTTTACTTGCTTTGGAGGATAGGATTAATTTTATGATGATAATTTTGAGTTTCAGTTCAATACTGAGTTAAGTTATCAATTAACTCAATGAGTTTCATTTATGCTCAATTTAAACATATAAGATCAAACAAAGCAAATCATGCATAAGTTCAAATAATTTAGATCATAATCCCCAATTAATAGCATGCTTTACAATTATATCTAATTCTTATCAAAAATTTAAGCATACTCAAGTAAGGTAGAGGAAGTGAATGTTTTCGTAATCACTGATTTTACTTTTATCGTTGTCTTCAAGTGACAAATTCATCATTCATAAAGCTTAATCATTTTTTAGGTTGTATATGATATACTTCTTATTGAGCTCTTTTCTCAATTTATTTTAAGCCTTTGAGATCATTTGTATTTCTTATTGATTACTTTCCCAAAGCTTCACCTACACAATCTTTCAAGCACATTTTAGTATCCAAACTTTCTTGGGTCCATGTGGGTTAATCTTGGTTCCTTTGGGAACCCATGCGTCCACTTTCTTCTTGTACATACAATCATAAATCTTGTGTCTTTTCCTATTGCATGCATGACATGTGATAATTGCATCATTTGTAACATGTATAAGAGGTGGATGCCTTTATAAAATGATTTTTCAAATGAGTTTGCTTGTTGTAAGACCTATATCTCAAACCCTCTTTATTGAAAATACATCTTTGAGAGCCAAGTATCATTTTAAATTTTTTCTCTTCCAAAATGAATTTTATTACTATTGAATGCAAATCAATAACTTTTTTACTTAATGTAACATTTTCATCTTTCAAGGTGTTGCACTCACATGTACTAGAACTAAATGACATACTAGATATGTTCTTTTCAAGTTTTAGCTTCTCATCTTTTAAGCATAATTTCTTTTCATACATTTTATTTTTCTCAACAATTTATGCATGATCATGTAATAATGATAAATGCTCATTTTTTGAGTAATTTATGCTCATTTCTTAATGATTCATATAAATCATGCAATTCATTAAATATATCAAATAATTCATCATATTCAGAGGAATCATGTACCTTTTCTTCCTCACTCTCAATGAAGAAATCATCATCTTCAAATGTCATAAAGACAAGATCTCTAGTCCCCTCTTCACTTTCTTTTTTGGATGAGCTAGAGTCGCTATCGCTCCAAGTTGCTCATTGTCTTCTTCTTGAATTTTCCATTGAATCTTCTCATTAGGCAATCGACAACTATGTGACCCGACTTTTCACACTCATAACATAGTGATTTTATCATTCTTGTACTTTATTGGCCGATTTTCCTCTTTCTTCTCATCCACCGAAATTTTCCTTTAGGCTTCTTAGAATTGAGGAATTTCTTGAAGTTCTTTGTCAATTTTGCCACATCTTCATCACTATCATCCTCCTTGTCACTTGAGCCAGCACTATCCGTTTTTCTCACAAATAACTTAAGGGCTATTATCTTTTTATTCTTCTCTTCTTCTTCCCTTAAATCCTTCTTTATTTCCATCTCATATTCTATCAATTTTCCCATCAAATCATCCAACTTCAAAGTGTTCATATCATTTGATTCTTTGATGGATGAGGTACACATTTTATATTCCTTAGGAATAGACCTAAGGATATTATTTACTTAATCACTTGTACTAATGTTTTTTCCTAAAGTACTTAGTTGATTTATAATCATGGTGAATCTTGAAATTATCTTCTCAACCTTTTCACCAGCTTTCATCTTGAAGTTATCCAACTCGCACATGAATCGGTTGATCTTTAACTCTTTAACTTGACTAGTGCTCTCATTGACAATCCAAGTAATTCCATAATTCATATGCATTTTCAAATTGCGGAAGTTTGTTGATTTGACTCCTATCAATAACACAAAATAAATTATTGAAAGCCTTAGAATTCTTGGAGGCTTCCATGTAATCCTCATAGGTCTATTCGAATTGCGGTTTTGGAAAGTCCACATTGTTGCTATCTTTCTTCATTGGTATTTTAGAACCTTTTGTGATCACTTTGAAAGATTCCACATCAACAACAAATAGGTAGTTCAACATCCTCGTCTTCCAATAGTTGTAATCGATTTCGGTGTAGAATGAAGGTCTATTTATTGAAAATCTCTCAGCTAGATTTGTTGTGTAGTTTGTAGTAGTCATTATTTATTTTCGGACGATTAAGTCTTGTTGAAAATACATTGCTCTGATACCAATTAAAATTACTTACAAGCGCATACAAACAACACAAACTATACCCAAGAGGGGGGATGAATTGGGTATTGGCCAAATATTATGGAATTAAAAAAATTTCGATTTTAAGCGACTTAGTTAATAGCTTTATCAATTAAGGTTAGTATTCAATTTCTACAATTAATGAATTCAACAATTAATCCCAAAATAAAGTTTCTAAACAATATACAAATATAAAATAAAACTTTCAATAAATAAAAGGAGTCAGGGTTAGAGAAATTGACACCGAGATTTATAGTGATTCGGCTAACAATGCCTACGTCCACTCCTTCAAAGCAGCACTTGAAGCTTTCCACTATTCAAAGTGATTCAACACTTTACACTGTGAGTTTTTCATGATTCACTCACAACCAAAAGTATTTCGTGGTTCACCCCGAACAAGAGTTTTCTGTGGTTCACCCCAAACCCTTACAAAAAAAATTATCACTCAGATTCACTTTTTAACATTTACACAAATTTACCCTTTGAGTACACCCACGCAAAAAAGGATTTCTCAATCACAAGTGTTTAAGATAAAAAATTTACAACACAATTTGGACACTAAAAAAAGATAAGAAGATTAAGGATGTGAGTTTCTAACCCAAGTATCACAAGCTCACTAAATGATAATGGAGGTGTAATGTGTGAGCTTTGATTATGATGAGAGTGTATGATTTAGAAGATTTTTTTCCTTAAAAGAAATATTAGAAGGTGTAAAAAACTTGGTAAAAATGAAATTGAGACTCAATATATAGTGAAAGTGAAAACTGTCATAACTCTCTGTTCTGAGACCGGTATGCCGGTTTACAAAGGCCGGTATACCGATTCTGTAATTTAAACGGCTATAAGAATATGACTGATGAAGATTAAAACACAGACCAACCAGAATACTGACCGGTATGGTGACCATTATATTGTTAGCAAATCGGTATAGGGGTTGGTGTGACCCGTCCTGATTACAATAGTTATGCAAACTCCAGACTGACCGGTATGAAGTAATTCGGTTCTAGAGAGTATGTAAAACTGTCCAAAGTAGAGCATGGATACCGGTATGCCGGTATCAGAGACCGGTATATCGGTCACAATGCATAAACTCGGGATCATCAAAATGTTACATCGAGTGCAATGACGCTTACAACAACTGTGTAATCGGTAATTATGCTATCTAGGTTTAAGTGAATAAGTAATTTTTGCCAGAGAACGTGGTAAAATTTTACTAGGAATATTTCGACTTGAAATGGAAGTTGATTATAGACGTTAGGTAGTGATATTTGTACATAAGTTGATTTTATCTATGTATTATTTTAAGTCTGATTGATGGCACACCCTTAGCAAAAACGCCCGGCATTGAACATTAAACCCGATCGGTTTGGTGCAAGCAGCAATTGAACAGACAGTTGTCTGCTTAGAGGAAAAGAAACTTGCCAGCCAGAAAAGAGAGGAAGAGAAATAATGTTGGATGAATTATGTTTGCCTTAAAAAAATAATAATAATTAAAGAAGGAATTCTTATGCGATTTTTTTTTTTTTTTTTTTGGGGTCCTTTGAAGGAAACCCTAAGCCTAATGCATAGGAAACTAATAAACTCTCAAAACCACGAAAAGTGAGGTGCACGCCAACCACAAAAATAGTATAGTCACCAATAATACAAGTCACCTTTACAAAAGATGTGCAACACACACAATGGAAATGCCTTGGGCGCGCGCTAAGGTCCAAAAGTGCAGTGACATTACACTAGGAATCCAAATGACGATGGAAAATTGTGTCATTTCCCCAAGAAGATTGTCCATATATATATATATAAGCTTATTATAGAAAATATTAAGTTACTTTAATACAACTTTTTTTGAAACCCCGCCGTTAAATCACTCCACTTAGGCTTAAACGGAGCAGCTAAAATTTCTAATTGTTCTTTCTCACCAACACAAAAAAAAATAAGGCATGAAAAAAATGGAGGAGGAGAATAAAGAACAAATGAGAAGAGGACAAAGAAACAATATGGGCCGGCAAACTTGGGCTTCTTTAGGTAGTAGTAATGCTTTTTATTCATTTGCCTTTTCAAGATCACCCTCTTAATTATTCTCTGGTGCCCATTATAATTATAATTATATATACATGTATGTGTGTGTTTGAAGTTGAGCATAGTAGATGGATGGAGAATGAGATGAATGTCTTTGGTCTGAGACTCACACTCGCTCTTTATTAATAAGTCCTGCTGCTGCTGCTGCTAGGTGCTTGCTATTATTACTTGCTTGTCTTTCCCTTTTTTTCTCTTTTTCCCCTTAAAAATGGAGTTGATGATGAAGAATTCCATATGGGTGGTCCTGGTAAGCGTGATTGGTGCTTGTACAATTCTAAAATGGGTTCTAGAGAGAGCCAATTGGTGGTTGTATGAAACCAAACTGGGTGAAAAGCAGTACTCACTGCCACCAGGTGATTTGGGATGGCCTTTCATTGGCAATATGTGGTCTTTTCTCAGAGCTTTCAAGTCCACCGATCCTGATTCCTTCATGGACAGCTTCGTCTCCAGGTACCTAATTAATACCTAATTGAGCTCTCTCTGTCTCTGTCTATGGCGCTTTACCAGTAGAACATTCGGTGGGTGGTTCTGTAGTTGTATTAATATTATTATTATTAGTCCTTGGGGAAGTAACAAATTGGCACTTGTCTTGTATGTATGTATGTATGTATCTCCATGTACCTAAGTGATTACATACAGAATCAAATACGTCACAGGAACGTTTCATAGAGTCTCTTTTTGTCATTTTGGCTATCTTATGATTCCATTTGTTTAAGCAAAACTCTTTGTTCTTCATTCATATCGCATCCAAAACAAAAGCAAACAGTCCAATTTCCACCGTCTGCCCTTTTATTTTTAGCCCATCCAATCCCAAGCCCAATTTGTTATTTTTGTCTTTTTATGTCCACCGCGACCGCGGTTTCTGCTTCTGCTTTACCTTTTGTTTTCTTTACACGATATTTTTTATTTTATTTTATTTTATTTTATGTTTTCAGGGATAATTAATAATTTATTAATTGTAGAGACAATTTTAGAGATATAATAATACAGTATTTTTAAGACTAAAAAGTCTGTGATATTTAGTTTGACAGGGATAACTATAGAAAGGTCCTTACAGTGAAATTTATGATCCAAGTGGAATAAGATGGTTACCACACATTTTTTCCAGTGATTAATTAATTTAATTCCAACAATACCTTGGTCATTGACTCATTGCTATTGATTAATGGAGGCAATTTCAGAGAAAAATTTATATAGAGATAAGTACTAATATCACGTATCCCAGTTTTAAAATAATTAAATTACGTGATAATTATTGATTGAGACAATCATATAAGATCTTCCTCATTTTATAGATAATGAGCATTATCTAATGATATTAGTTAGTGGGGTTATGAGCAGAGGCCATAAATTAAGGTCCTCTGGTGTTCATTTAGCTAATGATGATATTTTTTTTTATAGTGGGTTCCCCGAATAGTTAAGAAAATCTCAAATAATTAAAGGGATGTGATTTTGATGTTTCACTTTTTAGTAACATTATATCAACCATGAAATCTGTGTGTTCCCGTCAGCCAAACAAGAAAATACTCTCAATTCATTTATTAAGTGACTAATTGTTGTTGTTGTTTATCTTGAAATGATTGATTAGATTCGGACATACTGGAATCTACAAGGCATTCATGTTCGGGAACCCAAGTGTAATAGTTACATCTCCCGAAACTTGCAAAAGAGTACTGACAGATGATGATGCATTCCAGCCCGGATGGCCAGTTTCTACAATGGAACTCATTGGAAGGAAATCGTTTATTGGCATTTCCTATGAAGAACACAAGCGTCTCCGTCGCTTAACGGCTGCTCCTGTCAATGGCCATGAAGCATTGTCTCTCTACTTGCAATACATTGAACAAATTGTGGTATCTGCCTTGGACAAATGGTCCAAATTGGAACAAATCCAATTCCTAACTCAACTCCGAAAGCTTACTTTTAGGATCATCATGTATATTTTCCTAAGCTCTGAGAGTGAGAATGTACTCGAGGCTTTGGAAAGGGAATATACAATACTTAACTACGGAGTTAGAGCCATGGCTATTAATCTTCCCGGATTTGCTTATCATAAAGCTCTTAAGGTGACTTTTTGTTTTTTGTTTTTTTATTTATATTATGTATAAGTATCAATTATCAAACAAAGCATATGTTATTATTAATTCATGACTTTGTTGTTTCAGGCTCGGAAAAATCTTGTGGCAATATTACAATCTACAGTGGATGAGCGAAGAAATCAGATGAAAGACTGTAACTTTCCAAAGAAGAAAGACATGATGGATGCGCTGCTGAGTGTTGAGGATGAAAATGGCAGAAAATTGGAAGACGATGAGATCATTGATGTTTTGTTGATGTATTTGAATGCTGGTCATGAATCTTCTGGCCATACCATGATGTGGGCTACTATTTTCTTGCAAGAACACCCTGAATTTTTTCAGAAAGCTAAGGTATCAGAAATAATTTACATATTTACTAATCCATCAATTCTAGTAGTTTTTGTTTTCTTTTGTAATTGAGTTTGATTATTTTGTTTTATAGAAGGAGCAAGAGATGATTATCAAAAAGAGGCCACCCACACAGAAAGGTTTGACTCTTAAAGAGATTCGAGAAATGCATTATCTTGATAAGGTATATATATTAGTGGTATTTGATTTGACTGTTTTAAGTCAATTAAATGTCTAACCAATTTCAAATCACTTAAGGTGGTTGATGAAACGCTTCGTGTAATAACATTCTCACTCACAGTTTTCCGAGAAGCAAAAAAAGATGTCAATATAAGTGGTTAGTTCAATATCTGGAATTTGCTCTTCATGTTTATTTGAACATCAAGTAATTTTGATAAGCATGATTTGATATGTGACAACCATTGGTTGACTTGTATTTAAGGCTACACCATTCCAAAAGGTTGGAAAGTTCTGGTTTGGTTCAGAAGTGTTCATTATGATCCTGAAATATATCCAAATCCAAAAGAGTTCAATCCTTCAAGATGGGATGTGAGTTATTTTAGTTTATAATTATATATATATATGTTAGTTGTTGCATGTCCCATATCCATATGATCATCTAATTGTTGAGATTGTTACAAACGGAGGAGCACAGAATTATACAGCCAAAGCAGGAAGTTTCCTTCCCTTTGGAGGAGGCAGCAGGTTATGCCCTGGAAATGATCTTGCCAAACTTGAAATAACTATATTTCTTCATTATTTTCTCCTCAATTATCGGTGAGTTTTCTAAGTTCTTTATGTGCAAAAAAATATAATATAAATATAAATAATATATTATTCTTGAATATCAAAGTAACCAAATGATAAATGTGCAAACCGGCCATTGTGATGATGACTTTTTGTGATGTAAATTACAGGGTGGAACGGCTGAATCCAGGATGTCAAGTGATGTATTTACCGCATACAAGACCCAAAGATAATTGCTTGGCAAGACTCTACAAATCTTCATCTTCATCTTCTTCTGACTGAAAAAAAATTTATTATGTTTCTAATTGGCTTGTGCTACAAACACAATCTTAATGTATTATGAACCTATGGATGGATAGAACTCATTTTATAAGGAGACGGTGCTAATAGTTAATAAATCATTATCTAATTCCATACTTGATTAATTAATGTGGGGCAAATAAACAATAACATAACATAATTTTAATCGGGCAACCTACCATTGCTATGATTTATGAACAAATTGTTATGCTCATGCATCTCTTTTCAACTTTCATAAATTAAATGAATTGGTTAATATTGAATTCACGTCCATTTTTTGTATTAAGCCTTTTTAAGGGCCTCATGTGATGTCTAGGGTTATTATTTTTTTGGACAATAATGAAGAAATTCATTAATGGCAAAAATTACACATGATAATGAAAGAGAAATCATCCCCCTAAAAACCAATGATATCACCCGAACATGTCATTTTGGTCAAATCATGAGTAGACAAATTATAAGCAAGAGGTTTAAACTGAATTTTAAACAAGTTAGAAAACCTAATTATATCTTTAATATTTGACATCACCCCAAACAATTTCTTTTGAGCTACTCTCCAGACCCTTAACTAGGTTAACTTTATTAAGGGCATTTGATGCAATAATTAGGGGTGAGCACTGGTTTCGGTTCTATCCGGAATCGGTTGGAACCGGACCGATTTTCCGGGTTTAGAATCGGAACCAATTGTAATTGGTCCGGTTCCGGTTCCAAATTAAAAGAACCGATTTTTAAACGGTCTGGTTCCGGTTCCAAAATAATCGAAACCGGACCAATTACAACCAAAAGCGTTCGAACGACCATCGGTATTTCTGTTTTACCGTTCAAACGTATTTCCGAACGCTGGACGAACGCACATGCAGTGAACATGCGAATTAAATCTGATGACATACTTTTTCCCTTCCGACGTCCGTCTCCCGCAGCTTCCGCAATTTATCGGGTAGTGCCTCCGACCGAGGCTCAACATCGGGCTTTCATGCAAAAATGCAAGTGCCTACAGATGTCCTTAAGCTTATTAGCATCATTGGTTCCTGCCACAGGCTCTTGAGGATCGTCTTCAATGGCAGCCTCAAGACCTTGGTGTACCATCTTGAGTCTCCAAAGATTGAAGTCATTCTCTCCATCAAATCTTACAACTTCCAGTTTCTGTTGAGTCATCTTCCTCTAGATCCTGAGCTCTGATACCAGTTTGTTACACAAATGATGAATACAATAATCAACAATTGCAACCCCAAGATTGAACTAAGAAAGAAACCTCCACAGAACCAGTCACCGACCTTCTTCTGGAATGCACACAAGCAAGATTGTTCACAAAACAGGAATCTTCAATTACAGACACACAGCAACTTTACACAAAGAAAATGCAGAAAACAAGAAGAATTTGTTGCCAAGCTCTTTCTTTGTTTTATTAGAGATGAATCAAGAGTTTGTTACAGCAACTTTACAAAGTCAAGAGTAAAGTATATAAGGCCTCAGATCTATCTTACACATTTGCACATGACACCTACCTTAACCTTATTACTACTATATCCAACAACTATGTAAATGTATCATATATACCCCTGGACTCTTTTAGAATCACGCTCAACATTATCAATCTTCTTTTTTTCTCTTTCAAAAAAAAAAAAGAAAAAGCAGCTCTGAAGTCTCAAATTTTCTACTCATTTCATCAACAATCACCATTCATTCTCTCAAATTCCCAACTCACTTACAGAATCAAAATCCTAAACTGTCGACCACCGTTTTTTTTTTTGCTGATCTGTAGCCGCCGCCGATCATCACCACTTCACCATCGCTAACCACTACACACATACTCAGCATCGCAGCAGCAACAAATTCAAAATCCCCAAATCGACAAATCCACCATAAAGCAAATTAAATCTCCAAATCATCAAATTCACTCAAAAAACTGCAAAGATCGTCAATAAGGTGTGTTCTAATTTATGTGCTTATTAAATATTGATTGATACTTTGTTTCTGACTTTCTGGGTAATGAACAAAAATGATTTTATTTCTGGGTTTTTCTGATTAATTTCCCTAAACGAAGGAGGTGTTGGCAGATTGATGAATTTCGAAGAGAAGGAAAATGTGATTTTGTTTCTTTAATTGATGAAAATTTCGGACATGATTGTATTATTTCAAATAGAAGGGTAATATGTTTCATATCCATATATTTGATTTATATCCATATATTGTTGTTTCGTTTTGGCCCAATTTGGGTCATGACTTCATAGTTCTTTTCATTCTTCAAAATTTTGATGCCCAATTCTTAGATTCAGTTTTCAATTCAACTCGGTTTCAGTTTTTTGATACTTGGGTGATGGAAGATCGATACTCGGTGAATAGTCCAAGGAGGATTCTGAGTTTTTCAAAGAGAAGGAGAGCCACGGTTTCATTTTTAGATCAAGATGACACAACTCATTCTGGGTTTGGTCCTAAAACTTCTGAAGTTTATGGCTTCGTTGGATCCATCACCACCGTTGTCGCTACAGGTCTTGTTTCTTTCTTCTCTCTTCTCATTTACACAAATAAATTGTTAATTAACGTTTTTATTTTTTGGTCATGGTCCAGCTATTTTCTTGGTGTGGGCATATGTTCCTGAACGTTGTTTAAATTCTATCGGAATTTCTTACTATCCTAGTAGGTCAGTGGGTCAGTTCAGTTCAGTTAAGTTAATATTGGATGAATCTACATCTACATCTACTGAGAAATGTTACAGGTATTGGGCGTTGGCGGTGCCGGCTTATGCTATGGTGACAATAGTATTAGCATTGGTCTTTTATGTTGGTCTCAATTTCATGTCCACTCCACCACCAACTTCCTTGAATCAAATGTTTGGTAAGCTTTCACTTTGGCTTCTCTTTGCATATTCATATTTGTCCTTTTAATTTGATTGATTTTTGGGATCTACTGATTTGCAGATGAGTTCAGCAGAGAATCTTCAAACTCTGTTCCTTTAGCAGAGGAGGGAGATGATCAGCCAATTGAGCCCATTTCTGATATTGGAATTCATAAAATCAATGCTCTCATGTTTAATGATGTTAATTGACATTTCCCCCTTCCATTTTCAATCTCACCTTTTTTCTGCTTTTCATGTTTGAGATTGTTTTTACTTCATTAAATTTCTACATCAGTCACATCATTTTCTGAACAAGAAAAATGATCAGAGCAATTAATAAAATGTTATTTACTTATCATGTATGGACATTAGGTTTTCCGTTCAAGCTACATCAGTCAATACCTGATCAGAAGGTGTTCCACAAATTCTCCAGAGAGATCACAGACAAATAGTAGCAAATGTGTGAGGACCGCAAAGAGTTCAAATTTCGAAATGAAAAGTGGAAACCTGATAGTATTTTTCATCCTAAAAGTACTACGCCTGAAAATTCCGGTAGCTTAAATTAATGTGATCCATCAGAAATCCTCCAGTGAAAAGGCACCGTTAACAGCCTTTCCACACATTCCAGTTCAACTGTAAGATCATTAAAGTCATCGTTGCAGTTATCCTCTCCCCTAGCTTATGAAATGTAAAATTCTATTCAAATTGGTGACAAGTACTACAAAGAAGGACAAATTAAACAGCACATTTCAGAGCTAAGCCAGATCTCAACACTTTGAAACTCGCAACAATCCCTGAGCAGCGAGCTTGGATCAACTAGGTTCATTCAGCAACATAATTTTTCACAGCATTTACATTAAACTATGCAAAATGTAACAAGACAATTGAGAGCAGAAAATCATCGGTAAGAAACCTGTGCAAACCTCAGGCCTCTCGGTGGAGAGTACACGAACCAAAGATGACTTCCCACATTAGAAGCCCCAACAATTGAGAGCAAAATGAAAGCTACCTTAGCAATGCACGATAAATGATCAACAGATTTTCCTTCCCAGGTAAATATTTCCTCAAGTCTTTTTTTTTTTTTTTTTTTTTTTGAAAAGTACAATATCATTACTTAAGAGGATAAAATACACCTAATATTTGAAGGAAATCAATCTTTCCAAATAACAGGGTAATCAACGCTGATTGCTAGCTTAGCAAGAGCGTGGGCAATAGTATTACAAAAACGGGAGGCATAGCTAACAACAAAATTATCTAATCTAGCTAGCTTATCAGTAATATCTTCAACAATCCACAAAATTTCCTTCATCGTGCCCTTCCTGTTTAAAATTAACTCCACTACTTGATTACAATCAGATTCCACAATCACTTTGTGCAAGTTCAATTCTTCCGCAACTTGGAGACCAAACTTTATAGCTTCAGCTTCCGCTACCTGGACATCTCCATTAAAGTTTAATCCCTTAACTGCTGCACATATGACCTCCCCTTCCGAAGTTTTGAAAACCACCCCAAGGCCTGCTTTATAATAACAGGCCCCTACTGCTGCATCAAAGTTCATCTTTATCCAGCGGATACCACCTTCTTTCTCAGAGCATCCACAAATTTTGCATAATCGAAAATTCCTTTAAAAACTTTACAGACATTTACATTTTCATAGTTCCCATCCCCAAGTGTCAACTCAATAAGAGACCGCTTAGAAAGATACAAATATTTTCTAATAGGAGAATTTTCCATGTACACTCTCAATGGAACTGCTAATTCCTGAAGATATAAGCTTTAAGCAATGTGTTCTCAATTCAAGTGATGCAAAATATATGTTTCCTAAGAGCTTTAAAATATTTTAATAAACTCACTTACAATTAGTTTTGATATTCATCTTGCTTGGCTTTTACTCTTTAATCATTTTCATCATCTTTTTGGCTTTTTATCATCTTATAGCTCATTTTTACTTCACCATCGACTTTAACCTCATCAAACTTGCTTCGCTAATATGTAAATGTTTCTAGACGGTCGAAACCAAGTCGCCGAGTCGCTAACATTGATCATCTTTGCCAAATTCTTCATGTATTTGAGATTCTTATCTTTGAGCCTTTTTGCTTCATTAACATCAACAAAATCATGGTACCAATAATATTTTATGTTTGTTATATAATTAATTTTGTTGGTGTTTAATGATGTTTAATTACATGAAATATTTGTAATTTTTATTTTGATTATGATTCATTTTATTTTCTTACATTTTAAATTATCTAAATGATGATGAAAAACTTATATGGGTGTAGTTATGATGATTAGAATAGTTATAGTGTGAGAAATTTGAATAAATATTAGATTCAATATTATTAATGAGAAATTACAATATTATCTTTAAGATAATTAATTAATATGTATTAACAATTAATAATTTATCAATAATTAATAATTAAGTAATATTTAATATTTTAATAAAATAATAATATATATAAAGAATAAATTAATATTTAATAATTTAATACATTAATAACTAATAAATAACATAATATATAATTATAAATAATGATATTTTTGTAACTTACTAACTGTGGAAGCTGATTTCGGTCGAGGTCCCCAATCGAGTATGTAAGTTGAGGGGCACGAGCGAACCTGCAAAATAAGAGTAGAGCGAAAAAGGAGGTTACTACCCACCGGTGTGGTGGAAGCCGTAGGCACTCCGACGCTCAAGTTAGCCTAAATACGAATAAGTTCAAGGCGAAAGGATTAAGGTCTTTAGGATACCTCAACCACATATTGTTTGCCGTGAGGGCGGTGTATTAGAGTAGAGTCTTGGTGATAGGGGCAGTATGAAGAAGATCCCTCTCTATTGCTTTTCTTTCTTATTTTATAGATTCCCTGATATGGGGTCCCTCTTCTGCCCGTTGGAGTCGTCGTCAATGAGGGTTTAATTCAGGTGATTTATGTCTGATAATTGACGATCGTGTCTATATCTTGTAACTGTCGACTTCATGGTGATGTTTATGAATTTGGATTCTCTCTTGATTTTTGTAACTGGTGTCCGTTGGTTCTCTTCATGTTAACGGATTTGGGCCCATGAGGCTTCCTTGTATGGCATTTTTGTTTATAGGCTGAATCTACTAGTGAGCTCCAGGATCAGTGGTTGGTCTTGGGATAAATGTCGATTTTACTCTCTTGCTTTTCTTTCTTATTTTATAGATTCCCTGATATGGGGTCCCTCTTCTGCCCGTTGGAGTCGTCGTCAATGAGGGTTTAATTCAGGTGATTTATGTCTGATAACTGACGATCGTGTCTATATCTTGTAACTGTCGACTTCATGGTGATGTTTATGAATTTGGATTCTCTCTTGATTTTTGTAACTAGTGTATGTTGATTCTCTTCATGTTAACGGGTTTGGGCCCATGAGGCTTCCTTGTATGGCATTTTTGTTTATACGCTGAATCTGCTAGTGGGCTCCAGGGTCAGTGGTTGGTCTTGAGGTAAATGTCGATTTTACCCCTGGACCCAAAATTGGCCCGTACACTAACAATTTCATTCTGATAAGGATTCAGTTAAATAAATAATTTATTCTAATTTTAATTTACCATGGCATCCAGCAAGGGCTAGGTCGTTGCTGGCGCCTGGCAGTGGCACATATTATCTACTAATCTTACACACGCACAGAGAGACGACAAAGCCTCGTTTTTGCTTTCGTCGTCAGATCTCTTTATTATTTCACAGCAAATAATTATAATAATAATAATAATAGTTGAAAATTGAAATACAAAATAGAGTTAGTTACAAGCAAATGAGGTGCAAGAAACATTTATCGGACCAAAGTAGCAGCGTCGGCGTCTGCGCTTCTTGTCTCCGGGAACGCCTCATATCCGCTTCAATCCAACCATCTCATACACGTGTCACCTCAGAAGATCGCCGGAAACAGCAACCTCTTGTTTTCCCTCGCTCCGTTTCTCCTTACGTCTCCCGTCCAAAATCTGAAGACACAACTCCCTCCTACAGTACTCCTCAAGTGGCCCCCACCGCTGTTAAGAAGAGAACCGGCAAGTTCTCTCTGTTCTTCAGGTCCAGATCCGATAAGCATATTTCTGATCCTAGGGTTGCAGATGATGAAGAATTCGATCGACGGACGAGGACCACCTCGCACGGCAAGAACGTCTCAGGATTGGCGTTCTGTTTGAGTCCGTTGGTGAGGGCGAGTCCGAGTCAGCACTGGAATCAAATGAAACCGCACCTCTCAACAGCGGCGTCGTTTTGTGCCAACAGGTCCAGGAAGCTTGCTGATTTCGGAAGACTCAATCACAACCGTTGAGAGTGATGTGCGTTGACATTTTAACCACAGTAAGAGTTATTTGAATTTCATTTAATTTTTAAAGTACGGTTATGCCCCCCTATATAAAATATATATACTTCTTATTGTAAATTTCAGAGTGAGCTATGTTATGTACATCAACTATATTTTTATATATTATTAGTAATTCCATTTTGCGTACAATAATATTTAAAAAGTTATAATAAGATTTCAATCCCTGGAAACTACTCAAGTTGGACACTGAAAATTTAATATAAATTTACTCCATATACATTTCAAATTCAAATTGGAAACCATGAATTTTTATGTGTTTTTTTTTTTTTTTTTTTGAATATGTGTAATACATGAACTTTTTTTAATACATTATAAGTTTACAGAAATACAATTTGAAATCTACTTAAATACTTAATACATATATTTGTAACATATCCATAAATTTACGTCCAATAGAGACAAACTTGATCTCCATACGGGAAATATCTACTATCACTCAAATATAGAGAGAAATTTACTCCGAATTCGGGAGAATGTTTATGTGTCCTTAATCCTTAGATAGTGGTGTTATCGAATGATGAATGTGTATATATGTTCGTAAAAGAAATGGGAAATGGCTCTGTCTGTTACTTATTGATAATAATTCTTTCCTAGCTCTTTACTCTGTTCTCCCTCTTTTCCTTTTTGGTGGGTGGGGGGCTCTTGATTCTTTATTAACGGTCACAAAAGTAGCTCATATTCACTTTCATAATACAAAGTTAATTTCTACTGCTCTTCAAATTTGTTTCATTTTAAAAGGATGCTTCCTTTTCCTCGAGAGGCAAGAAAATTCAAAATCTTCTTCATTGGTTAACCAAGAGTGTTCTGAAATCAGTAGTTATTATTGTAACTTAATACAAAAAAGGGTATGAGAGTAAAAAGTGGTACTTAAATTCTCTAACATAGTTATTCCTTAAAGGACGTGGTTTGATAGTATAGAATTGAAGATTTGATTTTCAGGTCCTACGTTTGAATTCAGAGAGTGCGTTTCTTATAAGATTTTAAAACAGTCGGTGATTTTACCTACTCCACTTAAGTCCATAAAAGATAATTTAACGACGGAGTTTGAAATGATAATAGAGAGATAAGGACTATCCATATATAATAATAATTAATAAAGCTGACTTTTATTTTATCAGTTTGTGATTCCCCATGACATTTCAACTTATGAGTAAGTTGAGACCCTACAGTACACAATAATAATTGTATGATGATGGCAAGGATGATATCACATTTAGAATTTAAGGTTAATGCTGACATTGCCTAGAGAAGCTCTCACCATTATTCATTTTCGATGATAAAGATTCAAGAACACAAGTTTGGACTTGAGGGTAACTCCAAACTGCCAATCACTTTCACTAAAAATACCCATTAGTCAATAATTACTGTTTAAGCTTTTAACAGATAATTTCTCTTTCCTTAATTGCTATTTGATTATTATTATTATTATTAAAAAAAAAAAAAAAAAAAGAGAATGACCCGTTCGTTCGGATTTATTTTTCAATTAGTGTTTTTATGAAATAAAATGGAAAATGGAAAATATTATTTTTAAAATTATTTTCAAAATTTAATAATGTGTTTCATATCATTTTCAAAACAATAATATTGAAAATAGAAAAAATAAAACATATTCGGTTGAAATTTCTTTTTACAATAAATTTATAAACTAAATATTGAATCATAATTAATAAATTTATAAACTAAATATTATGTGTATGACATTATGACATAGTTGTATGTGCGAGTGTGATGTGTGACTGTGACTCAGACAACGGTGTGATTGTGACTGTAATTATAACTGTGACGAAGTGGTTATGATTGTGTGACGCGACTGTGATTGTGTGACTGTAATGGTGATTGCGTGACTGTGAATGTGATTGTGACTTTAACTTTGACTGTGTGATTGTGACCATGACTATGACTATGTGACTATGTGAGTGTGACAGTGACCGGACTATGACTGTGTGACCATGTGATTGTGAGTGTAACTGTTATGTCATAACGATTTTGAGGCTGATCTTGACCAGCTGACCTTATGGAAGTCCTAATTTGAGATATGTTTTTTGATGAAAATTGTAGATGTGAATATTAACTATATAAAGTATCTTACATATTATGATTTGGAGTCTAGATAAATGAGATATAAATGTTTGAAAAATACCGATCGACAATTTATAAATGCAATGATCATTGTCGATCCATTTTTCGTCGAAATATATTGACCATGATACTTATTTTAAAACTTATGATTTGTATATCAATGACTTGTGTTTTTTTTCTTGAAACACTTTATATTTTAGGGGACATTTAGTTTTTAAATTTAAAGTTGAAAAAAAAAATCTTTTTTTTTTAAGTCAACGTTATTTTCCCTTTTTTCAATTTTTTTTTGTGATAAACTTGTAATAATATTGCTTTATCATGTATATTTATGTATTTTAAAATTCTAATTAGTTAAATAAAAATAAATAAACAAATTCTTGATTTAGCGAGTGTCGTTTATCTAATTGGCGGCATCTAATTCAGTGAGGCTTTAATAAGGTGAATGCATGTAAGACCAGCAAGGCAGCAATTAATTCAATGAATCAATCTCAAAATGTATTTGCAGGACGTCCCCACTTGCTTGAATGACATTTAACAGTTAAACCCACATTGCAGAAAATGATAAAGAGAAGCTCATCGATTGAAATTTTGATACTGCGTTTCTAGAAAAATAAGAAAAAAAATTTGGAAGCATTATAAAATAAGTGATTAGTCTCTTTCGATTTCTATTACAAAAATGATACACTCACACATATTTTTCCCTAAATTTTTACAAACTCTCTCACTGTAGTTACAATGATTTACTATAAATCACTGTAGCTACAGTGAGAGAGTTTGTAAAAGTGTCGGCAGAAGTGTGTGAGTGTATCATTGCCCTTCTTTCTTTGGATATTTTAAACTTAAAAGAATCCAAGTCAATGAAGGTCTAAAACTATTCAACAAATTTCTTCTACAGCAACTCGAGAAGAAATATGAATGGGAAAATTCTACGAAAATACCTGTGAATCTTCTCAGCCAAGACTGTGAAAGGTGATTGGTACTGTAGTATATCACTTAGCTGTTTCTAAAGTTGCAAAAAGAAGATCAATAAATCCATATCATAAGTAGAAGCATGATTTATTTCTTCCTTTTCAATCATTTAGCAATACATAGGGATGGTAAGGGAATGAGGCCTTAAGGTCCCTCCCCGATTGATGAGGAAATCGATGATGAAAAATTGAAAAAAAAAAAAAAAAACATTAGGGACGGAGACGGAAAAAATTTAATATCATTTTTTTATCCGAGGAAGGGATAGGGATTATATAAAATTCTCATCCCCTCCCATTACCAATTTAAGTTTATTTTTATTATTTATTTTTAAAATTTTCAATAAATATATTCAACTTACTATTTTTAATATTATATAAATGTAAATAAAAAGTGTCTTAATATTTAAAAAATATATAAATTATAAATAGTGCAAGAACTTGAATGAAATAATTGTAATGAGAGATTCATTGTTTTAGTAAATTACAGACTAAACAAAAAGATAAAAAACATGAATTTCAATTTCTAATAAATATTGTGATTTATGTAATAGATATTATCAATTTTTTTTTAATATGCATGTTCTATTTTTGGATAGTATAATAGTTCAACCAATATGTTTTTAAATGATTTAAATTTATTTTAACAAAAAAATATTTGTTAATTGGAGTTCGTAGGCCCTCGGATATCCCTTTTATTATTCGAGAATCTTCATCCCCTCCCCTGAAACAATTACGAGGAGATGAGGACGAGACGATGACATATGAAAATTGTCGGGAATTGATACAACAATATCAATCCCCTCCCCTCCCCTCCCATTGCCATCCCTAGCAACACATTCATTATGACAGCCTTAAATGGAACTTTAGGAAATCCCTTCATATAACTAAAAGATGACATAAATTACAGAGGAAAAGAAAATCATTGATCGAAAGTATTTACGACTACAATTTTCTGAGTGTTACTTCCACATAAAATCAAGGGCATAAAGGATTGCTATGGGTTTCTCTAACATGTAATGATTTCTTTATCTTAGAACCATCAAGGTAATTCTGATAAATGTAAGAAGTAAAACCCCAAATAGACATAAGCATAGCAATTACCTTCACGCCATTCATCTTGTCGTGGAAAACTATCACTGAAGCAATAGGTGTAATAGCCAAAGAAGCTGTACTCATTACATTGGAGAAGAGGGAGGAAACCACATAAATCAAGCCCACAACACCAGCAGAACAAACCTGCCAAGACACAGCTGTCCAAACTAATACCATCACATATGAAACTTTTCCCTTGTGAAAGCCCTGCATTTCTCCGCTCAAAGTTTTCCATTCCCCGCTTGCAAAGAGACCCGCAATGCAAATACAAGTAGCAACAAGGGAAGTATAAATTTGCATATCCAAAACCACACCAAAACTTTCCCTTTTCAGTACCTTCTGAAAGGAAAGCTGCATCAGAGATAGCAAAAGAGAGTAAATTGCGGAAGCTGCAAGGGTACAAATAAAGCCAAGTATGTAGTTCCACTTTGAGACTTTTGATGGTTCTTCGGAATCATCATTGACTGCAATGAGAGCAGCAGACAATGAGAGGACGACGACAGAGTTTAGGATTAAAGCAGTGAATTTCTGAGAATTGATGAAGTAAGAGAAAACAGCATTAAAAGCTAATTGGCTTGCACAAATGAGGGAATAAGTTGAGGCAGAAAGGTACAAGAGCCCAACAGAATACAACATGTTGTTACCGGCTAATATCACTCCAAGAACAAAGTAAAGTGAAGCAAGAGTTACAAAAGAAGGATATCTGGAAGAAGATGAAGCCTCTTGAGGAGCGGGGAGAAGAAAGAGTGGGATGTAGAGGATTGGAAAGGCAGCAGTTTGCACAAGAGTAGCCAACCATTTACTGTTTCCACCCTTGTCATAATAATATCTCCCTAAAAGAACAGCAGCAGCCTGGCCAGCGATGAGAAAGAAAGTGTTGACTACCACCAAAACCCACCACTGCCACCTCTTGAGTTTACGAAATAATGGTGATTGGTTGGTTAAAATTTTATCTATGATCATTGGTTCTTCATTATCTACCATTGGGTGAAACACAAACCAAAAAAAAAAAAAAAAAAGATTATTAGTGTCATCACTAAACTGTATTTAATTTGATCATTGCAGTATAAGGAAAAGGAGATCACACTTCTAAAAGGATTGTGAAAAGTACATCAACCATTGTAAGTTTATAAAATAAAATAAAATAATGTAATTTATCCAACATCTCGATTTAAAAAGCCACCTGAACTAATATTCCTAATAAGGGATGAAGGCAATACAAGAGCAAAAATAGAAGTGGTGCATTATAAATCTCTCATTTTTTTTCCAAATAAGATTATGATATGTTACTCTTCATTTCATTCCATTCCCTTCCAATAGAATCATCATCTTCCATCAATTCAAACATAACCTTAGTGTTTAAACTCCCCTAAGATGATGTTGGGGTCAGTGGAAGGGTGTGGTTAACATTTAAAAAAATAAAAATAAAAATTCAAGGCAAGCACTAGAGATACAAATACAATTTGATTCTGACACCTTCAAAGGCGTAAAAAGCAGCATTTTAATTGAACAATTTGAGTTACTTAGGCTTTGAACAAAAGTCTAAAAAATCAGAACAAGGTAATAGTATTAAACCAAATCTGTTTCACTGAAAATTCAATCCAACCATTCAAACTTCACCACAATTTAATGAGATTCTAACATAAACAAATAAGCCAAAAAAGAAATAGAGCTTCTGGGTTACTACTGAATTCAAGTCAATGATAATTCAACTAGACTCAGTTGAGCAAAAGAGTTTTGGTTTCCTTGGCTCCAGAAAAGAAATTATATTAATCAATTTCTTCTGCTAATCATTCAGCCACTATATGAAGCATTTAGTTTAGTTGTGATATAAGTAATTAAAAGCCAACAGATGCGTTGACAAACAACAAAACCCATATCAAAATTTCATGCTTAAATTTTGAACAAAAAGAAAGGAGAGAGAGATACCTGTCATGCTGTTCAAAGGTTTATAGCCGCAAGAACTGAACGAAGCTCCAGCCCTTCAAACAAAAACAAACATCAAAGTCAGTCAGACTAAATATCAAATTAAAAAAGTTCTTAAAAAGGGATAAAATTCTAAATTCTGTGTGTTACATGGAATCAGATTCGTGGCACAGAAACGTTGGTTACCCTTCGTTTCGCGTTTCCGAACAATTAATTTTAAGAAAAAATAAGAAACGTTTTGGAAACGTCTGAGGAGGGAAATGAGGCGGTGGGTGTAGTTTCTGTTTCCGATGATCTTCTGGGGTGACACGTGTATGGTGTTGATTTAGCTAGAGCTTGCGCGACTATGAGAGTGATGAGGCGGTTAACGGAGACAAGTAGCGCTGCTATATGTTTCTTCCACAGCAGCGCCTCATTTACTTTACAATCAGCAGCAATTATAAAACGAAACTCCAAATCTCAACAGAATCTTACAGAAAGTGAGAGAGAATTGACGATCCGATCCCCAAAAAAACACAATGAGAAAATGTTTGATTATCGATTAATTAACAAATATAAAATAAATAAACAAAACAGAGAGACAGTGATGGATTATTAAAAAAAAAAAAAAAAATGAAATTTCTCACCATTAATTAAACATATAAAAATTATATTTTAATCCAAACATAATTTCATCATCTTACCCTTTTTCGTGTAAGCAACTGCCAGTTGTATTCGCGACTTGGGAGTTTGGAGAATCAATTGAGTTGAAATGTCAGATGGAAGAGAGCCAATCAACAGAGTCCACGTGTATAAGTGGGTTAATGTCTGCAAACAAAACAAAAAGCGGCCGAAAAGCCAAAATACTTTATGTATGTGGGCCAATTATGCACTTTTGTTTCCACAGAGAGCAATTAAACAATGCATTGGATCCAATTAAAGATGATCATTTCATTTCTGACCGCACAATCTCATCAAGGCTTGGTGGTGGTAAACTTGTTTCAAAATGTACTTCAGAAATAGTATTTAGTTACAATTTAACGCTATATTATTGTAATTAACAAATGACCAACAATGTCAAAATGTTAATTTTAAGAATGCTTCTTGAGACATCATTTCAGTAGCTACATGAACCCCTTACAAATAGTTCTATTAACTTTGTTGATGGTGTTTTCCGGGCACTATGTCATTTAAGCAGCACGACAGGGGTAAAAGGGTAATTCCCTTATTGGTCCGGATCATTAATACCGACCCGACCACATGAGTCAGGAGCCGAGCACTTAAGATCGTTAACCCGACCACTTAAAAATTGGATGACCGGGCAATTATCAGATCGACAGCAGCACTCTCAGTACAAAAAACTATTGTGACCGACCTCATGAAGACCGACCATATAGCGAGGCGTGCTCCAGAAGATAACACCCTATCATTGTGGATAAGATGACAAGTTATCCTATTTTCATGAGGAAAACTGGTGAGTTAATATCCTAATAGGATAAATGAAGTAAATGTAGTTTTTGGCTAGGAATCCTTATGGAAAAGGGGAATAGTTTTGACTAGGAATCCTTATGGGAAAAAGGAATAGTTTCAACTAGGAAATTCTTGTACAAATAGGAATATGATTTATACACTATTATAAATAGGAGGGTAGAGCATAGGTAAATGGGGTAACAAGTTGAAGGTTAAAAAGTGGGCATCAGAATCATCAAGCTCTGACTTGTAAACACAAAAAAGATCCGAGAAGCATATTTCAGTAATAAAAAGTATCATCCTGTTTGTGCCCGTGGACGTAGGTCGGACCAAGATCCGCCGAACCACGTTAAATCTCCTTTTTCGATTGGTGCATTTATCTGTTTTTTGCTAAGTTTGCCTTTGGTCCCCCATAACCAAACAAATTCACTATTGAAGGAGGATTGTCTCGGAGGTGATATTCCCATATTATCCTGAGACCAAAATCCACCGTCAACAAACTTCTCATAATAGAACCCATTGTTTTCAGAACTGAACCGGATATCGAACCGGTGATGTAAAATATCCAATGTGTCACTAGTTCGATCGGTTAAATCGTGTCCAACAAATCGATAAAACCGACTTACATAATAAATAATTTTATTGAATTAAAAATTTAAAATACAAAAAATGACTGATTTTGACCGATTTTTTGTAAATCCGGTTTTTTACCTTTAGTCGGACCTGACTCACGGTCGGATCCAGATTTGACCGGTCGAACCGCCAGTCAAATCCGATTATGAAAACAGTGATAGGACCAATGCGATCCTTCAGGTAAAAAAACCCAATGAAGATGCTAAAAAATCAACTTTATTCAACATAATATATTTTTTAAAATGAAATTAAATACATTCCTAATAGAAATTTCGGCAAAAATCTATGAATCCATCATGAGAGATGTTAGGTGTTGGAGTTTCTAAGGTCCCGAGGATCGATTCAAGCAAGAAACATAAGTGCGAATACATTGAAGAAGTTGCAGAATACTTACATCGATCGGTTGAGGCGATGCGGTGAAGAACAAAACTTTTTATGCCCTTTGAAACTCCTCCAAGGCTCACGGCAGTGGGCTGTTTTGGCTCATCATTTTCGGTCCAAGCTCCAAGCTCTTGGGTGGTGATTTTAAGCTCACAAGTGGGTTTCCCTATCACCTTTGTATGTCTCCAAATGTGTGCTATCACTTGGTGATTTTTGCCACAAAAATCACCTAGCTTCTCCTCTTCATGTCTCGGCAGTGAGCAGTTTTGAAGAAGAAAAAATCTGCCCATTTTGGCGTGAGAGAAGAGAAGGAAAGAGAGGAATATGTTGGTGGTTGGGTGAATTTGTGTATCTAATACACTTATGAATTTCCAAAATTCATTTTTCTAATTTTGCTTTCCAAAAGTCAAGCCATTAAAGGCTACAACCACTACATCCACTATTCATATCACTCAATCAATCAAGTGACAAGTTGTCACATCACTCAAAGTGACTAATAATTTGACGTTTGATGTGACTAATGATTTGAAGCTTGATGTGACTTGCGGGCCGTACTTGAATTCGAAATGCGAGTGCGCTCGCAAACACTCCCGGGCTCGGGTTCGCTAATTCCAAATTAACGAATTTTCCGTTGCGACGTAATTAAATAATTATGCCTAGCAAAATCACTATTCACGTCGCTAACGAATTAATTCTAAATTAACTCGTTCGCCCGAATTAAAATCTATTTCAATTCCGCGTCGAAATCCAATTTCGTATAATATATCGAATATATTATTTTATCGATTAATTCCAAATTAATCGTTTTCTCTCTTTAAATAATATTTTATCACAGATAAAATATCTCCGTAATAATCCCAGATTAATTTTCTTTCTCATCTAATTAATCCCAGATTAATAAAGTGCGAGTCATACGTCATCGGTGAATCTTCGGAACGACCATGAGATCCCTGGATATGTTGGCAGTAAATTCGGTCGTCGGACTATCCGAACATGTATGTACCTAGTACTACGTTTTTACCGATTTACAAGACATGGTTGGCTTCTAACAAGCATCATGTCTACCCAATTCTCCAGAAATATTCTTACTGGAATATGTGATCTGTATCAGGCGTAGTATACGTAGTATTGCGTATTTCGATCCAGTATCGGATGTCACATGTTAGGCCTGAGGCTGGAATTGTGTCTGCCCCGTACGAAGCACATATCGGATCTCTGGTAACTAGTCTCTATATCGGATAAACATGACCTAGTCATTTTATCCCGATGACTGCAGTACATAAGAGAACCAGTTCTGTATCCTACATGACCATCATCTCCACTATGACTGGAGTGATACTTCCGTCTTGACATAACACCCAACACACTACGATTCTCAATATACCCAGCAGAGGCGTACACAGAACCTGTTAAAGCCCTGGACGACCAAAACAAAAGTATATTGATTGTCGCAAGTATTAGTGGTGCAAGTCTCAGGTTAAGACCAAATACACCTACCCTGATTTCGGACTTCCATAGACACATAGTCATACTACCAATGGAATTCCGAGGGGTCTATCCAGAACGAAGCTGTTTTTCGTACCATCGGTAAACACAACCTCATATTACACTTGTATGAGTATCCTATACCCAAATATATGAGAACTATGTTGTTATGCCCTCACAACGCGCACAAGTATAATACTAGTCTTTCCCGTATTATCGATGTCCAATCTCGATAATACTCTGACTATGGATATTTAATGATTAAACCTTCGTGGATTGATACTGTCTCATATCATCTTAATCCATGAACTAATCATATGGACCTTTCATCATTTATACATCTTGGTGATCTAATCACAAATGATAAAAGAGCAATTTCCTTTGTCACATAGTTAATTTGTACAACAACACCATGATCTGTACAAAATAGTGACGCTATGAGTCATAACTGTCCAACATTAGGACTAGCCCAACTACCAAAATAATATCTTATTCAAGGTTAATTTTCTTTTAAACAAAATCAAACAAACCCAAAAGATCAATGCTACAAAAAGGGGAGGACAATACCTTACAGACACTTAATGAGATCCCAGAATCATGTGGGGAAATGTTGCAAAAGAAGGGATCCAGTAGAAGTATTATCTCAGCAAGCAAGCAAGCACATCCTCCTGATTGTGGTCGTCACTGGGATGCATTTGTGTTGGAAGACTTCAGGTTTACATCAACTACATCTTCTTGCTTTGTTGAAGAAAGTGTTTCCATTTCTGGTAATGCTGCCGCAATTTTATATTGAAACCAGCCTTGACACTGGTTTCAATCACCTTAGCTACAGTGAGATAGGTGTAAAAATTGTAAGTAAGAATTTATGTATGTATAGCATTGCTCGCAAACAAAAATGTGAAACATAAACATAACATTGAGTTCATGTTTTTGTTTTTCCCTATGTCAAAAGTCTACTGAACTTAAGCATTAACATCCTACATGTGGAATCAAAACACTCTGAAAACAGAGTTGCAGTGAATAAAGGTAGAACACCATTATTACTGCAGGGGCACCATCTTCATTAGTTAAACCGATTTCTATCATTGCCATTAACACACATTCTTTCAAAATCACCATTATCAGAAATATGACTACCATAGCTTTTAACCAATAACTAAAAATGGATAATAATATTTCAGGAACAAAAATGCTACAAGATAACCCTTCTCAATTCCAAGGTAGTGCAAAGCTTATTCATTACTAATATAATCATAGAAAATCCATAGCCCAACAAAAGTTTACAGTGAACCTACTAGAAACTATGGATCTAACAACTATAGATCCAAAAGAAGATCATTGAACAAAGAGACTGAAAATGAAATACAAAACAGTTTAAACGACTTTATTAATCAATTATTCCAACCAAGACAGTAAATTTGAACTCCAAGGGGTTGCCTCAGTGGTAAAGGCTTTGGGCTTGAGTGGTTTGCTCCCTCTCAGGTTCAAGGTTCGAATCTCACTAGATGCATTTCCTTGGGGCCATGCCCCATGGTGTGAAAAGCCAGCGACTTACCCTGATTTGTGTTGGGAAACTTCTGATGGCACGGGGCACAGGTCCCGAGGATTAGTCTAGGTGCGCGTAAGCTGGCCCGGACACCACAGTTATAAAAAAAAGACAGTAAATTTGTACCTTTTATCCACAAGATTTGTTTTATTCCCAACAAGAACAAAGATTACGTCACTACCGCGCTCAATGAGAACCTCTTCAATCCACTTGGAAGTGTTTAGGAAAGATTGCCTACCTAAAACACATGTGACAAGAAACCCACTTGGATTCAAAATCCAAGCAAACCCCAAGCAACGGACATAACCCCAAGAACCGCGAATATGATTTTGTAGAAACAAAGCCCTTCCAAGGCCACAAAGAAGACCCACAAAGAACTTGCCTTTGAGAACCTTTAAGATGAATCATTGTAGTGTTTTGCTAGCAATGGAGACGCCACTAAGTTTGCCAAAACTTAGATAAGTCGATTCAAACTTGAAAAGGGGAATCCCTCCCTTACAAGAATTCGGCCATAGCCAAAGCTTTAAGCTTTTTAGTTTTTTAAAAATTTTGTTGGTTGTTGCCCAAATGAAAAAGAAAGAAAGCTTAAATAGTGATACAAAAGAAACCCTAAAGGCATAAAGACAACAATGCCCCTAAAAACGAAATTACACAAATATCAAGTCTTTAAGTCTTCAAATGCCTAGGAAGCTTTATTCTAAATTGATTTGGGCCAAGTGAAATGGTTTTGGGCCCTTTTCATCGAAACCCACATGCATCTCTATTTGTTTGTTGCAGTCGGCCATAAAACTCTGAACTAATCCCGTCATTGCTTCTCTGAGCCTTTTGGTCATCTGCCTCGTAATTGGCCCTTCTGGTACTTGTAATGCGTCATTTGGTTTGTTGTCGGCCTGGATCATGTCATCCCCTCCCTCTTGAAAAGTATTCGACCTCGAATATGTACCTGCATCAAAAGGAGTTAAGTCATAAACATAAATGTAACAGACACGTTATACTTACCTTGTAAATCCAGCTTGTATGCATTGTCATTAATCCATTCCAAAACTTGAAATGGACCATCCCCTCTCGGTTGTAGCTTAGATTTACGTTCTTCAGGAAATCTCTCATTGCGCATGTGTACCCAAACCTAATCGCCAGGCTGAAATACCACACGTTTTCTTCCCTTATTAGCATGAGAAGTATATTGCTCATTCTTTCGTTGTATTTGCTCTCTTGCTTTCTCATGTATGTACTTCACCAAATCGGCTTTTCGTTTTCCATCTAGCCCCGTATGCTCATCAACAGGCAAAGGTAACAAATCCAATGGAGTTAGTGGCTGAAAACCATAAACAATTTCAAAAGGTGAAAATGATGTAGAAGAATGAATGCTACAATTATATGCAAACTCAATAAATGGCAAACAATCTTCCCAACTCTTCAAATTCTTGCCAACTATAGTGCGCAATAATTGAGATAAAGTCCTATTAACTACCTCTGTTTGTCCATCAGTCTGTGGATGACATGTGGTAGAATACAATAGTTTGGTGCTTAGTTTAGCCCACAACACCTTCCAAAAATGGCTAAGGAACTTAACATCTCTATCAGATACAATACTCCTAGGTATACCATGGAGTCGCACTATGTCTCTGAAAAATAAATCTGCAATGTTTGTAGCATCATCGGTTTTATGACATGCAATAAAATGAGCCATTTTACTAAACCTATCAACTACAACAAATATCGAATCTCTTCCTCTCTTTGTCCTAGGCAAACCTAACACAAAATCCATCGATATATCAACCCAGGGTTCACTAGGTACAGGCAAAGGAGTATACAAACCATGTGGCATTAATTTAGATTTAGCATGCTTACATGTTAGACATTTATCACAAATACGCTCAACATCACGTTTCATTTTAGGCCAAAAAAAGTGCTAATGTAAAATAGCTAAAGTCTTAGTAATCCCAAAATGCCCCATCAAACCTCCCCTATGCGCTTCCTTCACAAGCAACTCACGCATACTACAAGCAGGAACACACAACCTGTTCGCTTTAAATAATAATCCGTCATGAATGTAAAACTTTCCAAAAGATGACTTTGCACAAGTAGCAAAAATCTCACCAAAATCAGAATCACACTCATATAATTCCTTAATCAAATCAAATCTCAACATCCGTGCATGCATTGAAGTAAGTAAAACATACCTGCGAGATAATGCATCGGCCACTATATTTTCCTTACCTTGCTTGTAGCGTATAACATATGGAAATGGCTCAACGAATTCCATCCATTTTGCGTGTCGCTTATTCAGCTTACCTTGACCCTTCAAGTGTTTTAATGATTAATGGTCGGTGTGGATCACGAACTCTTTAGGCCACATGTAGTGCTGCCATGTCTCAAGTGCTCTCAAAAGCGCATATAACTATTTGTCATACGTGGGGCACCTCAAAGCTGCTCCATTCAGCTTCTCACTAAAATAAGCTATTGGCCGCTTTTCTTGCATGAGAACTGCTCCAATACCTAATCCTGATGCGTCGCACTCAATCTCAAATGTCTTCTCGAAGTTGGGTAGTGCTAAAATGGGTGCACTGCATAACTTCGCTTTAAGGTCCTGGAATGCTCGCTCTTGCGCCTCGCCCCATTGAAAACCAATCTATAGAAGCTCGCTAACCCATGAAAGCTTCGGACTTCTGTCACTGTAGTTGGTGTAGGCCATTCCTGAATTGCCTTTACCTTCTCCACATCTACCTCGATGCCATCTGCACTGACCGGCGTAAACACACACGTATAACGCAAGCGCACGTATCGTTCAAGTAGTATAAAAAATATCGATCCCACGAGGACTTAATTCCTACTGTTGTTATTAATTATTGAATCTATTTAATTACAAATATCTAATTAAAAGAGAGAATGGAATTGATTGCTTGATTGATTTGGTTGATTGTAGATTTGCTAAATAAATAAATAAAAAGATAAAAGAAAATACTAAGGAAAATAAAAGATAAAAAGATATAAGGTTGTGAATTCTTTTAATATCATTTAAAAGATGAAGTGATTATTTTATGTTTGTGTAATAAACCTGTTTACTAACCTGGAACACTAAATTATGTAAAAACCTCTTCCGATGGTCAACTACAAATACCCAGTATAACCCAATTGAACCATATTCCTATGTCAACCACATTACCTGGATTCATTAAGTCTAAGTTCCAATTATGGCTACCCCCGCCCGACAGGTATATTCCTATCCTGTAAGGAAATCTATTAAAGGGTTATCTATCCTCAAGGAAGATCGTGGGCTATTAAGTCTAAGGCTGAAACCTAAAATCCCTATGTCTAGTTCATTTTAGATTTACCATATCAATCTTATTGGTGATCAGACAATAAGAAGCATTAAGCTTAAGACTTAATAAGTAAACCTATAAATTATCCAAACTATAAAATAATCCCTTATAAACTAGTGATATTAAAAGTCATCACAACCCCTAGTTAACTAACACATAACTAGGACTAATAAAAACATAAAAATAAAAGACATAAAATAAAAATACTGAAAAGTAAAATAAAATAAAATGTTAAGGTAAAATGAATTAATTCTACTACTACTTATTTAGATATCTCCCATTAAAATAATATATAAACTTGTGATTATTACCAGCCATAAAGGCGGAACCAAAATAACCAGCCATAAAGGCGGAACCAAAATAACCAGCCATAAAGGCGGAACCAAAATAACCAGCCATAAAGGCGGAACCAAAATAACCAGCCATAAAGGCGGAATATATGTTTTATTACCCACCGACCAATCTGGCGGTATCCTGATTAAGTCCAATTTAAATAGTAAATATATTATTTTTAAGGGAGATTAATCTAAATAGTAATAGTAAAAGAAATTACCTTTCACCCGAACATAAAGAAATTACCTCATCACGGTAAATAGTAAAAACTGTAAAAAGTAAATAGTAAATAGTAAAAACTGTAAAAGAAAGTAAAAAGTAAAAATTAAATTACTATTATTACAAAAAGTAATTAAAATTATTTACAAAACTAAAAAAAAGTAAAAACTAAAAGAGTTTAGAGAGAGAAACTCTCTCTTTAGAAGGAATTGAAGAGAGAGGATGGGATACTGAATTCTGAAATCGGGTGCTCAATTTATAGGCGTCGGTAAGGGGTGAGCGTCGCGACGCTGGAGGTATAGCGCGCGTCGCGACGCTGGCTACAGTGAAAACGTGGCTCAATCCTGGCTTGACACGTGGCGAGGCGGCAAAGAGATCCGATGACGTGGCACTGTTCATGACGTCATCGCTTACGTCAGACTGATGATGTGGCACTGTTCATGACGTCATTGATGACGTCATCATGATGTGAGATTGTCGGCAGCGTCTGATCTTGACACGTGGCATGAGCGCACTTTAGCACGACCGTTGTGATGTTGACACGTGTCCTGGCGCACGTTAGCGTTGATGATGATTGTCGGCACCGTTGTGATGATGACACGTGGCAGCGCACGTTAGCAAGTCTTCTGTGATGGTGACACGTGGCACGGCGCACGTTAGCAAAGTCAAACTTTTCAAATTGTTGACCCGTTGACCACGGCGCACTTTAGCAGATCCGGTGCACGCTGGGCGTCGCGGCGCGCAAGGCTCCAGCGTCGCGACGCGCATAAGAAGGAATTTTTCCTGTTGACGCATTTTTGTCCAGTTTTGTCCCAAATTGCTTCCAGTGCTGTCCACACTTTAATTATCTGCAAAATAACAACAAAACACATCAAAACGTTCATAAATCTCGAGAAACAATACAAAACATTAGGTCAATGAGTGGGAAATAGTGATATAAATACCACTCATCATGCACTCACAACAAAGCCAAGAAAAACAATTCTATCCATGCAAAATGTGCATTTTTCAGAGTTAGCATACAATTGTTCTTTTCGTAAAACATCAAGTACATGCTTCAAATGCATCACATGCTCATCTATTGTTTTACTGTAAACTAAGATGTCATCAAAATAAACCACAACAAACTTACCTAAAAATGCACGCATAACATGATTCATCAATCTCATAAATGTGCTAGGTGCGTTTGAAAGACCAAATGACATAACTAACCATTCATACAAGCCATATTTAGTCTTAAATGCAGTTTTCTACTCATCTCCCTCTCTCATGCGAATTTGATGGTATCCACTCTTTAAGTCAATCTTACTAAAAATTTTGGAACCATGCAATTCATCCAACATGTCATCTATTCTAGGAATGGGGTGACGATACTTTACCATAATATTGTTGATAGCTCGACAATCAACGCACATACGCCACATCCCATCTTTCTTAGGAACTAGAAGTACTGGTACTGCACAAGGGCTCATGCTTTCCCTTACATACCCCTTATCCATCAATTCCCGTACTTTCCTTCGTAGCTCATTTGTCTCATCGGGATTGCTCCTATAAGCCGGTCTGTTAGGAATGACTGCTCCAGGTATGAAGTCTATCTGATGCTCAATACCTCTAATGGGTGGAAGCCCACTAGGTATGTCCTCTGTCAGTACGTCACTGTAATCATGCAAAAGAGATGAAATAGACACAGGAAGTAAAGTGTCAGTGTTAGTAAAATAAATATGAGGCTCCTTATAGACTAACAATAGCATGAGCTTGCTAGCCTTGAACGCTTTCCTCGCTTCACCCTCACCCATGTATAAACTCTTTTTAACTCTCCCTTTTGTTTCCCCCTCACGTTCACTCACACTCCCCTTGGGAACTCCCACAGCCTTGGCCTTATTTTTCCCACCAGATACATCACTCTCACTAGTCTCACCCAAGGCGGTGTTTCCCTTCGCTCTCTCTTTGTCACGCTCAAGTTGCAACTTAACCTGATCCTCATGGACTTGTGCAGGTGTAATTGGGTATAATGTAATGGGTTTTCCCTTATGCTGGAAAGAGTACTTGTTCTTGAACCCATCATGAATAACCTTCTTATCAAACTGCCACGGTCTGCCCAAAAAAATATGTCCGGCATACATCAGTATCACATCACATAAGACACCATTTGTGTATGGCCCAATGGTAAAGCTCAACAATATCTGCTTTGTCACACTTATTTCCCCACAATCATTTAACCACTGCAACTTGTAAGGCTTCGGGTGTCTCAAGCAACTCAACCCAAATCGCTCAATCAAAGTTGTGCTAGCAACATTAGTACAACTGTCCCCATCTATGATCATACTACACCCCTTGCCATTCACACGGCACCTAGTATGGAATATGTTCTCCCTCTGCTGCACACTCTCATCCTCTACAACATGTGCACTCAAAGCACGCTTGACAACTAAGGATAAGTTATCCAGCGGGTATGCAGCTCCCTCATGGTCACTAGCATCCTCCAACTCTGGCATCTCCTCCTCAACCTCACCATCGGTAGAGTACACATCTCCATTCTTTTTATCAATCACTAAGGTACGCCTATTGGGACATTGTGAAACATAGTGTCCCATGCCCAAACACTTGAAACACTTGACATCCTTAGTTCTAGCAGTTGTACCCTCAGGTTTTGGTCTAGTTTTGCTCGGTTCTGCAGCCTCTTTACCCTTGGCACTAGGTTCGGCCTTAGGCTTATTAAAGCCTCCACTGAAATCACCTCTAGGCTTGTCAAAGCCTCCATCTTGCTTCTCATTCGGAACCCATTTCTCTTTCCATGCAGAAGTAGCCTGAGTACCAAATCTAGATGTTGACTTTTTCTTGAGTTGCATTTCTGTCTTGATAGCTATGTGAAGCATATCCTCCAAATCAACATAATGATGCAACTCCATCATGTTTGCAATCTCTCTATTCAAGCCCCCTAGAAACCGTGCCATAGTAGCTTCTGCATCCTCAACTACATTTGCCCTGATCATGGCAACTTCCATCTCTGTGTAATAGTCCTCAACACTTTTGGTCCCCTGATACAGATGTTGTAGTTTCTGATACAACTCCCTATAGTAATGGCTGGGTATAAATCTCTTTCTCATGAGACCCCTAAGTTATGCCCATGTCTGAACCGGTCTCTCATAGTTTCTCCTCCGAGTAGAGACAAGCTGATCCCACCAAATCATAGCATAATCGGTAAACTCAATTGCTGCCAGACTGATATTATTCTCGTCTGAGTAGTGATGACAGTTGAAAATCAATTCTATTTTCTTTTCTCATTCTAAATTAGCTTCAGGATCATTCTTGCCTTGGAATGTTGGTATCTTGATCTTGATGCTACCTAGATCACCATCTACATCTCCTCGCCTACCATATCCTCTCCGATCATAATCCCATCTTCTGGCATCAAATGCACCTCTATCATCAAACCGTCTATCCCTCATATCATTCCTCCTAGCAAACCTCCTATTAGGCCTCCTATCATGCCCAGACTGAAATCTCTCCTCCACATCATCAAAACCATCAGAATCATCAAACTCATTTTCAGCTTCCTCTTCATCTGGTGGTACATACTGTGGTGGTACACGGTGAGGTGGCACATTGTGAGGTGGTGGTACATTCTGAGGTGGTGGTACTCTGGGACCGCTACCAGTTTAAATACTCTCTACACTCTTGGACAATCTCTCCAAAGCAGTATTCATGTTCTCCATCATATCTGTAAAATTTCCTATCCAAAGCCTCAAGCTTCTCATCAGTAGTTAGACTTGCCATCTCAACACTAAACAAACAGATTAGAAATAACAAGAAAGTAAAGCAAATATGTAAATCCTCACAATCTCACGTGTTTACACTCGAATGATATCACTCCACTCGTGTTTGCACTCTATTGGCTTTTACCCGATACTGTGCTCACAATCACTGCCTTTTACCACTCTTGAGTTCGTCCTCAATTCAAATGTGAATCACACTCAATCCAAGAATACAAACCAAATGTAGTCCTCAAGCCAGCATGAAACACAAAGGTCTAATAATATATATGGGTCAAGTGGAAACAAAATGCGAACAGGAATAGCAACGACGAAGACTCAATCAATAATACTTAAACTAGAGTATTTGGAATAATGAAGTGAACAATTAGCACAATGGAAAAAAAATAAGCATGCAAATTCACAGTCGTATGCAATTTCGGGAGAAAATTTGGCACCGCTATAGAAATTTTGATGGGATGCCCTCCACGGGCACCTAAATGATAATATGGAACAAACTAAATTCAACCAAAAAAAATCACTTTTTACTTTTTTTTTTGCTCAAGTGATCACTATCACTCAAGTCTCTTTTTCTTTTCTTTCCTTTTTTTTTTATAACGTCAGATGCTAAATGTGGTTATGATTTCAGAGGCTGATTTAGGTTCTGATTTCATAGGCTGGTTTTCAAAGCCTGATTTCAGAGTCTGATGAGGGTCTGAATTCAGAGGCTGCTGGTCGGTGTCTGATTTCAGAGTCGAATAAGGGTCTGATTTCAGGGCCTGAATTCAGAGGCTAATTTTCAGAGGTTACTGGTCAGGATCTGAGATCAGACCAGAGGCTAAGTTTCAGGGTCTGATCTCAGAGTCTGATTCAATGATTAAGTTTCAAGGTATGAACTCAGAGTCTGATTTCAGAGGCAGATTTCAAAGGTTACATTTTAGGTCTGATTTCAGAAGCTAAGATTTCAGGGTCTGATTTCAGACTTCACTTAGTTTTTCAGGGTCTGATTTCACACTTCACTAGGGTTTAGAAACAAAACACACAGCCGCCAAGAACATGCTTATTTCTTAAACATATGCTAAAGAACAGGATGACTATGAGGAACTGATAGGAAGAACAGAACAGAAGCCCAGAACTGGAAAAAGTGATAAAGATGAACTGATATGCAACTAGGATGAACTGACAGGAAGAACAGAACAAAAAAAAATTCAGAACTGGAAAATGATAAAAGATGAACTGATATGCAGAACAACAAAAGCAGATCCAGAGTATGAACAAAACAAAAACAGAAACAAGATCCAACAAGAACTGAAACGAAAATAACAAAGAACAAAATAAAAACAGTATCAAACAAAAGGAAAGATAAAAAAATTAGACATTGGAACCCTGAGCTCTAGATACCAAATGACAAGAAACCCACTTGGATTCGAAATCCAAGCAAACCCCAAGCAACGGACAGAACTCCAAGAACTGCGAATATGATTTTTTAGAAACAAAACCCTTCCAAGGCCACAAAGAAGACCCACAAAGAACTTGCCCTTGAGAACCTTTAAGATGAATCCTTGTAGTATTTTGCTAGCAATGGAGACGCCACTAAGTTTGCCAAAACTTAGATAAGTCGATTCAAACTTGAAAAGGGGAATCTCTCCCTTACAAGAATTCGGCCATAGCAAAAGCTTTAAGCTTTTTAGTTTTTTATAAATTTCGTTGGTTGTTGCCCAAATGAAAAAGAAAGAAAGCTTAAATAGTGATACAAAAGAAACCCTAAAGGCATAAAGACAACAATGCCCCTAAAAGCGAAATTACACAAATATCAAGTCTTTAAGTCTTCAAATGCCTAGGAAGCTTTATTCTAAATTGATTTGGGCCAAGTGAAATGGTTTTGGGCCCTTTCCATCGAAACTCACATGCATCTCTATTTGTTTGTTGCAGTCGGCCATAAAACTCTGAACTAATCCCGTCATTGCTTCTATGAGCCTTTTGATCCTCTGCCTCGTAATTGGCCCTTCTAGTACTTGAAATGCGTCATTTGGTTTGTTGTCGGCCTGGATCATGTCAACATGAATCAACCAAATTAGATTGAAGTTGTCATCAATCTCATTTGTTCTTGGTCCTGACTATTTTCATCTACAGTCTCATGTGTTCGCTTTAATGATTTTGATCCTATTGAAATATATTCAAAGAGCGACACATTTCTTGACTCTATTATCATATTCTTATCTGGAGTCTCAAATTTATTCATAAGAAATTGATAAGTACAGATATTATATGCATATCCGATAAAAATACAATCAATAGTTTTTTATCCTATCTTCACTGTTTTAGGTAAAAAAATAATCGTTTTAGCAAGACACCCCCATATTCATAGGTATTTGTAATAAGATATTCTATATTTCCATAATTCATAGAGGGTTTTGTCATTTCCTTTTCGGGGTACCTTATTTAAAAAGTAGTTAGCTGACAAAACAACTTCCTCTCTCATATTCGGAGGTAACCCATAATTTATCAATAGTGCATTCATCACCGAAAATAATAAAATATTTATTACCACCCATTGTTTGAATGAATTTAAACCACATATACCACTGTGGATTTAGATAAAGTGATTCAGTGTTCCTATTGATTGTTTGAGATGAAGATTTAATTAGTTTTTCCTTAACACATGATTCACATTGAATCAATTTGGAATGTGGGTATATATTTCATGTTAATTACCTTACCCAAATAATTAAGCATGTCCTAATCTAGCATGCTATAAATTATGAGACTTAAGCAAATAAACAGGAAATATGTCTCATTCATCTTAAGGATACCATCCCATCAGATACATATCTCTTGCCCACATACATTTTGTTTTGGACAAAACTTTCAGGTTCAATCTCAAACATTATCCAAAACCATGCTTATTCAAAAACGATATTGACAAGAAATTTTCTTAATTTCTAAAGTGAACAAACCATTGTCTAGTGTCAACACATTTTCTTGACCTTTTGTTTTGAAAAAAATCGAATTTTCCATACACAGTCTTTCCTCAATTTTTTATTGGTTTACAAGAAGTAAACTACATCTTGTGACAATACACATTTTAGTAAACTGTTTTTTTTTAGCAGTTTTAGTATTAATCCATTTTAGATCACTCAGAAATACTTATACTACATGAAGTAAGCGTATAATTTAGATGGTTAAGGTCACTTATCCATCCTATTTAGAGCACATGCAACTTAAACTATGCTGTAAATATTCCAACAGTGATATATGAAGATGATGTTGCATGTATTGCACAAACTAGAGGAGTGTACATCAAGTGATTGATACATAACCAAACACATGTCATCTAAATTCTTCTTCATTCATGAGCTCCAGCAGAGCAAGCAAATTGATGTCAAGCAAATATGTTCCACTGATAACCTTACAAATTTATTTACGAAAGCTTTACTGACATCTACCGTTGAAAAGCTTATATATAGCATTGGCATGCGTCGACTTACTAAATTATCGTAATGATATCTTTTAAGGGGGGGCATTTCATCAAAGCTGTATTGTATTTTTTTCCTTCGACCAAGTTTGTCCCACTAGGTTTACTGACAAAATTTTAATGAGACAATGTTAAGTCAGATAATTATCGTAAAATTAAATGATATGTCCCAAGGGGAAGTTTTGTAAATAATATGGTTCCTCACTGTAATATTTGCAATTTTAGTTTATCACTCATTACTTGAGGATAATAATTTTAACATAATTTCTATCTATAAATAGAGAGCAACTCTCGTAATTTTTATTCATTCAGTTAAAATAATAAAGCCTGCAACTTTGCAAAGTAGTATACTCTCTTCTATTTCCTTATATTTTTATAACAGTTTTTTGTTTGTAGTTTTTAACGAAGTGGTCATGGTGTCCCCAATGGGACGTGACTTAGTGGTATAAAATTTAGAATCTGACCTTCAGGTATTGAGTCCGAATTTAGGAAGTACGTTTCTTGAAATAGCATGTGACAATCGAAGATTTTATCTACTTCGTTTGAGTCCGAAATGAGTGGTTTAGTGGCGTAATTTCCAACGATTTCAAAAAAAGTGGTTATGGTTTTTTTAAACAACTGAAAATATAAATTAAGAATTCCCATTTATTTTTAAAATAAATTAAATATGAGGAACACGTGCAGAGCGCGTGATAACTTACTTGCCGACCTTTTAGCTTTACTCTAAGCCGTTTCGTTTCACTACCAAAATAGTCAAGTGTCTCACAATAGAGAGAGAGAGAGAGAGATGGCGTTGAGAATAGCCGTCCTTCGCCACGTTCGAGTTCCGGTTCAAACCCTAACCCTAACCCGAACCGGATCAAAACAGCTGCAGCAATGGAGTGTGTTGGGTTCTCTACGGATGATGTCATCTCACGACGATCATTTGACAAAAGAAGAGGTCATTCAGAGAGTCCTTTCTGTTGTAAAGTGCTTCCCCAAAGTCGATCCCGCCCAGGTCTTTCTTTCATTTATTCCCGTTTCTCCTTTTTCATTTTTTTAATATGATTTACTGGGAAATCTATTTTTGATTCAATTTCTTGATTTCGTGATTTTATTCGCCATATTGATTACATATGGGGAAGGATACTGAACTAAATTGACCACCACTGTTAGGGATTCAGTTTTATTTAATCCTCCAGCTAATGTTTGATGGCATGTGCCTTGCTAAAGCCCAAGGGGTGTGATGGCAAAGGGCTTAGAAATTTGTTGCTAGGTCCGGGTTCGAGTCCGGTGATGCATTTCTTGTAGGAGCCTAGGGATGCCGATGATTTTATCTGTTTCGAGCCCGGGTTGGGTGATTTGGCAGCGGGGTTTCCAACGTTTGCAAAAAAAAAATATGCCTTGCTAAAAGTTGTGAATAGCTGTAATTTCCGATTTTGTCTCGTTCATGGCTTAGTAATGTTTCAGTTGAATATCGATAGTAGAGTGTTTGCTCCCCCAACAATAATCTTCTATCCAAGGTTCTTCAAATCATAATGTAGTAGAGCCCGGTGAGCAGCTTTAGCTAAATTCGAGCATTTCATTTTGCTTTAGATATAGAACTTTGCATATTTGGAGATGCTCTCGTTATTGCCACTTTCCCAGGAAGATGGTTAGCTAGTAGATTGCTACTTCCAAACCATGCCTCAAATCACATTTATGGCTATACAATCTCGTGGATCTTAAATCTTAATAGTAATTCTGTAACCTTAGCTTTTCTTTCTGTTTGGCGTATTTTCTTAAACTTGTTTTATCTTTTTTCCAGCTATGTTAATGTCTCTTGAGTAAAAGAAAAAGTTCAATTATATGACAGATATAAGTTTCAGAAAATACATGGATCTTATTTGTTTTTCACTGCTTGTAGAGCCTATGCTTCATTTCCCATTAGTTACTTAAATAATGTCTTGTTGAATTTTTATATCATCATTCATTGGGTTTTTCTTCATGCCATGTCACATCCACACATTGTCATTTTATATCTAACATGTGGTTTTGTTTAGCCATAAGTATAAGATTTTCTTTTGCATGTTATGGAAAAAATAATATTCTAATAAATTTTTCATGCTACCATGCATGCCGTTGATTTGCTTGTCAATTTCTCATACTTAGTAGTAATAATTCAGGTGACTGCTGATGTGCATTTCCAAAAGGATTTGGGCTTGGATAGCTTGGACAATGTCGAGATTGTTATGGCTCTAGAAGAGGAGTTCAAGCTTGAAATCCCAGACAAGGAAGCTGTTAGGATTGATGCGTGTAATCTTGCTATTGAGTATATCTATAATCATCCAATGGCTAGTTGATTTGAATAAGGAGACTTCTCCCCGTGAATTTATTTGGAAAAAATAAAAATAAAAATTAGACCCTGTTTTTGCTTGGATTGGGTGTTTGTTTGTATGGATTTAATCCCTGCAAGGGTGGTGGAAAATAATCTGTATCTGTCTGATAAAGAGTAGAATTTGCAGAACCAGAATCTTATGACTTTTGTTGTTTTTCTGCTGAAATACAATTCTGCATTTGGATGTTGTGTTTTGGTTATTTTATCATTATCCTTATTTGAGATGCATATTTGCCTTCTTTTCATCTCTTGGCCTGGTTTAAGTGCGATTTTGTCTTGTTGAGTTGCAGTTATGTGTCTTGGAGTCAAATGCTTGAACTGAGTACATCAAATTTTGCTGAAAATAATGCGAGCATATATACAGTTTTTGTACCCAGCCGTTTGATGCTGCTTATATTGTTTAAATTCTTTCATTTTTCTGCTTACTGCTTATGCTTCTAGGAAACCTGGTTGTACTAGTGTTGCAAATTCTCTTATGGTGGTGGTTGAACTATTTTGGTGATCACAGTGCCTTCTGTATTGTGGACGAGGATAAGGAGGAGAATGTCGCCCTTCTCCTAAGGTAGATGGAATACGAATTCATTCGTTCTTAAAATGCCAGTTTTAAAGGAAATTAGAGGTCATGTGTTGCCTCACATATGCTCAATATTATGTACTTCATTCAGCAGGGTGGTCATATTTCTTTTATTTACGTAGTTCTTTGCATGTTTAGACATGGATGATGATCCCGTTGTTCAGTAAACGGATGGTACATGTTCTGTTCTTTCCTCTGTACTCTTCAGTGTCAGTTTTGCACTGTAAATTTAACCTGTCATTTGTTAGTCAATGGATTTAAACTCTCTCCAGCTTCATTTTTAATGCAATGCAAGTCAATTTTCATCGTCTTGCAAATTGATTTTCATGATGCTAACCTAGCATAATGACTTGAATAGGTGAAATTATACAAGCGAAGCATCTCTGAGATAATCAAAGCCCTCTAGGCTGATAAATTCCTATTGAAAAATCATTGTAACAGTTGGGATTAGCTTCATTCACAAATGATGCACTAAGAACAACCACAATGAGCCATTCTGATAACTTGAAATCGTTGAACCCCAAGCATGTTTGTTTATAATTGAGACAGCTAATGGTTTGCTCAAAAATGAAAACACTCACGAGGCTTGAGAGCTTTCCAGTTTACACTAGAACTCTTTTTAGGCCCAAGATTCTCATTAGTGAATATGGCCCAGCCCATAATTGCCAACCAGTTAAACGCGAGTATCACAGAGAATAAATGATACCGTAGCACACGTTAACACCTCCCTCCTTAAACCCCCAGTTCAAAACAAAGCTCAGTTCATTTCATTTCAAAAATCGAAATGCAACAACAGCAACGCAGATAAGGAAAAAAAAAAAAAACACGGAGGCTTCTGAGTGAGAGGTAATAAAGAAGGAAAAAAAATGGCGAACCTTCAGACGGCAATGGACTCCGCATTCTGGGACCAGCCAATATCGTCGCCACGAACCCTAGAAGGCTCCGCTAACTCAATCCCCGGCGGGCCATTTCCGCTGGACGCGGCTCGAGCCAGCCGAGCACTTAGAATCCAGCAGCTCTCCTTTTTGGGCTTAGGGTTTCCTTTGGGTATAATTCCCTCTTATGCCCCCCCTGCTTCTCAGAAAGAGCTAGGCTCTTTCTCTCTACAGTCTCTTCTGCTTAGACCATCTATTTCTAACTGGTAATCTAACCACGTGCTTAGATTGGAGCTTGTAAATTAGCTGGGTTTTTTTTTTTTAATGTTTATTATTATTATTTTTTATTGTGTTGTACAGGTGGCTTGGATTGGTTGGGCAGTTTCGTCCGAAGAAGCTGATTTCTGATATCAGAAGAGAGTTTTCAACTGCTGAGGATTTGGAGCTCTCTGTATTCAAAGCGGCGGCTAAGCATGTTTTGGATAAATCTCTTTATTCAATTGCTTTATGTTCACAGCTTTCTGTTGGTCCCTCAACATCCTTGTTGTGGAGCACAGAGCGGCACGGCGATAAGAAAGGAAAACGTAGCAAGTTTATGCTCTATCACAAGGCATGGATTTCCATTTACTTCATTCTTTATATCTTTTTCCATTAAGAATAGTGTAGCTAATGACCTATGGATTTTTTGTGGCCCTCAAATTAGATCAGTTGATCCTGTTATGCAATTTGTATTTTGGTTTCGTATTTATAGAGATATGTTATGTATATCTGGCTATCTGCAGCTTCCTAGTCATGACATTACCCTAGAGGCTGCATGGCCTCAGCTGTTCATTGACCATAAAGGGCAATATTGGGATGTTCCTGAGTCAGTATCCTTAAATATGGCATCACTTGCATCAGATTCTGGGTTGAGATACCGCTTTGGTATACAAAAAAATGGTGGAGAGCCTGAAAATGTTAATGCCGTAGATGGTGAGACACCTGCTGCTCTGATGCCTGGATTATGTGCAAAGGCTGCCGTTTCATATGAGCAGAGCAAGGACTTCTGGAGAAAAAAGGAGACCAAGGAGGATCTCATCATAAAGACAGACAAGGGTTCTTTTTGGCGTCCAGCATACGATGTGCGCCTTAGAGAACCTCATGCAGCCATATCCGCAATCATTGGTAACTTTGCTTTCTCATAATTTCAACCTTGTGCTATTTGTTATTTTTGGAATTCTGCTAGTGGCTATTTTAACTCTCTCCCCCTCTCTGTGTGTTCTAACTTCTAAGTCATAATTTCAAAATGAAGGTTGGAATTTGTATGACCTTTATTATTATTATTTTTGTTGGGGATTTACTGCCAGAATTGTTTGCATTCGAATAAGCAATATCATAATTATCATTTTACATAAATATTTGTCAACAAGTACTAGCTCATTTGGTCAAGACACCCCTACTTCATATAGTAGGTCTTAGATTTGATTCCTCACGGTGGCTTGAGTGGATAAGTATTAGCCTTCGGGTCTGGTTCTATTACTATAGGCCTTATTATGACAGTCTTCGAGTCTTGTTCTCACAGCCTTCGAGCATGGTTCTATCAACCCACGGGCCTTGTTCTCATCCCCTTTAGAGCTTAATCAATGTTGATTAAGCCTTTTTATCACATATAATGCAAGCGCACTTGTCGCACAAGTAATATAAAAAGATGTTAGTCTTACGAGAAATTGAATCAATGCTAATTACTAAATTATCTCAACTCCTATCTTATCTAAACTAATGATTAAGAGAGAGTGTGAAATAGTTAATTTCTTGCTTTAATAAATGGTAAAATTAAACACAAGCTTATCACTTAAAGACAAGTTTAGGATCACAACTTCTCCACAACATGCACTTCAATCTCTCTCATTTCTCTATGATTAAGCAACTATAAGTCATTATTAACCTAGCACATGGATCCATCTACAAGCCTTTTCCGAGCATCAAGTAGAAATACACGTCGTGCCCAATTAACTATATTCCCATGTCAATTAGGTCAAGACGAATTCATTAAGTTCGGGTCTTATGTCATGTAGGTGTATTCCTATTCATACACGAAAATCCAACTAATGAAATGCATCATGTGTTGAATTACCTAGGTTTAAACACATAAAACCATCTTCCAATTTCCTTGTGATTTCCTGATCAAAAACACATAATTACATTTTCAAACTTCATTATAGAATCAACCCTATTGGTAGTTAAGTAATGGGAAGCATTAAGAACAAGTAAAATCAAATAATCACAAATAGAGGGTCACCAAATCAATCAAAGAGAGATTTATTTAATTAGAAGCTACATGTTGGGTTCCATTGAAATCCTAGAACTAGGGTTTAGCTCACGGTAATAAAGAAATACAAGAATATCATTTTATATATCATACAAGAAATCTAAGAATAGGGAAAGAGGAAACTAATTGTTGAAGGTTGTCAATCTCCACTGTTCAGTCTTCTTTTTCTTCTCCTTGATTCTTTTCCATTTGTTGATGTTCTTGTCCTTGATTCCCGTTGTGTTGAGAGAGTTTTTAAGTCTCCAAAGGAGATTTTTTTCCCCAAATTTCGTATATCTAAAACCCTAGTTGCAGTTTTTTTTTTTTTTTTATAGGGTTTCCAAAATGGCCCAAATCTCATTACATAATACGGGGTGGCGCCGTGGCGCTGTGGTCAATCCAGGTTCTGACTTAATTTCTTCATTGCTGGTGTCACGACTCTACCTTCCTGGTGCCGCGGCGCTGGCTGACTTTTGTGGTGCGGCGTTGCATATTAATGCCACGGTAGATGATCCCAACTCTTTGTATGGATTTCTTCATGAATGGTGCCATAGCGCTTCATGCTGGTGTCGCTGCGCTCTCTGTTCCACTGAATCAAAAGAGCTGCATTTATATCCCGTTTCCGCCTTATTTAGCTCGAAGCTTTTGATTTGTCTTTGTTCGCTCCGAAATTGCAAAACAGACAATATACTCTAAATGACTAGAATTTCAGTAGATAAATGAGTGGTAGATATGTATATTGTTGATGGGGATTCCTGCAACTAAGGCATTCAAACAGTTCGGCAAGGGCAGGGAGGGAATTCCTTCCTTTTTGGAAGATCAGATGTTCAGAGGGTCTGGTTTGTTCCTCAGCAGGGAAGAGAGTCCGAGTACTTCCTTCTCGGATCTGGCCGTCCAGAGGACACAGTATGGCGCATATTTCAGAGACCGACAACATCAGAGCCGGGGCCGACCACAGTAGACCGGCGGCTCGACTTGGTTTTATCTTACCTCTTGGAATAAACGGATGAGCTCGGATATTATGGGTCGGGGCGGGAGCAGTCGAAGTGTTCAGTAAGAGTATCAGCCGACACCCTATAACCGACGCGTGACCAGGATAATTTGGACTTTTCCCTTTGAAATCTACGTTCGTACTAAAGATCTTACAGGCTGTCATCATTAATGATAAAGTGTGACAATGTACTTTTACGGCGTGATGTAACGGGAAATCAGAGGGTAGGTTTTGCTTTCGGCGATGGCAGATGGGGAAGAGAGCTTGTCAAATTGTCGGAAACCTGCAGCGCTGACGTCACAAAGATATGAGAACAGTATTGTATATCCATTAGTATATAAGGAGAGGGTAATCTCATTTGTAAGGGTTGGGAAAAATTTCATTTAAGCATTCTTGTGATAAACACGACTTATAAAAAAAGCAAACAGCTCGGTTCTGCTTAGACCTTCCTTCAAAGCAGGTCGGCCGAGCTAGTTTTCATAATAAAAACAACCCCTCACTTTGTGCCGTGGACGTAGGCTGGACTTGCTCCGCCGAACCACGTTAAAACTTTCTTTGTCAACTTTGTGTGTTTATTTTCACCTTTTGTTATATTTGTCTTTAGTCTCCCCATAACCAAACAAATTCAAGGTTGAAAGAGGATTGTCTCGGGAAGGTTATCTCGAAACTGCCCCTGGACGAAAATCACCCGTCACATATATATTTTCCACTCATCAGGCGTTCGAATTCTCTTATTATTTATATTGAAATAATATAATACACACACATATAAGGAAGAGACTTGGATCTATTTAAAAAAAATTACATAAACTTTTAGTTGAAATGATCATATTTCCATTTTCTTTTGCATTGACTGGTTGTTACTTATTTGAGTTGTTTCTGCTGCTTATCTCCTGCTAACGTAACATGTCAGGGGGCACCTGTGCGGCCTGGTTTGGGGGAAAGGAGAGCTCAATGGCCAATGAATCACAAGATGGACACATTTCTGTGACTACTAAGAAAAGAAGTCCATTGAGTGCCGATTTATTTGGCTCCGCATGCTTTACTGTTCAGCATGGTAAGTTCAGGAGACTCTGTGCTGACCTAACCCGAGTAGATGTTCGTTTGGATGTAAGTTCAGTTTCAGGCCTTGCCAAAAGCGTTTTGAATACTCTCAGCAGTAATTCATCCAGCAATGCAGAAAGTTCATTGTCTTCCCCAAGGCTAAATTTAATTTTTCAACAGCAGGTATTTCTTTCTCCACATTCGACCTACTATAGCTGCTGACTATATTGTTAAACTTGGGCAGGAACAGGATTTGTTTAGTTACTAGTTTTGAATGGTAATTCAAGAAATTGAATGAACTATCTGAATTGATTCCAAAAACAAACTGGAAGAATTGGTAAACTGAAATCATTTGAGAAACAGCTAACAACTATTTAACTTACGACCAGAGGGAGATAAGCTACCTTTTGATATGTGATATGTGCTATCAGTTAGAAATGCTTGGGAAAATGACAATAACAACAATTTCTACCTCCCACTTTTGCAGGTTTTAGGGCCCATAGTCTTTCGCATTGATTCAAAGTATTTGCTTGATTCTTCGTTAGGGAAGGATGGCTCACGTATGGAGGATCTGATATACAGCTTGAGTTACTCGTTGAGGCTTCTTCGCTCTGGGAAAGTTGTTGCTTGGTATTCACCCAAAAGAAAGGAGGGCATGATTGAGTTGCGCCTATTCGAGTTCTAATGTTTTCATTTTAGCTTCAACTTATGATTTTTACACCAACATTTGCATTAGAAAAAATGACCATAAACTATTTTCGTTTTGCATCAATGTCTAAGACAGATTCGTTTAAATGAAGCATTTTTGTGGTTGAATCTCAGTCTCGATCGTCTTAGTATGCATATGTGAGAGGAATTATAGAATCATTACTTGATGAGGACGACCTAAATTAATACCTTCAATAGCCTCTCTGGGTGTCTTAAATCCTTCCAGAATCGGTTTCCACCTTTTCCCCTTTTCAGTTTTCTTCGAGTTATAATTATATATCAAGTATATTCTTTAGATTTTGGATACGTCTAGCCAACTGTTTGTGTCGACTATCTTTAAGATAAACATGATATAATGTTTCATTTATATGGGATCTGGTGGCTTTCTATAATGTGAACCATGACTCACATACCGGTCAATAATGCATATTGTCTCTTTTTGGAGAAAATTTTTGGTGCAACAGTGGTACCACGTCATCCATGCAATAAACCAATTATCCATTGTCACGTGTGCTAAAAAATTAAAAAACAATTAAAAAATAGGTATTAAATTATACATGTCATTTTTTAATTCGATGGTGGTACCACGTCACTCATACCACTGTTGCACCAAAGATTCTATTCTTTTTGTTAGTAATTTCTCTTGGTACAAGCTGGATTCTGTATAACGGGGTTGTGACTTGGTGTTAACTCAGAGTTGTAATTTCTGGATAACAAATATTTCAGAAAATGCAAGTGTTCTTCTTTCTTAATCAATAAATTTCTCTTATGGGGCGTGACTTGGTGATGTAGGACTTATGATCTTATCTTGAGGTCCTGGATTTCAATACACAAAGTACGTTTATTGTAAAAACCTGAATCAATCGAGAGTTTTACCTACTCCGTTTAAATCCAGAAAAGATGATTTGATTGTGGGGTTTTCAACAATTCCCAAAAAAAAATAAAAAAATCTCTTTAAAAAAAAAAGCATCATGCGTAGTAGTTTTTCAAAAGAGAGAGTTTTAAAAAGAAACCTATCCGAGACTAATAGTGAAAAAAAGACTAGCAAATTGGTAAATTAGCAAAAAGTATGGGAGTTCGCGGTGCGGTTCGGGTCGGTTTTTTCGTTTTTTTCCTTCAAACCGCGCGGGTTGGCGGTTTGGGAAATTAGAAACCGAAACCGCAAATTTGATAAGGAAAACCGCGGTGGTTCGGGTTGACGGTTTAGCGGTTTGGGCAGTTCGGGTCGGCGGTGTTGTAGGCATTGCATTTTAGCATGTGAAACCCGATGATGAGTCTCAGTTGGAGGCACTACCTTTTTAGCTAAGATATTGTGGGAAACGGAGGTCGGAAGGGGAAATTCGAAATAAGTACGTCATCAAGTCCATTTCACAAGCTCACTGTCTTCGTTAGTGCTGCGTTCGTTACTTCGTTCGAACGTCAGGCAGATTGCGGACGTTCGGTAGCGTTCGAATTGGCGTTCGAACGGCGTCGGTGTTTCTGGTTTTGCTGCTACCTCGCACCCAGCCCAATTAGCTCCCCAAAGCCCATAAAACACATCCCAATTTAATTAAATTAAGATTAAATATTAAATAAAATATTTAAACCATTTACCAATTAAATAAAACACAAAATATAATCATACCTAATGAAGATAAATCAAATATATTAACTTCCTAACTAAACAAATCACATACTAAATTAAAAGATGTCATGCCTAATTAAAATCAATCATAACAAATTAAAGATATTGACTTCCTAATCTAGCCAAGATTTGTCCCCCCTCAATCCTTGACTTTCCTTGCTCAAAACCAAATCAAATCCTCCCTTAATGCACCAAATCCCTTCCTTGTGAGACAAGGTGAAGCCCTAACCCTTCTCTATATAAACAACCCCTAACCAAAGCCCTCCCACTGCTAGTTCACGCCCATCACAAACAAAAAGAAGAAAAGAATTTCCAACCCTTAGCTCATACACTCCTATTCCACGCCCATAACAAAAAAAAAAAAAAAAAGAATTCCAACCCCCTCTCCAAACTCTCCATTCACACCAATCACAAGAATAAGTAAAAAATATTTTTTATCTCCTCCATTACATAGCCGAACACATCACCCTCCTTAACCCCTCCACAACCGAAAATAACAAGCCTTTAATCTTCCTAAAGCCACCGAAACCAACCATATAACAGCAGCCCTCCATCACCAACAAAAATATAACCAAAACCGAACTGCAGTGAACATAAAACTGCACTGTTTTACACGCCCAAACAGCAGTAATTTAACCCCTAAAACAGCAGTAAAATACACTTAACATTCCCTAAAAACCTTAAAAAACAGTAACTTAAAAACTGCATTCATAATCTTTAAAATATTCACACACAACTGCACTAAGAACCCACACAAAAACTCGGGACAGTCCGTGGAAACGTCAAAACAGGTGACCTGAACAGTGAGCAGCAAAACAGAGGCCAAATAGTAGCAGAACGTAGTCCAAACAGCAAAGCAGTGAGCTAGGACGCTAAACCAGTGAACCGGAGAAGTTGAGGAGCTGTACCCTTCCGACGTCGTGAAACGCAAGCCTGAAAGTTGGCAAAAAGGTTAGATCTGAGGGTATCTTTCACACTCGTTTTTTTTTGTATTATTTATTAAATATTACTTGCATGATTGTTATGTTGAAATGCATGTTGTGGCCCTTGAGTAGATAAATATGCATCAATTATGAGATGTTGTATGTTATGGCTGTGGAATAACATGAGAGACGTGTCAACTCTCGCGGTATATCGGATGGAAACCGGACATAAATTTCATAGCCGATTCCGAATGGACGGTAATATGATCTGTACTCGGGACACAACTCCACGTACCGCTTGAGTAAACGGCGCCCTCTTTTTGTTTTGTGTTGCTTTGGTTTATTTACTTTTCATCATTGAATTTTGCATGTTGCTTATGTATGCATGACTCAATCGAGCGCATGGGCTTAGTAAGTGGAATGAAAGATCCCCTATGGGGAGGGGTTAAAGTCCTTTACCACGATGCCTTGCCGCGCCGGTTGATGTGTGTTCGGTTGAATGCAAGATACGTTCAATCGGGCATACTAAGTTTGATATTATTGTGTTTAATTCTTTGTATGCATGACTCAATCGAGCGCATGGGCTTAGTAAGTGGAATGAAAGATCCCCTATGGGGAGGGGTTAAAGCCCTTTACCACGATGCTTTGCCGCGCCGGTTGATGTGTGTTCGGTTGGATGTAGGATGTGTTCAATCGGGCATACTTAGTTTGATATGATTGTCTTTATGTTTGTATGCATGATGCGATCGAGCGCATGGGCTTAGTAAGTGGAATGAAAGATCCCTTATGGGGAAGGGTTAAAGCCCTTTACCACGATGCTTTGCCGCGCCTCGCATTGTACTATTCGCCATTTATGTATTGCGTCCCATTTCATGCATCAGATCTGTCCCCGTTCGAACGCGTCTACGAACGCAACTCGAACTCGCGCGTATTTTGCCTCATCATGCATCAGGTCTCACTTCCGTTCGAACGCGTTCACGAACGCCATACGAACGTGAGCATTCTGTTCCATTTCCGTTCGAACGCGTTAACAAACGCAATACGAACGTGAGCATTCTGTTTCATTTCCGTTCGAACGCGTTTACGAACGCTACTCGAACGAGAACCTTCTGTTTACCGTTCGAACGCGTCTACGAACGCTGCACGAACGCACACGGTAAACAGATCCTCTTGCATCACATTACGACATGTCCATCTTAGCATATAGTTACCCTTTTTTTATGTTATGCATTTGTATTACCCCTCTAGTTGTCTATTTCTGTTATGCCCTCAAATATCTCTTCTTAATATGCATGCTAGTAAGAATGCTATTTGTTTGCGTTTCTGTGTCCACCAATGCGTTAATTAACTTGTATGCTTGCCGTATGATAATCCTTATGTATGCAAATTGAGACATAGATTACATGCAAATAGGCTGTATGCAATTCGAATATGTGTTACATATAAATTTAGATGAACTTGTTGATGTATGTGTGTGAATGTAGAAGCATGATATTCTTAGAAATAAGTGTTACTTAAGCCTGATTAAATTATTATATAATCCTTTCATTACAAGTGGCATAAGTAAGGGACCATTCCGAACCCAACGGTTTGAGGTCTTCCCTCGCGAGGGGTGAGTGCGGCCTTAAATCTCATTTTCCCGGTTCACACCGGGTGGCGACTCTATTATTCTCCGGTTTAGTCCCCCGTGGCTATTCCGTACTCCCGATCGGGCCGCGAGCCCGGGACAGCATGCGTCGCCCCAGATTTCTGTGTTCCCACATGCGGTTTGGATTATAAAACTTTTACGAAAATTTTATGTGTTTTCACATTATAATTGAAGTAGAAAAAATACATAATTTTCATTTATTCATGGTATATTGTCATATGATCATTAAATATCTTAGAATATATATTCCGATAATAATCAAATATAAATATAAAATAAATAAAAATATATGTGTAAGAGACTAAGAGTGATCTAACAAGTGTTGGTTCAAATTATCGGAACCAAATACAATAAATTCGTGATAGAGGTAGAAGAAACCATATTTCATTCTCAAATAATAAGTAACATAACATATCTTTTTTTTTTTTTAATTCTCACTTTCTTTCTCAAATAATATAACAAAATCTTTCCACACAAAACACACGTGTTGTGTATGTGTGTATATATAGATAAAATAAGAAACACATTAAAAAAAAAAAAACAATAGTGGTGTTTGTTTTGTGGTTCTTGGTTTTGAAGACGTTTTAAGTCACGGTTCTTAACCTGTTAAGGCTAGGTACCATTAATTTTAAGGGAAACAGTCCTGGCCATTATAACAAAATCTTTCATATTCTAATTTGCGGTTTGGGTAGTTCGGTGTGGGTCAAAACCGCGCACCGACCCGAAATTTGCGGTTCGATTCGGTGCGGTTTGAGATCATTTTTAATATTTTTCAATCCGCGCAGTTCGGTTCGGTTCTGTGCAGTTCGGTACGGTTCGCGGTTTGACCCGAAACCGTGTTCACCCCTAGCAAAAAGCAAAAAAGCCATCTTTCTTCCGACCACCTTCCTAATCAGTTTATTAAATTTATTTTACCGAATTACCCCTCCCTCCTTTTCTCGCCTTCCATTGCTTCTCTTTCTATCCATCACCAAACAAAACAATCCCACATTATTATTACCACAAATTAAAACCCTAATTTCATCTCGTTTCACTATCGAACCCTAATTATATGATTTAATTTAATTTTTGTTTTTTTGGTTTACAGAGGCGAACGAACAAACGATTAAAGCGAAATTAGGGGGAATTATTCGACGAAGGATAGATGTCCGATAGAAGCAAGACTCAGTATCGAAAATCAGGACGATCCGCAGGCTCCAATCAGCAGCGGACCTCCTCAGGCTCTTACGGTAAGGGCGTTGGTGTAATAAGGAATTAATAATTTGCTGGTTCTCTGTTGATGTTTTGATATAATGTGTGATCTGATCTGAGTTGGTAGTATTTTTCTACTGTTAGAAACTAGATTGATGTAACTAACTTTATGCTTTCTAATGGCTTAGCTCCAGAAGATCCTTCTAAGGCAATCCATTTTCAGTTTGGTTCAATTGCGATGCAGGTACTCTTGTATTTCTTTTCCTCTTTATGCCAACTAAAAAGTTAGTTTTGCAGTGTTCAATGATGCTCCATTTTCAGTTTGGTAGATACCAGTCCGAACTACTTCTGTGCTCCCGAATTTGGATGAGCAGAAACTTGATCAGCTCTGTTTATTTTTATTTCTCAATCGAACATATTATTAACCTGTAAATTATAAATGGTCGAATGAGTTTTTGTTTACACCACCCTTTATTTTCTGGACCAGGATTGTAGAACAGTTTACTCCCTTCCAAAATAGTATGTCGACAGTAGATTTTGTTCTCCCCTTCTCTCTTCCTTCCTAAATACTATGAACATAGATTTTGGCTTTTATTTTCTCTTGTTACGGGATGGAGTTTGCCAACAAGCATATATTAATATCTTAACATCTATATGGTTTGGTTTTCTCAGTTTCAATAATTTTGACCCTTCATTGTGGAGATACATTGGACTTTAACAGTGTTTGATGATCAAATTATGAAGCCGTCTCTTTATTTTTTGCTTGCAGGTATGCCAAGATCCTTACAAATTAGTGCCAAATATTCCAGCACCTTCTGTGCCGAAGCAGCAGTTGCCTAGGAAGGACGCAGGTGCTCCTGACCAATCTGGTACTGGGGAGGTTCATCAAGTGCCAATGGTAAAAAAGGATCCTCAAGTCTCACTTCCACCCACCACAAGCCAAACACAGAAGCCTTCTGTTCTTCCTTTACCAATGACATCTATGCAAATGCCCCACTCTCAGAATGTAACAGCCACATCACTCCCTTTGCCAATGCCCATTCCATTTCAAATGGGAAATCCTCCGCCAGTGCAGCAGCATATGTTTGTTCCAGGTCTTCAACCCCATCCAATGCAGCCTCAGGGACTCATGCATCAAGGACAGGGCATGGGCTTCACAACTCAAATGGGTTCTCCTCAGCTGCCTCTCCAGCTAGGCAATATGGGAATGGGCAAGACCCCACAATATCTTCAACAGCTGGGAGGAAAGTTTGGTGGCTTTTCTGGTAAAACCGTTGTAAAGATTACTCATCCAGACACACACAAGGAGGTCAGGCTTGATGAACGAGCAGATACATATCCAGACGGTAGGGTCTTAGGGCCCAGGTCTCAATCCCGAACAATACCATCATTTGCACATGCTCATCCTATCAATTACTACCCTAATTCTTACTGTGCCGGTTCCATTTATTATCCAGCTCCAGAGTCTCTACCGTTGACAAGTAGCCAGATAACACCCAATACTCAGATGATGGTTGGCGAGGGTACTCAAAATGTATCTTTCATGAATCCAAATCTTAATTCTCCGCCAATTAGTAAAGCTGGCACCTCAATGCCTGGTGTTGTGGAACCACCAAACTTAAATAGATCAAAGAGATCAACTGCTAGAGGAAAGAAGAAGAGAAAAGAAATCCTTCAGAAAGCTGATGCTGCTGGGACAACTTCTAGTTCCAAGGATAAGACTGTAGTAGAATTAAATAGATCAAAGAGCTCAACTGCTGGAGGAAAGGTTGGAATACATAAACCTTCAAGGCCTTCTGGGGAAGCTACCGCATCTCATCCTCTAATGGACTCTGAGACTGTTCCAGAAGAATCTTCTCAGCCTGAAAAACCCAGCAGCGAACCATCGTTGTCCAAGTCATTGGAAGGAGCAACCACTCATTCTGCTGTAGTTTCTTGTCCTGTCTCTACTGAGAGTCTGGCATCTAATTCTTTGTGCACTACACCATCCGAGGAATCTGTATTAAAGGCAACCACTGTCTGCAATGAGGTTCCAATCTTAGGAGGAGGGTTGGGTGAATCTGCAAGAACTGCTACAGAAGCTGACAATATGGATGTGTCTACCTCTGGAATTGTAGATTCAACAGATGTTGAAAGTTCACATGGTAATAATATTTCGACTGTGGATACCTCGTCAAGCAGAAGTAATGTAATACAGCAGCAGTCTGCTCCTGTTTCAGCCCCTGAATTTCCAGAAACAATCCCAAAATATGAAACGAATGTTCTGGATAATAGTGGTGTTGGCTCAGTTTTACTTCCAGTGGCTAGTTCCAAGGATAAGCCTGTAGTAGAATCAAATAGATCAAAGAGCTTAACTGTTAGGGGAAAGAAGAAGAGAAAAGAAATCCTTCAGAAAGCTGTTGCTGCAAGGACAACTTCTGATCTTTACATGGCTTATAAGTGTTATGAGAAGAAGAAAGAGACCGTGCCTTCAGAAAGTGCAGAAAGCACGCCCACTGTTGGGAATTCAAAGCAGGAACCTGTTGATATCATTCATGTGGATGCTGTACCCATTGAAAAAAGTGGTTTGAGTAAAGCAGTGCCTGATGATTGGGAAGATGCTGCTGACATCTCCACACCGAAATTAGAACCTTCATATGGCAGGGAACAGGCTTCGGGAGTGCACCGTGATGAAGATGGAAATAGAAATGTAGGAAAGAAGTATTCGAGAGATTTCCTTCTGAAGTTTTCTGAACAATGTAGTGATCTTTCAGAGGGCTTTGAGATAGTAACTGATATAGCAGAGGCATTGATGAGTGGTAATATCAATGTCTCTCATCTTGTTGATCGCGGTTCGTTTCCTAGTCCTGTAAGAGTAATGGATAGGCATTCAGGGGGAGCTCGAGCTGATCATCGTGGAAGTGTAATGGTCGATGATGACAGATGCGGTAGGCTACCTGGTCCGAGTTTGGGGAGGGATTTGCTTCTGGATGTTGGTTATAGTGCTAATGCAGGTTTCCGTCCTGGCCAAGGAAGTAACTATGGTGTTTTGAGGAACCCCCACGCACAAATAGATATGCAGTATCCTGGAGGTATCCTGCCTCGGCCAACGCAGCCCATGAGTCCTCAGGTTGGGGTGCAAAGAAATAGTCCTGTTACTGAGAGGTGGCAGCGGATTGCTAATTTCCAACAGAGGGGTATACTTCCTTCTCCTCAGACTCCTTTGCAGATGATGCACAAAGCTGATAGAAAATATGAAGCTGGTAAAATGCAAGATGAGGAAGAGGCCAAGCAGAGATGGGTGAAATCTATTTTGGACAAGCTAACTCCGCAGAACTTTGAGAAAATCGTTGAGCAAGTAAAGGCAGTCAACATCGACAATGCCATCACGCTCACTGGTGTCATCTCGCAGATTTTTGACAAAGCTTTAATGGAGCCTACTTTCTGTGAGATGTATGCAAACTTCTGTTCTTATCTTGCTGGAGAGTTGCCTGATTTCAGTGAAGACAATGAAAAGATAACTTTCAAGAGATTGCTTCTGAATAAGTGCCAAGAGGAATTTGAGAGAGGGGAGAGAGAGCAAGAAGAAGCTAACAACGAGGGCGGGATTAAGCAGACCGAGGAAGAAAGAGAAGAGAAGAGGATCAAGGCTCAAGACGAAGGCTGGGTAACATTAGACTTATTTGGGAGTTTTACAATAAGAAAATATTGACCGAGGGAATAATGCATGAATGCGTCAAGAAATTACTGGGCCAGTATGAGAATCCTGACGAGGAGGATGTTGAAGCGTTGTTTTAATTAATGAGATTCAGCGTTGTTGTTTTCCTTCCAAGTGTGCTGAATATTTTCATTAGTGTGGTGTTAATTTAAATAGTTTAAGTGAAGTTTTAGTTTTTTTTTTTTTTTATTTATTTATTAAAAAATATACAAAGTAAATAACTTGTAAAGTTTTCGAAAATATTTTTAGAGTGCAAATAACGTCAGTTTTTTGTTTTTTTCGATTGCTGCCTGTGTGAACCCCACCACTGATGCTGCCTCCTGTTAGTAGAATGTTTACGAGATTGCTTGCCTACATTTGGCAGAATGTCATGTCAACTTATCACTAGATTCCAAGAATACAAACTCGTTCATTCAATAAAGCAAAGGCAAGTCAAGCATTTTTTTTTTTAAACGTTAAAAATTATGCCTCTAAATCATCTATTCGGACTTAAATGGAGCATTAAAACACTGATTATCCAAATTGTTATAAGAAACGCACTCTTTGGATTTAAATTCAGAACCCGAAAATCAGATCTTTAACCCTACACCATCAAGTCGAGTATGATGCCATTGTGACAAGCATCAATTATTGCATCCATGGGGAAGAGTTTTGACAATCATAGCATCAATATCAAAATCTAGAGGACATACAGTTTCATCATGTTCTTCACCAGTGCAGCTTACCTGAATTATGGAAACTTAACGAGTCTCCAGCTTGCAAAAGCCAATACAACGCCATCTTCATGTTGTGTTTTGGAAATTGTTAAGAGATTTTCTGGGTTCGTGAAAATTTTAATTTGATAATAGGAAAACTGAGATTTTGAATCTACTGTGTTTAATTAATACGTCTCTCTTATAGCAATGGGTTTTTTTTTTTTCTCCCTTTAATGTAACGCCTCCAAGTTTTTTTATATTTGTTCATTAGATGATTTTCTGAGGCTTTAGATGATCTGAAATTGTTGCATTAAGCCATTTTTCTATTACTGAATTGTTTTTAGGTCACTGAATTTGTTTATAGGCAACGTAGTTTGGTGATGCCTTAACCATCTTACATTGCGAAATATTATTGCTACTTGAATCAAATTGACAAATATTTAATAATAGTTAAAGTAATAAATATAAATCAAATATGGGTAAGGTTATTTGTACTTTAAAATTTACTTTGGACACCCAAATTTTAATAAAATAATTTATTACAAAAATATCGCTAATGTAATTTATAAAAAGGGCAATTAAATTTATGTTAATTGAATCTATTACTCTTCCCATCATTTAGCACACTCATTCAATCCAATTATCCTAACTTTTTTTTTTTTTTTTTTTTTTGGAAACGATGGAAACCCCGCCACCAAACCACCCATTCTGGGCCGCGGCGCAAGTAAAACCACCGGCTGTCCCAGGCTCTTACAAGAAGTGCACCCCCTGGATTCGAACCCAGAACCTCAAGATGAGATCCTGGACCCTACACCACCAAGCCACACCCCTTGGGGACTCTCCAATTATCCTAACATAAATTATTAAATCCTAAAACTTTTCTCAGCATCAAATTTACATCAATGGGAAAAAAAATATAATTTAACAAACAACAAGTACTTAGGGGTGGGCATTATCGGATTCGGATCGGATCGGACCGAATCTGAATCTGATCCGATCCGAAATGCCCATGGTTGTTTGATTCGATCGGATCGAATCATGTTATTGAACTCGATCCGAATTCGAATCGGATCGAATCGGATCAATTCGATCTGAAATCATCCTATTTCGGATCGGATTGGTCCGATCCGATCCGAATTCAGTGGGTTGAGTCAAAAAATCGAGCGGATCGGATCGGATCGGATAAAAAAAAAAAAATTCGATCGGATCGGATTGCTAATCCGATCCGATCCGATGCCCACCCCCTACACGTACTTGTTTCTGCATAAAAAATGAAAAAAGAAAAAGAACATCCATATTTATATTATATATATATATTCAATTTTATTTTTAAAAAAATAATAAATAAAAAACAAGAAGGAAATCGATGAACTAAATCTAATAAAAATCATGACATATTTCAGGTGATCACTATGAATAATAGTGTCCAAAGAAGAATCGATATAAATTCAAATATTAATTAAACACATACACACAAATATATATATTTTGAAATATCGGGAAATCTCACGTCATTCAATTGATGCGTGGGTAAACCAGTGCTATCTCAGGCTCTTATAAGGGTGCTACCCAGGATGTAAACCTGTGACATTCTCTAAACACAAACATGTTAGAGTGTATGCCCTAAAACCAGTTATGAATGTAATGGTTTAAGGCATATTGTTTGTAATATAGTTTATTATTTATTAATAAAAAACACTTGTTAACTACACATTATTACATCCATATTTTATGTGTATGTCATGAGATATTATGTCAAATGAATATTGTTAATCCAAAAGATGCTTGTAATTATGAGAGTCAATAATATTTATATATCTCAAATAAGTTCATGGGTTATTAACAATGTGATTGTTATACATGACAATAATGTTGGCGACTTGATCGCATAAAAGGATTTTGATGACGTCAACGCGAATGAAGACTTCGACGTACAAACACGAAGCATTACAAAAAGTGTCGAAGCATATAGGGTGAAGAGCGAGAATATGAAGACTAGCGGCAAATCGAAGATAATGATTAAGAGCTAAATTTTATTGTAAGTGAGTTTACTCAAAGTGATCTAAAGCTCTTAGGAATCATACATTTTGCATCACTTGCATTTAAAATGGATTAGAATGCTTAAAGAATCATTTGCACTTTATTTGCACAAAAATGAATTTCTATGCACAAGTGCATCGGTAAATGATCTTCCAAAAACTATCAAACGGTTGAATTAAACTTCAAATAATATACCGTTAGATAGATATGTGTCTCTAGTTTGCTACGGTTCAAACGGAACATAATTCCGATGCATAGAACTTTTTCTAGAGCCTTTTTAGTACAACATGTTCAGATGTGCGTTTTCTGCATACACGTCACATTAGAAAAATTCCATAAATTTCATCTTAATGTTTTTGGAGCTGAATTTTTTACAGAAGCTAGATCTATGTGTCTAGTTTATGTATAAATTTACGGATCATGATTTGGAATTTTCTAGAGAAAGTTACGGCCAAAATACCAAGTGTCGTCAGTCTTGACTGGTCATGCACATACTGAAACCAGGGAGCTCCATGCCGGTCCCCATGCCGGTTTGCTCGCCGGTCTCCATGCCGGTTTTAGCTGAGCAAATAATGCTCTCTGGAACCAGGGAGCTCCTCGCCGTCTCCTCGCCGGTCTCCTCGCCGGTTTGCTCGCCGGTCCAACGGCTAGTTTTTTGAACGTTATGTTACCGTTGGAGCCCTAGACCGGTATGCCGGTCCCCTCGCCGGTGTGCTCGCCGGTCTCGCTGTAAGTTGGGGAAAACTTTGCATTTTGTTATAAATAGAACCCCAACTCTTTGCCTTAGGTTAGAGATCTAGAAAACCTTCATATACATTCTCTAAGGCAAACAAAGAGTGTCATACACCTTCATATTCATAAACACTCATCCAAGCTCACACACACATCTTCCATATCATTTAGTGAGCTTAGAACACTTGGGTTTGCTCTCACACAATCTTCTCATTATTTGTGAGTGCCCAAGTGTGTTTTAATTCTTCTTTATCAAAAACACTTGTGTTTGTGAAATCCCATCGTTTGGGTAATTTGTAAAGGTTGTGAGTGCACCTACGTAGAAAACTCAATCTTGTAAAAGGTTTGGAGTGCGCCTTGGCGGAAAACTCTTGGTTACGAGTGAACCACGGAAAACTCGATTCTAGTGGAAATCTTCAAGCGAGGCTTGGGGGAGTGGACGTAGGCACGTTTGGCCGAACCACTATAAATCGCGGTGTCGTATTTCTCTTTCCCTTAACTTTTACTTATTTGCAAGTTGATTACATTTATAATATTGATTATTAGAAACTTGCATATAGGCTATTAATTGGAATAGAGAAAATTGCCTAAAACTCCACTTGGTAATAAGAGCTTAAAATCGGCAAAGATTTTATAATTCCGCATTTATAGCGATAACCCAATTCACCCCCCCTCTTGGGTATAGAGATTTCTTGTCGCTATTGCTTGTAGGTACTTTCAGTTGGTATCAGAGCGAGGTATTCTCAAGAAAGACTTGACCGTCCGAGAATAGATCATGGCATCTACAAGCAACTCGTCAAATCTTGCCGAGGGTTTTTCAACGACTAGACCTCCGTTTTACACCGGAACGGACTACAATTATTGGAAGATGAGAATGCTAAATTATCTCCTAGCCAATGATTCGCAATCCTATTTGATTATCACACGGGTGCAATATGCCAACAAAGAAGGATAGCAACGGGGTTGATATTCCAAAGCCAAATTTGGAATGGGATAATGAGGATGTAAAAATAGCCTCACAAAATGCTAGAGCACTCAACCAACTCCTATGTGCCATTGATCGGGATCAAGTAAACAAACTTCCGGAGTGTGGAAATGCTTATGATTTGTGGAAGTCTTTGGAAATGGTCAATGAGGGTACAAGCCAAGTGAAGGAATCGAAGATCAACCGGTTCATGTGCGAATTGGACAATTTCAAGATGGAATCCGGGGAAGAAATCGATCACATGATTTCAAGGTTTACAATCATCATCAACCATTTGGGAGCCTTGGGAAAAGTCATCGGGACATCGGATCAAGTGAAGAAAATTTTGAGATCTCTCCCGAAATTATAGCTACCTACCTCTCCATTAAAGAAGCAAACGACATAAACACATTAAAGATGGATGATTTGGTCGGCAAATTGCTTGAGTATGAAATGGAGATCAAAATGGATAAAAAGGAGGAAGATGAGAAAAGGACAAGGAAATCCTTGGCCTTAAAAGCAAGAAGAAAAGATGAGTCAAGCTCAAGTGAAAGTGATAGTGATGATGAGTTGGCTCAAATAAATAAGAGCTTCAAGAAGCTTCTTCAATCCGTAAAACAAAAGGGAAAATCAAAGACGGATGAAAAGAAAGAAGAAAAATGGCCGCGGAAGAACAAGAAAATTGTTTGTTATGAATGCAACAAACCGGGTCATATAGCTATGGATTGCCCATTGAGGAAAATGAGAGGAAAATCGAAGAAAAGAAGAAAAGGCGATGAAAGCAACTTCAACTTGGAGTGACAGCGACTCCAGCTCATCCGAGGAAGAAGAAGAGGTCCAAGAAAGAACAAATCTAGCACTCATGGCTATCACGGATGAGGACATCCGCTTTGAAATTGAGGAAGAAAGCGAAGAAGAAGAGGTACACAATTCTCAAGATTATAATGATTTACTTGATGCTTTTAATAGCTTAAAAGAATTGTGTGATATGCTTAAAAAGAAATTGAAGTTAGTTAAAAATGAGCATGCTATACTTAAAAATGAACATGCATGCTATATGGATAAAATTCATGTTTTAGATAATGAGATTATTTGCTTAAAGGCCAAACATGAAAAAGAAACTGCATGCTTAAATGATGAAAATGCATGTTTAAAGATTAAAAAGCTAGAACTTGAAAATGCCATATCAAATATGCCATCTAGCTCTAAGACATGCGATTGCGAATCTATATTGAATGAAAATGTCTTATTAAATACTAAGATTGTAGATTTGCAAAACATACTTAGCAAATTCACATTGGGACATAAAAATTTTAATATGCTTATTGGATCCCAAAAATGTGCATTTAAAAGAGAAGGATTAGGATATAGGCCTTATATTAAAAGAAAATTTTAAAGAACTATTTTGTTAAGGCATCCTATTCTCATGCTAAGAATGAAATAAATGAAAATGTCACATGCCATGCTTGTAACAAAAAGGGACATAAAATTTTTGAATGCATGTATATGAATGTGAATAAGAATGCATGGATTCCTCAAGGAATCAAAACTAACCCCAATGGACCCAAGAAAGTTTTGGGTACCAAAGTGTAATTGATAAATTTGTAGGGGGAGCTTTGGGAATGGATTTTTAAAGAGAATTGCAAAATTGATCCCAAAGACTCAAAGAAATGAGGAATCACAACGGTAATAGGTAAACTCCGTACTCACGGAAACATTGGTACCGTTTCCTCTAAATTATGTATGTATGCATATTTCAATTGATATAAATGTTTTGAAGCATACAAAATGATTAGGCAAGTATTCAAACTTCTATTGGTATCGATTTTCATTTGATATCACTAAGTACCTTAATCATATATTTAAACCCCTACTTTATTTCAATTGGTATCACATGAAATTTATTGAGTTAAATGCAATATATATATGATCACTTGATTGAATATGCCTTGCCATATGAACTAATTGGTTGAAAATGAAATGCATGTAAATTAGCATAATCTTATATGAATATCATGAAATGTATGTATTAGAATATAATTGGCATCATGAAATGCATGGACTTTGATAATTATTTAATTGGTATCATGGAATGTATTGATATATTTTTGATTGGTATCAAATTTGGGAGAAATCATGCTTAAGATGATCTAACATTTTAAATGGTATTCATGAGTTTTTCTTTTGAAAAATGCTATTTTATGCATGAATTTTGATTTTTTATGGCAAAAAGGGGGAAATGCCAAATGTGCTTATTTTTTAAATGTGTTATCATTTTTGCACACATCTATTGGTATCTCATTTTAGAACTTAATTTTGCTTCTCCACTTTTTGATAATGTCAAAGGGGGAGAAATCATTAGAATGAGATTAAAACTTGTTTTACCCTCACCCTTGGTTTAAGGGGGAGTAATAGTACTAATGTGTTTGTCAAGTTTTGATAGAACTATTTTGAAGACAATCACACATTGAGGGGGAGCTTATATTAAGGGGGAGCAAAATTGTCAAATTTGGACTCCAAGAAGCTCACAAGTATCATCAAGTTTTAAGGGGTTGCCATCATCAAAAAGGGGGAGATTGTTGGCGACTTGATCGCATAAAAGGATTTTGATGACGTCAACGCGAATGAAGACTTCGACGTACAAACACGAAGCATTACAAAAAGTGTCGAAGCATATAGGGTGAAGAGCGAGAATATGAAGACTAGCGGCAAATCGAAGATAATGATTAAGAGCTAAATTTTATTGTAAGTGAGTTTACTCAAGTGATCTAAAGCTCTTAGGAATCATACATTTTGCATCACTTGCATTTAAAATGGATTAGAATGCTTAAAGAATCATTTGCACTTTATTTGCACAAAAATGAATTTCTATGCACAAGTGCATCGGTAAATGATCTTCCAAAAACTATCAAACGGTTGAATTAAACTTCAAATAATATACCGTTAGATAGATATGTGTCTCTAGTTTGCTACGGTTCAAACGGAACATAATTCCGATGCATAGAACTTTTTCTAGAGCCTTTTTAGTACAACATGTTCAGATGTGCGTTTTCTGCATACACGTCACATTAGAAAAATTCCATAAATTTCATCTTAATGTTTTTGGAGCTGAATTTTTTACAGAAGCTAGATCTATGTGTCTAGTTTATGTATAAATTTACGGATCATGATTTGGAATTTTCTAGAGAAAGTTACGGCCAAAATACCAAGTGTCGTCAGTCTTGACTGGTCATGCACATACTGAAACCAGGGAGCTCCATGCCGGTCCCCATGCCGGTTTGCTCGCCGGTCTCCATGCCGGTTTTAGCTGAGCAAATAATGCTCTCTGGAACCAGGGAGCTCCTCGCCGGTCTCCTCGCCGGTTGCTCGCCGGTCCAACGGCTAGTTTTTTGAACGTTATGTTACCGTTGGAGCCCTAGACCGGTATGCCGGTCCCCTCGCCGGTATGCTCGCCGGTCTCGCTGTAAGTTGGGGAAAACTTTGCATTTTGTTATAAATAGAACCCCAACTCCTTTGCCTTAGGTTAGAGATCTAGAAAACCTTCATATACATTCTCTAAGGCAAACAAAGAGTGTCATACACCTTCATATTCATAAACACTCATCCAAGCTCACACACACATCTTCCATATCATTTAGTGAGCTTAGAACACTTGGGTTTGCTCTCACACAATCTTCTCATTATTTGTGAGTGCCCAAGTGTGTTTTAATTCTTCTTTATCAAAAACACTTGTGATTTGTGAAATCCCATCGTTTGGGTAATTTGTAAAGGTTGTGAGTGCACCTACGTAGAAAACTCAATCTTGTAAAAGGTTTGGAGTGCGCCTTGGCGGAAAACTCTTGGTTACGAGTGAACCACGGAAAACTCGATTTAGTGGAAATCTTCAAGCGAGGCTTGGGGGAGTGGACGTAGGCACGTTTGGCCGAACCACTATAAATCGTGGTGTCGTATTTCTCTTTCCCTAACTTTTACTTATTTGCAAGTTTGATTACATTTATAATATTGATTAGAAACTTGCATATAGGCTATTAATTGGAATAGAGAAAATTGCCTAAAACTCGCACTTGGTAATAAGAGCTTAAAATCGGCAAAGATTTTATAATCCGCATTTATAGCGATAACCCAATTCACCCCCCCTCTTGGGTATAGAGATTTCTTGTCGCTATTGCTTGTAGGTACTTTCAAATAATATATCACTTGACCGATATTATTATGCGTCGCCTAAATTGACATATAATGTTAATAGAATGGATGATGAGTCTTATATCATAAAGACACAGACAATAGATGTTTCATTAGTAGAATGAAATATCGAACACGACCACGTAAACATAAGATCACATGGTAATATTATCTAAGGTCATTGATCTTCGTAATAATACATTAGTGTCATCATATCTTTTGACCTGAGATCATATGATGACTTGTGCGATAAAACTCTTGGTTCACTAGTATATCCTCATTCGACTATCCATGTCCTTTGAATAAATATTAGATGGCCTTGAGCGATTGACGTACGAAGTCACATATGTTCCAATATGGGATCCGATAACTTTGATAATTAAAGTTATAGATGTTTCAAGGAAACTCAAAGTTGTGGATATAAGTCTTTGGCTAAAGTAGTCGATATCTTAGAGATATCAAATCCACAAGATAAAGTTTAAAGATATGTCGAGTATAAGGATTTGACATTACCATGATCCAGACTCGATAAGAAACATAAATATCGAAAGGAATGAGATGACATGCTCGAAGTGTATTCTAACAGGTTCATATGTTTTCCCACTTCATTCATCGACTATGGGTCATGGCTTGCTGCTAGGCGATTACCCATGTTTGTGGAATATCATAGAGATGAAATATTAAAGAGTTAATATTATTCTACCGCTACTCGATAATGAACCTAGGACGGTCGCACAATATAATTCTCGTCTTTGTTATAAATTCAATGATGTTTATTAAAAGTAAATAAATAATCATTTTGGCATTTCCTAATTGGATTATGATATTCGAGATATTTCGAAAATATTAATTTGATTAATAAATTCGAATATAAAATAAGATTTAATTGTTAATTAAATATTTGATATTTATATTAAATAAATTAAATATAATTTTAATTAATTGTTAATTAAAATTAAGTAAGTTGAATTAATTAATTAATAGTTAATTAATTATTATGTCAAAATAATATTTAATCTATTGGACTTTAATTTAGTGGGTTAGCACCCAAATTAATTAGAGTCCTATTTAAGATTAAATAGGGAAGTCTTTATTTAATTAGGATTCCTAATTTGATTAAGTATCCTAATTTTATTTTTGGAAAGAATCTTTAAGAAACCAAATTTGATTTGAAGAGATATTGGATTTACCTTATATATATATATATAAGTGTGTGTGTTCACGTTGAAGATTTAAAAAGGGAAAAGAAGCAATCAATTTGTTCATGCAATATATATACACATAGCAAGCACTTTGTTTGCAAGTTTTTCAAAAAAGCAAAAAATTGGTCTTGACTTTTTTGAAAAGCAAAAAGAAAAATTATAACAAGAATGTCTTGTTGTTCACATTACTTTATTTATATATATAAATACACAAGCAATTTAATTTAATTTTTTTTTTTTTTGAAATCGTTGGAAACCCCCACCAAATCACCCATTCTGGGCCGCGACGCAGGTAAAACCCCCGACTCCCAGGCTCTTACAAGAAGTTACACCCCCTGGATTCGAACCCAGAACCTCAAGGTGAGATTCTGGACCCTTCACCACCAAGCCACGGGGCCAAGCAATTTAATTAATTTAGTTAAGTTGTTGCTCACATTAAAAGAAGAATAAGCTCACGTTGAAATTTGAAAACAGAAAGCAATTTCGTTTGTTGTTTTAAAGCGATAGTTGTGCAAATAATACAAAAACAAGCAAGTGAGTGCGCTTAATTAGCCATTTTTATCTCTCTATTGGAATAGTTCCAATTCGTTTATAAAGACTTTGTTGGAAAAATTTGTGTCATTATACAGTAATATAACTCGCAATCAAACAGATCAAAACAACAAAATAGATCTAGATGCATGAAACCCTAAAACCAGAAAACCATTAAAACAAACCAGAAAATGGAGATCACAGAATTGTCCAAGTCGAGATGATCTCTGTCCTTAAGAACTTATTGGCTCCGTCACAGGTGCTTTACGGATTCGTTTTGCCAACGTTCTCCCAGGATTACTTGGAATCTTCTTGTTCAAGGAGCACTCCTTAACAAGTATGCGAACTGGGAATCAATGGTGAATCTCTCTCAAAACAAGGAAAACATAAATGCCTTTAAAGTTGGTGTATTTCTGTATATATCTTTTTCACCTACATAATATTGGAATTAAAGCCTTCTTATATAAGGCATGGAGGGGTGCCAATAGGGCACCCCTTGGGGTGGGTTGCAACCCTCCAAGGATTGCAACCTCCCATACACCCCTAGGGAATTCCAATAATATACATATCCATATACATCTCATATTTAATGAATTTTGAGGAATTTACAACAATCCCCCACAATTCTTCAAATATTCATACAGGCATGTGAGAGAGATACCGTGAGCTAAAGCTGCATCGAAATAGGTAGCTTTCGCCTTGAACCTTTCCTAGTGAATGACAATCGGATTTACTTGGCAAACCAGTGACCCATAGTCTTGAACTGTTCTGCCGTTGGTGTAAACCAAGACAATTGCCAACACACAGCTTTAATTCGACCATTTTCCCGTTCTACGGTTGTATTCATTTTGGCCCTGAACAACGGTCCTGGATTCATCAAGCACTTTAGGGTAACCCGCCTTTAAAGGTTCCCATGGAAGCGGCCTCACTTCTTACTTGAAATAGGTGATCTACTATGAAGAGGTAATCTGTCTTTACCCCCATTAGGACTCATCTCCTAATATAGTGATCATTAAAAGCCTTAGCTTATCCTAACCAATGACAGACAGCACTCAGCGTCATTATCGGAATGGGAAAGAGTACGAAACTCTTCAGTGCTTGTTTTGAATTGCACAAAGTTTCTGTTGTCCCTTTTGAACCTAGATCTTGGGATCTCCAGTCAACTAGGTTGGGTTTCCACAGTGACAATTCTTAGATTATAGGCTTCAAGCCCATTCCCCTCGATGACTTCTCAACTTGCTCTCGAGGTAAACCTTTAGTTAGTGGATCCGCTAGGTTTTCCTTCGACCTGACATAATCGATCGTTATTATGCCACTTGAGAGCAGTTGACGTATGGTATTATGTCTCCGACGTATGTGTCGAGACTTACCATTATACATTGTATTTTTGGGCTCTCCCAATTGCCGATTGGCTATCACAATGTATGCTAATCGCTGGCACCGGTTTGGGCCAACCAGGAATATCCTCCAGGAAGTTTCTAAGCCATTCTGCTTCTTCCGCTGTTTTGTCTAATGCTATGAACTCTGATTCCATAGTAGACCGGGCAATACATGTTTGCCTCGAGGATTTCCATGACACGGCTGCATTACCAAGTGTGAAAACAAATCCAACCGTAGATTTGGAATCCACTATATCAGATATCCAGCATCGCTGTATCCCTCTAGAACAGCAGGATATCTCTCGTAATGTAGCCCATATTTTGAAGTTTCTTATACCTCAAAACACTTACTATGACTTTCCAGTGGTTATGTCCTGGATTGCTAGTATATCTGCTAAGCCTATTCACAGCTTGAGCGATATCAGTTCGTGTGCAATTCGTGAGATACATCAGACTTCTGATGATCCTTGAATACTCTAATTGCGATATGCTTAAGCCAGTATTCTTTGATAGAGGAAGAGTTAGGTTAGCTACTCCCAAATCTTTCATATCAAATTTGCTGGTTAACACTTTCTTGGTAAACTGAATCAACACATGATTATTACCAATTATCAGCATATCGTCTACATAGAGACATACAATGACATATCCTATTTGAGTTGACTTGGTGTACACACACTTATCACACTCATTGGTTTTAAACCCACTTGATAACATCTCTTTGTCAATGTTCTCATGTCATTGTCTAGGTGCTTGTTTTAATCCGTACAAGGATTTTACAAGTTTGCACACCTTCTGTTCTTATCCAGGAACATCAAACCCTTCTGGTTGTTCCATGTAAGTCTCTTCATCCAATTCACCATTCAAGAATGACGTCTTTACATCCTTTTTGATGTATTTCAAGACCAAATATAGCTGCTATAGCTATAAGCATTCTACTGATGTGATACGAATCACTGGTGGATAGGTGTCAAAGTAAACAAAGCCTTCTCTTTGTCTATAATCTTTTATGACAAACCTCGCCTTGTACTTATCTATTGATCCATCCATTTTCATCTTTCCAATTGTAGCCCAGTGGCTTACAACCTGGAGGAAGATCAACCAACTCCCAAGTATGGTTCTGTAGGATTGAATCAATCTCACTGATAATCGCCTCTTTCCACAGAGGTGCCTCCAAAGAAGACATTGCTTCTTTGTAGCTTCGAGGCTCATTTTCTAACAAATATGTCAGAAAATCGGATCTGACTCTTGGTCAACATGATCACTGTCCTTGACAGTATCAACAGCTCTTTTTGAGAGACTCTATTCTTTGTCTTTCCTTACAAGGAAATGTCTCTTCAAAAATATTGCATTCCTTGACTCAATCATCACATTCAGATTGATGTCAGGAATCTCATACTTGTGTACCAAGAATCGATACGCACTACTGTTGCAAGCATATCCGAAGAATATACAGTCAACAGTTTTGGGTCCTATTCCACCTTCTTAGGTTTAGGAGCCATCACCTTGGCAATTGGCAAGACACCCCCACATTTTCAGATATTTGTAGGAAGGTACATAACCTTTCCACAATTCATATGGTGTCTTGTCCAATCTTCTGTGAGGAAGCTTGTTCAGAACGTAGTTCGCGGAAAGCAGGGTTTTCCCCCACAAGTTCTGAGGTAAACCAGAACTAGTCAACATGGCATTCATCATTTCCTTCAACGTTCGGTCTTTGCACTCAGCAATCCCATTTTGTTGAGGAGAATACGGAGCAATGGTTTCGTGAATAATTCCGTGCACAGAACAATATTCACCGAATGGTGAAACGTATTCACCACCTCTATCACTCCTGATTCTTTTGATTTTCTTGCCAAGTTGGTTTTCAACTTCGTTCTTATAGTGTACGAAGCTCTCAATTGCTTCGGCTTTGCTTCTCAGCAAGTACACATAAAGAATCTTGTGCTGTCATCGATAAAAGTGACAAAGTACTTTTACCGCCTCTTGTTTGCACAATATTCATATCACATACATCAGTATGTACAAGTTCCAGCGGTTCAGAACTACGTTCTATAGAATGAAATGATGTTCGATGCATTTTTGCTTCAACACATGCTTCACACTTATGTTGGCTATCATTGCAAATTTAGGTATAAGGTCCATGTTAATTAATTTACGCATAGTATCATAATTAACATGTCCTAACCTCCCATGCCATACATTTTGTGACACAATAATATAAGCAAACGAACTAGCTTTATTTATAGCACGGTTAACAGTCATTACATTGCTTAAAAAGGCCCTCAGTCAGGTAACCTTTTCCTACATACATATCATTTTTGTCATTACAACTTATCAGAAACAAATACAAGCTTAAAACAGCCTTACTAAGAAGAGAACCCGAGACCAAATTCTTCCGAATATCTGGAACGTGCAGTACATTCTTCAATGTTAGCTCCTTTCCGGATGTCATCTTCAGAACCACTGTGCCTTGTCCAACCACCTGAGAGGTAGACGAGTTTCCCATTGTCAGATGATCGCCGCCATCGACCTTCTGGTACATGGAAAACATCTTACTGTCTGCACAGATATGACGAGTAGCCCCAGTGTCTACCCACCATTCTCTCGGATTCCCAACTATGTTGGCTTCAGTTACCACTGCTGATAGTTCCATCTCTGAGATATCATCAGTCAGCTGCTCGCCTTCAGTGACATGAGCCTCATTTCTCCTGCCATTGTCCTGAGATATCTTGTTTCTGCAGTCCTTTGTCATATGACCGCTCTTTTCACAGTTGTAGCACTTCCCATTGAACTTCTTGTTCGCTTGGGAAGAATCAGCTTCACTGTTCTTTCTTTTCTTGCTACCATTTACATCCTCAAAGATGTTGGCCTTAGACTCCATAGTCTTGTAGCTGGCCTTTCCGGACATCATATTGTCCTGTTCGATTCTCAATCGAACTCCAAGGTCTTCAAGGCTCATCTGCTTCTTTCTGTGTTGCAGATAGCTCCTGAAATCCTTCCATGATGGAGGCAACTTTTTCAATTATGATGGCAACTTGAAACGTCTCACAGAGTTTCATTCCTTCATCCAGTATTTCATGAATGATCTATTGTTGTTCACCCAACTGAGACATCACCGTCCTTGAAACTACCATCTTGTAGTCCAGGAACCTACCCACGACAAATTTCTTTTGTCCGGCATCTTCAGTTTTATACTTTCTCTCTCGAGAGATTCCCAGAGAATCTTCGCAGAAGTCATGCCTTGGTACACATTGTACAGGGTATTGTCAAGACCACCCAACAGGTAGTTCTTGCATAAGAAGTCTCCAGACATCCAAGTCTGTTCTCGCTCTTCCTTGGCCAATTCAGATTCTCCCTCCACAGGACCCGGAAGATCTTTGAGGAATTTAGCCAACTGGAGAGTTTTCAGGTAGAACAGCATTTTGCTCTGCCACTGTTTGAAATTTGCCCTACCAAATTTCTCTCGGCTTTTTCTCCGTGAGAGACCGGTATTCTTTGATATTTCCGCTAGCCATTTGTAGCTGGAAATTCAACAGGGTTCAATCAGTCTACGAAAGACGAATTGCACAACGATCAACGAATGATCTTGTTCAAAGTGATGTACTAGGTAGTCACTTGTTGTTCTAATGGACGAAAGTTCCAATAAACACAAGTCATTGAATTTTAACTAAAGATTCTTAAGGAAAATTGAACGAACGAATATTCTTCAAACACTTTTTCCAATAGGATCTTTTAGCAATTCACAACCCAGATTTACACTCTTCTCTTCCAATAGCACAATTATTACGATAAGTGTAGACATATAAATGTCAATCAAGATTGGATGGAATTACTTGTGCAAAATTACACTTTAAATTCTCAACCAATTATGCAACAACCAATCAATTTCAACTTTATCACTATGTGTATGCTTGTGATAATTGAACAACCTAATAATAACTTGAATCTATACTACCAAGATTAATGTGTTACAGTATATGACCAACCAAGTTAATATTATTTAAGTTTGCAGTTTCTAAGAATTACAGGACTATTTCGTTAGTGTCGCGTTCGTATCTACGTTCGAACGAGACTGTCCAGTGTGTGTGCGTTCGTGTTGCGTTTGATAACGCGTTCGAACGAAGTGTTTCCAGAGAGTTCACGTTCGAGTAGCGTTTGATAACGCGTTCGAACGGAATGATTCCAGAGAGTTTGCGTTCGAGTTGCGTTTAGTACGCGTTCGAACGTTCTAAGGCAGAAGGCTTGCGTTCGAGGTGCGTTTGAAGACGCGTTCGAACGTTCTTACGAGAATTCAAATTTTTAGCCTTCGCGTGCGTTGGGCGTTCGAACGCCCTACGGGTTTTTCATGCACAGTTCGTATTTTCCAGAAAATATTCAAACCCTAACATGCAAATTACTATCTAATAACACGATACAATAAGTTCTTAAGATTGTTGGAAAAATTTGTGTCATTATACAGTAATATAACTCGCAATCAAACAGATCAAAACAACAAAATAGATCTAGATGCATGAAACCCTAAAACCAGAAAACCATTAAAACAAACCAGAAAATGGAGATCACAGAATTGTCCAAGTCGAGATGATCTCTGTCCTTAAGAACTTATTGGCTCCGTCACAGGTGCTTTACGGATTCGTTTTGCCAACGTTCTCCCAGGATTACTTGGATCTTCTTGTTCAAGGAGCACTCCTTAACAAGTATGCGAACTGGGAATCAATGGTGAATCTCTCTCAAAACAAGGAAAACATAAATGCCTTTAAAGTTGGTGTATTTCTGTATATATCTTTTTCACCTACATAATATTGGAATTAAAGCCTTCTTATATAAGGCATGGAGGGGTGCCAATAGGGCACCCCTTGGGGTGGGTTGCAACCCTCCAAGGATTGCAACCTCCCATACACCCCTAGGGAATTCCAATAATATACATATCCATATACATCTCATATTTAATGAATTTTGAGGAATTTACAACAGACTTCAACATCATATAAAAGAAAATAGTTTCTTTTGTTCTCAATAGTGGGAACGATTTGTTCGTTGAGGTGAGCTAGTGTGCCAACTAAAGGTGCAACGCTTGGTGCACTATTATAAAAAAAAAATCAATGAGGATATTCAAAAGGCTCGAGAAAAATAATAAGCACATCGATGTATGTTTTATTATCAGTAAGTATTATTTATGTTGATAAATAAAATATTTATTACATACATGTTAAATTAATATAGATTAATTTAAATAGTATATTGTTTACATCATCAACAACATAACCACGATCTTTAAAGTGGTTTTGGAAGAAAATTTAAAAAATCTAGTCACATGGATGCTTCCGTTCTAATCCCAAAACCTTACAAAACCGTTGGGCTCCGCCCCTTAAGGACTATATATATATGTGTGTCTTTTTCCATTTTTTTCTTTGTTTTCGATTTTGTAGTTATCTATTAGTTTCTTCAAAAAGTGTCCACATCCAACTCACAAGTAAAGGAAAGTTTTGAGCTGTGAATTAATAAAGGAAAAATCATATTTTTAAATAAATTTTAATGAAGAATAGTTTTCAAAGTTATTTTTTGGGTATTGAATATTTTAATGAGTTTATAGAGTAATTAAATATAATAATATAAGGAATTGAAGTGATGAATTTTTTTTAATATTTAAAATAATGTATTAATTAAAAGTTAATTTTAAAATTTTAATAAATAAGTGTACATATTAATAAACTATTTAGAATAATTATTAAAGTGTAAATAGCTTCCTCCATCAAATATATTACCATTTGTTTGTTGAAGAAATATTTTTCTGTCATTCATTGTAAAGTAATAAATAAAAAAGGTGCGATTAATTAAGGTGTCCCCCATAATGAATAAAGGTGCAGCTGTGAGCTATCAACTCCATCAAACAAAAAACAACTGTCCACCATAACCATTCTTCTTCTTCTTCTTCTTCTTTTTTTAATCGATTCTGCATCTCTTTTTTTTTTTTTTTTTTTTGAAATTATTGAAAATTCTATTGTCAAATCACCTATTTCGAATTTAAGTTAAATAAGTAAAATCTCCGACTATCTCAAAATCTTACCAGAAACACACTTATTAAATTCGAATTCAGAACCTCAAAATTTGAACCCAGTGAATCCTAGCTAATGAATTAGGATGTTTGGAATGGTTTAGAGGGATTTCCAATGATTTTAAAAAAAATATATTTGAGATTTAAGATGAGAGGCAAATGATTGTTTGAAATTGAGGATTTTGAATTTATGGGATTTTTTTTTTGTTGAAGGAAAGATTTGAAAAGAAATTTCCTTTATAGACGTGGAGGTGGTAGTGTTGCCCAGACCAATCCTTAAGCGGAAGAAATAGATGACTGAGAAAAGTGAGAGAAATAAAATGGAGAAGATAAGATTAAATAGTGTAATTTGGCCTATGAGCTAAAAGCATGTGGGGTATTATTTGACTCATTTATTTTATTTTATTTATAATTCACTCGAGAATTATAAATTCATCAGAAAATTAAATTCAGAAAAAAGAAGTTAGCCGATAAACCACTCCTGTCAAAATCAATCATTCATTTAAAATATTCATGATTCCCGAAATTCAAGAGGAGAACAAAAAAAAATATTACATACATGAAATTTTACCTAACTTTTCTCATTTTCTTTATTATAGCTATAATGAGTTAGCTATAATGAGTTACGGTATTTCGTCGGGTGTGGCTTGGTGGTGTAGAGTTCAAGATCTCAGGTTCTGGGTTCGAATTCAGGGGGTGTACTTCTTGTAAGAACCTGTGACAGCCGGTGATTTTACCTGCGCCGCGACCCATAATAGGTGATTTGGTGGCGGAATTTCCATTGTTTCCAAAAAAAAAAAATTACGATATTTCATTGTAGCTATAATAAGAAAAAAAATTTGGAAAATTTTATATATATATATCATTATTAAAAAAAAAACACGTCTGTGAGCCGACAGCACCTGAAAAACATTATCCCTGGTAGCTTTTAAAAAGAAAGAATTTTAAAAATGGAGGGGAAGAGAGAAGAGCACTCGCAAGGCGCTCGATTTCGATTTCGATCTCGATCTCCTTGAAAAACCATCCTTCTGGCTTCCATTGCTTCTCTTTCTATCCATCACCAAACAAAACATTCCAACATTATTATAATTTCCACTAATTATATGATTTAATTTCGTTTTTTCTTTTTGGTTTACAGAGGAACCGATTAAAGCGAAATCATTCCACGATGTCCGGCAGAAGCAAGACTCGGTATCGAAAATCAAGACGATCCGCAGGCTCCAATCAGCAGCGGACCTCCTCAGGATCTGACGGTAAGGGCGCTGGCGGTGGCCCCGCCCCTTCACCGTCTGCTAACTCTTCTTCCTCTCTTCCCTCTTCCAATCGCAGGTCACTCTCATTTGATCCTTCTCTCAAAGATTTTTTTTAGGGTTTTGATTTTATGTTATTGACCGTTATTTTTGTTTTTCTTCATGATAGTTTTAACTGTCAATTCTTCGGATTCTACTAATAATGCCTCTGTTCACAGTATTCTACAAAACGCCGCACATTCAGAGCCCCAGATACACGGTATTTTTTTTTTTTTGGTCCCAAATATTATTAGCTTATGAATTTTCTGTTTCTTATATCTGTTTGCTCTCAAATTTTGATTTTCTGTTAAACAACAAAATGTGATAGAGATTTTTAATCTATATTTCTAATAGGAGCATCTGATGCGCCGGTTGTTGGCGGTGCTGCCAAGCAAGTTGAACCGTCCGCCTCTCAGAGAAGCACCCAGGCACCATCTCCTCGATCTGCCTCCATGAGTTCGGATAGTACTGCACCTGCAAAAGGTTTTTCCCCCTTGCTTGTGTTTGGTATTTATATATGTTTCAGGTAATAAGGAATTATTAATTTGCTGGTTCTCTATTGATGTTTTGATATCTGATCATAGTTGGTATTTTCTACTGTTAGAAACTAGATTGATGTAACTAACTTTATGCATTCTAATGTCTTAGCTCCAGAAGATCCTTCTAAGGCAATCCATATTCAGTTTGGTTCAATTGGAATGCAGGTATTCTTTTATTTCTTTTCCTCTTTATGCTAACTAAAAATTTAGTTTTGCAGTATCCAATGATGCTCTATTTGTGGAATTTCTGGTAGATACCAGTCCGAACTACTACTGCGCCCCCGAATTTGGATGAGCAGAAACATGATCAGGTCTGTTTATTTTTATTTCTCAATGGATCATATTATTAACCTGTAAATTATAAATGGTCGAATGAGTTTTTGTTTACACCACCCTTTATTTTCTGGACCAGGAGTGTAAAACAGTTTACTCCCTTCCAAATCCCCTTCTCTTCCTTCCTAAATCCTATGAACATAGATTTAAGCTTTTATTTTTTCTTGTTACGGAATGGAGCTTTTCAACGAGCATATATTAATATCTTAACATCTATATTGTTTGGTTTTCTCAGTTTCAATAATCTTGACCCTTCATTGTGGAGATAAATTGGACTTAACAGTGTTTGATGATCAAATTATGAAGCTGTGTCTTTATTTTTCGCTTGCAGGTACGCCAAGATACTTACAAATCAGTGCCAAATATTCCAACACCTTCTGTGCCGAAGCAGCAGCTGCCTAGAAAGGACGCAGGTGCTCCTCCTGACCAATCTAGTACTGGGGAGGTTCATCGAGTGCCAATAGTAAAAAAGGATCCTCAAGTCTCCCTTCCACCCACCACAAGCCAAACACAGAAGCCTTCTGTTCTTCCTATACCGATGACATCTATGCAAATGCCCCACTCTCAGAATGTAACAGCCACATCACTCCCTTTGCCAATGCCCATTCCATTACAAGTGGGAAATGGTCCGCAAGTGCAGCAGCATGTGTTTAATCCAGGTCTTCAACCCCATCCAATGCAGCCTCAGGGACTCATGCATCAAGGACAGGGCACGGGTTTCACAACTCAAATGGGTTCTCCTCAGCTTTCTGTCAAGCTAGGCAATATGGGAATGGGCAAGACCCAACAATATCCTCAACAGCAGGGAGGAAAGTTTGGTGGCTTTTCTGGTAAAACCGTTGTAAAGATTACTCATCCAGACACACGTAAGGAGGTCAGGCTTTATGAACGAGCAGATGCATATCCAGACGGTGGGGTATCAGGTCCTAGCTCTCAATCCCAACCTGTACCATCATTTGCACATGCTCATCTAATCAATTACTACCCTAACTCTTACGGTGCCGGTTCCATTTATAGAGCTCCAGATTCTCTACCGTTGACTGGTAGCCAGATAACACCCAATACTCAGATGATGGTTGGCCAGGGTCCCCAAAATGTATCTTTCATGAATCCAAATCTTAATTCTCTGCCAGTTAGTAAAGCTGCCATCCCGATGCCTGGTGTTGTGGAACCACCAAACTTAAATAGATCAAAGAGCTCAACTGCTAGGGGAAAGAAGAAGAGAAAAGAAGTCCTTCAGAAAGCTGATGCTGCTGGGACAACTTCTAGTTCCAAGGATAAGACTGTAGTAGAATTAAATAGATCAAAGAGCTCAACTGCTGGAGGAAAGAAGAAGAGAAAAGAAATCCTTCAGAAAGCTGATGCTGCTGGGACAACTTCTAGTTCCAAGGATAAGACTGTAGTAGAATTAAATAGATCAAAGAGCTCAACTGCTGGAGGAAAGAAGAAGAGAAAAGAAATCCTTCAGAAAGCTGATGCTGCTAGGACAACTTTTGATCTTTACATGGCTTATAAGGGTCCTGAGGAGAAGAAAGAGACTGTGCCTTCAGAAAGTGTAGAAAGCACGCCTATTGTTGGGAATTCAGAGCAGGAATCTGTTGGTATTGTTCATGTGGATGCTGTACCCATTGAAAAATGTTGTCTGAGTAAAGCAGAACCTGATGATCAGGAAGATGCTGCTGACCTCTTCACACCGAAATTAGAACCTTCAGATTGCAGGGAACAGGCTCTGGGAGTGCACCGTGATGAAGATGGAAATGGAAATGTAAAAAAGAAGTATTCGAGAGATTTCCTCCAGAGGTTTTCTGAACAATGTACTGATCTTTCAGAAGTATTTGAGATGGCAACTGATATAGCAGAGGCATTGAATAGTGGTAATATCGATGTCTCTCTTCTTGTTGATCGCAGTTTGTTTCCTAGTCATGGAAGAGTAACGGATAGGCAATCAGGGGGACCTCAAGCTGATCATCATGGAAATGTAATGGTGGATGATGACAGATGTGGTAGATCACCTGGTCCCAGTTTGGGGAGGGATTTGTGTCTGGATGTTGATTATGGTGCTAATGCAGGTTTCTGTCCTGGCCAAGGAAGTAACTATGGTATTTTGGTGAACCCCCGAGCACAAATACTTATGCAGTATCCTGGAGGTATCCTACCTGGGCCAATGCAGCCCATGAGTCCTCAGGTGGGGGTGCAAAGAAATAGTCTTGATGCTGACAGGTGGCAGCGGATTGCTAATTTCCAACAGAAGGGTATACTTCCTTCTCCTCGGACTCCTTTGCAGATGATGCACAAAGCTGATAGAAAATATGAAGTTGGTAGAGTGCAAGATGAGGATGAGGCCAAGCAGAGACGACTGAAAGCTATTTTGGACAAGCTAACTCCGCAGAACTTCAAGGAACTCTTCGAGCAAGTAAAGGCAGTCAACATCGACAATGCTGTCACGCTTGCTGGTTTCACCTTGCAAATTTTTGACAAAGCTTTAATGGAACCTACTTTCTCTGAGATGTATGCAAACTTCTGTTCTTATCTTGCCAGCGAGTTGCCTGCTTTCAGTGAAGACAATGAAAATATAACTTTCAAGAGATTGCTTCTGAATAAGTGCCAAGAGGAATTTGAGAGAGGGGAGAGAGAGCAAGAAGAAGCTAACAAAGCTGACAACGAGGGCGGGATTAAGCAGACCGAGGAAGAAAGAGAAGAGAAGAGGATCAAGGATCGAAGACGTATGCTAGGTAACATTAGACTAATTGGGGAGTTGTACAAGAAGAAAATGTTGACTGAGAAAGTAATGCATGGATGTATCATGCAGTTACTGGGCCAGTATGAGAATCCTGACGAGGAGGATGTTGAGGCATTGTGTGAATTAATGAGCACAATAGGAAAGATGATCGACCACCCTAAGGCCAAAGAGCATATGGACGCATATTTTGACAAAATGGCAAAGTTGTCAAACAACATGAAACTATCTTCTAGGGTTAGGTTCATGTTGAAGGATGCAATTGAGTTGAGAGAGAATAAATGGCAGCAGAGGAGGAAAGTTGAAGAGCCAAAAAAGATTGAGGAAGAGCACAGAGATGCTGCTCAAGAACGGCAAGCACAAGCTAGTAGGCTTGCCAGAGGTCCAAGCATGAATTCTCCAACAAGGAGGGTGCCAATGGATTTTGGTCCTAGAGGGTTATTTTCCCCTACTAACCAGATGGGTAGCTTCCGTGGAATCCCTACTCAGAATCGTGGGGGCTATGACACTCAGGATATACGTTTCGAGGACAGGCAATCTTATGAGGCTCGGACCTTGTCAGTTCCCTTGCCTCAAAGACAAACAGGTGATGATTCAATTACTTTGGGTCCACAAGGCGGTCTTGCCAGAGGAATGTCCATTAGAGGACCACCAATGATGTCGAGTAATACCTTACCTGATATTTCTCCTAATGCTGGGGAACCTAGAAGAATGACAGCTGGTTTGAACGGTTTTAGTACCCTATCAGAGCTGCCCGCTTATGGCTCAAGGGAGGACGTAATTCTGAGATATCATCTGGACAGATTTGCAGCCCCAGCTGCTTTTGACCAATTGAGTGCCCAGAGCATAATACAAATTATGGTAACCGAGACATAAGGACTCGTGAGCGAGGTTTTGATTGGCATCTTGCAACTTCACCAACCATACGAGGCCAGGCACCAGCTGTCACCCCATATATTCCTTCAGAAAAGGCATGGCCTGAAAAATGCTTACAGGATATGTCAATGGCTGCAATTAAAGAATTCTCTAGGTAACTCCTTTATGCCTTCTTTTATCAGCCTGTCCAATTTCCCGATCTTGACAGAATATTTCTAGTTCATTGTATGAGCAAGTAAATATGCATGTACTTATGTCTGATTTGTTTGATAAATAGTCCCCGCCATATGTTTAGTCTAGATTTAGGTATTAGCTCAAAATGGAAATGAAGGTGCTAGGGTAGGGTTGAGTGATTCTGTACTTGTTGGACTTACCATTGGTTGAAGACAAAAACTTCTTCATTTGGATGGTATTTAATTGTCTGGGGCTTAGAAATTCCTTGCCAGTCCTCTGTGATTATAAAAGCTTTATAGAACAATGAATTTTCTTGCTTATGATGTACTGTGTAGGATGCAATGTACTAGATTTGAATTCAGGCTGCATTTGGCAGCTTGGAAATGCCATGGAATTGGAATTGGGTGGTTTGGGAGATGGTCCTTTCATAATATTTAGGGGCCTACATCATGGTTTCAAAATTCGCACTAAGGCGGCGCCTCAAGGCAGCTGCCTCAACCCTAATTTTGAGGCGTTCGCCTCACGTTGCCTTGAGGCGAGGCATCCCGAGTCAATTCGACTCGGGTTCTGCGACAGTGCACGTGAGTTTTACCCCAAACTTCAGCTCCCACCTTTGAATACCACACAAAATACATTACCCATAAAACCCTAACCCTAAATCATCCATTCCATCTTCAATTTCTTGTTCGAACAGCTCTTTCTTTTTAAGCAACATTGCCTATTATGAGATACTTCGTGACGACGAGCAAACTTCTTAATTTTTTTATTCAATCTTATCTAAAGATACGAAAGAATAAAAATAAGAAAGCTATTCTTTGTGGTTATAATTAGAATGCCAAAGAATTATTGGGGTAAAAAAAATCGACTCAGACGGGGTGGGACTTCTAGCTCACTTCCGGCTACTAGCAGTCTTCAAAACGGCTAAATCATCAATTTTCAAGTCTATCAAGCTAATTCATGGTTAGTTTTCAATTATCAACCCTAACCCTGATTTTTTCTGTTTTGTTGAGTCACAGCACAAATGTTCTCTTTATTTTCCCCCTGTTCTGTCACAGCCCAAACAGCAGACTTATGTTATTTTTTTCTGATTTCGCTTTTTTTTTTTTTTTACTTTTGTTACTTTTTTTTTATGATTTCGCTTTTTTTTTTTCACTTTTCTGATTTTTTATTATATTTCATTTTATGCTATCAGTTCTATGATTTTTCTTGTATGGTATATTATTGATCATGTTATTTAGTCTTGACTTTGTAATGAAATTGTTTGATTGATATAATGAAATTAGACATAATGGAAATTGTAGTTGTTTTGATTGATATAATGATATTGTTTGATTGATATAATGATATTGGACCTAATGCAAATTGTCTGAAAGAGTGTCTTGTTAATTAGTGTTATAATGTGTTATAATTTTTTGTTCTAGTGTATTCGTCATGTCCAGTCGAAAAGATCCGGTTTGGAAGTATGGACAAGAGATTGATAGGGAAGGAAGCAAGGGGTATAAATACTTTCAATGTAATTTTTGCCTTAAGATACTTAAAGGGGGTGTGTTTAGAATGAAAGAACATCTTGCGGGTGTTCACGGTAATGTTGCCCCATGTACGTTGGTGCCCCCAGAAGTAAGAGATGAAATTAAAAATTATGTGGAGAAGCATTATGAAGCCAAAAAGGTAGCACAAATGTATAGAGAAGAAAGAACTGACCAAGGTGTCTCCTTGCACAATAAATCTAGTAGTGGCTTAGCAACTAGCGTCCCCCAGAGAAGAGTCAGAAGACCAATGGATAGATTTCTACAGAGTGTGAAAGAGGGAGAGGAGGGAAATCCGATGGTCATTACAGGAAGTGAGGAGTTGCGTGATTGCACGGTACAGGACATTGGTAGGTTCTTTTTTGAGAATGGAATTGCATTTAATGTTGTCAATAGTCCATCATTTATTAATATGTTGCGATCAATTGGTAATTTTGGACGTGGTCTCAAGCCTCCTACATCATTTGAGCTATCAACTACAATATTGAATAAGGAAGTAGCCACCACTAAAGAAGTTGTTCATAGTATGAAAAAATCGTGGAAACAAACTGGTGTGAGTATTATGTCAGTTGAGTGGAAGGACATGAGGGGAAGACAGTTAATAAACTTCCTTGTGAACAATCCCAGTGGGACAGTTTTTTTGAAGTCTGTTGATGCTAGTGATGTAGTAAAGGATGCAAACTTGTTGTTTAAACTCCTTGATAAAATTGTTGAAGAAGTTGGAGAGGACATTGTAGTTCAGGTGGTGACAGATAATGCATCAAACTATAAGAAAGCTGGGGAACTGTTGATGCAGACGAGGACACGGCTGTGGTGGACCCCATGTGCTACACACTGTATTGATTTGATGCTTGAAGATATTGGAAAGCTACCTCAACATAAAAATGTATTGATAAAAGCTAAAAAGGTAACTATGATACCTTAACACAATGATTTTGGTAGGTTCTTTTTTCTTAAATCACTCACAGCTTGATAATGTTTTTATTAATATCCTATAACAGGTGAGTACTTTCATATATAATCGTGGAGCGGTGTTGGCATTGATGAGGAGTTTTACCGAGAAAGAGTTGGTGCGTCGTGCTCCTACAAGGTTTGCTACTGCATACTTGACATTACAAAGTATGTACAGTCTAAAGCAAAATTTGGAGCAAATGTTTACTTCGAAGGAATGGAATGAACTTAGTTTATCGAAGAAGCCTGAGGGGAGAGAAGTGAAGAAAATCATTTTGAGTGATAGGTTTTGGATAAGCATGGCTTATGCATTGAAAACCACCAAACCCATAGTTAATGTTTTGAGGATGATGGATAGTGAAAAAATGCCTGGGATGGGATTCATCTACGATGCAATAGTTAAAGCAAAGGAAGAGATAGCCAAAAATTTGGGAGATGAAGTTGGAGCATACAAAGAGATATGGAAGATAATTGATGATAGATGGGAGTTTGAGATGCACCGCCATTTGCATGCAGCTGCATACTTTTTGAATCCTCGGATCCAGTATTCAGACAATCCATCCAAGCATCCAGAGATTAAGTTGGGATTTTTTATATGCATGGACAAACTTATGACCAATGATGAGGATAAGACGAAGGCAGATTTACAGGTGGATGCATTCTTAAAAAGGACAGGGATGTTTTCATTTGGCCAGGCTAAACACTCGATATTCAATCGCAGTCCTGGTATTCTTAAAACAATTTGGGTGGTATTATTATTGAAAGCTTATCTTAATTTTTAAATATGTGTTCATTCTTTTTGTAGCTGATTGGTGGAGTCAGTATGGAGACCAAACACCTGAATTGCAGTCCTTAGCTGTAAAGATCTTGAGCTTGACTTGCTCATCATTTGGGTGTGAGCGCAATTGGAGTGCATTTAATTTTGTATGAGCTTCCGAAAACTTTTATTATATATATACATTTGAAGAGTTTTTTTTAATGATAAATTTTATTTCCCATTTGTGTAGATTCATATAAAAAGGAGAAACACATTGTCCACTCAGAAATTGAACTCATTAATGTACGTCATGTACAATAAGAAGTTGCAATATAAGTTCCTGAAGAAACAATCATTGAAAGGGGATGAAGATCCTTTAGTTGAGGATGAGATTCCTTCCGATGATGAGTGGGTGGTTACAGAAGATAATATTGTGGAAACATCTTCAGAGGGATTTCTGGGAGTTGACATTAATCACCCGAGTGGAAGTAAACCACTAGTAGAAAAGAGATATCAAGGTAATATACTCTTAGTTTAAACGAATTCACATATTATAAATTTCATATAAAAAAAACATGACTTTATGTTATTTGTTAGGCAAAGGAAAGGCTCTGCAACCGGTCGATGAAGAACCTGAGTGGGAGGATTATGCAAGTGATGAGGAGGATGATAGAAGAATTAGATATGACGATGACTCTCTGGAGGATGACACTTCTGATAATGATGGAGGAGATAGACATCTTAGACCCACTTTTCAGGCCACTGAACACTAATGATAACATATTTAGAGATTAGTTGTCATTTTCTTTTATTATGGACTTGTTTTGTTTTGATGATGATTTTTATTTATGTTTTAGTTGGTAGGGATGTGTTATGGATGTTTTTAGTTTTAATTTATCATAATACTTGTGTGTTTATAGTTTGTGAAGTTGGAGAGTGTTGATGCTGCACCCATTTTTCTTTTATCTTCCATTTGCTTCTTTCTATTTTTACATTACGAAGTATATTTGTTCATTTTAATGCCCTCCAAGTCCTTTCATTTTCCATTATTTATTTCCTTTGAGATGCTAGTTTGGTTGCTCTTATAAACTTCTTGGTAAGATCATAATTTAGTATTGATAAATTGCTTTATGTTTGTGTTGTTCTCTAATCCACCATTCTTGAATATGATATGCGTGTTTAAGGAGTGCCCATAAAATTTTCCCATGTTTTGGAATGAGGCTACCGCCTTGAGGCTGTCCGCCTTGTCTCACTCGAGGGGATCGCCTCGCTCCGCATATCTAGTTTTCGAACCTTGGCCTGCATATCCACTTCCACTAAATTTCATGGTACCAGCTCAGCGAAGAAACTTATATGGTAATACATTTAGGTGCAAGGAGATACTAATGACACTCTTTGACTGATTCATTGAAGTAATTTCAGGATGAATATTAAGAGGGAGGGTGATGACACACTGATGTTCAGGTGGTGCAAGTGGAATCTTGTACTATTTGGCAAATGTCTTGTGCTTATATTATCAGAAAAATGATAGAATTTTATGGTGGGTGATTTGATTATATTAGTAACATTAACATTTTCATCCCTCAATTTTTTCAGTGTCCGGGATGAGAAAGAAGTTGCTGTGTGTATCAAAGATTCGAATTCCCCAGGATTCCACCCTTCGGTGGTCTTTCTCTGGATCACAGACTCTTTTGAGAGGAAGGACATGGAAATGGATCTTTTGGCTAAGCTGCTTGTGAATCTTTTTAAATCTCGGGATGGCATGTAAGTCGAGGCCAGCTCATCAAAGGGTATGGAAGATTCAACTTTTTCTCAAGAACCTTGACAGTACCTTGAAATATATTTATGAATGAACATGGATAAAAAAAACTGTTTGTGTTATTGTTGTGATATTTTTATATCGTACCGCAAGTGTACGGTGTCAAGTTTTAGTATAAATCGGTGAAAGAGTGTCGAACCCACAGGGATTGCGTTAACTTACACTAAGTACTACAATTGATAATCCTAACTTTATTTAGAAAATAAATAATAAAGATTTTAATAATTAAATAAAATATACAAATATTTAGATAGGAGGAACTAATACGATAGAGATTCTGGATCCTGATTTCACCTAGCTGTCTCCTATGTATTTTTCATGCCAATTAATCTTTGTCAGTTATATTATTTATAAGTCAAGATCCTAAAATATTCACTCCCTCTCTCGAGTGCCGAGTGAAAATATTATCAACTATAGACTTCGATATCTCTATAAAGATCCAATAGTTAACAACTCATTACGATTTGTGATTCTATGTTAACGACTTCAAAGGACTACAGATTCTCTCGAACTCTATAAAATCCTAGGCTATATTCTCTAGATCTATTCAAAATCCCCTCTCTCGAGTGATAGATTCTAAACATTCATCATCTCAAATTGTGGCCAACAATCAAGAAGCATTAAACTCAAAAGAATATAAATAAATCAATAAAACTTCATAACAAAATCAGTAATTAAAATTAAGGTTCAAGCATCAGTTACATCATTCTCCAGAATTAAGGAGTAAATTCATGACAAAAGATAAAACAATAAATAATCAAGCCACGAATCTAATGGAAATCATTAGAGTTTTAAGAAAGAAATAAGAAGATAAAACCCGAATTGAATCTCTTCCTCTCCGGATGTCACAGCCTTAATCTCCTCTTGTCGCTCTTCAATCCTTTCCTTGGATCTCTAAAAATATGTGTTTCTGTGTTTTGTGCTCTGTATTAGCCTCATCTTGAGTGTTGGATGGACTGTTATATTTATACTGGGGGCTGGGAGTCTTTGGGTAGCATTAGGATTATTAAAAACCCTAAAATTCTTTCCTGGAATGCGCGTGCTACTCTTCTCCGCAGGGCCGCGGCGCTAAACTGTCTGGACTTTGTATGTAATAGGGGCGCCGCGGCGCTGGATCTCTTCATTGGCGCCGCGGCGCTCTATGTTACTTCATGAATGGGCGCCGCGGCGCCTGTTGTTATTCCATGAATGGGCGCCGCGGCGCCCATTGCTTGTGATGAATGGCGCCGTGGCGCCATTCTCCCTGGAACTTGTATGGGATTTTGGCGCCCCGGCGCCATTCTTCCCTGCTCGTCCTGTGTCTTCCCGAAAGTTCCCAAAACACGTGCAATTATTCCCCGATCCATATATTAATGCTCCTATAAATAAAACATAAAATAAATTATAAATTATATTAAATATTAAATATCTCGAATTATAACAAAATAATAAGCTGAGAATGCCATAATAAGTGGGTATAAACCACACTTATCAGTTATCTATCACTAGGTTTGAATCTGTTCTCACTCCTTTGGAGGATGCGGTGAATGATGCTTCAAAAGCAGCAGAATTTCTTGGCTGTGTATTTGCCAAAGCTGTTGAAGAGAATGTGATCCACTCGAGGGAGATTGGGAGGTTGTTACATGAAGGCGGGGAGGAACCAGGGCGTCTTCTGGAAATTGACCTTGCAGGTGATGTTCTTGGAAGCACATTAGAAATGATAAAATCAGATAAACTGTGTTGCATTTGCATGAGATTCGAATGAACTCAGATTTGCTATTTCATGCCTCCAGATAGGAAATTTTATTTAGAGGATTTGCATCTTGTTAGAAGAAATTGATCCCCTAATGCTTTGAATTATTATTATTTATTCGGCTATAACAATTTTCTTGATTTTATCAGTTGAACCAACTAGCATATTCAGCACATTTAATGAAATCTAAATTGATAACTTGGCATATAAGCTATCACAAAATTCCTGGAATGCAACTAAGTTCATTCTGCAAAGAAAGGAACTCCATGAGGAAGATGTTTGACAATCATAAAGCATTGATAATGCTCATCATCAACAATCATACCATTGAGTATCAAAATCCAGAGGACAGAGTGCTGTGAGCCATGACCTGAACTGAATAGAGTCTCCAGCTTGATAATAGCCTTGCAAAAGCCGATACAACCCCATCTTTCTATTGTGTTTAGTGTAAGAGAACATTTAGTTGGTATCCTGTAAGGATTCATTGGAAATTTGTCTCAAAAAAAAAAACATTTCTTCCATCATCAAAGTGCAAATGTTCTCGTATTTAGCCAACAATTAACCAAATCAAATAAAAACATTTCCCCATTAATTGATGTCGATACATAAATCTTTTGAAGTCATTGTTGCAAATTGCAATGGTTATTTCTTTAATGTAACGCCTCCCAGTTTGTTATATTTCTTCGTTAGATGATTGTCAGAGGTTTTAGATACTCTGAAATTTTTTCATCAAGCCTTTTTGTATCACTGTGTTTCTTTCCAATACACATGATTTAGTTTCATTGTTTTATAACTTTTCAAAGTCTTGTATTTGATTATGGGTTCATATTGTTGGATTTGCAGACAGAGAGGACCAAGAAGGCAGGAATTGTTGGAAAGTATGGTGGTATGTATTGAGTGAGACTCACCTTGAGGTTCTGGGTTCGAATCCAGGGGATGCACTTCTTGTAAGAGCATGGGACAACCGGTGGTTTTACCTGCGCCGCGGCCCAGAATGGGTGGTTTGGTGGCGGGGTTTCCATCATTTCCAAAAAAAAAGAGTGAGACTAGTGTTATGTTATTGATAGTATCGGTATGTTTTATTTTGTTTTTCTGGTATGTTTGGTAATGATATCAAGGATGGATGTCATTATGAGAAAATAAACCTTAGAACTTTATTTCCCTTCTGCTATTTTTTTCTTTCATTAGATGGTTCAAATGAATTGTTTAGTTCTCATGTTTATTCGCCAAAGCATGCTCCTTGCATTATGAATAGAAATATATGATAAGAAGAACCAAACTGTGAAAGACCTCATGGTGGATCTCTCTGTCTTCTAGACCTGTCTTTTAATGTTTTTATTTTATTAGAATTTTATTTTCTTTGTGCATTTTTTGTGGCTTTGCGAGTTTGGAATTTTAAGATATTATTCCATTTCAGGTACCCGCTATGGTGCCAGTCTGCGTAAGCAAATAAAGAAGATGGAGGTCAGTCAACACAGCAACTACTTCTGTGAGTTCTGTGGGAAGGTAATACATTACATCAACTCTTGCCTGCTCCTTCCTTTTTTTATTTCCTTTCAAGTTTATGATTAATTGGTTGTTGATGCATTGAATAATTACGAACTCGACTGTGAATCTGGGATTGCCAAGATTGTGGCAAGGTGAAAGCTGGAGGTGCTTACACTTTGAAGTAAGATTCACATGAACTGTCATCTTTACTTTGATTATTTAATTGTAATTTTTGTTAATTCTTCCCTATGCTCCTCCTCCGCAGTACCGCAAGTGCCATCCGTAGGCTGAGGGAGCAGACAGAGAGTTAATTTTGTTGCTGAACTAATTGTTTCTGGTTTTGTGATGAGACTGTAGTTCTTGTTTTGAGAATCAAAATAGATTTCTATAATTGGTTGGATATTTGGTTTAGAGAGTTTTGAATTTGAATGTTATTGATCAGATTCTGTTGGTCTCTTGTATCAACATTGTTTAGTTTTCTGTATTATCTTTTTTTTTTTTCCTGAAAGGACTATTATTATGTGCTGTTGCTACAAAGTAGTTTTTTAATCTTTGATTTTAGCATAAAATCCTCTCAAATATGACCTTGTCGAAGAATATCACAGATTAATGGGTCTTGTCGCCTGTCACCTCTGTCCTCTCTCGCCGTTCCCTTTTGATCTGGGGAAGAAATGCATCTAAACAGATGATTTTATTAGGACTGACATACTACAATGCTCTTCAACCATATCTTACTCATAAACAAACCTCAAAATTTTGAAACATGATGACAAATTAGTCAGGGATATATCATGTCATGGGAAGAGGATTTTTGTCCCAACAGCGTCATTTGGTGATTTAAGACTCAGAATTTCATTTTGAGATCTTGAGTTCGAATCCAGAAAATGTGTTTATTGTAGACAGGAGGTTTGGCGGTAAAACTTGTTCCGCTTAAGTTCGGAATAGGTGATTTGGAGGTGGGATTTCAAAAAGATTTAAAAAAAAATGCAAAAAAAAAAAAAAAAAAAAAAAAAGAAAAAAAAGGAAGAGGGTTTCTATCTGTGCTGTTGAGTATGCATTTGTTTAGGGACAGCCTTAACTGCTGCAACCCAATGGCCCAATTAGGGTTTCTATCCATATCCATCATATTTGCCATCAACCGAATGGCCCTCGTATCTATCTCCCACTCATACAAGAATATATATTAATAGTACACACCATTCCGTGAACATTTCCCCTTGTGATATTCTGTCGAGACCCAAGAAATGATAACATAATAACAGGAAGAGAGACCCAACTGCTGCAGCCCAATTAGCTGTGGTGATGACACCTGGACCAATGGAAGGACCAATGGTGGGGCTCTGACAACAGCAACAAAAAGGAGGATTGTGGACAGGCGGAGAGAATAGCATTTGGCAATGATGGTCCTCCTTTAGCAGCTAATTGCTTCCAGATTCAGCCACAAGCTAAACTAGTGTGTGGTCTAATTAAAAGTTAAAACAACTAATAAGCAAATTATATAATGTTTCAAGACTCGTGGGAAATGACAATATAACAAATTCAAGATGTAAGGTAGAACAAAAACAATCGTCGATGATAGCATATTGTTCTGAAGAATTATATTTATGCATTGGTTGGTTTTAAAAGGGAAATACCAAGGTCCAGCAGTAATGCATTACCCAATCATCAAGAAGAAACGCATATCAGGAGCTACAAAGTAAAGGAAATAAGCTTACAAGCACTCTGTTTAATTCATGAATAAAATTTATAGATCGGTTTACTCATTCAGTTGACCATCTAGCATTTTAAACATATTCATGTGTAAATCAATTGTAATATATTTTTGAACTACCCGCTTTACCTCACTTGTTGGGGCCATTCATACTTCAAAGACAATGTGAATTCTCAAAACTGCAACTTACAACTCCAGTGTCAGGGCTTGTGGAGCTTGAAACCAAAAACTCTTGGGACATAGCTCTGCGTAGCCTTTTGAGGCTTTAAGTGTCCATACGCCATTAGAAATAGGTGAGGAAATGTATTCCCAAAATAAGCACCATCAATATCTTGGTACGTCAAGAGAAGTTCAACATCAAAACAAAAACACAGAAATATGCAGAAAAAGCGCATAATGTTGTCAAACAGTCAATATGAAATTAAATTACCGTTAAAATATTAAACATGATGCAGTGAATAACACAAACTGCATGAGGAAAGAAGAATAGAGATGCTAAATGAGGAACCTGCAACACACCTACAATAGTTACTTGCAATAATTTGGTCCCAACAAGGAATGCACCATAAATCATGAGATTAATAATAAAATTTATTGTAACTCGCAATTTGGGAAATTAAAATGTTAGAAACCAGAGAAAATGAAATTGATCAAATGCTAAAATATGCAAGTTTAACACTCGATGCTAGTTACACCTAAAATATTTTAAGGATACTGCCTTGGTACTTGGATCGAGGGTAGAATATATCCTCACATTTCGGGCAGAATATTTTAACAGTATTTGAACGAGGGATGTCTGACTGACCAACAGGAAGGCAAGGTTGTCCACAGCAGTAAACTCTTGGGCATCTCCCGAAATCGTAGTTTTTGTACTTATCTAACTGCAGAAGTTCCCAGTGCAACATCTTAACCAAGAAAAGGAAAAACAAAAAAGCAACAATAGAGATAATCAAACTCTGAATTTTACCATTGCAGACATTCCCTTGCTAGTAAGGATATATCGGACATGAATAAGACCATACAGCATCTCTGCTGCTGATTCCACCAGTTCATTCTGTTCCTCAGTGAACATATCACCTGAAGATGTCCACATACAAAATATCATAAATGAAAGAACAGGGATGGGCAGAGAAGAGAGAAACTGAGGGAGAGAAAAATGCCTACCATGAGAAGATTCAATGTCCAATATCAAATCAAGGGCATAATCATAGTATGGAACTTGACTGCTCAATCCACAAAGATTAAAATCATCTTGGATGTACTCATCATCAACTTCACAGAAAAATTCATTTCCTCGCAAATTACAAAACCATGAGATCCAAGATGTGTCATCTCCATCAGAACCACTAACATCAGATTCTTCACTGTCTGCATCAGATTCCTCTGCAGATAATGCAAACAAATGGACATAATCAGCAGATAAATAAGGAGAAGCCACTTTCAAATTGAGTCCATTACAAATAACAGAATTTGATTTTGAATATGTCCCACATGTAGCGACTGTCAATTTCAAAACAAGACACAACTTAAAAATAATAAACTGATCATCCGCTTCCATGTATAAATGTCTTAAACAACATTCAAAATTCTCAATTCTTCAAATGATCAAAAAAGATCATAATTTGCTGACATCACCTGACTTTACAACATCAAGCAATAAAATTGTGATATTTTATTTGCCGAATCAATCATCAATAGCATCATATATCAACTTAGACCCACAAGAATCTAGATAAACACTAACATGGTCAATGTATCATAACTTACATGATAAAAAAACCTTCAACTCAAAATTTGCTACGAATAACATAATCTCCAAAAACTGAACTCATTTATGAAATCTACCCCTAAAAAAATCATCTAGCTTCTAAATATCATAGCAAAACAAAAAAGAATAAACCATACAACAAGACCATTCCATCCCAACGACATACTAATAAATTCAAATATCAAATACCTTTTCACACATTGTCAAAGTTGTGATCAGAAATGTTCAACAAAAAGGGAAAAAAAATTCCTGTACAAAAATGTTCACAAGCAAGACTCTTACAACGCAAGAAATCACTACACTGAGAAAATGATAACATTAGTATTTGTCAAGAAAATCAGCTGAAAAGTTAAAACTTTGCATATCAAATAATCCTCCAATATCCCGCACAAGAAATTTACTCAAAAAAAAAAAAAAACACTTTTAACAAACAAACACGAAAATAAAATTCACCAATCAGTCAATAATTACAAAAATCAGTTGAGTAAAGTGAAACTAAAACTAACCATCAGAGCATTTGTTCTTGGAGAGAGAAGCGGAGCGAGAATCGCAATGATCGAGCTGCGATTTACCGGTAGAAGTGGAAGGTACGGACAATCTCTCTTTGCCTTTAGAACTCAAAGCACTCGAAGTAGAAGGGGATGACTTCTCTAAGTGCTTGTCCATCGCAGCGTTAATGCGCTTTCGATCCAACGGTCCTCCCACTATCTCCGGTTTCGACGCTCCTCCTCGATCTCTATGCATAGCTGCCCCGATTCTTTTTTTATTTTTTCCAATTTCAAAACACTAAACTCCAAAATATTCAACCTTTGATACTCCACATAGGAAAACCCTATATTTGGATTACGGAAATTAGGGATTTTTACTGAACGGCGACGTTTCAGGAGATGGAGACGAGGGAAACCCTATTTTTAATTTGTGTTAAGAGGAGAAACATTAAGGCAAATGATACAGGAGGGAGCTCCTCTTAGGTCTCTCTGTCTCCCTCTTTGTTTTTGTTTGTTTGTTGTACTTCAGGGCATGGATATTCCATTTCCAATTCTGTTTCGGAATGTTGTGTCATTTTTTTTTAACAGGAAAAACTCACCATGAGGTCCTTGTACTCTCAATATTTTTTACATTATATTCCTGTACTAAATTTTCTACACATTGCATCTCTGTACTCTCAATGTTTTTTTACATTGTACCACTATACTAAATTTTCTACACATTGCACTCTTGCACTCTCAAAAAATTGACATTTCACCCTTATTTTAACGGCAAGTTAACAAAGTTGAGAAATATTCTGACATTACCCACCCTTATTTGTGTCATATCTGTCTGGTTTAGGAAGAAGCACCTATGATAAAAAGAGAAGAGCTAAAAAAATGGGTGTTTGCTCTAAATGTGCACGCATGACATGTAATACTCGTTGTCGTTCTTTAGGAATGATGTCTGATAACCGTGAAACATATTTGTTTGTTTTTTGTTGTTCATTAATAACACTCCAAGATCGTAGTTTTGATCTAATTTTTGCAATAAATTAGTTCGATTTTTGAATGTATCAGAAGGAGCATAATATTTATGCGCCCTAACATATAGTTATGCGCCCTAGCATAACTTCAAAGTAAAAAAATTTGTTCGGTCCAATCCGAAATAAGGGTGGGTGATGTCAGAATATTTCTCAACTCTGTTAACTTGCCGTTAAAATAAAGGTGGAATGTCAATTTTTTGAGAGTGCATGGGTGCAATGTGTAGAAAATTTAGTACAGGGGTGTAATGTAAAAAACATTGAGAGTATAGGGGCCTTAAGGTGGGTTTTTCCTTTTTTTTAATAGGGCTGTCTCTCGAAATTAATCTCCGGAATCTGTGTTTAGAAATTTTTTTTACATAAATAAAGATAATTTATTATATTTTTTTATATCAGATGATATATACATAGAAAAATATATCTAATGAGATTCGATTTTTTATTCTAAAAATTAATAAACCATTCAAACCAAATATCTTTATCAATTGAGATAGTATCGTTCTATCATTTGGATTTTATTAAAATTTCGATTCCATTTGATAATTAGCGTGAGTTCAGATATTATTGTTGGTAAAAATACAATTTATTATATTGATTTATAAAGTTTACACAAGACTTCCAAAATCAATAATACATATGATCAAAATAATGCAATAATATAAAATATTATACCGCGTGTCAAACTCATCGTAAGTGTTTATTTATAGACATGAGGGGTTGTCATTGAAGTGGCACCATTGATGACAATTGTTGCATCATTTCATCATTTCATCTAATTTGTGTGTTCTTCCACCATAAATCTTTTTCATTTGAAATATTATGTCTTTAAGATACACTCCCAGACAAGGTACATGTTATTCAAGAAATCAGTATGGCATCTGATGAGTTCAGTTAACCGAACCTTGAGTTCAATTTACCGAACTTAGCATGTTTCAGAACATGTTCACTATCTCGTGTTCGGTTCACCGAAATTGAATTTAGTTAATCGAACTTTCGAGTTTTGAAATAATTTCTTTACAATATGCACAAATGTTTTCATAATTTGAAGATTCGTCTATAATCATATAAAATATTAATGCTAACATTGAAAAGAGTTTCCATGAAATAAAACGGCATTAAGATATGTAGTTTTTGACATTGAACCTTCTTTAGCAAGTAACTACAGATTTACTAAATGATCACACAACATTTTCCTGACCAATTTTGATTCTTACGGTTGTGTCCATTTTGTCCTTAAACAATTCTCGATCTCTTTAAATGCTCTAAGAGAACTTAGACTTTATAAATCTCACAAAAGTAGCCTCACTTCTCACTTAAAATATATCTCACTTAAAATATGTGATATTCTATTAAGAGTATCATGTCATACTCCACTCAGTTCATTCTCAAGATATAATGATCATTAGATCATTATACGTTTATCTTATCCTTGACCCATGGGAGACAGTATTGAGTCATATAGAAATGTGATGGATTTTCTAGCTCCGCAATGCTCCATTTAAATTACACATAATTTAAGCTATCCATATTGAATTTAGATCTTGAGATCTTCAGTCAGTTAGGTTGGATTTCTATTAATGTAATTCTATATATATATATATATATATATAAGACATTAAGTACATTCCCCTCGATAACTTAAATGTTTGCTCTATAGGTAAATATTTGGTAAATTGATTCATTGGGTTTTTCTTTGATATGACATAATCTATTGAGATTATTTCACTTGAGAGTAATTGTATTATAATATTTCGTCTTCGACGTATGTCCAAACTTATTATTATATATTGTATTTTAAGCTCTCATAATAGCCGATTGACTATCACAATATATGTTAATTGATGGCATAAGTTTTGGCTAGTTTGAAATATCCTCCAAAATTTTTTAAAGTTATTCTGATTTTTTTCTTTTGTTTTGTCTAATGCTATGGATTCAAATTTCACAATAGACCTAGTAATACATGTTTTCCTTAAGAATTTCCATGACACTACTGCACCATATAATTTAAATATATATCCACTAGTAAATTTTGAGTCATTGGTGTTCGATATCCAATTAACATTACTGTAACCTTCTAATACAGTTGGATATTTAGTATAGTACAGTCCATAAATCGCAGTGTTTCTCTAATACTTGAGCACATTTACTATTATTTTCCAGTAGTTATATCTTAGATTGCTTGTATATTTACTTTGTTTATAGAGTGAGCTATATCAGGTCGTATACAATTTATAAGATACATTAGACTAAGTTATATCAAGTCGTTTCCAGAATGTACTCTAGCCAAAGATTTAAAGATCACAAAGTGGATGTCTAAATCTCTCACATGAATTGACAGATCCTCTTTGGATACATCATAAGATATCATAAGCATATGTCCATACCCAACGAATAGGCGGAGGTTTGGTCTTGATAGACCGGTGACATGACTGTTGTCAAAGTATGGAGGATCATTCATACATCTACAGTGGTATCTCAAGTCAAAAGACCAGATATGTCACTCGACTCGAGAAGATTCTTATTGACGTTATTGTGCTATTTATTTGGAATACTTTCAATGAGTCGTTCAATTCTCGTCATATAAACATCTACATGTTTATACAAGTCTCCCATGACTTATGGTTCATTGGAAGAAATCAACGGATCAAATCTCGATATACACATGTATTGGTCTCAGTTTATTTTACTATCGTACCCGTATCAACAAATCTATAATAAGAACTTTATTTGAAAATATACCACAAATAGTGACATCTCCTAATGTCAATTATAAGTCTCGTTGTAATTGTGTGACTACTGTTATTCCCACGTCTTTCGTTGTATACATTACTAAACTTCAGTTAGTTATAAATTGAATTAGATGGAATATGTACATAAAATACAAGATGTGCTATCATTAAATAGATAATATTATGAAAAATATTTTTTTTATTCATAAATATGTTATAAATACGATACGAATTGACGCTTAGAGCTCCAACCCCAACAGTTTTAGACCACACTAGGATTTTACAAACTTGCACACTTTTTTCTTTTTGTCTAGGAACGCTCCAACCCCAACGTTAGATTTTTATATTTAGCTATCCTATTTTGTTGATGAGAATAAGGAACGATGGTTTGGTGAATAATTTCTTATTAGGAACAATATTTTCTAAATGGTGATTGATAGAAACCTGCCTGGAACAAAGCCAAGCAAACCTCTCCACGTGTTCTATGCCCCAAGAACCGCGAATCTTGATTTTGTAAGAACAAAATCCTTCCAAGATCAAGTCCAACCCTTAAGGAACATTGCCCTTAAAAACCTTTCTTTATTTCTTTGGAGAATCCTGAACAGCGATACAGCGCCACAACGCTTGCCACACGTTGATAAACTTTTGTTCCGTAAAACCAAGGAAGAATCCACTCCCTCAAGATGACACAAGTCAATTTGTTTTGTAAAAAAGATATATTATTGGTTAATTATCCATTACAATGAATAATGCCCCTTTAAATAGGTGGCTAACTCTAATTCTACCAAAATATAATAAAACCATAATAAAATACTTGAAAATTTCGTCAATGGGCTTTTTAATTTAATTAATGTTCAGCCCAACACTTAAACAACACATAACTTAAAAAAATATAAAATATAAAAACTATAGGGATACATTGCGTCCTCATTTAGACCATGAAGGAATCCGAACTGGACTTTGATGAAAACTTCAAACTTGTAGAGCTACAAGTTATCTTTCCAATGCAACTTGAATCACCAAAATCGGACATCAGACGAGAAAGTTACGTCCAAAATACGAAGACTGCGTAAATCCCGCCACTGCTAATGCACCATTCGGAAATAAAGCCCAAAATTAATCAAGGCAGCCCATGCACGTCCTAAACCCATTCCAATATTGCTTTAGACATAATAAAGCCTTCACATAATGTCTCATGCATGGACCAAACTCCAGAACCCAAGGAATCTTCCAAATCCACCAAAATGGCCCAAATACACCAATTTGACCAAACCATGCAATCAGCCACAACTTCAAGTTAACTTGGCCCAACAAACAGAGCTCATTCTGGATCACATCATTCTCCCTCTCTTGAAATGGATTCGACCTCGAATCCGAACCCGGGTCATAGATAAAAATGACAAGATCAATGGGACGAGAATCCTGGAATAAAAGAAAATCACATGGAAAAAAATGGTTAAGGTGAGCAAAAGTCAATAAGGCGAATGAATGACTTTTTGGCAATACTTTTCCACTCTCAATCTCTTCATTGCTACTCTCATTCTTAACGCCACTTGCAACAGCAAAGAGATTCCCACATGGATTCACATTTGAAATCTCATTTAAAACAAACTCAACATGCCCATGTCGTTTTCTCAAACAATCAACACTCTCATCCACGATCTGACCACACTCTACATATTCAGCCACATGTACTTTTTGCACACCATAACTCATGTCCTCACAACCAACATCAGATTGCTCCATATGATAGTCACCCTTAACAATAACGTCAAGCACCTCATTGGAATCATGAACAACCAAATCATGATCACTAATGTTATCGCTCACATCAATATCATCATTATCATCAACACCATCAACCACCTTACTCTTATTTATTGAAACATCAACATGTTTCATTTCATTACGCAAGGCTACACTCGTACCCTGCTTTACTTCATATTTTGCTAATGTATTTTTCTCTGTCAACTCTGGAAGCTCTCCTAGTAACATTCCAAGTGCAATTGCGCTTTTCTTTTTAGCCCACTCTTCTTCACTCCTCTGCATGTACAACTCATCCTCATCGACCTCTTGTAGGGTTAAAGGAGCAAGCTTGATAATCTTTTCACCACACCTAAATTTGTAGATATTCCTATCCATATCATAAACTACTTTATTGAATTTATACCAAGGCTTACCGAATAAAACATGCGTATGATACATAGGAACCACGTCACAAACTATTTGGTCAACATACTTCCCAATTGCAAAATTTACCACAACCTGCTTAGCAACCTCGAACTCTCCGAAATCACTCGTCCACTTATAAGGTCTATCAAGAGGTATCAATGGTAATCCCAATTTTTCCACAAGGGTAGTGCTAGCTAAATTTGTGTGATTCCCTCTATTAATAATCATGCTACACACTTTACTATTGATAGAGCATCTCGTGCGAAAGATAAATACCCTTTTATCCATCAAATTATTTATATAAATCAACCCTTACTCGAAAGACGCCAATAATGAGGAAAGACTCAAAGAATCACCAAGAAAATATGAAAACAAACCCAAAGAAACTAACTAAAAAAAAGAAAAAAATAAACCAAAGTAAAATAAGAAGACAAACTGAACTGAAACTAGACAGAATTCGTAACTTTGAAAGGGATTTTGAGACTCGAAACTTAAGCGGATTGAGTACGGACAATAACTAATGAATTCGTCTCCTGGAGTACTTATAAATCGATATATTATGGGTCCCGTAACTCTTTCTAGATCAAAAGTTACAACAGTTTGAAAATCAGTGCGCGGCTGAAAAATTCTGACCGAACTGATCCGAAAATTACAGATAAATTCGACTTTAATTGACTCAAAAACTCTAAGAACTGAATCCTATATGCTATTACCATGAAAGAGCATTATAATAACATCCAAGAATCGGTCATAAACATGAAAAACACAAAGGAAATAAGAAAAAAAAAATTGAGATGAGAAGAGACAAAAAAAAAAAAACAGGAGAAAAAAAAAATGAATGTTAAAACTTTATAAAACTATAAAGATAGAGAAAATCTTGACCTTGGAACCCTGAGCTCTGATACCAAATGATAGAAACCTGCCTGGAACAAAGCCAAGCAAACCTCTCCACGTGTTCTATGCCCCAAGAACCGCGAATCTTGATTTTGTAAGAACAAAATCCTTCCAAGATCAAGTCCAACCCTTAAGGAACATTGCCCTTAAAAACCTTTCTTTATTTCTTTGGAGAATCCTGAACAGCGATACAGCGCCACAACGCTTGCCACACGTTGATAAGCTTTTGTTCCGTAAAATCAAGGAAGAATCCACTCCCTCAAGATGACACAAGTCAATTTGTTTTGTAAAAAAGATATATTATTGGTTAATTATCCATTACAATGAATAATGTCCCTTTAAATAGGTGGCTAACTCTAATTCTACCAAAATATAATAAAACCATAATAAAATATTTGAAAATTTCGTCAATGGGCTTTTTAATTTAATTAATGTTCAGCCCAACACTTAAACAACACATAACTTAAAAAAATATAAAATATAAAAACTATAGGGATACATTGCGTCCTCATTTAGACCAGGAAGGAATCCGAACTGGACTTTGATGAAAACTTCAAACTTGTAGAGCTACGAGTTCTCTTTCCAATGCAACTTGAATCACCAAAATCGGACATCAGACGAGAAATTTACGTCCAAAATACGAAGACTGCGTAAATCCCGCCACTGCTAATGCACCATTCGGAAATAAAGCCCAAAATCAATCAAGGCAGCCCATGCACGTCCTAAACCCATTCCAATATTGCTTTAGACATAATAAAGCATTCACATAATGTCCCATGCATGGACCAAACTCCAGAACCCAAGGAATCTTCCAAATCCACCAAAATGGCCCAAATACACCAATTTGACCAAACCATGCAATCAGCCACAACTTCAAGTTAACTTGGCCCAACAAACAGAGCTCATTCTGGATCACATCAGTGATGATATTTACTCATCATCTCTATCACTTCTTACTATCTTGATCCTTTTGCTAAGTTGATTCTCAACTTCATTTTTGTAATGTATAAAGTTATTAATAACTTCATCTTTACTTTTTAATAAATATATATCTTGTGCAACCATCTATAAAAGTAATGAAATACTTTTTACCATCTTTATTTTGCACAAATTTTAGATAACACTCATCGCTATATATATGTTCTAAGTGGTTATGTATTTCTTTTACGAAATTCTATTTAATTTTGATTTTATACACACCTCATATTTATGATTTATTTTAAAAATCATTTTCGGTAATGGGTCTATGTTAATTAATATACATATTATATCATAATTAATATTTCCTAGCATGCCACAACTAAATATAACGTGATTCAATAATATTATATGCATAAGAATCTAACTTTATTATTATTCTTGTGTGGTACAATAGTCAAGCATTAAACTTAAAGAGCCGTTCATTCAAGTACCATTTTTTTACATTAACTCCATTCTCAGACAATACAAATTTATCTGAAACAAACACTAACTTAAAATCATTCTCGCTCAACAGAGATTCGGAAAAGATATTCTTCCTAATGTCTTATTTATGTAAAACAATTTTCAGAGTAAGCTCATTATCAGAAATCATTTTAAGAATCATTGTGCCTTATGCTTCCAATTTAGATGTTGATGAGTTGTGTTGACGGCTGATTTTGGTCTCAGGGGCAATATGAGAATATCACTCCCGGGACTAATCCTCCCTCAATAGTGAATTTGTTTGGTTATGGGGGACCAAAAGTAAATTTAGCAAAAGACAGATAAATGCACCAATCAACAAGGAGATTAATTAACGTGGTTCGGCGGATCTTGGTCCGACCTACATCCACGGGCGCAAAAAAAGATGATACTTTTTTATTACTCAAACACGCTTTTCAGATCTCTTTTTGTTTTTTACAAGTCAGGGCTTGATGATTCTGATTTTCCCAATGCTCTCCACCTCTTATGCACACTCTACCCTCCTATTTATAATAGTGTAGAAATCATATTCCTATTTGTACAATAATTTCCTAGTTGAAATAATTTTCTTTTCCCATAACGATTCCTAGTCAAAACTACCTTCACTCCATTTATCCTACTAGGACACTGACTTATTAGTTTACCCCATGAAGGTAGGATAACTTGTCATCTTATCCATAAAAATAGGATGCCTAATCTTCCTGAGCACGCCTCGCCATGTGCTCGGTCTTCATGAGGTCGGCCATAATGGTCATTTGAGCTGAGAATGCTGCTACCGATCTTATAATGCTCGGTCATCCGAACAAAAGTGGTCGGTCACCTATCATCAAGTGTTCGGTCTCTACCTGTTGGCTTTATAACACTCATGTGATCGGGTCGGCATTAATAATCTCGATCAAGAAGGGAGTTACCCTTTTACCCCTATCGTACCGCTTAAATATTATAGTGCTTAAAAAACACCATCAACAAGTTGTCTATAATCAAGTTCTCACTATTTTCAATTTCAAATAGGTAGAGAACATTTTGATATTAATATAAATATAGCGTGTGGCTATAGTTCCACTCACCATTCCCTATGATTTCCTATTAAGTTAAGTTCAATAACAATTGATGTGAGACTCATTTCTGACATATCATTTGACAACTTTTACTCTTCGATTATATTGGCTTCATATTTCTTTTTCTTGGGTTCCTTATTGTCCTTCTTGCTTCTACATTCTTTGGACATGTGACCATTTTTGCCATATGTGAAAAACTTTCCTTTGAATTTTTTGATATTATTATGTAGGAAGTTCTCCGCTTGATACTTTCTCTTTTTGTCACATTATCTATTTTACAATTGTTAAGTTTTATCGCAATATTCGTCAATCAATCAATCAAGAATGCACGATTTTTACCGTGGTTCGCCGGAAAAATTCCCGACTACATCCATGTTGAACTCCGGAATAGGGAGCTCGCTGCACTAAGCAATTTCAAGATTACACACGGAATCTTGAATCCGTTTACAAATTGTAATTCCCCAAATCTCACAAAGAACCATAATCTCTAAAAGTGACAATCTCTCAAATTCCCAATTGAGAATTACACTAACTTGGATTAGGAAATAAGGCTCAACACTTAGCCAAAAACAAGGGAATACAAATAATGAAAACTCTCTCTAATTCTCAACCTAAGTGCTCTTTATATAGGATGAGCAAATACATGTAATTGGGACAACGACAAGGATTGCGCCACGTGTCCCTTATCCAACGGATGACAAAGGCTTCACATTTTACAACAATATTTACCTTGGATTCATGATCTTGTAGCTTAGGCCCTTTTCGGATTTGCGGTTGTCTTATTCTATTCTCAATCTTACAACAAAATCTTCAATACTCATCTTTTTTGTGCTTATATTTAAGATAACTCTTGAAATCTTTCCACGAAAGCAGCTATTTCTCTATTGTTGCAACTACTTGAAATATTTCGTTGATTTCATTCTTTCGTTGTGAATCTCATATAAGATCAGTTATAATTATTGTATTTAATTGAATATACTATTTTGTAATCTAAGAACCTATCACAACAAATTTGTTGTATCCTACAACTTCAGTTTTGTAATTTTTTTATCCTGAGATTACTATAACCTCTTAACGGTGTATAAAGTGCATTATCTATAGGGGTGGCAAAACGAATCAACGAATCGAATTTGTATCGAATCCTAAACGAATCGAATCAAAATGTGATGGATTCATATTCGATTCGTTTATTAAACGAATCCTAATATCAGGATTCGTATTCGATTCGTTTATTAAACGAATCGAATACGAATATTCGTTTAGTCAATGATATTATTTAATAAAATAATTTACCACACTTGATTTACATTAATTCTTCATAAATATATACATATGAAATATGTAATTAATATATTTACTAAAAATACATCACCAAATATCGAAAATATTATTTTTCTATGGTAATTAGTTATAATTTCTGGAATCTTAATTGAAAATTAACAAGAACTTATAAATAAAAGTAATAAAACGAATCATAAACGAATCAATGAGCTTAAATTCGTATTCGATTCGTTTAATAAACGAATCGAATCGAATTGACTCATTTATTAAACGAATCCATTTTTTCAAACTCGTATTCGCTTTAAAGTGAATCGAATCGAACGAATAAACGAATCTTAACCTAAATTGCTACCCCTAATTATCTAATCCCCCAATATGTAGTTCTTGCATAGAAAGACTCTACGTTTCCATAGTTCTACCGCCTCCACAGTAGTGGTATCATTATAACCCTCCTCAGAAACGGGAGTAGTCTTTTCAAAAATTTGGCCAAATTTAATATTGTGAGATAGAACAATAACTTTTATTTCCAACGTTTGAAGTCAGATCCATTGAATTTTTTCGGATTCTCTCCGTAAGCCATTAGCATGTGAATTTGAAAATATATTCACAAACCTTGGTGTCAATTACACCACTTTTGCTTATATTACAAAATAACTTAACCATTTATCAAAGGTATATAATTGCTTAAAATAAATTTTTATAATTTTCTATATCAACGTATTAGATTATTGTGATTTTATCTTAAGATCGTTGGCAAAAATATAATAGTCTACTACATTGATTTACAAAGTTAACACAAGACTTACAAAATCAAAAATACATAAACTAAAATAATGTAACAATAAACAAAATGAAGAAACTAAAAATATTGATTACGAACTTTGATTATGAACTTGATCGAGGTAACATAAATTCTCTATTTTTAAGATAAAATCAACCCCGCATTGATGCACTTCGATTTTGATTATGCACATTAAGTGTCTATTTATTAACATGGGGCTTCCATTGAAGTGACACCACTGATGACAATCGTTCATCATTTCATCCAACTTTTGTGTTCTTCCACCATAATTCATGTTTTTCACAAGAAATGTTATTTCTTTAAGTGAAATAATATCATTAAATGATATCTCTCTTCACTTAGAAGACACACTCTCGCATAGGGTACATGTTATCTCAAAAAATTATATGACACCTAATGAGTTCAGTTAACCGAACAACATGTTTTGAAACATGCTGATATATTAATTTACGAAGTTCAATGTGTCATTTTAAAATGCCGACTCAACTTGTCGAATTTGAGTTAATATTTTATCTATTATTGACACCCATTATTTGCAATGTGATCCCGAATTAGATTTCTCAATAAGAACTTATTCTATTGAGAAACATGAAAAATGTGCGGATAATATATATAAATATTAAACTTTTAATTTAATCTCCTAGATTCGCCTATGATTTCATTCTATTTTATTGGGTTATATAATTCATTATAATTCCTCCTCCCCAACTTACAAATCAAAGAAGGCCCGAGTTGTTTCTTCATTTAAAAAAAAAATGGCTTAAGTGAAAGGGGCCACCAAAATTACATAAAATACTGTTTATGACTTCCATATTTTGAGGAGCCTTTTCATCTAAAAAATTCATTCATAGTTTCTGTTTCTTATTATTGTGCAGAAAATTTTCTCAATCATGAAAGAGGGAAGAATAAATGTTAGTTGATTCAATTGATAAATTTTTTTAGTGGGAAAATATTGATTTTGGATAGATTCATAAAATAGATTCTTTTATTAATTTATAAGATATATTTTAATAAATTTTCGGAGGATTGAGTGGGAGTAATCTTTGCTTCCACCACTGCTTTTGTTATTGCATTAAGTGGCATTTCTTTCTTGGGTATTTATCTGCCTAATACTGATCTCTCTTCCTAACCAATATATTTATATTTAAATTGTTGGCTTTATTCTTTCAAAAAACAAATTAAATTGTTGGCTTTATTATTTAACAATTTTGGTGACAAAGTTGTTTTTGTTTCTGATTCAATGATGCTTTCTTAGTGGGATGATATTGGCAGCAGGACCAATGGCCGTGTGATTCAACACCGAATGACGTGGTTTGGTTGTGTAAAATTTAGGATATGATGTATTTCTTGTAAGAGTCTGAGACAGTCGAAAATTTTACTTGTTTCGCTTAATCCCAAATTGAGTGATTTGATAACGAAATTTTCAACGTTTCAAAAAAAAAAAAAAAAAAAAGAGAGAGAGAGAAAAGAGGTTAGGAACGAGAGAGGCTAATAGCAGTGCCGATGATAAAGAATGATTAGGTTCGAATTCAAATGTTTGTGGTTGTTTCGACTTCATTTTGAAAGTTTATCCATATTCATTATTCTATATTATATATATGCAGGATACGACATAGAAATGCATATATTTTTTCCCTAGACATTAGGACTACTACCCTCCAGTAGGGTTTCTACCAAGACTATGTTGTTAAAGGCGCTGTCTAGTCGAATTTGGGCCCGTTTCTAAAACAGTCGCTTAGGCGACTATAGACGTAAGATTCCACAAATTCTCATTCACTCGGATATCATTTTAAACATATCAACATATCATTTGAAGTACCCACGAATGAAAAATTGAAATATTCATGATCTCTTCATTCCCATAAATATATCTCACTTAAAATTATACTTTAAAATAACAAACCATGCATATTTTCCTAAAAAAAATTTCTTTCACTATGATATTGTTGGTCATAATGGAGGCTGTCAAATTCAATCCTTGGTATCATTACTTGAACTTTGCCTATGTTATTTTCTCAATTTGATCATTGTGCTTCAAAGTGATTTAGTGGAAATGTACTATGTGCTAGCCACTCTCCACTCATGTACTTTACTGAATTTTCTTTTTTCTCTCACTATGATATTGCTGTCAACCTTGATATCATTTCATGAACTGTGACTGGGTCTCCAAAGAACGTGGCTTAGTGGTATAGGATTCAGGATTTTATCTTGAGATTTTGGGTTCGAATTCAAAGAGTGTGTTCTTGTAAGAGTTTAGGACAACCGAAGGTTTTACTTACTCCGTTTAAGTCCGGAAAGGATGGTTTGGCGGCAGAGTTTTCAATAATTTCAAAAAAAAGATTTAGTGGAAATGGACTAATATAATAGGCCAGAAAATTTATACATTTAATTATTGTGACCCTCATAATTTAGAAGAGAGTAAAGTCTACTGTCCAATGGCAAAGATAGAATTTCGTACCAAAATTAATATTATAAATTAAAAATCACTACTCCAATTGATTTTTTAAGGGTAGGGGTAGCTCCAATAAATTTAATAATATATTGATTTTTTTTTTCTTTGAAGCTTGGGGTACCTCCAATAGATTTAATAATATTATCATTCATAGATTCAAACTTAGTAAAAAAATGCAAATAAATAAAAGTCACATTTGATTCTTTGACGGGTTCATTATCTGAGTCCCTAAAAGATGTGGATTTATGTCAAATGATTTAAAATTTAGTTATCAGATTTTAAGTTTGAGTCTGGGGGTTCATTTCTTATAAGAACCTGAGGCAGTCGAAAATTTTACATGTCCCACTTAAACTCGAATCAAATAATTTGATTGTGAGATTCCCGACTTACCAAAAAAAAAAAAAAGGTCCATTATCAGAAACATGGGTGGGTTGATAATCACAATAGAACTATAAAGTAATATTGTAAATTATTACTCATTAGAATATAGAGTGCATTTTCAAACCTTGAATGGTTGGTTTAAAATGGTTTGAAGAGTATAAAAGGGGATGCAAGTGAATGAAAGATTCAATTTGAAGATTTGATAATGGAGGGTAAGTTTTTTTTATCAGCAATTTTGGGAGGTGTTGTGTTGTTGTTTCTACACATATATGATGCTTTGGTTTTGAAACCAAAAAAGCTTAGGGCTTTGCTTCAAAAGCAAGGCATCAAAGGTCCATCTCCTTGGTTTCTTTTGGGAAATATTTTTGAAATTAAAAGAATTCAACACCAAGCTACTGCTAAGATCCAACACAAAGCTGGTATTTCACATAATTGGCCACCAATAGCTTTTGCTTATCTTGAGAAGTATACAAAGGATTATGGTACCCATTTTTGTCTCAAATCATTCTCTCTTCAGAGTGATTAATTATTATTTTTTAGTATTTTTATATGGGTTATGCTAACGAGTGTCTTTAAGATCTCATTTTAGGAAAATTTTGACATCATTTTTATGAGAAATGAAAAAAACTGTCAAAACATTAATTAAAATAGATTCTTAAAGAGTGATCTAAGGGCACTCGTTAACATTTCTCTTATTATATTCATTTATTTTTATTTTTAATTCAAATTTAAATTGGTGGCAGGACCAATATACATGTATTCAATGGGAAGTATACAGATAATATGCATCACTGATATGGGTTTAGTGAAGGAAATAAATCAGTGCACATCTCTTAGCTTAGGCAAGCCTTCTTATTTGTCCAAAGATCGTGGGCCTCTTTTGGGCCAGGGAATTCTAGCATCAAGCGGCCCACTTTGGGCTCATCAGAGAAAAGTTATTGCTCCTGAATTATACCTTGAAAAGGTTAAGGTACGTGAGTACGCTGGCTATAAATGAGTGATTTTTATAAATAATTATTTTCAATTGAAGCATATTCTATTTTTTTATGGTTTTTAACAGAATTACTCTTTTTTTTTTTTTTAAAAAAAAAACAAAATAATTAATCAAAACTTCAAAACAAAATATATAGAAAAAATGAAATAGGATGATTTTTAGAAAATCACAAATCAATCAATTAATCGGTCAAAATCACCAAAAATCAACGTCGATTTAAAACGGTCGAATCAATTTATTCAAATAACGAGTTATAATTAATCGGCTGTTTAAATAGCATAGGTTGTAACCTTACATCCACATTTTTTTTTATTTCATTAAGCTAACAATGATTGATTGATGCAACTTTATTATTAAAAGGGGATGATGAAGCTAATGGTGGATTCAACTATTTCATTGGTAAAATCTTGGGAGAGCAGAATTGAAAGTGATGGTGGAGTTGCTGAAATTAGAGTGGACAAGTCCATGCAAAGTTTGGCTGCAGATGTAATTTCAAGAGCTTGTTTTGGTAGCAATTATTCCAAAGGCCATGAAATATTTTCTAAGTTCGAATCTCTTGTGGTAACCATGTCAAAGGCAGCTGTTGGTGTTCCTGGCTTAAGGTAATAACAATCACATCATTTTTTAAGTGACTTGAGTGCTTAAGGGCCGTGGTTTCGTGGTGTAAGGCTAATGATCTTAAGAATTTGGGACAATCGGAGGTTTTACCTGCTCCTTATAAGCCTAATTTGGCGGCGGAATCTCAAACTATTAAAAAAATAAATATAAAGTGACTTGTATCACGATCATGTTACAGGTACTTGCCCACTAAAAACAATAGAGAGATATGGAAATTAGACAGAGAAATCAACTCAATGATACTACAAGTAGTCAAAGATCGAAGTCAAACTTCTTCCCATGAGAAGGATCTTTTACAAATGATACTTGAAGGTGCTAAAAATTGTGGTGACTACAATATTTCCTGTGACAAATTCATTGTGGACAATTGCAAGAACATATACTTTGCTGGCCATGAGACCTCTGCTATCACAGCCTCATGGGCATTGATGTTATTAGCTGTGTATCCAGAATGGCAGGATCGTGTTCGTGCTGAAGTTCTTAGAGTTTGTAAAGATGGCTGCCCAGATGCTACAACACTTCGGAAAATGAAAATCGTACGTATATTATTCATTCACGTTATTATTATGGTGAGCGACACTGACGCGGAAATCTAACTAATAGTTTGTGGCAGCTAACAATGGTGATCCAAGAGACATTGCGACTATACCCACCAGCAGGATTTGTATTCAGAGAAGCTCTAGATGATATCAAGTTCAAAGACATTGTGATTCCGAAAGGAATGGGAATCCAAGTACCCATACCTATACTACAACAGAATCCTGAAGCTTGGGGCTCCGATGCTCACGAGTTTAACCCAGAAAGATTTGCCAACGGAGTTACGGCAGCCTGCAAATTTCCACAGGCATATATGCCATTTGGTGCAGGCCCTCGTGCTTGCGCAGGCCAACATTTCGCCATGGCAGAATTGAAAGTGATTCTGTCTCTGCTTCTGTCAAGGTTCTACTTCTCGCTCTCACCAAAATATCAGCATTGCCCAGTCGTTAGGGTAAATATAGTGCCTAGAAATGGAATTACTCTCCATGTTAAGAGAGTTTAATTTATTTTTTTTAATGTTTTAAAATACATTTATTTGGAAAAATAATTTGTAGTTGGTATACTTAAATACTTTATTATAGAGAGTGTATTCAATTAATATTTTAATTGATTGTGCCTTTTACTTATAATAAAGATTCTGCTAATCCATGGAATGTTTTAATTTCGTCTAGACTTTTAGAAGTTTTAAGGAATTATTTTATTAATATTTTGCTAGATGCTAACAAGTCGATAGATTGTTTTAATAACAAAATTAAAAATTGATTAAAAAAACAATAGAATAAATTCTTTTCAAATCTAAATTATCTTTCATTACTGTGATACTAAAAGTTAGAAACCACAAGACTTCGGTTTTAAAAGTGAAAATAAAGAATTACACGTGGAAAGAAATCCAAAAATCAATACCATTATTGGAAATTAGTTCTGTTAAATCACAAATGACAACAAGCGTTAGGTTTTACTACGACAATGTAGTTAAAAATGAAGATTTTGAAATAAAAAATAAACGAAAACAAAAAAAAAAAAAATCGAGAAAAATATACATTGATTCATAAAAGAAAATAGGGATTTGTAAAGTCTATTGGATAATGAGCAGATTTCATAATAAATTTTTTATTTATAAAAATTATTTAAAATCCTTCACAATTCATCATTTAATGAAATCTTTAAGAATCAATAAATTTTTAAATACCTTATATTTTAAAGGAATTTTAAAAATCCTAATTAAATACCACAAAATTTTAAAGAATTTAATTGAATATCCATAAAATTTTAAAATAAAAAATAATCTCATAAATTCTATAATAAATACACCCATATAGATAGCATATTGACATTACACTCACTAATTTGTCAAAAAATACATGTCAATTAATGAAGCAAAGATGAGAGTGGAAGCTTCCCTTATTGTCTCTTACAGAGAAAGAGAAAGAATAATCATTTTAATAGAATATGATTCTGGCTACCTTCCACTCCAATTTGAAAATGTTCTTGTCAATAAAGCATACTGGTTTTCTTTTTAATTAATTTTTGTAATCAAGTCAATTCTGTCGGAAGTTAGTGCCCAAAGCTTTGAAATTATTAGTTGCAGTATGCTTGGCGATTAGGTTCGCGTCGGACAAGGTTTTAGTTCAACCCTAAAGAAAAGGGTTAGGGCTAGGGTCTTAAATAATGAAATCTTTTAATTAAAAAATGGATAAAGTCTTTCAAAATAAAAATCTTGGTCCGGTCATTTATTACATATAATTTTTAAAAAAATTTATATATGTTTGTTGAATTATATATTTGTAGCTTAAAATTATTTATTATTAATATTGTTTAATATACTAGTGTAGTGTTTTATGGTTTATTATTGTTTTTTAAGCTTGTTTAAGTTGTATTAGTATTATTTGTTATTTTCTTAGTCTTTTTTTTTAAAAAAAATATTTAGAACTTTTAATGTATTTTATAGGATGTAAACTTTTGAAAAATTCATTTTTATAGTGATGTTATGTCAATTTTTTTTAAAAATATTATTATTTAATTAATAATTTTTTAAAAATTTAAGACCCAACTCGGCCCCATATCAAACGGGTTAGGACCGAGCCCGACCCTCTCATAAATGGATAAAGTTTTTAAGGGTTTTGACTTTAATATATTATATGGACTAGTACTAAGACTATATCGCTCAACCAATTGACAACCCTAAGTGCAATAGTAATCTAAGCAATATTTTCCAATGAGTGGTGCTACTTTGCTTTTTTGAATTTGGAATGCCCGTTTCGGGCAAAATATCATTCCACTTTTCCAACAAAGCACTACCTGATATTCACTTCCATGATCGAAAATCAACCTTAAAAGTCCAAACTACTTTCGAGAAGATTTACATATTACATAATTTAATTAGACACCCAATCTCAATATAAAGAGGATGAATCTAGATACATCAGATTTATGGCCAACAGCAGAGTAATAATTGGCCATTATCTCAGTACAAATTATTTGGGGAAATACTGAAGGAAAATCTCTGTCATCTTTGCAGGTATACAAAACAACATATTTAACTCATTGGATATTCGCAACAGTGGGCGGAAACTCAATGGAACTCTATATATCATGCTACAAGAGAAGGATCACCACTCCCTATGAGCTCGATTTTGGTTGGTTACTGACAATGATATGTCGTAGAAGATCTCCAAGGAGTTCACGAGAAGAATGACCTACTCCTGTTGCGTTCCAAACGAGCTTCCCTCTGTTGACACAAGATACTATAGTATAATCATGAGGCAATACACTTTATAGGTCAGGATGAATAAAACAAGACTGATGCCCAATGAAAACATAGAGCTTCGTGAGACGGCTTCACGCCGCGTCTTGTGAGAGAGAGGCAGAGAGCTTCGTGAGACGGCCGCCTCACTCCCCGCGGAGCGGGAAAATTGTGTTACGCCAGAGGCGGACGCCTCGACGCGTCATCGCCGCCTCTTGCCGTATTTTTAAACATTGAACATAGCATTTGAAAAGTTGAAAGAAAAATAGAAAATGCAATACCTCTTTTTTCTTGCATTCTTTATAAACATCAAAATGTTCTTGACATTTACTCTTGTCTGTACTAAATTCTTCCAGACCTGAAAAATATACCTTCAGGATTAAACTTCGGCCAGGTGTGGTTAAAAGAAAACTTTAAGCTGTTAAAATAAGGCAAATCAATATGAAAATTTTCAAAAGCTAACAAATAAAACTAAGCCCATTTGAAAGGTAACCACCATTCATGTTATGTCTTAGTTAGAGCTCTAGTTTCCTTCGCTAGCAATCTTAAGCACACTGAATCATTGGTGTCCTCTTGTAGAATCGTAGACAAAACACAGAAGCGAGCAAGAAGGAAGAATGATTTGACAGACCGTACAAGAATGCATTTGTGGACAATCATGTTAACTCTTAATCCTGACCTTATCAATACAATTAACACTTAGTTTCTAAACTTCAATTCCAACTTTAAAATGTACTTTGAGATTATGGGCAGTCAAATAATATAATAGAACCATACATGAACGCATTTTGAACACCATCATGCTTATGCTCAAGCAATGCAAACGGCTCAAATGAGAAGCTTGTAGGCATGATCTTGTCAATTTTGTCACTTAAGCAACCAGATGAAACCTATGCTTCTGAATTATGATTCTAAATAAAGATTCTTTTCTACAAACGCAATTTTGGGGACCGATAATTATTCATAATCATGACAAGTATCAACTTGAAGATCAGTAAATAAGCAGGGACATATCTTAAAAATCTAAAAGGCCACACGCTTTTTTACACATCAATCATCTTATAGCATTAAATTGAAACAAGATTAAAATGAAATTTCAGTCATGGAACTGAACATATGCTAATCAATTTTTAAATTTTTTTATTCAAAATCATTCCAAAACCATCCAAAAATTAATATCGAGTAGCAAGATACATGACCCAAAACCAATCTCCAATTAAAAAGGGAAAAAAACTTCGAAAGATGCCAATTGACAGAAAACGGATAAATTCATAAAAAAAAATAAAGAGGAATTTACATTTGAGGGAGGCGGAATATTGAGGGTAACATTGAGAATCTGAGATTCTCGCAGCACTTGCGTATGGCGGTTTATCAGTTGCAGCTCTGGAGACCATGTCTATATTTTGTTTCTTTGTTCTCTGTGTTTTGGGGAATTCAAGCTGTTTCGTTTTGGTTCCGAAAAATATTGGGCCGGGTCGAATAGTTTGTGCATATCTGACATTTCTCCTAGTTACGGCTGACGTGGCGTGGAATTGAGCCCGGCCCAAATCCAACCATTACGAAATTCAAAATTTTGAAGCGCGTGGTGGAACGTGACTTTCGTGTTCTATTTTCAAGGAAAGAAATCCAAAAGACTCCAATTTATATTTGCCACACTCACGCGCCTTTTAAAAAATCATAGCAACAACTTTTTTTTCCGCACGAACTGTTGGTTCATAGCAAAACAACTGTTGGTTCACCAAAAATGATTTCCCCATATCATCGTGGAGATTTTACCTGATTGCGGATTCCAACGTTTATAAAAAAACAGCGCGCCAAAAAATTTATTGCAGCTGCAAGTGTTCACATGCACATCCTGTGAAGGTGAGTAAAGACAATAAATAAATTCATGATACTGAATATGCTAATGAATATTGATGTTGTTTTAGTTGTACTAACTAGAATTTCAATTTGGGTCAGCTTTTAATTTCCATTTTGCCTCTCTGACAGCTCAAATTAAAGTGGCCTCTCTCTATTTAAAAAAAGAAAAAAGGCATGTAACTGTTGGAGATGGAGCTCTTGGGAAGACATGTCTCCTCATTTCCTACATCAGCAACACTTTCCCAACTGTATTAACTTCTCTTTAATTTTTTTTTTTTTGCTTTTTGTTTCCTTTTTGCATGTGCATTTGGTGACTAAAGGGTGTTGCTTTGTGGTTGTGGGTTCTGTGACAGGATTATGTGCCTACTGTTTTTGATAACTTCAGTGCTAATGTCATGGTTGATGGCCAGACTCTGAATTTGGGTCTCTGGGACACTGCTGGTACTCCCTCTCTCTCTCTCTTGAATATCAATTTGTAGTTTGATTTTCATGTTTGCTCTTTTAGCTAATGACAATTCAAACTGCTGGTTTCATTTTTGTGTTGAAATTGAATTTTCTGGAATTTATGAGTTCTCTGTTACTTGATGAAAGATTTGTTTTTGATAGATAATTTGGTATGAATCTAATGCAACATTCCAATTACGTGGAGAACAAACAAAGTTGAATCTTGCAAAACTTGTATCTCAAAAAGTTTGAAAGCTTCTAACTTTCTTTTTAGGGGGAGAATTTTAAATTGCTAGGAGGAGTGGCATAGCAGTTATAGAGCGTTTAATGAGGCATAAATAGTAACATCAAGCTTATGTACATCAAATGTGAAAATCTAGAGGTATTGGAATCTAAACACTGCCTATTTAACTTCAAGCTTTTTCATCTGCTTTTGAAAAGTAGCCCTAATTCATGGAATAAACAGTGAACTTTTCAGCAAATGCTATGATTTTGCGAAAGCGACCCATAAATGTGGAAGATTATAGATTTAAATATAATTCTTGGTTCTTAATAATTATGCAGGTCAGGAAGATTATAATAGGCTGAGACCTTTAAGTTATAGAGGAGCTGATGTACTAGGCTAATTCTAGAAACTTTCCACGAAACCTATTTAGAATCCAATCTGAAAGATCCAAAGTACCAGTACTTGATTGATTGATACTCATGTTTCTTGCATTTCTACAAAAACCCATTTATAGTTTCATGATTCCCATTAGCCCGTGTCAACTAAAGTTGCTTTGAAGCAATCCAAATCCATTGAATACCTATTCAATGTAAGCAAAATTTACAATATTGAAATGCTTCATTGAAATCTTGACCATGATCGTGGCTTAGCTATGTTTGATAAAGCCAAGCAAAGGGATCTGTTGAGCTTGGACATTTTGCTTGCTTCCTGCTTTATTTCTAGGATTTGGTCTTTGGACCTGACCAGTCCTGATATTGAGAACCGTTCCATCCCAACCCAAATGTTTCAGGTCATGGCCGTCGGAAACGGGTGGGACAGGATTTTTGCCCAGTCCTAGTCATTGCTTAGTAATCAAGTTTCTCAATGCTTTGCATAATTGATTGTGTTTGGTAAAAGAATTAAAAGCCAAAAAAGATCAAGTTCCTTTCCATCTTTTCTTTTTCACTTCTGTTTCACTTTTCAAAGGTTTGTAAGTGAGCACTTGCATGAAAGTATGCATTCTTCTCTCTGTTAAATAGAGTTGTGTTATTGCAGATCTTAGAGAAGACAGGCAATTCCACTTGGATTATCCAGGGGCATGCACTATCTCTACAGAACAGGTATGAATTGGCAGTTCCTTTAATCTTATTGTGATGCTCTATTTTAACTGCACGCGGAGCTTCTCAAAATTTTAAGCCGCAGCCTCTCTATGTTACTGATTTTCATTACCAGGGTCAAGAACTCAAGAAGCAAATAGGAGCATTAGCATATGTCGAATGTAGCTCAAAGACACAGCAGGTTTGTGCAATCAATCAATATTCCATCCAACCAACTTTGAGTTCTATTATAGTTGCAATATCACTTTAACATACCCAAATCAGTTTATGGTGCAAGATTTTATTTTACTTATTGGCCTTGTTTAACTATTTCTGTCGAAATGCAGAATGTGAAGATGGTGTTTGATGCTGCAATCAAGGTGGTTCTCCAACCACCAAAGACTAAGAAGTAAAAGAAAAAATTGGGAATCTGCTATGTTCTTTAATCACTGTCCAATGGGTGCTGCTAATCTCCAGTTAATGATTAGGCTCTGTTTGTTTTGTGCATTCTGATCCATTCTTTTCTTCTTTTGGGTGCCTTCTCTAGATGGTCCATTATATGTATGTACAGAATTTGAGTTGTGGTTTAATGTGTTATTAATTCACTATCAATGTTTTGTATTTGGGTTTATATACTCCAATGATTAATCATCATGGACTCTGTGTATGTGCATCATCAGTTTTTGCATTTGTGCAGTAAACTCTACGAACAATAGAATTAAAAGAAGAATATAGAAGTTGATCAAAAGTACTAGGTTATTTTTTCAATATCAAAACATCAATCTCTTGTTTTAGGATTTCTTGTACTATTTATAATATCTCGTTATTAGTAAAATAAACTGACAGCGATTACATTTCATTCACGTTTCCCATTAACTGACACACTCCCTAAAATCACGTTTATTTTAGTTTCTTTCATAATTATGATTAACTGTAAGAGGTAAATTAGAACTTGAAGTTATAAACTCATTAATTAATTATTAGATTATCCTTCACGAATTCTCATGATGATAAAGTGATAAAAATGGATATAACCAGCAAATAAGAAACATTAGAGTGGCTAAAGATCCAACAGATCTTGTTCACCTTAATGTGTCGAATCTCTTTGAGACTAAAGAGAGAAAACTAAATATCAATTAATATTTTATGTTTTTATACTATGTATTTTGTTTATGTTTGACTTTTAGATATTAATATTGCTTGAAGCAAATTTATATATGGTCATGCTCAACTAAGTGAAAAATCTTGTTAGTAATTAGAACTTCTAACAAATTATCTTTTACGAATTTCAAATTAATGTGATAATTTTTCTCTCTTTAAATGTCCTGAAGTAAGCCACACACTTTCTTAGAAAGTTTTTATTATATCGTATTTAGATTCTCGCACCAATTAATATGAAAATGAAGTGCAAATGATAGTTCATTTGCAGCAAATTACAAATCAATTATATGATGCATTTATACAAGCATCAAAAGTAACCAAGTCACATATACTAGCTGTTAAAACACTAACTCAAGTGATTGTTCCTGTTGAACAATCTAGTGTAAAAGTAGCTAATGAATCATTTATTTCACGTCAGAAGCGTGATAGACCACTTGGTTCTAAAAATATTATTCCCCTAAAGAGGAAAATGAGAGATTTGGATCTTATTGGAGATAATGCTCGAGCAATAAATATACCCACATCTTCAGATCACCAATTCCAAAAGAACTGATAGTCCCTGAAGAGACAGTAGCCCCTGATGAGGCTCAAAAATTCAAAAATGAGAAAAAGTATACAAACTATACTTATACACGAGAAATATGGGATCAAAAGAATATAATCATCGATAATATGTTTTCATATACAGTAGCTACGTAAATTACAAATGATTTTGAACCTCAAACTGTCAATGAATGTAGACAAAGATAAGATTGACCTAAATGGAAAGAAGCAATTCAAGTAGAATTGGCTTATTTAGCCAAACATGAAGTATTTGTACATGTAGTCTAGACACCTGAAGATGTCAAACCCGTTAGTTACAAATGGGTATTTGTACGAAAACGTAATGAACATAATGAAATCATTAAATATAAAGCGCGACTAGTTGCATAAGGTTTCTCTCAGAGACCAAGTATTGACTATGATGATACGTATTCTCCAGTGATGGATATCATTACTTTTCGATTTTAATCAGTTTGGCAGTCACCGAAAGACTGGACATGCGTCTTATGGACGTAGTGAAAACATACCTTTATGGCTCACTTGACATTGACATTTACATGAAAATCCCTAAAGTATTGAAAATGTCTGAAGCATATAAATCAAGGATCATAAATTGTGTTCAATCAAGTTATAATGATATTTATATGGATTGAAAAAAATCGGATGCATGTGGTATAATTATTTGAGTGAATATTTGATGAAAGAGAGATATATAAATGATCTTATATGCCCATGTGTATTTATTAGAAAGTTCGAATCTGAATTTGCTATCATAGCCGTGTATGTCGATGACTTAATTGAAACTCCTGAAGAGCTTCTAAAAACTGCTAAAAATTTGAAAAATAAAATTTGAGACGAAAGACTTGGGAACAATGAAATATTGTATCTACTTGCAGATCGAGCATAAAACTAACATAATATTTATCTACTAGTCTACATATATTGAAAAAAATTCCCAAACGTTTCAACATGGATAATGCTCATCCATTAAGTACTCTCATGGTAGTCTAATCTCTCGATCTTAAAAAGGATTCATTCCATCATAAAGAAGATAATAAAGAGATATTTGGTCGGAAGTATCTTATTTTAGTCCAATTGGTGCCTTATTATATTTAGCTCAATGCACTAGACCAGATATTGCATTCTCGGTAAATTTATTGGCAACATTTAGCTATGCGCCAACTCGACGATATTTGAATGGCGTCAAACATATCTTTTTTGTCTTCATGGGACTAAAGCCTTGAGATTGTTTTATTCAAATGAGCTAATACAAAATCCAGGCCTTGTTGGTTATGCTGATACATGGTACTTCTTTGACACTCATAAAGCAAGTTCACATACATGGTATGTTTTTACCTACAATAACACGTAAATCTCATGTCGATCTACAAAACAACATTTTGTTGCTACATCTTCCAATCACTCAGAGATAGTTGCATTACATGAAGCAAGCAGAGAATGTATATGATTAAGGTCATTTATCCTTCACATTTAGAGAACATGCAACTTAAACTCTACCGCATATATTCCAACAGCGATATGTGAAGATAATGTTGTCTTTATTGAACAAATTAGAAGACGGTATATCAATGGAGGCAGAACTAAGCACATCTCACCTAAATTCTTCTATACTTATGAGCTCCAGCAGAGTAAGCAAATTGATGTTAAGTAAATACGATCAACCGATAATTTTGCAAACTTATTTACGAAAGCTTTGCCGACATCAACATTTGAAAAGTTTATACACAACATTGACATGCGTCGACTTAGTAAATTATCTTAATGATATCTTTTAAGGAGGAGCATTTCATCAGGGGAGCATATTCATTGACGTGACACAAGTGCATTGTACTATTTTTTCTTCGACCAGGTTTTGTCCCATTGGGTTTTACTGGCAATGTTTTAATAAGACAATGTCATCACGTCCAGAAGTCAAACAGATTATGTGAGATTAAATAGTCATACCCAATGGCGAGTGTTGTAAATATGTAGTATGGTCTTCACTACTTAATATTTATCTTGTATAATTTAGATAATTGTTTTATTATTCTTATAATTTTTCTCATATTAAATATGGATAATTATCACAACATAACTCCTTTCTATAAATACAGAGAAATCATTTGTAGTTTTCATTCAATTCAGAATTAATAAAAAAAAAACCTGCAGCTCTTCTTCTATTTGTCTGTTATTTTATAACAATTAATTAATTATTAATTACTATTATTAAATAACACACTACACGTATCGTGTTGTTAAGGCGGTGACTCGTTCCGGTTAGCATAAAAAAGCCAAAATCGTGAACGAGCTTTGTTTCACGCTGTCACTCGTTCTCTCTCCGTCTAAATACCAAATAAGCAGATTATAAACCTTTTTTATGTTTAGAGTTTTTGATTTTTCGTCTCCTTATTACATTCTTTTACATCTAATTGCTGAAATCAGGGTTCTTTTTCACCAATCGAATTCTAGGGTTTCTGTTTCTTGTTAATTCAATCAGGAATTTTTTAGAATAAACCCGAGAATGCCACCGCGAGTAGTGAAAAGAGGAGCGGTGGGGCCGAGGAGGACGGCGAGAGCCACGGAGAAGCAGCAGCCGGTACTCCCGGAAGACACGGTTAAAGTGGAGGAGGTTCCGGTGAAGGAAGAAGAAAATCCGGCTGTTGAGGATGATAATAAGCCGATTGCTATTCAAGATGAACCGAAATGCGATATCAGTGGCTCCGTTCCCGCCGCACTAAGTAAGTTCTCTCTATTTTCCTCTTGTTGATTTTGATTCAGATCTAACACGATCAATTAGGATTAGCTTTTTTGTGGGATTGTCACAATTTTTTTGAAGTTATGGACTGTTGATTGTTCCTGTAAAGATATTTAGTGTTCTAATTGGGTCTAGGTATTTTGTTTTGAAAAATTGTGTTTTCTTTGCGGGTTTGATTGTGATTGATTGCTCTAGTAATTGGTTCTCTATCAAGTTGCTCAAGCCTCAGAAACGTCCTGTTTTTGAAGCTTATATTTGAGAAGTTATTGTCTTGACTGTGTATTAAATGGAAATCATCAGTTGGGGTAATAATCCATTTTTAGTGGCTTTAGGCTTCTGATAGATAATTTGCATTTTATAGTTTTTGATCGGATAAGCAGCAATTTGAGTCTTTCTTGACCGCTATAGTTGGTCTACCTTTGTTTTTTATGGCAGAAGAGGAGGATGTAAATGAGTATGTTGATGAGTATGAAAAGGATGGGCGGTTAGACTTGGATGATAATGAAGCTGAATATGAACCTGAAGAATATGGAAGGGTGGATAATGATGACAAGGAAATAGAGCACGAGGACGTTCTGGAAGAAGGGGATGAAGAGGATGAACACGAGGAGGAGAATGTTGTTGATGAAGAGGAGGTTGATTTGGCAGAGGGAGAAATGGAAGATTTTCCTGAAGAACATGAAGGTGCTGAAGAGGAAGTTGAGCATGCTAGTGAGGAAGCAGAGCAACCAGAGATGGTTTATGTGGAGGAAGATGACCATCATCAAATGTTTCGGGAGAGGCGCAAACGTAAGGAGTTTGAAGTATTTGTTGGTGGTTTAGACAAGGATGTCGTTGAGGATGATCTTAGAAAAGTGTTTAGTCAAGTTGGTGAGGTCACTGAAGTGAGGTTGATGATGAACCCACAGACAAAGAAGAACAAGGGTTTTGCCTTCCTGCGTTTTGCAACTGTGGATCAAGCAAAACAAGCTGTTACAGAGCTAAAAAATCCTGTGGTAAATTTTGATTATGCCATTTCATCAGTAGAGCGAAAGTTGTCTTCCTATTTGATAAATCATATTATCTTAATTACTTCATTCCAGATTAATGGGAAACAGTGTGGTGTTAGTCCTAGTCAAGACAGTGACACTCTTTTTCTGGGTAACATTTGTAAGACATGGACAAAGGAAGCTGTAAGTGTTCTGATAACCTGTCATAATGTTAAGGCATAAAGTTAACTCAAGTCGATGTTGTGCCCTGACTTTTTTGTGGTTAACTGTTATTTCAGTTGAAAGAGAAGCTGAAACATTATAGAGTTAACAATGTTGAAGATTTGACTTTGGTAGAAGATAGTAACAATGAGGGAATGAATCGAGGTTTTGCATTTTTAGAATTCTCGTCTCGTTCAGAGGCCATGGATGCTTTTAAGCGTCTGCAGAAGAGAGAAGTGTTGTTTGGTGTTGATAGACCAGTAAAGGTTTCTTTTGCTGATTCCTTTATTGACCCAGGTGGTGAAATAATGGCCCAGGTAAATGTTTTGGGTGCTTCTTCTGCATGGCTTGCTGGTGTAGCCTTGATTTTTTTGCTGTCTTCCATGCAGTGAGTTCTAGTAGCTTAGTGGATGTGATGTGTGGGTACAGATTAGTTAATGCGAGAATTGGTTCTTCTTATGCATGCGATATAACTGTATTGGCACCAAAATCATGATATATTCTCTCATTCTCTGAGGGATACATTTTGTAACTTAAATGTAACCATTGTTTATGATTATTGTGTTGTCTGTGAAAGTGGCCAATATATGCACACAGCTGTTTCAATGCTGGTTTTGTCTGTTCACATACTACTGTGTAGGCTTACTGTTCTTTTTAACCAGGAGTTCAGATGATCTAGTAAGGAAGTTCCACTGACTTTGTTTTCAAATTTCAGGTTAAAACTGTATTTGTTGATGGTCTGTCTGCTTCATGGGATGAAGATCGTGTCCACGAGCTTCTAAAGAAATATGGGGAGATCACAAAGATTGAGCTTGCCCGAAATATGCCATCTGCCAAGAGGAAGGATTTTGGCTTTGTAACATTTGATACTCATGATGCTGCTATCGCATGTGCTAAAAGCATCAACAATGCTGAGTTGGGTGAAGGAGACAAAAAGGTTTTATCTTGGTTCTTACTGGTGTATGGTTCTTTTTTTTTTTTTGGTAATGCCTTGTTGTTTTTATCAGCTGATGATTGTTTTGTGTTATTGTCCTCATTCAGGCCAAAGTTAGGGCCAGGTTGTCAAGACCACTTCAGAGAGGTAAAGGCAAACATGCTAGTCATGGTGATTTCCGGTCAGGTCATAGTGCTGGACAGCCAACAAGGGGCTCACGGGGTCATCCCCCACCACGTAGCTTTCCAGGACGTAGTGTGAGAGCGATTGGAAGTCGTCTCCCACCGGCTAGTGTGAAGAGGCATGTTCCAGTGAGAGATAGACGTCCTACTATGTCCATGCCAGCAAGAGCTAGGCCCATGCCGCTGCCACCACGTCCACCTAGATCCTATGATCGAATGGTGCCTGGTATGCATCATTTCCATAGTGTGCCTTATTGACAGGCCCGTGAACGGTTTTGTGTATAATGCTATCCCCGTTGTTGACAGTTCCTTCTTACCCCAAGAGTGGCTTGAAGAGAGAATATGGTCGCCGAGATGAGGTCCTTCCTCCTCGAAGCAGAGCTCCAGTTGACTATGGTTCCAGGGTTGTTTCTGAGAGACGCCCTTATCGAGATGACTATCCATCCCGTGGCTCTGGCTATTCTGACATGCCGAAAAGTACATCTCGCACTGCAGCAAGGAGACCTTATGCAAATGATGGCTATGGTCACAGGTTTGAAAGGCCTCCTCCAAGTTACCGTGAAGGGCATGCCCGTGATTATGACTCTGTCTCTGGGTCAAAACGTCCTTATTCTGCTGTGGTTGGTTTCACTTTGTAATCTTGTACATATTTCACAGAGTTTCCATAATTTTTTTTTTGAAAGAGTTTCCAGAAGTTAGTTAGCTATTAAAATGTTTTTGACATGTGCCCTTAAAAACTTAATCCTAGGATGATGCTCCTCCTTATTATGCCGATGCGAGTGTCCGTCACCCAAGGGCTCGTCTGGACTATGACCTTGGTGGAGGTGCTTCTCAATATGGGGATGCATATGGTGATAGGTTTGTTATGCTTTCGGAGTGCAAGAAAATTGTAGTTCATACGACTGTTTTAGGCAGCAATATTACTGCAATGACTCTGACTCATCTTCTCCTGTTATTGTTGTCAGAATGGGGAGATTTAATCTAGGATACGGTGGCAGCAGAAGCTCTATCTCCAGTCATGATATGCACGGACTTTATAAAAGTCGTCAGGGCATGGGCTATGGAGGCGGTAAGTTTTCTAGTCGCTGATAACTTGATGTTGACCATACATCATGGGGATATATCTTGTTTGTAAGCGGATACTCCAGGATGTTATGACTCCCCCAGACATTTACTATTTTAGTTTAATCAACTATTCTCAATTATTGTGTGGCTTTCAGGTTCATATAGTGGCAGTGATGTGGGTGGAATGTACTCATCGAGTTATGATAGTGATTATATGCCTCATGGATCTGATGTATGCCTCTTTACCATTCTTTATTTGGGACAATTCTGATCATCTTTGCTATTTCATACGACTTTGTTCTGTTTTACATAGCAGGTTGGTGGTGGCTCTTACTCATCAATTTATTCTGGTCGTGTTGTGGGAGGCAGGAGTTACATGGGTAGTGGTGGTTCCAGATCGTACTACTGATTTGGTAAAATCTGAATCATAATTGAATTTTTATTTGATGTTCAAATACGATGATCTGATATCTTAGTGTTTCATAAACTAAGAGATAATGGTTCACCGAAGACTTTGGCATCTCTCTCTAGTTTCCTAAGACTTATCATTCATGGCAAAGGAGTCTATAGTTAAAAGTGAATTTTCTATGGAGCAGATTTGAGACGACTAAGAGGCTGCTGTAGGATGTGGACTATATGAAGCTCTCAAATTAAGATGCCTACCTTTTTGGAGAGGAGCAAGTTGGTGAGCCTAGCAGCCTCTAAATATGCTATGAGAGAAGCTTCCAAACTTAAAAGCTTTGTATTAAGAGAAGGGTTTAGGCCATTCTTGGTTCTACAGACTGGTTACTTTGTCAAGTCTTTTAATGATGCTAGGAAACTTCACTTATTAAGAGACGAAACCAAGAAGTGCTCAATATGTCATTTTTATGAATTGCTTCTTTATTTTGATATTTTCTCTGTATAAGAACTCCACTTGATGGACAATGTGGAGGTATGGTATCTGCATAATCTGTTTTAATGGACAGCTTTTGATCAGAGATTGAGGTTTTCCTGAATATGGTAAAGGATTTTTGGATATTTTGCTGTGCTCAATGGATAAGTTTTGACCACAATGTAGAAGGCCATTTAGTCATGTTGGATCACTGATCACATTCTGCAAGCCTGAATGGAAATATGAAAGCGAGTTAACAAGTAACTAATTGATGGCTATAAGAAGAAATAACAAGTATCCTTAATCTTAACCCCTGGTGCATGGATGAGTCAGACACAGCTCATCTTGCTGCTCCCCCGGAGACGCCTACTGAATCGGAAACTTCCCAATCCCCTTACCCTTACTCCATAGGGCCTCTGAAGCATTACTTCTATGATCTTAGGAGCACTCCCACGCCCGACACATAAAGTTTTACCCCACGACAGCGGAAGCAGATTCAGAGGTTGAATCCGTCTTGTCATATTGACTAATGCTCTTTCTTCTTCTCTGTCATAAAAATTGCAAACTACTCCTTTTTTACTGGGCCTAGGCTGAATTCCCTTTTGCGGTTATGGAAGCTGATAAATTTTATTGCACATGAATATCCTACGCATGTTTTGGAAAGTGGTAGCGATGAAAGTTCTTTTCATTTGTTATCTAGACAAAGGGAAGGTGCAGGGTAGACGATTTCAAAGTAAGACCCCTTCACTATATAGTGAAAATCAGCCAGATATTGTTAAACACTGCTGAACTTATTGCAAGATCTTTCTTCATTGATCTTTGAATTTTGATTTGGTTATCCTCCGACTGGTTTGAAGTTATGTACACCTTTGAGTTGGATGATTTTTGTGCAAGTTCTTATTGCAATCTTGGGAAATGAGAGTCGTTGGATATGGGCTAGAATTCATGTAAACTAGGTAAAATGCACAGAAAACTGGCTGATTGTTCTAGGAGACGTGTGAATGCCTCTGTTTCAACTGGTATAAAGTTCATGGTACCAATTATTTTTAGCTTTTATCCTTTTTTATTCCTCAGACTTCTTTTTCAATGCCTTAATTGACAGCAGGAGATAACCTTCAATGTCCTTCGATTACTGGAAACTTAGAATATTTTTCATGCATAAGATTAAGGTGGTTGCAAGTAGGTATCTGATTGGTTGATTCCTGAAATGATGGAATGCTTGGGCTTTGTTTGCATAGAGTAATTGTTTGGTTTTCATGTCCTTGCTGAATTGTATAGTATTCAAACTGTAGTATGTTCTAAGCGTTGGGGCTGTTTGCCCATACAGTGTGAGATAATTCGGTCCATATCCGATGTAAGTGTTAGAATATTGAGATGATCTTTCCCTAGTATTGTGTTAACTTTGCTGAGAATACTTTTTAAAGGATTACGATTGGATAAAAAAAGGCTCTCTTGGAATAAATATTCAGCCGTGGCATTTTGAGACTGAAGTCATGCTCTTTGTGATCAACTCTACAATATTTGATCATATATATATATATATATATTAAATGCGAGTCGGTTGAATATTATTATTATAAAAAATGATACATCTACACACTTTTACTTAAAATTTTATAAACTCTCTCACTGTATCTCTCACTGTAGCTACAGTGATTTACTTTATATGACTTTAAAGTCCTAATTTCTAATCTCACTAAAGGCACCACCCTCAATATTATATGTTAGATCTTCAAATCACATAGTAGTTAGCGATTTCCACTCATATGTAAGTGAGATCTTGTAAGTGGACAAAATCATGAGGGACAGTTCGGAGAATAATTTTAAGCACCTACATCAAGTAATCTTCAACCATACTAATAAAAAAAATATCCAAATTATACCATATTTAATATTTAATTCAATTAAAATTAAACCACATGCAACATGTTAAATAGGGATTCAATATTGTCTGTTATGATAAACAAGGCTTCCTTTTCGAGTTTGTTAAAAAATTTGACCTTGGAGTTGCAGTTGCATTTAGTAATAATTGTATAATGACAATGCTTTCAATTTTACTGCCGACCTGATATTGGTATCGAGACAAAATTCGGATTGATCCCTAATAAATAAAGGGATAAAGATAAAATGTTGCAAATCGAAACTATGTAAGAAAGTTGTTTTGAACAATATAAAAAATACTATGCATCGCTTCACTTAAGCACCAAGCCTGGGCTGGGCATGGCTTTAAAAAACATTCATGGCGACTGACGAAAGAAATACAAAATTGCAAGTGGATAACTTTCAGGCATGAAATGAAAGGTAGATTTTTGAATAACCAAACCAAACTAAACAAAGTATGAATCGGTATATGAATCTTTTGACGTCATAATATTTTATCTGAGATCATTGATTCAACAAACTCCATAAAATTTATATTTGTAATTAGTTCCAATATTGATTAAAAATTCCATGCAGGGAATTCTGGTACCAGCACGTACAGATTTTGAGTCCCACAATAGAATCACGAAACTGAATATGAATTTGACAAAATAATCCCAGGCAGCACACTCTTTTAAGTTTATCAAAATGATTCTGACATTCAGCTCAGAATAAACTTTAACCAAATTTACTCGAGATTACTACAGCCTCTACATAACAAGAAAATTTTACCTGTAGAAACTTTTTCCAGTCAGGAATCCTCTGTTTTCCAGATTACCCTGCTAAGAGTTGGGAAAAATGTACACTTCCAGAAACTTCCAACATTCTTTCAATATAGGGATGAAGTATCGGATAAGTCGGTATACATCCATCTCAAATTCTTTTCCATCAAGTGCCTAATCAGAATCGAACAACAATAAACGATTGAATTGCCATAATCCCCAAATCCACAAAACGCATCTCAACTTCTGAACAATTCTAAACAAAAGCATACACAGGACCAGCAAATTATCAACAGGAAAATATCAACAAACTATTCCTATCGCTAGAATCACAGTACAAAGCTCTACATGCAGAATTACATTAAAAGGCACATTAATAGCAATAAGAAGAAAACAGTTAATCAAGTTCAACATCGTGCTAGCAAACACTACAAGAAGAATGATCAATGATCTAAACCTAAAAATCCAACTACAAGATCATCACGTATTCATAATCTACTTAAACAAATAAAAAAAGCAAACTAGCAATCTTACATATTACAAACCATAATGGATGATCTCGTGTCCTAGGATTCAGACTCGGTCATTCTTTTAGGCTTCTTACTCTTCTCGGAAACAGCCTTAGCAAAGGCCTCCACAATCCGCTGCTGAGAGTCCAAAATCATCTCAGTACGCTTCATCTCCATTTCCATACGCATAGTCTCAATCTCTCTCGCCATCTCCATCTTCATCTGCTCCATTTTCACAAACCCATCACCCAACATCTTTATAGCAGCCACCATCTGTGCCACCACGGGCTCCCTCTCTCTCTTCCCCATCCCCGAATCTTCACTTCCTCTGAATACCCTTGTCCCATAATTCACTCCTGGCACTGACCCTGAACCCGAGGCAGACCCAAAATTTGGTTTCTGATCGAAGTTTGGACTAAAATTAGGGTTAGTGGTAGGGTTAGGGTTTGTTGCCATCTTCGCATAAAGCTTAGGCCCAGGTTGGGCTATACTGACTCCTGTGGGGATTCTTATTCTAAACCCACCACTACCGCCACTGCTAGGTCCAGTGTTAATACCGGTTCGATACAAATTATGAACGCTCCTCGTGTTAACGACGCCGTTTTTGAAATTCGAGCGATCTTGATACAAATCCAGATTCAGATCTTCATCGTCTTCATCTTCGTTGTCGTCTTCATCTCTGCTATCCGAGTTGTAATCGGCCTTGACCGACGGTCCTTTCTCCATCGTGTCCATTCTCTTAAAGTGGACCCACGAGGAAGAGAATCTAGAGAGCGGCATCGATTTAGCGCGCTGGATCTCGGTACGGTATCGTTTCCTCAGCTTCTCCATCTTGTGACGGCACTGAACGGCCGTCTTCGCCGGGGTAGCAGTAGGGCATCGTCGGCCCACAGCGTCGGCGACTTCTTGCCAATGAGTGGCCTTGAGATTCCCGCGTCGGAGCGCGTACCACTTGTCGCGGTACGCGTCGATCAGGGCGACGGTCTCGTCGTGGGACCAACACGGCGGTGGGAGACGGCGGGGGTTGACGGAAGGCGGTTGTGTCGGCGGAGTTAGTAGAGGAGCAGATGTAGGGGTTTCTTGACGGATCGGATCTTGAGGCATGGGAGGAGACGACATGTCGTTTTAGATTGGACAGGAGATAAGAATTAGAGAAGGGAAGAATAAAAACGACAGCGTAATGAAGGTGGAAGTGGTGGTTGAGAAAGTGGGGGTTTGGTGAAACATTTGATGGGGGGAGGGTTGTGCGGCTGATTTTGAGATCTAGCTAAGGATGGATGAGGCCACCGCTTAGGGATCACTAACGTGCGCCGTGTGTGATGGGTGGCTGCCCTTTGCGCACCTAGGGGGCGCTGACCCCCAGCCCCAGCCCCAGTCCAGGTCCACTTTCTGACTTTGGCCATTTTTTTTTTTTTTTTTGTTGTTTTAGTACTAGTTTCCTTTCAATTATCATTTAAAAATAATAAAAATTAAAAATTAAAAATTAAAAATTAAAAAGGATGATAATATTAGCTTAACCCACCGCAGAGGGTGGGGGTTTTAGTTTTGAATTAAGTGGTGATTGGGGTTCTCATTAATTATTTATTAATTGTTTTTTTTTGGTTACTGCGGACTAGAGTGCTGTGGCGGGGGGGATTTTATTCTTTGTAGTGGTGTGTCGTGTGCGTGTGATTTTTTTTTTTTTTCTTAATTCCGGGGTGAGGGTCAAATTGGAATTGGCTGTACTTTCCAACCGACACGTGGTATCCGCCGATAGCTTCGGTGGAGGCGCTTAACCATTGTTAAATCGTTAACCCAATTAGTCTTCAAGGCCCAACACAAGATTGGGCCTGAGTGATTTTTTTTGTAGTAGTGATATTAAGAGCCACTCATTATTTTAAATGATATTTTTATTTATAATTTTATCTTCAAATAAAATAAAATAACTTAAAATGCCTTGAATGTAACTCAAATAATCGGTTAGTGAAGGCTGCATTTTTGTTCCATAGCTCTCTCGTCTAAGTTATTTGGATGAATGTAATCTTTTTTATTAGATATATGTGTTGCTATATTGGTGTCATTAAACAGAAAATTAACATGCAAATAACAATCAAATCCAGAACACAAAAGTAGATCTACACTAACATGTATAAACCCTACAAATTTGAGAATAAGAAAAACCTTGTAAAAATGACGAATGCAGTGGTCCAAGTCGAGAAGATTATCTGTCATTAAGAACTTATCAGTCCCGTCTCGGTGCTCTATTGGTTTTATGACTAATGTTCTCTCAGGATAACTCGGATTTCTCTTGTTCAATGGGCACTCATTAACAAAATCACAAACTTGGAAATGGAGGGAACTCTCTCTTGTAAAAACGAAAATAATGAGACACTTTTATCTTGGATGAATTCGGATCTCTTTCTAATACCTTGAATGAACATGGATGTCTCTTTATAAAGGCATAGAATGGTGCCTCATGGGCACCCTTTGGGTTGTGGTGCAACCCTCCAAATGGTTAGATCCCTCATATGCATCCCTTGGAGTATAAAGCCATATTACACTCAATTTGAAGGACATGTCCATATGGGGTACCATCCAAATGACATGTCTCTCCTCCATCCAAACTATACCATTTGAAGATTTGAAGAATTTACAACAATCTGTTAAGTGAGACTCGGGATCTTTTGTGCTTGGAATTTGTAAAATCCAATCTGTGAAGCAAAATTAAGAGAAAGGATTATTTTCAGATACCTCCCCTGAAATATGATGTATTGACACTGGATTAAGAGTAAACCACTGTTGTGATGTTGTCCATCTTGCAAATGAATCTAAAGATTTTAATTATTTTCTTTACAAAAAATAAAAATAAAAATAAAACCTCGTCCCCCCCAGTTCATCACAAAAACAAAATCTTTACTACGATCTGCCATGGACGAACACGCAGCTGGTGGTGGTGAAATCACGCCGTCAAGTGATTATCGTAGACGTATGGTACGTATATGATTTTTTTTTTGAAACGTTAAAAATCTTGTAATCAAATCATATATATTCAGGATTAAACGGAACAAGTATATTTGAACCCATGATTTGGAAGCCAGATCTGATTGTCAGGCACATGACGCAGCTGTAATCAAACCTAAAAAGTTATTTTTGATTAATTATTAAGGATTATTGGTAGTAATAGGTTAATTTGCTTTGTTGTTGCAGTTGAAGTCGGAAGAATTAGTTTAATTTGGTATGGGTTTTAGGGGAGATGAGATGATTGGTTTGTTGTATGAATGACGTGATACCACTGTTGCATGGAAGATTTTATGGGGTTTTAGGCGATGACATTTATGATTACGAAAATGGGATACTTCACTCGATTAGTGTTCAAGTTAGAATATTAATTGCGTTCAATAATTGAAATCAGGGCATGTTTTTTTTTTTTTTTTTTTAATTGATGTTCACGATTTGTGAAAACACTTGAGTTTTAAACTGGGTTGTATATTCTCCGCAACCTATTGTAAAAGATTTGATTTTTTTTTTTTAATCATAAATGTCAGTTCTTTCAATCATGAAAGCTTCCCTCTTCCAACTTTTGATTACTCAACCAACTTACTGAAATTACCTATGATCACATTTAAAAAAACAACTATATTTAAGAGAGACTGTGAATTGGATATGTGATAAAATAATACGAAATTAAAAATTTTGTCAATTTTAAATCACTTAATTAATAACTTTATCGATAAAACTTAATGTATAATTTTCTCAATCAATATATTTCTTAAAAGCAAGTTACTAAATAATATATAGATATAAAATAAACTTGCGATAAATAAACAACATTCTCTAACATGCATGCATGCGTTACTTGAATCACAATATTGGGATCATTATTATTTTGTTGAAACCCACAAAATTGTGAAATATATTATGCAAACTGATCAGTTAATGAAAAACCCTAATTTGTATTCCATCCTCACATAGACAAAGAGCACAATTAATTAATGAGAGCACTCTAACTTCTATGTGGATTATTAATCATCAAAATACAGTAAGTCCTCCAAAATATTTTGATACAACAGAGTAATTACTAAAACATTAAATAAATTATGTTAAATCATTAATTAAGCTGGAAAATAATAATAAAATTAAATAATATTATTAAAAGTGGGTAAAGCATTCGTGTTGGGATGAAATAGATGAGTGATCAGACGAAGGAGAGTGGTTGTGTCTGCCTTCATAAGTTGTTATCACCATTCGACAATCTTCTGATAATCTTTCAACCTTCTTCTTCACTCGACAGTTATTGTGCGTACAACGGTAATAACTCCTGCATTTACATCCAAAGAGTCAATGAGATCAAATCAGTATGGGAAAAGTAACAAATCAGCCGCAGAATAGTTAAAATCTTCGTGCTTAGAAGATAATCATCTCGAGATAAGGGTGAAAATTTTGGAACGGAGAGAAAGAAATTCACATGAAGTATCTTTGAAAATTCGATTACTTATTTCAATTCAAATGGACGTTATTAACACACATTCATGAAGAGAGATTCGAAAAAGTCACATAGTTTGTTATTAGATCATAAAGATTCGAGAGAATAAATGAGATCAATATTTATTAAACATTTTTCAAATATTACTTATTTTAGATATGCATTTATCACTATTCAACAAATGCATGCAAAATGTTACAATTTTTGAATTTCCTGTCATATACTTTCAAGCCCTCTATATTCTCCTTTAGTATCTACTATCTAGTGTTTGAACCAATTATTCAATTATTCTTTATATTTTCAAAAATTACTTAAAATGTCTTTATCTTTTTTTAAAAATAAAATTGACATACAGGCATGCAACATGTGAAAATTATTAAATAATTAAGTAGATTTTAACATGAACTCAAAGAGAATTTACACACATTTCTTATATATATATATATATATATATCATGCACATTATATCATAAATTAATATGTGATGGCTTCGAAGGCCTATATATATTTAAAACATTTTCCTTGTTTTAGATGATCAAGTTCATATGAAAAATTAATTAATATATTTTTATACTTTATGCATGTTTGAGATCACGGTGAATTCTCAAATAATCACTTATTTGAGAATTTGCTCCCACATTATATTTGATTATTACTTATTTGATTATTGTTTATATAATATGTTTAAAAGAACAACTCATATTATATATGATCAAAATGATTTTACAATTCAAACAAAATTATGGAGTAAATTATCACTTATTTGATTCACCATAATCCCAAACATGCTCTAATTTCATTCATTAGCCAAATCTCTAACAAGATTATTAGATATATATATATATATTTTTTAAAATTTAAAAGGACAGAAGCCAAAAAGTTGAAATACTGACAACAAAATAAGCAGTGAATATATCACTTCAAAGGATTATTTCATTTTGAAATAAATAACTGGCTCAAATCCTATGGACTAAAAGAACACTTACCTCATTCCATATATCAATTTCTCAAATATTACAAACAATATCATAAATTAATATGAGTTAAGCCAATCAAAATATCATCTAGGGATAATACATTTATACTTAATTTTATTCTAGGCAAGTCTAGCAACATATATGAGAGGTTATGGTAAGATTTACATTAAAAAAAAAAGTTAAAAGACCAAAAGCCAAAATTAGATTTGAGAAATTATATATGACAACAAATTAAGCATTGAATATATCTATTCAAATGGAGTAATTCTTTGATACAATGGAGATATGAGTGACGTGATATCACCAACAAATTAATAAATGACTATATAATTTAATATCAATCTTTTTAATTATTTTTTAATATTTTAGCACGCATGATAATAGATTATTGGATTGTTACACGGATAACATGATACATCTGTTGTATTGTAAATTTTCTCCGGATTACTTCATTTTGAAGAAGGCAAAATCAAGATATATGTACCCACCAACTGTAAAAGAATATATATATATGCCTGAACAAAAAACAGCACCCAGCATCTTTATCGTCCTTTTTCTTTGTTTCAATGATTAAAACAAACTTAAATGGCTGAGACAGTGTACCAAATATATATTCTCTTCTAGTTTTGATAATTCTGAAACAATTAATTAATTTAATTAGTGTCACTCGTGAGTCATGCCTTCATAGTATTTGTTAAATTGTTATTCCTTGAAAAAAATAAAAATAAAATTTATTGATAATACTCCTGATAATAAGTTAATTGCATGTATATGCCTATCTCGACTTATCAACACCGTCTATATATTTAAGTTGAAATATATTTTATCACAATCTCGAATAAGGGAAGAAAATTGTATTAGGTCTCCGTAAATACGAACGTAAAACTATCAAATATTTATCACATAGATCCTAAACTAAGAAAAAAAAAGCTAATTGCATGTAAGATCTTGTATATATACTATCTTAATCATGCATAGTTGTGGGCAACAATAAGTGCTTATATATATAATTAATTTATATGCATACATAATTAATTAATTAATCTAAAGTGATTAAGATTGAAATAAATGGATGAATTAAAGTAAATATGTACCTTGGATGAAGGCAATTTTTGACAATTTTTTGGCCATATTTTCTCCATTTGTAACCATCATCAAGAACATCCACATCACTCCTTGTTTGGAAACAAAACCTTGGTTCTCTAAGCCTTCTCCTGGCTTTCACCTTGTTTTTTTCTGATGATGAGCTCCTCCACCTTCAAAAATTACACCAATTAATTAATGTTTTTGCTTCAAATGGAATCGTTAAAAAGGAAATTATAAGAAGACGATCCAGAAGTTTATTCATATACCATGAACTACTGTTACTGTTGCCTTCATTAATAGCTTTACCAGTACAATTCTGGTCGTCCACTGACTTGGGATTCAATGGACTTATCTTCAAAAATACAAAAAAGGGTAAATTAATTTATGAAAAGAAATAAAGAAAAATCTTCAAAAAAATAAAAATTAAAAGGACTGATCAATAAATTAACTAACTAACCTGATGGGTATAATGATGAGTAAACCCTAGGGCAGTATTATTAAGAGGGTGAGATATGGGAGAAGTGAGAGAATTAGGAGGAGCCAAGAAACTTAAGAGATGATCATCATCATCATTTTCATTTTCTTCAAAATGATCAACAAACCCCAGTTCGTGGATAGCTGCTGCTTGTTGTGTTGTAGTGAATGAGGAGACTTGTAGCTCGTAGCTTGCTGATGAATTTTCACCTTCCATTATTAATTAATTAATTAACCTTCAAAACCAATTAATTTATATTAATTTCAAACTGGATCTGGTCTGGTGCATGTGTCGATGATGATCCCTACAGAATGTAATCCAGTTTTGAGCTCTGTAAAAATATACTGTTGGTGTAGCCCTCCTTTATAAACTAATTTTCTAATATCTTATTATATATAAAAACACATTGTAATAGAACTTGAGATATATATATATATATATACACACATTCGTCCCCAATGAGCGTGACTTGATGATGTTGGGCTCAAGATCCGACCTTAAAGTCATAAGTTTGAATCTAGGTAGTGCGTTTCTTGTAAGAGTTTGGGACAGCCGCAGATTTTAGTTGTTCCGCTTAAATCCGGAAGGGGTGATTTGATGGCGGGATTTCAAACGATTTCATATATATATATATATATATAAACACATTCGTCCCCAATGAGTGTGACTTGGTGATGTAGGGCTCAAGATCCGACCTTAAAGTCATAAGTTCGAATTTAGGTAGTACGTTTCTTGTAAGAGTTTAGGACAGCCGGAAATTTTACCTATTTCGCTTAAATCCGGAATGGGTGATTTGACGGCGGGATTTCCAACGATTCCATATATATATATATATATTAAATTGATGACCAAATAAAATGATTGAAAAAATACATATTTCAATACAATAAAAAATAAATAATACTACATTGAAAAGTTATTATAATATATATATATATTCACATATACGGACGCCATCAATATATAATAAGATATTAAAATATATATTTTTTCTAATGAGTTGATTAATTAAAAAGTTGATCAACAAATAGTGTAAGACTTGAATGGAATGTTTCTAGAAAATTTTTATCATCCGATGGCTTCTAATTCTATAAAGTAAACCGGCTGCCAGATGTACAGTATCTACTAATTTAATTTCGTGGAAAATGTGCGCAAATAGTAGGGATAATTAAGAAATAATATAATAATACATAAATTCCTGCTACAAATTCTGACGGTAGCCAGACTGTCCAATAAAATTTTATTCTCAATACAATTTTTTTTAAATCGTTGGAAATTTTATTGTCAAATGATCTTTCCCGGACTTAAGCGGAATATGTAAAATCTCTAGTTGTCTCATACTCTTATAAGAAACACACTCTCTGGATTCGAATACAAAACCTCAAGGTGAGATCATAAGCCCTACACCATCAAATCACGCCCTTTGAATATTATTGGCAATATACTTTTTTTTTTTTTTTTTTTGGAAACGATGGAAATCCCGCCACCAAACCACCCATTTTGGACCGCGGCGCAGGTAAAACCACCGGCTGTCCCAGACTCTTACGAAAAGTGCACCCCCTGGATTCGAACCCAGAACCTCAAGGTGAGATCCTGATTCATTGGTACTTTGTATATTTCAACCAATCTTAATAATATTTATATACATGTGAAAACTAGTGAATGAATAATGAGCAATGCTTCTTAATTAAATAGTCTCCAAAAGAGAGAGATAAAGAGTGATTTAATGTAATGAAATTATGATATTAATTTCTTGATAATTTTTTTTTTAGGAGGAAAAAAAAGAGAGAATATATGGTAAAGTGTAAACTACGCATATAAATTCAAATATTTCATGGGAAAAATAACAAAACCCTTGATATTTGATAAAATTAAGTAAAATCTTTTTGATGTTTTAAAATTAAGAAAAATCCCCTACATATATAGGATTTTATTATAAGTATTTTGGTCTTTAATGTAAAACATGAGAGAGAGATGACAATCAAAATATTCTGTCCTAAACCGATCTTGTCTCATTCCATTATCATTTTATACGTAAAAAACATATCGGATATCAACCGATTTTTTAATGGAGATTAAAAATCATCTCGAATTCCAAACCAAATAATTAGAGATCTCGAATCATGATTGAAATTATGGATTTTTTATATTAAAATTCAGAATTTTTAAACATAAGAGAGATTTTATTTATTTTTACCAAATATCGAGGATTTCGCACATTTTCCCATTTCATGTGCGTGTAAATAATGATCAACTTCATTTTTACTATTTCACAGAAATTAAAATGTTTGGCAAATATTTCCATGTTTTCCAAATTTTTTTCTTCCTAATTTTAGATGAGAGTGTAATCCCATATTCCATAATCTTGAATTAATCAATACGCAATTGGCGCCATCATTAATGATGACAAGCATTTTCTTGTTAATTACCTCTTGATACACTTTCACGGTTTCACCCAACTTATATGTCAAGTGATTTTGACATATATATAATTAACTATACTAATTTAAAATGTTTAATTTGAAAAGGATGTCAAGTGTTATGATTAATCTTAATTTTATTCTCGTTACTAGAGTATTCATACATAATATATATCCACTCTAAAGACATATAATCTTTTTTTTTTTGGAATCGTTGAAAATTCTGCCGTCAAATCATCATTTCCGGACTTAAGCGGAGTAGATAAAACCCCCGGCTGTTCCAGACTCATACAAGAAACACGCTCTCTGGATTCGAACCCATGACCTCAAAATGAGATCCTCAGCCTTACACCACCAAATCACGTCCTTTGGGAACTAAAGACATATAACCTACTTAATCATTTACCCACTAAAATTTTAATAAAACGTAGAAGTGTTCATTATAGAAAAACCCTAGTTATAACTACATTAGAACATCATATTTAATTATTATTTATAATATCTCAAAAAACTTATCTCGAATGGAAAAATAATATAAAAAGTTATAATAAAAAAAAAAAAAACTTTCACCATCTTAAATACCAAATCATAAATCATTAGGATGATTTTTTAAGAATTTTTTTTAGAATATACAACATTATTCTAATTTATACGCAGGTGAGCTAGGCAGTCAGCCTCTAGCCTTTTTTTTAAAAAAAAAAAATAACTAATTATCAAGGAACTCAAATTTATATATTATAATATTATATTATGATCAAATATCTCATATAAAAATAAATTTGAGCCTCAAAAATATAATCGCAATCCAATTTCTGAAAAGAAACTAATGCCTCATTCATTTACTACTTTTAAATTATCTTTAAAATATTTATATAATAAATAAATTCGGTAAATAAGAAAATATTTGGAGAGAGAGAATTAGAGTCTTGGGTGCAATGAGTAGTAGGAAACATCAAACATTCCATCCATGACTAAAGTGTCCAAGGCAGTTGAAAGATATAAAAAGAAAGGGCCTTTGAAATGGTGGCAAATCAAATTTCATTAATAAATATATAATATGTCACTTGTAAGTTAAAGACGGTGGGTAAGATTAGATTCGGCCACGGTTCCGGTTCGGAATCGAAATCGAATAGAACCGTAAGGTTATGGTTCCATTCGATTTTGATAACCGAAATTCATTTTAGTTCGGTTACAGTTTCACATAATTTACAATCGTAATTTTAAGATTCGGTCTGGTTCCGATTCGGTTGGGTTCGGAACCGAAACCAAACCATTTTTTTTTTCTTTTTTCAACTCATCTAACCGTTGTTTTGACTAATCAAATGACCAATTGATTAATCAAATATTTAAAATTTTATTTAATATTCAAAAAAATCATAGCTTCAAATACCTAATTGTCGCCTAAACGGTAATTTTAAAAAACCCGTCCAAATGTCGTTTTGCCTTTAACAACATAGATATCTCAGTCACAGCCTAGCACTCTCTCTCTCTCGTTCTCTCAACTTTTACTATTGTGACTGTTTTGTAACGAAACCCTAGCTAGCTAGCTTAATTAACCAGATTATTAACTAATTAATTAATCAAACTAAACATCTTATCAAAGAGTTTTGAGTACTACTACTGGTAAATAATCTAATTTTGACTGGTGTAACTTATAGAAGGTCTCAGTTCTTCACTTTATAACTAAAAATAAGAGCTGCCATATTTAGAGGATGTTTAGATGACGTCTAGTTTTTGTCGTGGGATGAAATCATTAACTATTAAGTATATCAAATATAATGAGGTGCGCGTAAAATGACCCGGATATTCCGATTATCAAAACATATATATATTTATATAATAAAGGAGAATGATGTTAGAGGAAAGAGAATGTATCCAACGGCTCTCTTTATGTTGTTTAATTGACGGCTCATATCATTTCATTGGTAATTTGAGGAAAGATAGTGAATTGATTGATGAAAATGGTCAAAAAATTTCAAATTTTCAAATTAAAAAATAGAAAGTTAAAATAAAATCATTTAATTCTGTAACACCGTGCCGTAAGCACGGGAAAATACTGTAACACCGTGCCGTAGGCACGGACATCATTTAATTAAAAAATAAAATCATTTAATTCTATAACACCGTGTCGTAAGCACGAGCAAATACTGTAACACCGTGTCGTAGGCACGGGCCAAATACTGTAACACCGTGCCGTAGGCACGGGCAAAAACTAGTATATATATATATATATATAAATAGTGTCATAATAAACGTTAGTTTTAATTAGCCTTTAGGTGGTGGAGAGAGAATTTTAAAATTGTGTAGGCAAATTTTTTTTTTTTTTTTAACTATAGCTAGACTGGTAATTAAATCCCTCCTCGTGATGAAAATTTTAATAATTTAAATTAATTTTGGGTTTTTTGTTTACTTAAGCAAGCTGGACAAATAAAACATTTTATTAACCAAATTTGGTTAGTCTTATAATATAAATAAATTGCCTCCACCTTTCGGTGGAAAAGTAGAGAATTTTTCAAAACATGCAAATAATTTGCATGCAATGACAAATCAAATAAACAAAATACATAAATATAAAATGAATGAAAATAAAATGTATGCAGAGAAATTAATTTGCAGAGGTGCTCGACATCCTCTTCAGCACCTCATTCTTCAGAAAAAAAAATTCCAAATATCTCTCTTGAAATTTTGTTGGATGAGCTCTTATGTGTATTTTTCTTTTATAATTTATTTTTCTTTCAATAATAAAATTATGAATGTTTTTATTTATATCTTATTATGCTAATTTGCACTCAGCTGGAAGTAAATGGTGAAGCTCTTGGTATGAAAATATATGTAATTTTTCTTTATATTATATTTTATAAATTATGATAATTTCCCAAATAAAATTCATACTATTTCCAATTTATTTATGACTCTTAACTAACTAGCTGTAGATAGTCCTGATTGGCACAGATAATACTTGAATCCCATATAAATGAGAGAAAGTGGACTATTAAAGATATTGATTAATTATAGATAATTTGGTACCGCCTATATAGCTGGTTTGTATATATTTGGCATACTTGAGTACCTAATTGGACTTGTTATATACAAATATTATCACCGTCTTTATGGCTGATTTATATATTTTGACATATTTAATATCTTGACATGACTAAATATCGACATAATGAATTATATGTGTTTGCATAATTAATACTTAATAATTATGAAATAAATTGATTGAGAAATAATTATAATTTATATTTTATAAAAAAAAATTATTTATATTTGAAATATCAAGGGTGGATCCCCTAACCTTAATATTTGAATTATTATTTTATCCTGTTAAATTTATTCCATGTGGATTGACCCCGGACTTACATGATTATTTTATTCTTCGAACACTCTTATACTTGGCAGTAAAGAACTACTTTGTAAGTGTGTCAAGTTTTTAACGCCGTTGTAGGGGAATAAAATTTAATAGATAGAGTAATAATTTAATATTATTGTATTTTTTCACTTTTGTGTTGTTTTGTGTGCTTTTTAAAAAGTAAAATTAAAAAAATCTTTTATATTTTTTTGTTATTTTGTAAAAAAAAAAATATTTTGCTAAATTATAGTCTCAGGAATATGACTTTAAATACCATGTTTGTCGATTTATAAAAAAATTGGATGTGAATCATATCATCGACTCATAGAGGACGTTCAAGCCGTTACTGGACGTAAAACCAGAGGAAAATGTGAGCCACGATCACAACTATATTTTAATTTACTATTTTGATTTTTTTAAGCTATAACTTTTTTTTTAGTAGCAGTGTTGTAAATTCAATTGTTAATACCACACGAATCAGGTGATGTCTTCTAAACTCTACTTCTTCTTATTCAGATATTGGGGAACATGTCTCAATTCAGTTGAATAGAATGCTTTTATTTTTATTTTCTTAAAAAAATTATTTTATTTTGTATGTAAGAAAAATTATTTTTTTTTTTAAGTTAACAAGTTATTTTTGTTCTTTTCCTTTTGAATTATTTAAATTTGTAAATTCTCCATGAAATTATTTAAATTTGATTTTCACATACTCATTTGACAAGTATTATCAACATACATGGTAACATATTATCATGGGTTGAAATTGAAAATTTTATAATATTCAGTTATCTAGTTTGTTGGAGGCAGCACCTAAAAGCAATGGAGTTATTTCAAAAAAAAAAAGCAAATAAAAAAGAAAAAAAAACTACCGGACATCTTACCTTAGCAAGTAATGATTGTTCGCGTAAAACTGTAGAGCTTGAGTTAAAAAAAGAGTGTGAATAAGTTCGATTTCGTCGCCTCTCTAACTCGAGCAATTAATTCCATAGGGGTGTATTAACAAGTAGTGCCCTAAGGTCAACTGGTCTGGGAATCATTGGCCCAAAACTCATTAAATGGGTTATGGAGAAAGCTTAAAAAAAATCATACATTTTTATTTTTTTCATCTGAGATCCGAGCAATTAAGTCTGTATGGGTGTCTTAACACATATATATTGTCCTAAAGCCAACTGGTTTGGGAGTCACTGGCTCAAAACTTATTACAATGGTTAAATATGTATTATTATTAAAAAAAATTTATTTTGTATATAAATAAACCGTCATTGTCAAAATGTGTGAATTCTGATATAACTTTAGGACAAAAATATTACTCTCTTTTCAACAAGACATGTGAATATTGTGGGCATAATGAATTGATTGATACTTTTGTCTTATGTGTGTATGGAAAATTGGTAAAATGTTTATTTATTTGATAATTTAGAAAGAAAAAATAATTACTAACTTGAATAAGAATTTTTTTTCTTTTAGTTTTTGTTTAAATTACTAGGGACTAGTAATAAGCTGTTGGGAGTGTGATGAACACTAAAAAGTGCACATTTATTTTTTAAAAAAATAATCATTTTACACTTATAGTTTCATTAATCTCCTTAATTTAATACATTTTTGAAATAATAATAATAAAATTTATGTTTTATATATTTTTATTGTGATTTTTTATTTCTTATGTAGGTGAAATAATACTTTGGATTTTGGAGGATAGAAACTTAAAAAAACGTTCTAACAATGTACAATTTCGAAAATTTCAACCTTACATAATTTTCGTATTTTGGCCTTAACTTTTTACTCTGATATTAGATTGATGCAATTCCACTTCCAAATGAAAGAAGACTCAATTATCTACAACTTTGATGTTTACAAGAATTTATAGTTCTGAAGTTTTCAAGGCCGAAATTGATAAAAAAAATCCAAAGTATGTTATATGTAATTATTAAAAACATATAGGACGTTCAAACCGTTACTGGACGTAAAACCAGAGGAATATGTGAGTCACAATCACAAATACATTTCAATTTACTATTTTGATTTTTTTAAGCTATAATCTTTTTTTTAATAGCAGTGTTGTAAATTCAATTGTTAATACCACACGAATCAGGTGATATCTTCTAAATTCTACTTCTTCTTATTCAGACATTGGGGAATATGTCTCAATTTGGTTGGGAGGAGGGGATAATGGAATAGAATGCTTTTATTTTTATTTTTAAAAAAAAAAATTATTTTATTTTGTATGTAAAAAAAATTGTTTTTGTTTCTAAGTTAACAAGTTATTTTTGTTCTTGTTATTTTGAATTATTTAAATTTGTGAATTCTCCATGAAATTATTTATATTTGATTTTCACATACTCATTTGACAAGTATTATCAACATACATGATAACATATGATCATGGGTTGAAAGTGAAAATTTTATAATATTCAGTTATCTAGTTTGTTGAAGGCAGCACCTAAAAGTAATTGAGTTATTTCAAAAAAAAAAAAAGCAAATCAAAAAAAAAAGAAAAAAAACTATCGAACATCTTACCTTAGCAAGTAATGATTGTTCGCATAAAATTGTAGAGCTTGAGTTAAAAAAAAGTGTGAATAAGTTCGATTTCGTCGCATCTCTAACTCGAGCAATTAATTATGTAGGGTTGTACTAACACGTTGTGCCCTAAGGTCAACTGATCTGAGAGTTATTGGCCCAAAACTCATTAAATGGGTTAAGGAGAAAGCTTAAAAAATCATACATTTTTCTTTTTGTCATCTGAGATCCGAACAATTAAGTCTGTATGTGTGTCTTTATATCTATTGTCCTAAAGCCAACTGGTTTGGGAGTCACTGGCTCAAAGCTTATTACAATGGTTAAAGATGTATTATTATTAAAAAAAAAAACTATTTTGTATATAAATAAAATGTCATTGTCAAATGGTGTGAATTCTAATATAACTTTAGGACAAAAATATTACTCTCTTTTCAACAAAACATGTGAATATTGTGGGCACAATGAATTGATTGATATTTTGTCTCATGTGTGTGGAAAAATGGTAAAATGTACATGACGATTTATTTATTTGATAATTTAGAAAGAAAAAAATAATTACTAATTTGAATAAGAATTTTTTTTCTTTTAGTATTCGTTTAAATTACTAGGGACTAGTAATAAACTAGTTGGGAGTGTGATGAATACTAAAAAGTGCATATTTATTAAAAAAAAAAAAATCATTTTACACTTGTAGTTTCATTAATTCCCTTAATTTAGCACATTTTTGAAATAATAATAATAAAATTTATGTTTTATATATTTTTATTATGATTTTTTTATTTCTTATATATGTGAAATAATACTTTGGATTTTGGAGGTTAGAAACTTAAAAGAGCGTTCTAACAATGTACAATTTCGAAAATTTCAACCTTACATAATTTTCGTATTTTGGCCTTAACTTTTTAATCTGATATTGGATTAATGCAATTCCACTTCCAAATGAAAGAAGACTCAATTATCTACAACTTTGATGTTTACAATAATTTCTAGTTCTGAAGTTTTCAAGGCCGAAATTGATAAAAATCCAAAGTGTGTTATATATAATTATTAAAAAATAAATAAAAAAAAAATTGCCTCCACCTTTCGGTGAAAATGTGGAGAATTTGTCAAAGCATACAAATAATTTACATGTAATGATAAAACATGCAATGACAAATCAAATAAACAAAATGCATGCATATAAAATGAATGAAAACAAAATGTATGCATGGAAATTAATTTGCAGAGGTGCTCAACATCGTGAATGCTCAGCATCTTATTCTTCAGCAAAAATTTCCACACGTCTCTCTTGAACTGGGATGAGCTATTGTGTGTATTTTTTTCTTTTGTAATTTATTTTTCTTTCGTTGATAAAATTATGAGTGTTTATATCTTGTTCTACTAATTTGTAATCTGCTGGGAGTAAATGGTGAAGCTCTTAGTATGAAAATATATGTAATTTTTCTTTATATTATATTTTATAAATTGTGATAATTTCTCAAGTAAAATTCATATTCTTTCCAGTTTATTTAAGGCCATTGACTAACTGTAGACAGTCCCCGATTGACACATATAATACTTGAATCTCATAAATGAGAGAGAGTGGACTATTAAAGATATCGATTAATTATAGACAATACGGTACTGCTTATATGACTGGTTTTATATATTTGGCATAATTGAGTACCTAAATTGACTTAATATAGATAAATATTACCACTGTATTTATGGCTGGTTTTATATATTTTGACACATTTAGTACATTGACATGACTAATTATCGATAAAACGAATTGCATGTGTAGACATAATTAATACCTAATAATTATGAAATAAATTGATTGAGAAATAATTATAATTTATATTTTATAAAAAATAAAAATTATTTATATTTGAAATATCAAGAGTGGATCTCTTAACCCTAATATTTTATTTTATTATTTTTATTTTATTAGTTGAATTATTATTTTATCCTATTAAATTTATTCCATGTAGATCGACCCCGAACTTACCGGATTATTTTATTACTTCGACACTCTTATACTTGAGAATAAAAAATCACTTTGTGAGTGTGTTATTGGTCTGTTTCTTTCTGTCTTATGTTCTTATGTTTATATTTTTTATTCTCGTTGCCTATCATGTCATTTTGTTCTGCAGTAGTATTTGGATGTGCTGTAATATTTATTTATTCATGCTCTGGGTATTTTTTTTTTTTTTTGCCTGATTTATAATATAAATTCCCCTCTTTCTATTCAAAAAAAATTACTCGGCTTGGTTTTTATAACAATCTGCAACTTTTGCTGCTGCAAATATATACCTTACTTCATATTGATCAACTATATACCGTATATCTCAACTTTCATTTTTTTCTTTCAATTTGGATTTTATCAACTTTAATTTTCACATGCCATCGTTTTCATTAAATGATTGATCAGAAGAATTAAACATTATTATCAAAGTTGGTCGGCCAATACCCTTTCTTTTCTGTCTCCCTCTCTTTTCTTTTTTGCTTTTTTTTTTTTTAGTTGTTGGAAAATCAACAATAAATCCTTAAAGTGTTTATCCTTAAAGTGTGTATCAAAATAAATTCATTAACATAATGTTCATCTCATAATAAATTATATACAAAATGTGTAAGGTTTTTGAGTTAGCGTGGAAGCATTCATGTCCCCAAGGGGTGTGGCTTGGTGGTGAAGGGTCCAGAATCTCACTTTGAGGTTCTTGGTTCGAATCTAGGGGGTGCAACTTCTTGTAAGAGCCTGGAGCAGCCGGGGGTTTTACCTGCGCCGCGGCCCAGAATGGGTGGTTTGGTGGCGGAGTTTCCAACGATTTCAAAAAAAAAAGTGGAAGCATTCATGTGATTGAAATTTAAAATTTTATTTCAAAATCACTTCAAGGAACGTGGTTATATCGTACTTGATATAAACAAATTATGCCATTAAATTAATCCTAATTAATCTAAAGAAACATGCAACTAATTTTATTCATCAATATAACTAAAATTCAACAAATTGGAAAAACATATCTGGTTTTATTTTCTTTACTTGAGCATTACTTGAGTTTTCTTCCTCGAATTTTCTTTCATAGTAGTGCACCAAACGTTACATCTCTAGTTGACACATTAAATCTCTTCAACGAACAAATCACTCCTTCTTTGAGAATAAAGAAAACTATTTTCTTTCTTGGATGGATAAAGGCTAGATTAGCGATCAAAGAAACAAACTTTCTTTTAATTAATTTTAGAACAAACTTGGAACAACCAAGAGAGAAATAGAGAGAGAAATTCCGGACAAGAGAGAAAACTTCCCTCATTGGCTGAAACTTATGTGTTTAAATAGATTGGGATTGCCTTGTTTGTATCCTAATTCAATAAGGACAATCCAAAATCTCTCCAAATCAAATTTGGTTTCTTTAATATTCTTTCCCAAATTAAATTACGAAACTTAACTAAATAAGATTTTCGTATTTAATCTAAATTAGGACTTAACTAAATAAAGTGCTAGCACACTAAATTAAGGCCCAATAGATTAAATTTATTTTGACCCAATAATTAATTTTAACTTACTTAATTTTAATTAACAATTAATCAAAATTACATTTAATAACATTTAATTTATTTAATATTAATATCAAATATTTATTTAAACAATCAAATCTAAATTTTATATTTCGAATTTATTAATCTAATTCATATTCCAAAATATCTCGAATATCCTAATTTTATTAAGAAATCATATTTTAATTGAAAATCTCATTTTCATATTATTTGCCAAAATAATTACTTATTAATTTTTAATAAACATCATTGAATTTTTAACATAGACGAGAACTGTATTTGTGCGACCGTCCTAACACTACAAGAAAAAATTGGATATTACTGACCGAATATTTGGTCGGTAATCATGATTATTGACTGAAAACTGATCGAAAGTCTTTAATCGGTATTTGACTTATCGGTAATAAATTAATGATCGAAATAGCATCGGTCGGTAAACTAATTGATGTAAAAAAAATTATGGGGCCTACCATGGGCCCATAAGAGCGGCCATGGGTGGGCCCCACACTTGAGCCTTAATACCACCTAACGGTGAGCCCAGATTAAACTCACACAATCCACAATTAATTTTACAAATTGATATAATTTGTGTGGCTTGAACCTTTGACCTCAAAATTAAATGTGTAGCATAGTTGCCACTAGACTATGACATGTTTCTTGTAATGATATGTAAAGAATATGTGTGTGTAATAATAATAATATATAAGGTGAAATAATAATATTATTAAGAAATATATATATATATATATTTTTTTTTTAATTTTACCGACCGACAGTTATTCGGTCGGTAAAATATTTAATATTTAATATTTTATTTTTTATAATTAATATTATTTTAACGATCGAATATTCATTCGATCGCTATTTATTATCAATTTACATACTAATTATTCATTTGATCGGTAAAATGACTAATATTTTTAAATTTTTATAATTAATATTCTTTTAGTGATCAAATATTCATTCGGTCGCTATTTATTATCAATTACCGATCGAATATTCAGTCGGTAATTGATGGCGGCATAAAATAGCGTCAAATTAATCTTTCGCGCCGTATTATCGACCGAAAATCGACTATATTCGGTCGGTAATATTGATGAACACTAAAAAATGTACATTTATTGAAAGAAAAATTAATCATTTTACACTTATAGTTTCATTAATCCCCTTAATTTAGCACATTTATGAAATAATAATTAAATTTATATTTTATGTATTTTTAATGTAATTTTTATTTATTGTGTAGGTAAAATACTGCTTCAGATGTTTAATAGAAAAATGTATATGAAATCTGAATTTCATGACCCAGAAATCCAAAAAATGTGACAGCTAGATTTAAATTGGACTTGGAAAATATTCACCGTATTTAGATTGGCAATTAAATGAGCTTATGATGTATTTAGCCACACATGTATTATATTATTAGAGGTTCCACCAAGATTTTATATATATATATATATATATAATATTATTATAATATAATAATATTTAAAATAAAAATAATAAGAAAATGTCAATCCACCTTTCGTTGGATTGGCAAATTCTTTGGAAAATATAGATTTTTGCGAGTTTGTCATGTAGCATTTGATTTGTATGCCATTTGCAAGCGATTTTTGTAAGTTGCATGCAAATTGGTTGAAGGAAGACGCTCAGCACCTCTTTCTGTGAGCAAAATTCCCACATGTAGACTTTGTGTGATGAGCTTGTGTATTTTTTTTTATAATTTATTTTTCTTTTATTAATAAAATAATGAGTGTTTTTATTTATATCTTGTTCTGCTAATTTGTATCATGTTGTGATAAAGGGTGAAGCTAGTGGTATGAAAATATAAGTGATTTTTATTTTTATTATATTTTATAAATTATGATTATTTCCCAGATAAATTCGCACTCTTTCTAATTTTTAGAGAACTCTTGACTACCTGTAGATAGTCTCCGATTGACACATATAATACTTGAATCTCATAAATATAAGAGAGTGGAATATTAAAAATTTGGATTAGTTATAGATAATACGTTTCTACAAGTTTTGGCATATTTAGTACATTGGCAAGACTAATTATCAAAAGGACGGATTACATCTGTTGACATAATTAATATCTGATAATCATGTAATAAATTGATTGGAAAATAAATATATTTTATATTTTATAAAAAGTAAAAATTATTTTATATTTGAAATATCAAGAGTGGATCCCATAACCCTAATATTTTATGTTATTAACTTTATTTTATTAGTTGAATTATTATTTTATCTTATTAAATCTATTTCATGTGAATCGAGTAAAGAACCACTTTGTGAGTGTGTCAAATATTTCAGTCGGTAATAGGTCGGTAATTGGTCAGAAAATATTTTTATCCTCTTCGGTTGGTATTCGGTCGGTAAATACCACAAAAATACCGACCAACTATTTCGATCGGTAATTTCACATTTTCTTGTAGTGTAGATTCATTATCGAGTAGTAATGGGATGATATTAACTCTTTAATATTTTATCTATATGATATCCCACAGATCATGGGTAAATGCCTAGCAGCATGCCATGGTCCCTATAGTCGATAAATGAAGTGAGAAAACATATGAACTTGTTAGAATACATTTCGAGCATGTCATCTCATTCCTTTCGATATTTATGTTCCTTATCGAGTTTAAGAGTATGGTTATGTGAAATCCCTACCACTCGATATATTTCAAAACTCAATTTTGTGGATTTGATATCTCTAAGATATCGACTGCTTTGGACAAAGACTTGTATACCGACCGAAGATGATTAAAATAATTTTTGACCAATTACCGACCTATTACTAACCGAATATTCAAATCGATAATCGGTCGGTAATACAACACAAAAGATTAATTTAACGTCATTTTATGCCGCCAACAATTACCGACCTAATATTCACAAGTACTAATACATAACGAATTTTTACGCATCAAATTTCGCTAAGTTTCAGGGATAATACAGGTAGGCACTACTGAGTGAAGCCATCAAAATGGAAAGCAAATTAATCAGCGGCGCTGCTAATGGCGTAATTAGGTGCCACAGTTGCAAGCCAATTCAAGTTTCATCATTTAATATATCAAACAAGCATATTGATATTGTCAAGACTAGAATTGTCCCACCAAAATACAAAATAATGAGGGGTTAATTAAAGATTCTTTAGTCCTGTGTCAAGGAATTTCATCATCTATAACAAGTTTACAAACTTTATCTTATGGGTGGACAGTATCGGATTCGGATCGGACCGAATCTGAATCCGATCCGATTAGTATTAGTTTGTTTGATCCGATAAGGTTTGATAGCCTTATCAAACTCGATCTGATCCGATAACTATCGAATCGGATCGGATTTGTTTGATCTGATTCGAATACTTAACGAATCAGATAAATCCGATTTGATAACGAATTCGAATCCGATAGAAAATCCGATTTGATAAAATTGATTTGAATTTTAAGTTATCTGATCCGATTCGATAAAATTGTTATGAATTTACAAATCTTCAAATAAATTTTTCGAATCGGACCCGTTATCAAATCGGATTTGTTATCAAATCAAATCGACTATCGGATTTATTATCAAATCAGATTCTTTATCGGATTTCGAATCCGTTATCAAATCAGATTCCTTATCGAATTCAGATTTGTTATCAAATCGGATAAAATCCGATTCGATCCGATAGTTATCAAATTTATCCGATCCGATCCGAAATTCGACAAATGAACCAAACATAATTCAATTGGGTTCGATAGCCAAATCCGATCCGATTCAATCCGATATTATCGGATCGAATCAGATCTGACCCGATCCGATCCGTTGCCACCCCTAGAGTTTATCTTATGATCTTTTTTATATCCAGGCAAATAATTGTAAAGAGTCTTGCCTTAACATTCGTGATTATAACACTGGACGGTTCACATTAATATAAAATTCAGTTCAATATCAAATAACATGCAATTGTTTCTTTTAAAAGTTATTTTAGTGAAAATGAAAAATAAAATTATCAAAACTAAATAAAAAATATTGTCACATTTCCCAATTAGTTATTGCTAAGTTTTTTATATAAGTATTAGACAAGTGGTTTATTTTGGAGCCAAAATATAAGATACATCGATTAAATTAATTAGTCACGATAAATTATAATTATTGACTATCTAACTTAGTTACGAAATATATTGTATTATGAATAAAAGAATTGGTCACATAGTCTCCAAGAGACGTGACTTGGTGGTGTAGGGCTCAGAATCTCACATTGAAGTCATGAGTTTGAATTCATGGAGTGCGTTTCTTGTAAGAGCTTGAGACAGCTTGAGGTTTGCCTGCTTCGCTTAAGCCCGGAAGGGGTGATTTGACGATGAGGTTTCCAACGATTTAAAAAAATAAAAATTAATCACATAATGACTAATTTAGACACCTCTAGATAACAAACGGTGACTATTTTTTATTTGCTTCACTTACTATTTATTTAGTCATTAAAACGTTCATTGTGTGACTGGGGTACAAATTTGAACCTTCAATGATTAGTTTTACACCATCATATACTAGCAACTACCAAGGTTGATTATTTATGCGACTTATGTGACTATATATTTTGTCATTAAAACATTCATTACGTGGCTATGTTGTTTTAGTCGTAAAATCATTCAACGACTGACATTCTAAATCTAATGTGTTTCTAAACTTTTTTTTACCGCGAAATGTTTCTGGAATTAATTATAACAGTGTCAATGACTAATCTATTTAGTCACAAAATGTGATATTTCTTATAGTAATAAAAGTTTATAAATGCTATCTCATGATATTATCTCATGCATATAATGGTAAATAGCCTTGTCAATGATGAGCGACTAATATGCATATATTTGTCCGCTCCTATAACTTGATGTTTTGTGAGTTATCTCGAGTTTTATGAGCGATTTTATGTGTTTTGGGTTCGGTTTGCAAGTAAAAATAATAAAGACTCAATGGAATCTACGATGGAAGAAAATAATAAAATACGGAGCAAAACAGGCTAAATTCAACACAAAACCCGCGTCCCGACACTGGATTGTGCGTCGAGACGTGCGATAGAGAAAAATCTTGGCAAAATGGGTTGCTGGTGGCACATCGCAACACTGGTCATGACACGCCGATGAAGACATGGAGTGTGGCGACCCGCGACAACACGCGTCTCGACACTGGGTGAGACTGGGTATGAGATGCGGTGTGAGATAGATGTGAGAAAAAATATGTGATGAGTGTGAGACGAATGTGCGACACGTGTGAGAAGTGGGTGTGATACATTGTATGCGGTGGGTGTGACATATGTGCTAGAAGATTATTGTTCTAACATATATTTCATCAAATACCTTGTGTGCCCCATTTCCATCTAACTAATCTAACAAATTTGATACTCAGAACACATTATTTCTATTTTCTATTATACAATTCAATAATTTCTTATCACGTGTGTTAAAAATGGATATTGATTCATACATGTTATTTACTAATTTGTTAACAATATCATATTATTCATATCTCTGTTGTATTAAAGAATTACTCTGTCAAATGACAAAACAGATAAGCTATTTTTAAACAAAAAATTTAATTAAAAGTGTGAGACTAACTAAAATTACGAATCCCACAACAGAGAGGGTTCGAATCCAGGGGGGTGCACTTCTTGTAAGAGCCTGGGATATCCGGTGGTTTAAGTCCCCAAGGGGTGTGGCTTGGTGGTGTATGGTTCAAGATCTCACCTTGAGATTCTGGGTTCGAATCCAGATGGTGCACTTCTTGTAAGAGCCTGAGATAGTCGGTGGTTTTACCTGCGCCGCGGCCCATAATGGATAGTTTGGTGGCGGGGTTTCCATCGTTTCCAAAAAAAAAAAAAATTATATATATATATATATATAAGAGAGGTTAGCTAAAAGGCTAGTAGTAGTAGCATATGAATTCGAGGCAATAATCATGGCAGTTTCAAATCAATTTATAAAGTTCTTTAAAAAATAATCATGATAGAATGTGATACATTTGATTGGTCCCACTATGTCACCATCCAATCTTATCCATTCTATTTCTTCTATTTGGTGGGTTTCAAATTTTCAAGTAATTACTGTTTGTTCCTCTTCAGGTACTCTTTTATTTAATTATATATAGCACTTTATATCATTTTGGTAATTCACTTTTTTCTCTTTCAGATAAGCCCACAACTGAGTTGGCACTTTATATAAGAATGTGTTCGAGCCCATTTGGCCTATTAATCTCATTTTCTTTTTAAAAAATCTCATATCTTAACAGGGTGGAATGTAATAACATGTGGGCTTTAATGATTGATTCCGTCTTAAGGTTTGAATCTCACTAAATGTATTTCTTTAGGGTCATATTCTTTGGTGTAAAAAGTCAGCGACTTACCGTAACATGTGCTGAGAAACTTCTGAGGGCACGGAACACAGGTCCTGAAGATTAATTGAGGTGCGCGTAAGTTGATCCGGACACCCCAGTTACCCAAAAAAAAAGTTTGAATGTTATATATTTTATGATCTTGGGTCTAAATATATTGTTTTTGCCAACCCAACTATACTATTTATGACTTGGGGTTAGATATATGTGGTTTTTGTTTTATTATTAATCTTGTTACATTGGGTATTTGCTGGAATTTTGTGTATGGATAGTTTTAGATGATCCAATACTAGCCTCTTGTTGTTAGACCCGGCCGGTGGTTCGGTTCTGGTTCGGAACCGAACCAAACCGGCCGGTTTCCGATTCCACACTTAAGTGGAATCGGAACACCGAACCGAACCGGAACCAAACGGTTCGGTTCCGGTTCGGTTCGGTTCAGAGAGTTTTTTTTTTTTTTTTTGAAAATTAATTAAAATAAATGAGATTAATTTTATAAATAAAAAAAATTTATTACATTGAAGAGCTTGAGCTTAAATTTTTAAAAATTTAAGTTGCATACGTATCCTCCAACGGTGAGAGGAATCAAAGCTCACGTAGTTCCTAAATATAACCGTTTTATTACCCTTATTAGGGGTACATTAGTAATTTATATTTTATATAATAAAAATAATTTTTTTTTTAAATTTTTTTTTTATTTTCCTGCCCCCCAACGGCCGTTGGGGGCGTAGGGTTCCTGTTGGAACCCTACGGTTCCAACCGGAACCGTCGGTTCGGACCGGTTCGAGTTGGGGTGGAACCCCAACCAAACGGTCCTCTTCCGGTTCGGTTCCAACCGGAACCGGTTGGAACCGGAACCTTCCGATTCCAACCGGTTTGGTTCCGGTTCCGAACCGGAACCGTGGCCGGGTCTACTTGTTGTTAGTGATATAGAAATTAGCCAATGGTTAGTTAACATAACAATATGTATAATTTATTTCTTTAAAGCATCATGGATCCATACCAAGTTTTTTTTTTTTTTATCAAATATATGCTGTTAGGATGTTGCTTCAAAAGCAGAGCTGGATAATGGATTCTTAGCATCAACTTTTTTATACTTGGGTATATTTTAATTGGATAAGGATTTTTCCCCCCTACTCTATCAAGAACTCAAAATTTTTTTAAAAAAAATTAATTGTCACGTAGTTGTAAGTAATAGTAATGCATACATATTTATTTATATTTTTGTATTATAGTCACGTGAGTCCAGTATGCTATGGGGTAAGGATAAAATTTTATGTACCCATTAATTTGACGGATCAGGTATGTGTATTGGCATACATGTTTTAATAGATATAAAATTTTCATGAGAACGAGAACTCATATGAGGGTCTGATACATTAATATCGAGTACATGTCAAATCTTTTTACCCGTTAATTGAATAGGTCAGGTATCAATTTTGTCATTTCCATATCATATCCCGCATGTTGTCACATGGATTCAAACCTTATCGAGGCAATGGATGATCAAAGAGTTAAATTTGGTATTTGCCCACCAGCCCCTGGCCTTTTGGGGAAAAAAGTGTGGATGGCAATTGAACTACCAAGGTAAAAAAATAAGTGATTGAACTTGAAACAAGCTACTAATTACAAATTTAAATTTTGAGATAAAGAACATGTAATTTAAATAAAAAAATTTATTTGAATCAATAAATTTTCAATCTTTTTACTATAATCTACCAATATTACAATTAAATAATTATTGGCCAAGATAATAAATTAATAATATATTATCACACCGTGTTAAAAAGGTAAAAAATAATTAAACAAATGTTAGTTTTACTTATATAATTACACATATTATATAGTTATTGGTTGGTGATAACTCGTCATCCATGCAATGATGGTAACTAGAGATGGCAAGGGCGACATGATACGAGATGACAATATTCATACCTATCTTATTCAATCAACGAGTACAAAAATTATTTTTTTACCCACTCATAATGTACCGGGCCTCCGTGTAATTCCCTATTCACATATGAATTTTATCTCTATTTAAATAAATATGTCAATATTCATACTTGACCTATCCAATCAATAAATATAGAAAAATGTATCATTATCCGTCTCTAAAATACCGGACCTTCACATAACTCATCTCCACGTGAATTTTCGATATCCCTAATTGTAATGAAGAATTACTTTGTTACTTTGATCATAAATTTATTTATTTAATTTATATTTTTTTTTTCAAAAATGAAATTTGAAAAGAAAAAGTACACGAACGGACACGTGTCTATAAGAACTAAAATATCGACGCTTCAAAAGTGAATATTCGTTAGAGATTAGGGTTACGTTTCAGTGTTTTTCTTTTACGGCACCACCTATAAATTCACTCGTAAAAACGCTCCACTTCATATCCGCAGACTCAGAACGCAAGTGGGTTTTTGATTCTCAAAGAAATGGAACAAACTTTCATCATGATCAAGCCCGATGGGGTCCAAAGAGGCCTTGTATGTTTCTTGTCTTTACTCTCTTTCTCTATTGTTCATTAGTTTTTGTGTTTAAATTTACTTGGGTTTTTATTTTTTATTTTTTTGTTCATTCTTGATTGGATCATGTTTGGTTGTTGAGAAAGTGCAGGAAGAGTAAAAGATATATTGTTTAATCTTCTGAGCTTAATGGAATTGAGATGGGAATTGAGCTTAATTCACCACTTCTTTTTGTTTGATTAAGATATATTGTTTAATCTTCTGAATTATTTGTTTTTTTTTTTAGGTTGGTGAAATCATTAGCAGATTTGAGAAGAAGGGTTTCTCTTTGAAGGGTAATTTTCAATCTCTAGTTCAAGTGTATGTTATGTTAATTTTTGTTTGTATGGATTCAAATTATCGTATAGAAACACTCTACATGCTATTTTTTCCGGCCACAATTTACTCAACAGCTAAATATAGTTAAGACCTCATTTGCTGAATTTAGATTTGTTTGAGAATGATTGTTGTTGAATTTGTTGTGAATTTATTTGAGTAAAGGTTTGAAGCTTATGACTGTCGATGGCCCTTTTGCTGAGAAGCACTATGAGGACTTGTCAGCCAAGCCCTTCTTCGGTGCTCTTATTGAGTACATTATCTCTGGTCCTGTCGTTGCTATGATTTGGGAGGGTAAAGGTGTTGTTAAGACTGGCCGCACCATTATTGGAGCTACCAATCCTGCTGAGTCTGCTCCTGGAACCATCCGTGGTGATTTTGCTATTGTGATGGGCAGGTAATTAATTGATTCATTCATAGCAAGTTAAATAATCTATCATTTTGGCATTTGGATGTTGAAATCTTTGTATATGGTAAAAAAAATCTTTGCAGGAATATCATCCATGGAAGTGATTCAGTTGAGAGTGCCCGGAAAGAAATTTCCCTGTGGTTCCCTGATGGCCCTGTTAACTGGCAGAGCAGCCTTCACCCTTGGATCTACGAGTAAAAGCCGGATAGTTCCTGCTGTCAACAAGATATCTTACTTTCCTTGTTATGATTACTCCTTATTAATGAACTGTTGCGAAGTTTTGCGTTATAATTGAGTGCAATTGGGTGCTTTCATACCTGTGGTGATAAGTTAAGCTCTTTTGTTGACTACTTTATGAATTGAGTGTTAATAATTAGCATCTGATGGTTGCATTTTGTATGATTAAGATTTCTTTTAATCATCTTTCCTCTTAACTGCTCTGTGATTGATTGAGCTTATTATCAGTCGTTATGGGTGCGATATTTGGTCCTGTTAAATGGTCACACCAGAGTTGCAACTTTTGCATAATTTTGCAATACTTGGGGAACCTGGAATGAAGAGCAATATTATCATTAAAAACTCAGGGACATTTAGGAAAAAAAACACAAACAAAGTATTTGTGGCAAAGAAATTGCCTGAAATTCAACAGCACTCAAGTAAAAATCTCAACCAAAAAGAAAGCTCACTTTGCAAACAATTACATACCGAACCTGCCTACGTTATTTGATGAACCATTTCAAGAAAAGTCCACACATGAAAGCAACAAATTTAAGTAACTAGTCTTAACCTTACAAACTCTTTTTTTTACTCCCGATACAGAAAACTTGTGACGAGATTTTGATAAAGGGGAGTAGCAACACATCATGTACAAACTGCTATTCTATCGATAAAGAAGGCTGTACGCCGGCAAATCTTCTACCCGAGTAACATCTTCAAGCATAAGCTCCCTTTCCAGTTGTCTGCGTGTGGATTTCATTACCGCCTGCCAAGTAAGGAATATATATATATATATTATAAAACATAATTGTGTATGAGTAAATAGAGTGTAACAGATGATTAAGATTAAGAGAGTTAATGCATCAAAAGGCTATCTTTATGTGGCTTAATTGACGGCTCATATCATTTCATTATAATCTAACGGCTGATAAAGAGTCATTTCATTATAAAATCTCTGTAAAAATGGAAAATGAAAACTACCAAATAAATTAAAGAATAAAATCATTTATTAATGGAAAATGAAAACTATCAAATAAATTAAAGAATCAAACTATTTAATTAAAAAAATAAAATCATTTTATTATAAATAAATTAAATAACAAAATCTTAATCTTATATAAATTTTAATTATAACACCGTGTCGTAGGCACGGACACACACTAGTATATATATATATATGAAAACTGGAAAATCAGGCAAGTTTTTATGCTATAAATAAAATGACTTTATCTGTTCAAAACCTAAAGACGGTTGATATATCAATTTCCAGTATGGAAATTAAATAATCTCTGCAGGGATCTAGCCAGTAGAAAGAAAACATACGTTAAAATCCATGTATGATGCTCGCATTGCAAGCCATTGATGATCCATCAGCTTGAATGTAATGCAATAGAGAAGGTCAAACGCTAATTCATTTTCTGCAGGCCAAAGAGCGAAGTGTTTCAAGTCATAGTGAGTCATCATTTCAATGAATTGTCAAAGGTAGACCAGACTCCACAATTTGCATGGACAACAACTATTGTAAGAACTCAGATGTATTTATTTTTGACATTACCTGAAAGAAAATTCAAAAAAGTTGCTCCCACCATGGTTCGTGGTTTCACTTTCACTGCAAAGTTAAAGCACATTGTTAACTCATAAAAATCATTATTCGATTAAAAACTAGTAAAAATCATTTAAATCCTCTATTCTTTCAGGGGCATACTATAATTACTTAAAAAGAGAATATAATGCAATTATTTAAACCATGCAACTGATATCAGACATCAGTTTATTCTAAAACGCAAAACTGGAATTTTTAGCAGACTCGTGTTATAGAGACTGTTCAACTATTAATGATTAAAATAAATAAATAAAATTCTAAACGTGGTTTGGAATGTCTCTCTCAGATTCTCATGAACAGATTCTCTAATGGGAAAAAGAAACACTATGCACCTGCTTCAAGATCAAGCATCTGAATGAGCATGAATGTAATGTTTACACCAGCTACAGCAAATGGGTATTCCCACACTGATCGATCACCTTCCTGCTTCCGAAGAAGATCCTGGAAGGACTTCTGGAAAACAACCAATCATACACACAGATTATTAGCCAAACTAAACTTCAAAAATGAAATGAAGACAATAGAAGTAACAGGGCTAAACTTTTAGAAAACTGAAAGTAAAATGATCAAACACACAAAACCCTTGCTATCACCGATATGCATGTATTTATCTACTTGACTACTTCTGTATGCACCTTAAGGTACTACTCATTTGAACAGTAACAAACATTATCCCTCAAGCATGCAAACTGTTCAACCCATAAGCTCACAGATGTACTCCACTCCTATGTCTCTTAAATATATTGACAAGCTGTTCAATTTATTCTGTCCATGATTTCATTATTGTCTTATTATAATGTTCCCTTTTCCCCCCAAAAACCTAAAATATTTAGAAGTATAAGTTTAATCATAGCATCATCATGATAGAATCTCAGGAGTGACCAAACGAGTAGTTATTAGAAAATTTATCAATATCCAAACATCAAATTTGTCATGAAACATGCAGCACACAAGATATTTGAGGTCGAAGACTGAATGGGTTAAGAGACAGCACAAGTAAAAAAGTACCGGAAAGTTTCTAGCAAGGTACAACAAATTCTCCAATGATATGAAACCACCACCCCTGGCAGACAATCCAATACAAAAAACATTACAAGGATTTGATGGGCACAGAGAATTAGAGCAAGAAATAGATAGCAAAGGAAAACTACTGATCTACCTAAAATCTGTTGATGGATCCTTTCCTTGCCAACCCATTTCCTTCCATTGCTCAGATATTAAATCACGGAGTTCTTCATCCGGAAAAGCAGCATTCCACAAAGCCCTTAAAGCTTCCTACAGCAGAGTCATGTTAGCTTATAATAATGAGAATATGGGCTTTCATACTGCAACAATTGATCCTCTAACTACAAATAAATTCTTTTTTCTAAAACAAAACAAAATGAACAAGGGGTATACGGATGGAAAACCTAGGACCATGATAATATTCCGTGCCATGAAATTAAACAGTTTTAACATGAAGTCGACAGAGTTGATGGGTTCATGAGATATTTACCCGATGCTCAGGAATTGAACTATCATAAGCAACATCTATACGATTTTGCAGCCTCTGCAAGCATTCCTCCTGACAGCACCAAAAGCGAAAACTAAAATATTTAAATCTCAAATTTAACTACAGATCAAAATTCAGACAGGTGGGACCCAAAATGATGATACAAGTCAGCTGCCTTTTTAGTACAGATTGGACACTAGTTGCAGAGAAGTTACAGCCCTAAGACAAGATAGAAAGGCAAACAATAAAAGAAGACAGAAGGATCACTCTCTCCCCGCTGTGCGCAAAATCAAAACCAAGAAGTAAGAAATGATACCTGAGCAGGAGTTAAATCAAATGAAGGACGAGAATCGATCTCTCTCCTCTGTGCACAAACACAAGAAAGACCTCGACCTAGCCACGCAGCTGACCCGGCGACAGCCTCAGCTGTAACAAACAAAACCAACTGCTCATGAAAATGGAGCTTCTAGACATTCAACTGCAAAGTTTGAGATATCCTCTCTCCTCAAGTTCATCATTTAATTGACAATGAAATTTCTCCCACAGATCGATTTTCAAGCATAAGCATTTTCAGAATTTCCAAATAATGTAAGTTGACAACAATATGAAATTAATTATAAGGAATAAGATCCCACAAACTTACACATTCTTAAAAAATTTAAAGCATAATGAAAAATATTTCTCAATAATTAAGAAATACTCAGAGTCATCACAAGTTTAGTGAGTAAAATCATTAGAGATATGCTCGTGTATCCAATGTAAATAAGATATCCACAGTTGCCAAATTTCACTCCCCAAAATTATCGTATTGAACTAAGAATTAAACAAGAACAACACAAAACAGAAATTAGTATTTACAACAATCTCACCCACTACAAAAAATTTGAAGAGGGTGTATTCAATTAAGATTTAAATTGATTGTGTTAGATTTTTTTTATAATCCATGGATTCTCCTAAATCCATTGATGGTGCGTTTACGTACTCGTAATCGGAATGAGATGAAATCGGAATGAGATGGAATTAGAATGAGCTGGAATGGGAATGGTAAATCGGAATCAGAATAAGTTGTTTACTTAACTGTAGGAATCGGAATCGGAATGAAGCAGTATTACCATTGATGTGTTTACTTTGTCCAGTAATCGGAATGAATTGTTAAAAAATTACAAAAATACTCTTAGTTATAATTATATATTAATTTATTATTTATTAATTATTATTAATTTTTTATGTATTAAATTACTCAATGTTAAATTATTTTTTTTATTAAAATATTAAATATTATTTTATTATTAATTATTGATTAATAGTTTTTATTTATTATATATTATTTAAATATTAATTAATTATTATTTTACTAATTAATTATTAATGTATTAAATTATTAAATATTAATATATTCTTTTATTAAATTATTATTTTATTAAAATAGTAAATATTATTTTTTATTAATTATTAATACATTTTATTTATTATTTATAAATTAATATTAATTAATTATCTTATGGATAGTATTGTAATTTCCCATCAATAATGTGAATGAGAATCTCATTCCCATGGGGTGGTGGGAATGAGATTCTCATTCCTCATTCCCAAATTTGTGGGCCTCATTCTCATTCTCATTCCCATTTTTATTCAATTTTATGAAGTAAACAACCTTATTGGAAATGATTCTCATTTCTCCATTCTCATTACCATTAAGTAAACACACCATGATTGTTTTAATTTCATCCCAACTCTCCATGATTTTAATAACTCTATAGATTGTTTTAGTGACACGAAAATTAAAAATTAAAATAAAATAAAAATTATTTCAATTCCAAATTATCTGCAACTACTATACCAATTAAAGATGAAAACCACAAGTCCATGGATTGTTACATGCATGTCTTGGATTTAAATGTAATAGTTTTTTGTTTAATAACAAGTGGAGGTCAAGCATTTAATTTTATTAGCCGATATCATAACAAGGAAGATCTTGAAACAAAAACGGAAAGAAAAAAATCAAGATAAATGTGTCTTGGTTCATAAAAGAAGAGATGGATTTGTCAAATCTATTGAGTAACGAGCACATTTCACAATGAACTTTTTATTTATAAAAATCATTTAAAATCCTTTAAAATTCATCATTGAACGAAATCCGTTTTGAATATCTCCATATTTTAAAAGACTTTCTAAAATATTAATTGAATACAATAAAATTTTAATGAAATTTTTTAAATCCTGATTGAATACTCATAGACTTTTAAAATATAAAATAATATCATTGACCCTAAATTGAATACACTCCTGTGACTCTCAATTTTCCGAAACTAAGCATATACCGAGTTAATTTCCAGATCCAAATTTCAATAAATTCAATTATTCAAACAAACGAACAAAATAAATCAATCGAGTGAGTGAGAATTAAAACAAGTATTGTGTGCGAAAATACCAGAAGTTGAATGACACGTGTCGCCTCTGTCGAGTCCTTGAGAAATTCTCCTCACAGCCACAAACGAACCTCCTCTTTCATCCATCTATCGCTCTCTTCTCTCCAATCTCTATGTCATCCACTCCACGTCATCATCTCCAATTCACAAATCCTAACAAACACACAAGTAAACAGATTCCAATCAAAACGACACCGGTTTTTCGCGTTTTACTAGGCAAACAAAAAAGAATAGTGTGAAGACTGAATCCAAACAGTACCGTAAGGCGTAAGCAGCCTAAAAACAAACCAGAAACCGAAAAATGTAGGAACAATCAGTATCGAACCGGATCGGTAATCGCAGTGACTCACTTCAAAACAGCAAAAGATTCGAGAAAATTCGAAAAAGAAATACAAAATTGAGTTTAATTAAAGTCTTTTTTTTTTCAATTGCCAGCGGAAAAAATGAAGTTAGCTTGGAAGAATCTTTAAAACGATAAGCTCGGAATTCGAGATCTACAAAGAAGGTGTCAATGAGAAGTTACATATACAGACTCCCACTTTCTTTTCTGGCTCGAAGGTAGTGGTGGTGGTGTTTGTTGTTGCCTTGTTGGGGTTTGATTAGGGGGGAAGGTGGGGCCGATTTAGGAAAGGATTACGAAAAGGGGATTTTAATTAGGTCACGCCTTGCCTTTTTGGATGTTGAATCTTTGTAGTGGATTTTTTATCGGAGAAATTATCATTTTTTTACTTGATAAATAATTTAAATATCGTTTTTTTTTAATGAAAAATTTGAAATTGTTTTTTTTTTTTTCACCTGAAGTTTCAAATGTGTTTATTTTTTCATTTTTACGAAATGAAAAAGTGAATAATTTTCAATTTATCATGTAAAAAATTGAATAATTTTCAAACTATAGGTGGAAAATAGAACGAATTCAAAATTTTTGTAAACAATGATATTTAAATAATTTATCAGGTGACAAAATGATAATTTCCATTTTTATTATTATGAATTTTTCTAAGGATAATGATTTTTAGAATTATGGGTTTTATATTTCAATTATAAAATAATTTTTATTTATAATTTAGTCATATAAGTAAATAAATATTATTTCGTTAATAAAAAATATAATAAATATGACTCATTTTTAGTGATTTTTTAGTCCTATAAAATTTACATTATTTATAATCCAATACTAAAAAAATTCTTTTTATAATTTAGTCTTAATACATTAAGTCACGTGGACGACTTCCGTTTAAGTTAACACACTATAACTGATGAGATGTACTTATTCACTTATAAGACTAAGTTATAAACAAAAACAAAATTCTTTTATGACTTAAGTGTAAAAATCACATAATTTATAGGACTAACAGAATGATACTTATTCACTTATTAGACTTAATTATAAATTAAAAAAATTTAAGATTGAAATGTAAAAATCACATAATTTATAGAACTACTGAAGTCATTATCTTCTATTATTTAGGTAATGTATTCTAAGGGAAAAAGACATTCAAGTATTCTGTAATGATAATTTAATCCTTATAATTTTAAAAATATAAATTTTAGTCAGGTGGTTAGATAAAAACAATTTAAAATTTTGACTAACTTTGACACATACAAACAAAAATAACCTCAATAACAAATCTCAACACTCTTGTCAGCTTATAAAAAGAAAAATAAGCTTAAAAAAAAAAAAAAAATACCAATTAGAATGGAAGCTTTCTTATTTAACACAAGCCAAACTTAAAATTTACATTTAATCCTATTGGTGTAAAATTACCATAACCATATATTAATTAATATTTGTCTAAAATTCATATTTCATTAGTTTTTCTCTATAGTTAAATATTCTTTAAGCTCAATTTTGTAGTTAGGACTTGTTTAATTCCAGTAAAAGTTTAGACTCGGTAACTTGTAATTTTATTTGTTCCTCTGTAACTAGAATTTAATTACAATAAAAATTATATTTCCAATTATTCTTAATTACTTGTCATTTGATAAAATTCTCATAAAATCTCTTTATCCGTCTCATTCAGGTTTTAGAGAGCCCAATATTTCTATATTCGTTGATTAAAAGTCTAACTGATAGAAAACCGGATACGAAAAGACGAAACCCGATCCAAGATCCCGTAGACCCCCAAAGAACCTGTCTTTGAAAACCCTTGGAGATAGCCTCAGATGAATTTTGCCAGCAAATAGGACGCCACAAAGGATGCCAACCCTTTGATAAGTCTTTGTTCAATCACTGAACGATGATAAAATTTCTCAATCTCAAGAAATAAAAGTACTATTCACGCACAAAAATTAGGGTGCTTCATTAAGAAGTGTTTTTGAGTTTAAATAGCAACATACTCAAACCCTAATAAAATACTTGAAAATTTCATCCATGGGCTTTTTAATTTAATTAATGTTCAGCCCAACACTTAAACAACACATAACTTAAAAAATATAAAATATAAAAACTATAGGGATACATTGCGTCCTCATTTAGTCCATGAAGGAATCCGAATTGAACTTTGATGAAAACTTCAAAGTTGTAGATCTACGAGTTATCTTTTCAATGCAACTTGAATCACCAAAATCGGACATCGGACGAGAAAGTTACGTCTAAAATACGAAGACTGCGTAAATCCCGCCACTACTAATGCACCATTCGGAAATAAAGCCCAAAATCAATCAAGGCAGCCCATGCACGTCCTAGACCAATTCCAATATTGCTTTAGACATAATAAAGCCTTCACATAATGTCTCATGCCTGGACCAAACTCCAGAACCCAAGAAATCTTCCAAATCCACCAAAATGGCCCAAATACACCAATTTGACCAAACCATGCAATCAGCCACAACTTCAAGTTAACTTGGCCCAACAAACAGAGCTCATTCTGGATCACATCATTCTCCCTCTCTTGAAAAGGATTCGACCTCGAATCCGAACCCGGGTCATAGATAAAAATGACAAGATCAATGGGACGAGAATCATGGAATAAAAGAAAATCACAAGGAAAAAAATGGTTAAGGTGAGCAAAAGTCAATAAGGCGAATGAATGACTTTTTTGCAATACTTTTCCACTCTCAATCTCTCCATTGCTACTCTCATTCTTAACGCCACTTGCAACAGCAAATAGATTCCCACATGGATTCACGTTTGAAATCTCATTTAAAACAAACTCAACATGCCCATGTCGCTTTCTCAAACAATCAACACTCTCATCCACGATCTGACCACACTCTACATATTCAGCCACATGTACTTTTTGCACACCATAACTCATGTCCTCACAACCAACATCAGATTGCTCCATATGATATTCACCCTTAACAGTAACATCAAGTACCTCATTGGCATCATGAACAGCCAAATCATGAACACCAATGTTATCGCTCACATCAATATCATCACTATCATCAACCACCTTACTCTTATTTATTGAAACGTCAACATGTTTCATTTCATTACTCAAGGCTACGCTCGTATCCTGCTTTACTCCATATTTTGCTAATGTATTTTTCTCTGTCAACTCTGGAAGCTCTCCTAGTAACATTCCAAGTGCAATTGCACCTGTCTTTTTAGCCCACTCTTCTTCACTCCTCTGCATGTACAACTCATCATCATCGACCTCTTGTAGGGTTAAAGGAGCAAGCTTGATAATCTTTTCACCACACCTAAATTTGTAGATATTCCTATCCATATCATAAACTACTTTATTGAATTTATACCAAGGCTTACCCAATAAAACATGCGTATGATACATAGGAACCACGTCACAAACTATTTGGTCAACATACTTCCCAATTGAAAAATTTACCACAACCTGCTTAGCAACCTCGAACTCTTCGAAATCACTCATCCACTTATAAGGTCTATCAAGAGGTATCAATGGTAATCCCAATTTTTCCACAAGGGTAGTGCTAGCTAAATTTGTGTGATTCCCTCTATTAATAATCATGCTACACACTTTACTATTGATAGAGCATCTCGTGCGAAAGATAAATACCCTTTTATCCATCAAATTATTTATATAAATCAACCCTTACTCGAAAGACGCCAATAATGAGGAAAGACTCAAAGAATCACCAAGAAAATATGAAAACAAACACAAAGAAACTGACTAAAAAAAATAAAAAAATAAACCAAAGTAAAATAAGAAGACAAACTGAACTGAAACTGGACAGAATTCGTAACTTTGAAAGGTATTTTGAGACTCGAAACTTAAGCGGATTGAGTACGTCCAATGACTAATGAATTCGTCTCCTTGAGTACTTATAAATCGATATATTATGGGTCCCGTAACTCTTTCTAGATCAAAAGTTACAACAATTTGAAAATCAGTGCGCGGCTGAAAAATTCTGACCGAACTGATCCGAAAATTACAGATAAATTCGACTTTAATTGACTCAAAAACACTAAGAACTGAATCCTATATGCTATTACCATGAAAGAGCATTATAATAACATCCAAGAATCGGTCATAAACATGAAAAACACAAAAGAAATAAGAAAAAAAATTGAGATGAGAAGAGACAAAAAAAACAGGAGAAAAAAAAAAGGAATATTAAAACTTCATAAAACGATAAAGATAGAGAAAATCTTGACCTTGGAACCCTGAGCTCCTGATACCAAATGATAGGAAACCGGATACGAAAAGATGAAACCTGATCCAAGATCCCGTAGACCCCCAAAGAACCTGTCCTTGAAAACCCTTGGAGATAGCCTCAGATGAATTTTGCCAGCAAATAGGACGCCACAAAGGATGCCAACCCTTTGATAAGTCTTTGTTCAATCACTGAACGATGATAAAATTTCTCAATCTCAAGAAATAAAAGTACTATTCACGCACAAAAATTATGGTGCTTCATTAAGAGGTGTTTTTGAGTTTAAATAGCAACATACTCAAACCCGAATAAAATACTTGAAAATTTCATCCATGGGCTTTTTAATTTAATTAATGTTCAGCCCAACACTTAAACAACACATAACTTAAAAAATATAAAATATAAAAACTATAGGGATACATTGCGTCCTCATTTAGTCCATGAAGGAATCCGAATTGAACTTTGATGAAAACTTCAAAGTTGTAGATCTACGAGTTATCTTTTCAATGCAACTTGAATAACCAAAATCGGACATCGGACGAGAAAGTTACGTCTAAAATACGAAGACTGCGTAAATCCCGCCACTACTAATGCACCATTCGGAAATAAAGCCCAAAATCAATCAAGGCAGCCCATGCACGTCCTAGACCCATTCCAATATTGCTTTAGACATAATAAAGCCTTCACATAATGTCTCATGCCTGGACCAAACTCCAGAACCCAAGGAATCTTCCAAATCCACCAAAATGGCCCAAATACACCAATTTGACCAAACCATGCAATCAGCCACAACTTCAAGTTAACTTGGCCCAACAAACAGAGCTCATTCTGGATCACATCACTAACGCTTAAATCAATTATATTGAGGATTCACTCATTTGACATGTCCAACGGCACACACCACTTTTAGAAGCAACAATTGCTAAACAATCGAATCAAAGGTATATTTGATAATTTTGATGTGAAAATACTAAATAGTAATACAATAATAAAATTAAATTATGTAAAATATAAGGTGAAAATCGGAATTGCGCTTCTGAAAAAAAAGGAGGGGAAAATGTCACATGGGGTGCCAACGATGGATCATAGCATCATTAATGAAGTTCGATTAAGTGAGACACCTCATTAAACATAGTCCGTACTTGCTCACTTGTGATAAATACCTCCTACGAGAAAAACTTATATATAGACGATTTTTATAAAATTATTCAATCAATAAATAATACGTGCGTAAAAATTAATATATATGTATTATATCCGATCCATAATTATCCATATTTACAACACTACTTTTATATATATTAATATATACGTGTGTATCATGACTCTAGAAATTATACAGGATCATTCTTATAAAACCATCTAATCAATAAATGACACGTGTTATAATTATTTTGAGAATGACCAATCAAAACAGAGAGAAAAATAACTGCAACACATGTCATTTATTGATTGAATAATCATATAGAGACGGCCCTATATAAAATTTTCTCCAAACTAGAATCATGGTATAGATACACATATTAATATATATAAAGGTGGTGTTGTAAATAGGGATGATTACGGGCCGAATATAATATATGAATATTAATATTTGTATTATTCTCGTTCAATTAACATACATGAAATTGTTATATTACTCTTTCCTAATATATTTGTCATCGGGACTCGTGTTAGTCATTGTTCATATGATGATTTTATATATTTTTGAATGAAAATATCAATATTTATACATGATCCATCTAACCAACGAATATTATAAAAAAAAATATCTATTTATTTGTCCTTGTATATCGGATCCCACAAATCCCCATCGTCATTCCTAGTTATATTGTCGCTTTATTTGTTAGCCAATCTTGCACGTAAATTAAATATTCCATCCTTTTTGGTAAATTTATAAAAAACGCAGTTTTGCTTTTTATTAACTTCTTATAAATTTATAATTTCCCCCAAAAATAAAAAATAAAAAATCCCAGAGATGTGCAGTGGGTAATTAATTTAGCTATTATAAATGATGTCAGCTATCCTTTTGACTTGATTGCTGGTGGGCATAAGCTCAATTATCCTCATAGATTTATTTCCTAATCCCGTTTTTGCATAGATACGACTTGAATCTTGATATTCCGAATCATTTGGGTATTGGACATCAAGATTTAAATAAATATATGCAAAAATGAAATTTTTTTACGAAATAAATCTGGATGAGGAATTTGACCGAGATCGAACGAGGCTCAAAGTAGGGGTGGGCATCGGATCGGATCCGATCCGATCCGATTTGATCGGATCCGATTTGCAAATCCGATCGAATCCTGTTGGTCCGGTTCGACGAATTTCTGATCGGATCGATCCGATCGATTTTTTTTTTATTTTTTAATATGCAAAACGACGTCGTTATATATTAAAAAAAATTAAAATTTCGATCAGATCGGATTTTATCCGACCCGATCCGCTCGATTTTTTTGACTCAAACCCACCGAATTCGGACCGGATCGGACCAATCCGATCCGAAATAAGATGATTTCGGATCGAATTGGTCCGATTCAATCCGATTCGAATTCGGATCGAACCAATCCGATCCGATCCGATCCGATAATTATCGGATCAGATCGGATCGGATCGAGTTCGACAACATGATTCGATCCGATCGAATCAAACAATCGTGGGCATTTCGGATCGGATCGGATTCGGATTCGGTCCGATCCGATCCGAATCCGATAATGCCCACCCCTAGCTCAAAGTGGACAATTGAATCTCATTTGTCCCCCTCCTCATCCACCAATGTGTGAAAAATAGTGGCATTTGTTTGGTGGAAAATTAAATTGGAAGAAATATTGTTAGGCAAAGGGCATACCATACCCACACATTATTGTCTTTACAATAAATCATGTGCTTTTGTAACCAATTAGTTTTGGCTTCATAAAGTGCTATTCGACAAAACCTTCACGGTCAGTCGCTATGAATGGCCCCAAATATATGAAAAATTATAGATCCATTAAAAAGGATTATATGAAGATTAAAATCATTCATAAAATATGGAAAATATATATAAGATAATTAAAAATAAATAAATTTTTTTTTCTTAAAAAACACATTATAGCAAGGATGTTGTCGCCTATAGTTTTTTTTTAAAAAAATTATTGGAAATTATATTGTTAAATCATTCATTTTGGGCGAGTAGATAAAACCCCCGACTGTCTCAAATTCTTATAAAAAAAATATACTTCATGAATTCGAACTCATTATCTTAAAGTGAGATCCTCGGAGACAGTCGCCTATAGCACCCACACAAGTTTTTTCTCTTGTGGCCTTGCTGAACTCCCACGTAGCAACATCAATCAAGCAAACAATAATTAAACAGTCAACAATTGCTTGCGAAATTCGGTCGGGTCATATCACTCAAAATTACAAATCCGAACTTGAACGGCATTTTTTTTTATATTAGTTATTTTGAGACATAAATATTAACCAATTTCATGTTCAGAATTATAAATTTTCAAGATAAAAATAAAAAATAAATAAAATAATAGTAAAATATTATTTTTTCAGATCGGATCGGATTGCGTCGTCAAACCCATGATCCATCCCATAAAAATTGGGTCAGATCGAATCAATCCAAAATTACATTAATTTTTTAGAATCCGATCAGATTAAATCGGATCGCGGTTTGATCCATTCCTATGACATCCCTAATCGTATGACGCACATCAAATGGAAATAGTTTAACAAATATCACCGAAAAACATTGAGTCTGACAATTCCTGACAATGAAATAAAAGAAGTTGAAATGCACATCTCCTATCGAGGACCTTTGTCCTGCTTAGATCGGTGTCATGATCCACACGGATTTATTCTTAATTTTAATATAGGAAAATGATATTTATCTAAAAAGAAGATAAAAGAATAATAAAATCAATTAAAAAATGTTGATATTTTATATTTAAATTATAAAATACTGATAGTTTATAATTAAATTTATCTTCATTTTATATCATTTATATACAAATATCAGTACTCTTTAATGTAGCATGGCTCTATCTTGATAATGTCTCGTATGTGTCATTAATCTTGCATTCCTCACAGAATGCCTCATACGTGACAAATCTATGCAGATCAGACTAGACGATAAGAACAAACAAAGTCTTTAATGGGTGTGATTTTATGATATAGAGTTTATGATCTCATATTGACGTCTTGTGTTCGAATATAAATAATGTTAGGGGTGGGTATTGGATCGGATCAGATCTGATTATTTAATCTGATCGGATGGAGTTATTACGGTTCGATGGATTTCGGATCGGATCGGATAAAATCTGATCCGCTCATTTTTTTTTTTTGTTTTAATTAAAATGCAAAACGAAGTCGTTTTGAAGTTTCTTAAACGTCGTTTTGCATACCTGAGTCAAAAACTAATTAGGAATTTAGGGTTCATTTCTTCATTTCGGTCTTAGGGTTCATGAGTTCATCATTTCATCATTTCATCGTCATCGTTCATTCATTTTATTTTCTCTTCAGTTTCAGTCTTACTCTTAGGGTTCATCGATCATTCATTTCGGTCAACAATCATTTGATCATTTCGGTTTTGGTCTTCATTTCAGTTCACCGCCGGCGCCGAGAGACAACAAATCTGGGGGCTGAGGCTCTGATTTTCTTGTTTCATCTTCATTCATCAAGGATCAAAGCATGCAGCATCCAGTAAGTTCCCTTCTTCAAATTCTTTTTTCTTATTTTCTCTCAATTGGTAAATTTGACTGCCTCCCTCGATGAAGTAAAATTAATTTTAAGTTTTGTTGCTTGTTTGTTTTCCCATAAAGAAAATGAATTTGGTGAGAAAAAGGTGACAATATTTTTAAAATCAATATTTTAGTTAATATGATCTTCAATTATATAGTGGAAGAAATAAAAAATGAGTCGTAGTCCGAGTCTTTGTTGGGTTGTTTCTTGGGGATTGAGCTATCATCCTTTCACATTTATATCCTTTATCTCTTTTTAAAGGTTAGGATTTAATCAAGATAAATCTAAGGGTCAAAATCTTGACAACACATTAATGAATTTGATCCAAAAGTTGGCTTGACTTTTGTGTTGGCAAAATAATGGCCATTAGATTTATTTTGACTAAATCATAACCATTAAAAGGAGATAAAGGAGATAATGCAAAAGGATAATAGCCCATCCCGTTTCTTGGTTTGGGTTTGTAGTGCGAGTGAGTCTGTGTTGGGTTGCTTATTGCGGTGGTGGTACAAGTGACTATCATGGCTCTGGTGGGTTGACAATGAGTGATGGATCAATCACATGTTGTGGGTCTTGTGGGTGGCTCGAAATAAGTGGTGGTGCAAGTGATTGTCATGGCACTGGTAGGTGGGTAGAAAATCAGTTCAGTGGTGGTGAGCAAGGACTGTTTTTGTTTTGGTGGAAAATCAGTTTAGAGCTTGAAAATATTTTTTTTGTTTTGTGTATATTTAATGGATTTTTTTTTTTGTTTGTTCAGGTATAATGCGAATTGTATTGCTGCTACCTAATTGTATTGAACAAGCAGATGATTTTTTTTTAACTCCATTTTCTCTCTTATTGACTTCAGTTACTCATTTGAAAGCAATCATCTCTCTATCTGTGTGTATGTATGAATATTAGTTGAAGAGTTTCTGGGTTGTAGCTTATTTGAAATATTGTTTTGCTAATGTTGTTGGTTTTTGAGGCTTGTGATGGAGGTGTAAGTGGGTACTATTTTTTTTTTTTTTTTTTTTTTTTGGTGGTTCCTGTCTTCCTGAGAAAATGCAAGGGAGTTGCTTTCTATTTTTGTTTTTCAGTGCTCAATGACTTGCTTTGGCTAATACTATGAAAGTACTTGTATATTACACTGCCATCATACACGTTTTATTCAAGCTTTTTGTGTTAAATGTATGAATCGGCATTTTGAAAATTGAAATTTTGTCATTCTGTGTTAACTGTGGTGTACTGGGAATTAATTCGGATCGGATCGGACCAATTCGATCCGAAATCATCCTATTTCGGATCGAATCAATCCGATCCGAAATAATTCGAATCGGATCGAATCAATCCGATCCGAAATAGGATGATTTCGGATCGGATTGGTCCAATCCGAAATCGTCCGAAACAGATCGAACAAATCCGATCCGATTCGATAATTATCGGATCGGATCGAGTTTGATAAGATAATTAAGTCTGATCGAATCAAATTTCTCAGCGCATATCGGACCGGATCGGATTCGGATTCGGTTCGATCCGATCCGAATCCGATAATGCCCAGGGCTAGATAGTGTGTTTCTTGTAAATACATGAGGCAACTGAGGTTTTACTTGTTCCACTTAAGCTTGGGTCAGGTGGTTTGATAGGTTGGGTTTCCAAAATTTCAAAAATAAATAAAAATAAAAATAAAATAAGAGCACTCAAATGTAGGGGTGTCAAAACGAATAAATGAATCGAATTCGTGACGAATTCTAAACGAATTGAATCGTAATGCACTAAATTCGAATTCGATTCGTTTATTAAACGAATCCTGATATTAGGATTCGGATTCGATTAGTTTAATAAACAAATATTCGTATTCGATTCGTTTATTCGTTTACATAAATCAAATGAATCGAATAGAATTTATTATTCGTTTACTATTCGCATCCGATTCGTTTATTATTCACATTCGATTCGTTTATTATTCGCATCGATTCGTTTATTCGATTCGTATTCGTTTAATAATCGAATATCCGTATTCGATTCGTTTAATAAAAATAAAATACAAAAAATCAAAAGTTGGTATCCATTTCCCTGTAAATAAAAAGAAGTAAATGCACAAAAAATCAAAACTAATGAATATGACTTTATGTTGTTACAATACTGATAATAATGCAGAACCAGTAGCCATTCAAGTATTAATTTTTCAGTAAGGAGGTCGGACAAGAATTTATAACTGTTTCAAGAATTTACAGAGAGCCAATTGAAAATTACAATAATGACTTGAACTCTAAAAAAACTCCAATAAAACAAAAAATAGAAGGCCAAGCCTAAGGATCCATCCAAGCGGCATCATTTGTTTAAAAAACGCTTCGGCTGAGAGTCAGCCTTGCAGATTGACGGCTCTTTTAGCGAAGATAGCAGTTTGCAGATGCTCATTTGCAGCAAGTTTTTATCAATTGTAGACGATTCACTGCATTTGGATCTGGGTCAAGAAAACAAATTTCCAGCAGTAGAAGTCATCTTCCAAGCTCCCGTCCTTTTCCAAAATCACTATCATATATGATTAATAACTTATCTAGCCAGAACCAACTCCAACAAATACAACAAATTAACATACCAAAATCTTACGGGAAAGTGAAGAAGAAGAAGAACCGAAGCGTGAAGGCTGTAGAAGGAGAAGAACCGAAGCTTGAAGCGTGCGTGAAGGCTGAACCGAAGCTTGAAGCGTGCGATTATCGATTGAGAGAGTTTTAGGTTTAGAGAGTTTTAGGTTGAGAGAGGAGATTGAGAGAATGAGAGAGGCGGCTGCTGCTTGCTGGAAGGGAAATGTTATTAAGCAAAATTTTTAGGTTAAACGTAAATTATTAAAATATCCCATGTACAATTAAACACATATTTGAAAATTTTATGGGTAAATTTGTAATGATATTAAAAGGGTATTAAACGAATTCGATTCGGATTCGATTCGTTTATGATTCGTTTAATAAACAAACTTAAATAATAATAAACGAATAGATGACCTCAAATTCGGATTCGATTCATTTAATAAACGAATCGAATCGAATTGAATTGACCAATTTAATAAACGAATCTATTTTTCCAAACCCGTATTCGCTTTAAAGCGAATCGAATCGAACGAATAAACGAATCCTGACCCAAATTGCCACCCCTACTCAAATGTAAACCTTTAGAAAGTAATATTCTCCCAATGCATAAATATTGAATCTGTTTCTTGGTAAGTAATTTTCTTCAAAAGACCGATTCAATGCAATATTTATTATATGACTTTATTATTTGCTATATAGATGACCTTGGTTGGAATCTAATTAAAGCAAACTATAATTTAACGAAATCGGATATCACAACGGAGTTAAATTATAATTTGATATCATGTGGTTTGGATTTCGCCACCGAGATTTGCACGAAAAAATATATGCTAGTGCTAGTTATTGGAATTTAATTGCATTCTTTTATTTATTTATTTTTATTTTTACACGTAAGATATTTATTTTTAGATGTGCTTGCCATGTCGTGCCTACTAATTAATATAAATATTTTTTTATATATACCCAATGTATCCAACAAAGGATTGAATTATTTTTTAATTGGGCTGCTACAAATATTATTTGAGCCCATAATAAGTTCACCGTGGGCTATGATGTTCAAAAGCCCATTTATTTTACAAGTCCAGTAACCAAACGGTTTTTGACAGCAAAAGCCCAGTTACTTATTATGAGAAGATACTAGATCAAATTTTTAGATAGAGTTACATAATTAACCTTACATGCTCACGCCTTAAAACTAGTACTGTCAGGGCTATTTCCGGAATACAATGGATTTCCATATGAAAGTGTCGGAGCAAGCAAATTTTTACTCGAATCTGAATTGAAATTCCGAAGGAGCAAAAACTGAAAACATGCAACCATTTGGATGTCTCAATGCGAACAGCACGTCTAAATTAGGGTTTCATCACGCGCTCAGTCTCTCGATTCCATATTTGAACTCCAATTTATCAAAATCGAACCCTAAGAAGCTGCTGCTGATAACGCAGAGCTACAAGGGAAACGAAAAGAGAAATAATAAAGATAGAGTTGAGGAGGTGAGGGGCAAAAAGGAGAATGTGTGGAGCATTGATAATGAAATGGCAAAAGGCAAGGAAAAAGAATTGGTTAAGAAAGGGCAACAGAGGAGGAGAAGAGGGAGGAGTGTGGCGAAAGGGAAGCGAAGTAAGAGTGGTCAAGTTATGGTCTCTGCTGCCATGTTCATGGAAGTTGAAACTGTCCTTCAAACTCAGGTACTTTGATGCTAAACGATTGAATTTTGGAATTAGCAAGAACTGACTTGTCAGGTCTAGCTGTGCATTTGTTGTAAGAGCATGGGCAATCGGGCGTTTTACCTGCTGGTTTGGCGGCAGGATTTCCAGCGTTTTCAAAAAAAAAAAAAACTGATTTTTATTTTAGGTTGCATATATTATTTGTCAGTATTGGGATATTGGAGTTTTATAATTTCATATTAGATGTTGGAATTGAGGTGCTGTGGCTTTTAATCCCATCGGCTGCTGTGTAATTATAATACTAGCTGTTAAAGTAAAAGTGTTTGATAAAAGCAGATACAATTGTTTTGTTATATAGATCTTTAGTGGCTAATGAAGGGATTGGTGATTATTTGTTTTTTTTTTTCCTTTTTTCAGGAACCTGTAATAAAACCAGCATGGAATACATTTGCTAGCAGTGTGAGTGGGATATGGAAGGGGATTGGAGCAGTTTTTTCTCCCATCACCTCTGAAATGGAGCCAATTGACATTGGAAAGAAGAATGAGAACTTATATGACTGTTATACTATTTCTAGTGTTGAGGCAGTGCCATCCTCTTCTGGAGGACAGATGTCTCAAATTCAAAGGAAGATAAATTGGGTGACTTTGAACCCTTATGGTGAAATCTTGCAGTCTATGGGAAGCAGAAGTAAAAGTAAAGAACAGTCGACTGTGAAGGAAATTGTTGATGGTAGTGTAGCAAACCACATTTTGCCTAATTTTGAGTCTTTCAACTTTGAAACGAGTGATATGATGGAAGAAGATGTCATGGGCTATGAACCTGGCCTTGTTTTCTTTGAGGTACGATGTAATGTAATTCAGCATGAAGAGTGATTAGTTGCATAATACATATTATATGACTGAAAATAGAAGAAGAAAAGAGTTACTATTTGAAGACGTGAATTAAATGATTTAACTGGTTGATTGGCAGGATGGATCTTATTCTAGGGGTCCAGTTGATATTCCTGTGGGTGATGTTGATGATTCAAATTATTACCTTTCTCCTACATTCAAGTTTGAACAAGTAAGTTTAGCATGTTATGTTTGTGCCGCGAAGAGTTTCAATATTTTAAATTTACTAAAACGTTTTTAGTAATTGTTGAGATGATCTTTGTCTTGGCCGAGTCTACTTCTAAATGATGGTTGAATGGTGCCTAATGTACTGATTTATTCAATTGTTTCTTCAGCTTATCTTAATCCGTTTAAATTTATGTGGACACTACCTTTTTTGAGGTTGAATGTTTTCCTTCTCAGTGTTTGGTTAAAGGATGCCACAAAAGACTCCGTATAGTTCATACCGTAGAATTCAGTAACGGTGGTTCAGACATACAGATAATGAGAGTCGCCGTTTACGAAGAACAGTGGGTCAGTCCTGCAAATATTCGTGATGAAAGGTATTCCATGTTTTAGACCCATTCATTACACGAATTGGTCTAGATTTTAACTATATGTTAACATTTTAGCAGCCTACATTTTCTCATGGTAAAACTTAACTCATGTAATATTGTAAACAGTGATCAGGAGTTTGATTTAAAGCCATTTTCACAGAGAAAGCGGACCCAGCCATCAGAGCTGACTGGGGCTTGGAAGGTGTTTGAGGTGAGTGCTACTCCAGTGTTTGGTGATGAGCTTATGACACAGGAAATCAACGGCACACCATATGTGTATCTTTGCACCGAAAACTTGAAAAAGAGGAGCTTGCCTGAGACTTCAGTCTACTTTGGTGAGGAAGAGATGCTAGACGTGCAAGACGCAACCATCCTTTGGCTGCCGGGAGGTGTGACAGGTTATGTTGACGTTGGCAGGGATGGTGTCCTTTGTATTGGAGTTGGGTGGTATTCAGATGAGGGAATCAATCTTGTTATGGAAAGGGATTATGGGATAGATGGGAAGCTCAAAGAAGTCAGATGGAAATCAGAGGTAAAGAGAAGGTGGTCTGATCCAACGACAGCATAAGTTTTCGTTTAATTTTGTTCATTTGTACGGTTATATATAAATCAAGAAGATTATGACAGAATTTTGATGTAATGCTTCACAATATCAGTCATTTTTTCTTTTGAAAGCTAGTTCCATTCCAGTGACTCCATCACTTGCTGCCAAATAGAGGCTTCTGTGATTTCTGAATATAGCCCAGGGAGTGATGATGTTTAAAATTCTCATATTTGTAATTTTGTATAGTGAAAAAACTGTAGCAGCAAAGAGATAACTACAAAGTGCAAAGGGTGAGATTGAGGAGTATATTATGGAGTTCAAAAAAAGAAAAAACCTGAAGCTTTTCATAACAGAGTAACTTTCCACTCACCAACAATTCCAAATCCACATATCCTTACATAAGCCACAGTCCCACACACAAACCGAGATAATAACAAACTCAAAAAAAAAAATGTAAAATGACAAAGCCTACATGCTAATGAAGCAGCTGTTACAAAAACAAAGGCAAGACCTCGAAACAGACGTTGTAAAGCAGAAACCATGATACAGTTTATATGGGCTTGATCTTGAAATGCAGTGAGATGAGTGAGAACACGAAGCACTTCAAGTCCTGCAACCACAAAAATTACCAGTAAGAATCAGTGCTGGGACAAATGATGCAAAAGAATTAAAAGTTTAACAGGTAGCAAGTTGACAAGTGTACCATAAAATTGCTGGGAAATAAAATAAGAAAAACGTAAATATCCATGTAAAGTAATTATTAGACAAGTGTGACGACTTCTGAACTTTAAAGGTGGGTGTTAAACATTGGAGTATCACAGTTTCATCGTCCACAGAGTTTCTATTTATATGTTCAGTTAACTAATTCTCAGCATATCACTCTTGAGACGAGGAGAAGGGCATATAAAAGAAAATTCGGGAGCGTGGAGACTACAAACATCAATTGGAAAGACCGCAAGAGGGAACTTCAACAGTGGAAAACTCAAGAAACCTTATAGCTAAGGTTTATTAAAACCTTGAGATAAACTTAAAAAGTATCCATTCCTAATACCGTAGACTCCCAGCAACAAGAAGATCAACGCAAACAACAGAAAGTAAAAAAGATAAATTTGTAACTTTTTACAATTTTTAATAGCAGTTATCAATAAGTAGACATCTACTCACATCTATAAGAAGCCGGGAACCAAATCTAATATATTTGCATAAAGAAACTAAATGTGGACAAAAAAAAAAACAAGTAGATGAGCTGACCTGAACAAGATAATAGAATATGCGAAGGCCTTCAGGATCCTTACTACTCTGGACATCAACAAGTGATCCAATTTTTGAAGTAGTGAAGGAGATATGTTCATTTCCCATCACAATCTCCAGCTCCTGCCGTCCAACACGATCAGGTTCCGGCCAGTTGTTATCATCTTCCTTCATAATCTGGAAAAAAAATCAACATTTTAACATGTTAGAACAATACCCCAGAGAAAATAACTAAAAACTATACGACCTAAATTATAATAGCATCAGCTATATTAATTCCAGAGCATCGGCTTATTGTACACGCATTATCGAATTATAAACCTACATTTCCCAAAATATAATAACAAGGGATGATACTACACCCAGAACACAGCCTGAAAGGTGTAGGTCAAATGGAATCAGACTCAAATCAGAGCCACTCCCACAAAGAGGGAATCATGAGGATGGGGCATCAGACCCTTTTCACATTTCAATTTCTGTGCACAGAACCATGCTACCTTCATCTATATTAAATCCAGAGCATCGGCTTATTGTCCGCAGACTATGAAATTATAAACATAAATTTCACAATATATAATAGCAAGAGATTATACTTCCCCAGAAAACAGCCTGAAAGGTGTAGGTCATAACAGTCCATCTCCATCCTCAAATCAGAGCCACGACCCCAGATGAGGATCAGACCCTTTTCAAATTTCAAATTCTGTGCACATTACTATGCCACTTTCATCGATTATAAATTTCAGCACAACAGCTTGTCGTGTATAAATTAATAACAATATCATTTGAAAGAGAACAAAATAACTAACACTGAAAATAAAAATCTAAAACCCATTGACAAAATATGCGTCTAAAGTCATACGAAGTACATAAACAAACAAGAATAATAAAACTACTAAAAAAAGCCCTAAATGCCAATCAAACAAAACCCTAAATCAAAACCCTAATTTAATAGATATACTAGAACAATGAAATTAAAGTAACTAAACGGAAACGATTGGAGGGAAAATAAAAAAGGAACCTCGCTGTCGGAGATGATGCGGCGGCATTCACGGAGGACGGCGGGCGTGAGGAAGACCTCTTTGCGAATCATGGTATCGTTTTTGTAGTTAGAATTATTGGCGTATCGGAGCTTGCCATCTGGCCTGAACTCGAACTCCAAAAATTCATGACCAAATTTGCCCTTGTGGCCTACGTAGTAACGCAGATAAAACTCTCCGTCTTCTTCTCCGGCCATTGATTCACTCTCTCTCTCTCGATTAGAGGGGAAGCAAAGTGGAAATACAGATTTAATGGATTTAAATGGGCCTAGCGGGCCCATGGTGCATCCATCTTAAGTGAACGTACTAAATACACCCCAATACGTTAAATTTATTTAGAAAATCATCACCCTCCTAGTTATTGGTTAAAAAAAAGAAGCTCATGTGAACCATTTCACCACTATCTCTAAAAAATCAATAAACTTTCTCGGTGAGATGCATTTCCCTTGCAAACCAAATCCAATGCAAAAGTTTATCTGCCAATATGATTTATCGATTTTACGGATTGCTCCAAATTCACCAATTAAGGATATTGTTTGTATTTTTTCACAATTATTTAATTATATAATTTTTTTACAATTCATTTTTTTACACACACGTGTGTGTGTTCTGGTCAAATGGCAATTTTACCCTTATGACATTATTTATATATTTTTGAATATTATATTACATGGGTAGATAATGTTAGCGACATATTCGTAAAATAGATTTTGATAATGCAACATGGAAGATTTCAGCGCACATTAGTGGACATTACAAAAAAAATGTCAAAACACATTGATAATGAAGAGCAATGGATGTGAATACTAACGCCTATTGTAGAATTTTTTATGCGGTAAAGTGAGTTGTTAATTTAAATCTCTAAGCTCATATGACATATGCAAATTCATTTAGATGCAATGAGGTCATGTGTGAAATGCTTTCAACTTTCGAATCTTACATTTTATGCACTGGGACCAGCATACCGGCGATCCTCCTCTGCCTTGGGCAGATTTGTATGCTCTCTGGAACCGGACTACTCCATACCGGTCAAGCTGGAGTTTGCACAGCTACTGGAACCAGGATGGTTCATACCGGTGAGCTAACTGGCATACCAGCCTTTCAAGTAGGGCTGAAATTTCTGAATTTGTACACTGTTAGAACACTCTTTCAAGTTTTTGGCCTCTAAAATCTAAATGTCATGTCTATTTTTCTAATTATGCATCCAAAGTATTATTTCACCTACATAAGAAATAAAAACCACAATAACCGTTAATTTAGTTATTATTTTACAAATGTGCTAAATTAATGAGATTGATGAAATTATAAGTGTAAAATGATTAAGTTCTCTTTTATTAAGTGTATGCTTTTTAATGTTCATCAGTTAACAAAACCAAACACTTTAAATGTTCTTCAAATGTGATCCTCATTGACGGTAGCTTATCAATGATCTCATTTACAAGTACTGTATTGATTCACCGAGCATCCTTTTGACATCTTCAAGGTGAAAAAGTTGCCTCAACAAATGAATTTGTTGGACAACACTCGATTTCTCATACATATTTGATAGAGTACTCATAAGTCCGGCTATTGTCGTCTCATTTATAACATATGCACTTACACTTTTAGCAAGTGTGAGTCAGACCACCGCTAAAGCCTTTTTGTCAAGCTTCTCCCAATCTGTTCGACTCATGCCTGCTGAAACCATGTCTTTCAAGGGTACATATAGTTACCTTGTAGATAAATAATCTGTAATTTGTATTCTTCAATGATGAAAGTCAGTTCCATCAAATTTGTCAACATCTTTGGCACTCTCTACCCATTGCTCCCACTTAATACACATCTCCGCTAATCTACTCCTGATAACAATTGTTGAGATTTTAACACCTCAAAATTTACCAAGTGACAGTAATAGGAAAGAATAACCAAATATAACAGTGCAAGACAGAATTATAATGGTGCACCCGGTTTATTAGACATTTAGACCTAGTAGACTACGTCCATTGTAAGTACTGAGTTTCACTGTAGTTGAATAACAAGAGGAAAAATCATCGATTACAATAGCACACAAGTGTTTAACTTACACTCACTTTTAAGGATTACAAGAGAAAAATAAAAGAAACACATAAGAAAAAATTATGTAGAATTTTTCTCTCCTTTCTATTTTCTGTTTCTTGCACACACACAATCTTACCCCAATACACCAAATTCTCTCAAATCACTCTAGAGATTTTATTTCTCTCTAATGAAAGAAACTCCCAAAACTCTTACCAATGGACCTATTTATATGCAAGATTTTGCACACTACTCCAACCAATTGCATTTAATGCCGGCCAATTGCATTTAATACCAACCAATTAGTTTAATGCAAACATTAATTGCCAACTAATTGCATTCAATACAAACATTTAATGTCAACTAATTGCATTAATTATTTACCAAAAGAGATTTGTTGAAATCTCTTTCCATGTGAACAAAGAATTGGCTCCACAAATATTTTATCAACACATACAACACATTATATGATATTTTATACAATCAAGTGTATTTGAAAAGAAATTTATTCCTCTTTTACTTTTTGTGTTTTTCCAAATACATTCGTTGTATAAAATATGGTATGAATATGATTATTGTTTTATTCATCAATTAATAAATAGTTTCCTTTAGGAAGAACATTTTTCATTAGCAGTGAGCGAATCATTAAGGAATAATGATGTAACTAGTAAAGAGGATAATCATTAAGGGAATTTTTTTCTTATCCATTTTCCGAATCATTAAAAAATAAGGAAATTTTCATTATCAAAATTTCCTTAAACTCAAAAATTAAGGTCTTGAAATGAATTTTTTTTTCTTTAACTTAACTAGTAAACAATTAATCTTTGGAAAAAAGGCAGTCCCGATAAATTAAAATCAACCATATTGTCATATAAACTTCACTTTAAAAATGATTTTTTTTTTCTCTCTTTCTAAAAGCAACTACTTAATTGACGAATAAAAATATAGTGAATTTAATCAGAATATTATTAGGTATAAATATAAATTTACACAGGATTTAATAAAAATAAAATCACACAAATTTCTCAAAACAACAAATCCAACAATACCAATAGCCACTGCCTCTCCCCTAGCCCATCAAAGCAGCAACACCAACAAGAGAAACTAGAAAAGCCATCACATTATAAATGTTACAGAAAATAGTATCAGCTCCGTTAGATGGTGATGTTGGTGGTGGTGATGAAGAATCGGTGGTGGTGGTGGGGGGAGTGCCGGTGGAGGGAGTGTCAGAACCGGATGGTGGAGAGCCAATTGGGGCGGTCGGCGGCGGGGTGGCGGCGGGGGAAGTGCTTGGGGATGCAGTAACAGTGACTGCTAGCTTCATGCCACCAGTACAGTGACCTCCAGTTGGGCATAAGAAGTATAATTTTCCAGGTGCTGTTAAATTAATTTTGGTGTTTCCATCATTGTGTGATTCAAGTGCATTTGAAGATCCACAATTGTTGTAATCACTTTCGCTTACCCTATCCACCTGGTGTAATCCTCCATAACTGAAAACTATTTTTGAAAACACCACAAACACAAGAATTGTTCAATTCTTTGTACAGAAAAATTACATAATTAATGCATCAGAAATTATATATATATTTGGAAATGTTTGAAATCCCGCCGTCAAACCACTCGATCCAGGTTTAAGCGGAGCAGGTAAAACATCTTACTGTCTCATGCTCTTACAAGAAACCCACCATCTGGATTCAAACCCAAGACCTAAAAGCCAGGTACTAAACCCTACACCACCAAACCATACCCCTTGAGATATATACACACACAACTCTTTGTCGACTCTTTGTTTATCATCAGAATTTTTTAATAGAAATCAATGAAATAATTTTTTCTTCTAAGAGATTGGGGTAGCCGGAAGTTTTGTCTACTTCACTTAGTTCGGGTCGCGCAGTTTGAAGCGGAGTTTCCAAAATAATAATAATAATAATTTTAAGTTGATATATACATACATGCATGTGTAAAAAGAACTTACCAAGAACATCACCAACTTTGAATGTTTTATCAGAAACCCAATTTGTATAATCAACACCTTGAGTCCAGCCATTGGTATCACCGACGGTGTACTCAACGGCGTAGAAGGCCGGAGCGGCGAGGAGGAGGAGGAGGAGGAGGAGAGCAGTTGCCATGTTGGCCATGTTAATTAAAGGCCTGTTTCTTCTGAAAATAAAAATAAAAAGAAAAACAAGAGAGCTAGCTAGCAAGAGGAGAATTTGAAAAGAGCTTTGGATGTTACATGTTATATAGAGAGATAGTGAAATAATGTCTATGGCTTGATATTGAGGTCATCACTCTTAACTCTTATTTGTTTAATGCTGTTAGTTTGAATATTTTTCTCTTCAGCCTACCTAATGCATTTATAAATTTAATTTGGTTTCTTTTTAAGCTTACTTTGAATCATCTGGGATTCTGGCTGCTTAAATTATGGAGTGGCTATCAATTTTTTCTTTAAATAAATAAATTAAAGTTGCATACTTATTTCCATTTACTGCAATATTGGCTTTTGTGTTACACATAAGTTTATGGCTCCATTATTGCTCTTTAAAATTAGGGTTTTGAAGTACAAAATTTCACAAGTTTATATATATATATATATAATAATAATAATAATAATTAATAAGCAATTCTTTCTTATATGCAGATGTTCGCATAAATCAAATTCAAATTCTAAAACGTCCAGAGATTTAGCCATAAATTTGAGCTAGATACATATGTGGCCAAACTAACAAACTATCTCATTCATCAAGAAATAAGTTCAACATGACGGTCCTAATCATTTCGAGGGTCATTATAAAATGGGACCTATCAATAAAAGATAAATAAAATAAAAATAAAAATGGTACATTAGAATTATTTATCTTCAAAATGGATAATAATTAAATGTGAGTTTCATAATAAATAGTTTATATATATAAATGATAGTCACCTAATTTATAGATGATGATGAAGGGATTAGGTTAGTATGATTCCACAAATCGAATATCGTAGTAGTTATCTAAAAAAATAAATAAAAAAAATGTGTAGTCATTAAAGATGCATATATTTGATTATGAATTTGTTGAAGGAGTCGGTATTTGGGTTGTTAAATCATGTATTATTTTATTTTATTCATTAGAAATGGCACTTTTTTTTTTTTATAAATATTTTGATAATTATAAACTAATTGTATTAATTGTTATTAAATTGGCTTACCTAATTAGCAACTTACGAGATGTGTGATTGGTCAAATCTTAAAATTTTTCAGGCCGCGTTGCCTAAATAATTTGCCGGATTAGGTCTCTATATATTTCTTTGACATTGCATTTTCATTTTAAATTATGAACAAAGAAATCAGAATTCAACAATGATTGCTGTCAATGAAGTAAAAAACCAAAACCACAAATAGACCTCTTTCATGAGAAGTAATCTATTAAAGTTCGGCAAATAGGTCGAATTTTGAAAAATCTATCTCGAAATTTAAGTATTATTTGTTAATATTTTTAAGATAATGGAAAAACTCAGTTTATTAAATTCTGAATTGATACTCTTAATATATTTTTCAGATCAAAACTTAAATAAAAAATACTTAAAATATTTGATAAGTGTGGTTTATACCCACTTATTCGGGCATTTTTAACTTATTGTTTTGTTATATTTCGAGATATTTAAATGTCATTTATAGTTCATTTTATATTTTAATTATAGGAACATTATTACATGGATCCTGAGAAAATTACACGTGTTTTGGGACCATACGGGAACACATGACGAGCACGGGAGCATAGGGTGCCATGGCGCCAAAGTTACATACAAATTCCAGAGAATAAGGCGCCATGGCGCCATTGAAGAGAACAACATGGGCGCCATAACGCCCCATTGAAGCCCAACAATTGGCGCCTAGGCGCTAATAAAGAACACAATGGCGCCTTGGCGCCCATTTCCCATACATGTTCCAGACAGAATGGCGCCAAGGCGCCATTGAAGTTGTTAAAGCGCCGCATCGCCCACTTAAGGAGCCGCGGGCGCCTTGGCGCCCATTTCCCATACATGTTCCAGACAGAATGGCGCCAAGGCGCCATTGAAGTTGTTAAAGCGCCGCATCGCCCACTTAAGGAGCCGCGGCGCTGCGGGAAGAACCTATGCTCTCCAGGATTCGATTATTAGGGTTTTTAATAATCCTAATGATACCCAAAGATTCACAGCCTCAACTATAAATATAACAGTTCGTCTAGAATAAAAGGAGGAGGCTAATACACTGCACAAAACACATAAATAAATATTTTTAGAGAACTAAGGAGAGGATTGAAGGGCCACAAGAGGAGAAAAAGGCTGTGACATCCGAGGAGGAAGAGATTCAATTCATGTTTTACTTTCTTATTTCTTTCTTAGAACTCTAATGATTTCCATTAGATTCATGGCTTATTTATTATTGTTTTTATCTTTTGTCATGAATTAACTCCTTAATTCTGGAGAATGATGTAATCTATGCTTGAACCTTGTATTGTGTTTATCAATTTTGTGATGAAGTTTTATTCAGTTTATTTATATTCTTTTGAGTTTAATGCTTATTGATTGTTGGCCACAATTTATGATGATGAATGTTTAGAATCTATCACTCGAGAGAGATGATTTTGAATAGATCTAGAGAATATGACCTAGGATTTTATAGAGTTCGAGAGAATTTGTAGTCCTTTGAAGTCGTTAACATAGAATCACAAAACGTAATGAGTTGTTAACCATTGTATTTTTATAGAGATATCGAAGTCTATAGTTGATGATCTTTTCACTCGGCACTCGAGAGAGTGTGGATATTTTAGGAGTCTTGACTTATAAACAATATAACTGAACATGGATTAATTGACATGACAAATGCATAAGTGACAGCTAGGTGAAATCAGGATCCAGAATCTCTATCGTATTAGTTCCTCTTATTTTATTGTTTTTATATTTTATTTATTTATTTAAAATCTTTATTATTTGTTTTCTAAATAAAGTTAGGATTATCAATTGTAGTACTTAGTGCGAGTTAAGGCAATCCCTGTAGGTTCGACACTCTAAACTCATTTATACTAAAACTTGACACCGTACACTTGCGGTACGATATAAAAATATCACAACAATATGGTTGGTCTTTTTAAAGTTCGGCCCATTCGCTAACCCTAATTTAATGCATTGGGTAATTTCTCATCATTATTTTAAAAAAAAATATTTTTGTGACTAAAATTGTAAACAGTTTTAAATGTTTAAATTTATTTTTGAATTTTCTATTTTAGGCACAAAAAATAAAAATTTGATGATGATGGAATATTGAGGAAATGCGATTAATATAGCTTGATGGTGTATGACTCATGATCTCATCTTGAGGTTCTGGGTTCGAATCCAGAGAGTGCGTTTCTTGTAAGAGTTTGAGACAGTCAGTGGTTTTACCTGATCCGCTTAAGCCCGAAATGAGTGGTTGGAGGTGGGATTTCCAACGATTCTAAAAAAAAAAAAAAATTGTTAACAATACTATATTCTTAACAGTTGGAAGCCTAATGTATGCTATGATATGTATCAAGCCAGATATTGCTCCCGTAGTGGGTGTTGCGAGGCGTTTCCTCTCTAACCCAAGAAAAGAACACGGAGAGGCAGTCATATGGATTTTTATGTACCTCAATAGTACATCGAAGTTATGTCTGTGCTACGGGGGAGCTGATCTAATCTTATAAGGCTATACATATTCAGATATGGCATGAGATCTTAATGGTAGAAAATCTACATTAGGTTTTTCTTCACTTTTGCAGGGGGAGCTGTGTCATGGCAGTCAAGATTGCAGATGTGTATTACATTATCCATAACAAAAGTTGAGTATATTGCAACAACGGAAGCATGAAAAGAAATATTGTGGTTAAAATATTTTCTCCAATAATTAGGGATCAATCAGATAGAATACAATATACATTATGATAATCAGAGTGCTCTGGACTTAAGCAAAAACTCAATGTATTATTCCGGAATGAAACACATCGATATTCGCTATCATTGGATACGCGAGGTGATAGATCAACAACTGTTGAGACTATTGAAGATCCACACAGATGAGAATCCAGCCGACTTGTTAACAAAAGTGGTTACTCGATACAAACTATAATTGTGTAGAGACATAACCGATATAACTATCAGATGATAATCGAGTCGGATGCAGCTGGAGGGGGAACATCCTCATGCATTTGTCAAAAATACCTAACCAATATATTAAATGTCTAACCACCACATTAATTGCAATTGTTGACTTGTGAGCCTAATTTTTTTTTTTTTTTTTATTTTTTATTTTTTTTTTATATATATAGAGCTTATTTGTAAGTTCATTTCATTCTCAACAAGAAACTTCAAGTAAGAGAACTTAGAGAGTGTAGTTAGTGAATGTTTTTTTTTTTACAAGTTTTGTAACACTTGTAAATTCTATTCAAGTAATAATAGAGAAAATTTAATTTTTCTCACAAAATACTATTCCGTGATCAAAGAATCACAATAATATGGAGGAGCAACTCAGGTTATTACACTAAAAGGTTGGGATCAATATCCTCTCTTACTGGCATTAGTCTGATCGGAGAAAAAATATTGAGTTGTATCCCATACTAATTATAAAAGGAGAATTATTGTTTGGATTGGATTTTATGCATCTTAGGTTATTAAACTTGAATTTTTGTTAAAAGATAAAGGATGGATAAAATTCAATTTTTTTTTTAGTTCTGCATCTCATACGATTCGAACTCATATGATGAGTTAAGAAAATTACTTGAAAATCAATCGGTTGGGTAATTTGATTATTAAAATTATTGGGTAAATAAGAGTTAGATGATTAAAAAGTTGATAAAGTATTTGTAAAATTAGTTTTTTTTTCATCAAACAAACTCCATTTTGATCCAGAGTAAATGATATTTCACCATTATCTCACCAGCCAGCACTTACTAATTAATTTAATTAAATACCTTTTATTAAAAAAAAATAATAAGGAAAAAATATATATTTTTTCTATTCCTCTCTCTTTTGCTCTTTCTCTCTTCCAGAGATGAATTGATTGATTATGATTTTTGCAGCACCTTAAATTAGTTTAAGCTTAAAATGAATTGTGGACATTTTGATATGATACAGAAAGTTTGGGCTTATGTAACCCGACTGAGGTCCGGCCCACTCGATTTGTGTACAAATTAAATAAACAAATAATAAAATAAAATAAAATAAAATCGAATATCCTTCTATCCGAGAATCTCATAATTAGCGATCATTTCAGTCTTTGCTTGTCGTTTCAATTTCTTGTAGTTGATATTTAATTTCCCGGCGAAACTTTTATCGCGAGATCTCGCCGGAGATAATCATCGGATTTCTTTGACCTAAGCTTCGTTCTCTTTACACAATCAACAACGATGAATCCTGAATAGTAAGTTGCTCTAATTCTTTTTAAACGTGTATATATACATATATTTATATATATTTTGTCTTGTTATGCTACGTTGTTTTAGGACTTTTGATTATGATCCGAGAATCCTGTCGTTTTATCTTGATTGTTAATATTGATCATCAATTTAATGAGCTTAGATCCGATGATTTTTGTTAAGATGACGATTCTCGATAATTAATTACTTGCACCTTAAAAAAAAATCGTTTTGAATGACTTTGCTGTCTAGATCTTTGGTAATACTTTGAGCTTATTTGGAAATTGCGAAGCCGTTTTAACATTTGACTTTTTAGCTCTATATCCGTTTTGACTACATACTTACTGTCTATTTCGAATCTATTGAATCGTGAATTTCAATTTTAATGTATATTCCAATCACAATGCATCTTGAATTAAATGTACTTGAGATGACGATGATGGCTGAAAACCTCCATTTAAATGATTTGTGATGAAATGCATAGGAATTTGTGGCATTTTACTATATACTCTTTGTGAAAGTTTTGGAACTAGCCAAATAAATCTCTAATTAAGAAAATTTTCCTAAAAAGGATATGTTTTCGATGATATAATTTTAGGATGCCTTGTGTTAGGAAATTATGGGGCGAAGCAGGGTCGCATCCAAAGTGAAGTTGAGAATAGCTATGAAATCAGACAAGGCACACACTGATATACATGGTTGGGCTTTTATCCTACGTCTATAAGCGACCATGGGTGAAGAAAGAAGGATAATAGTACTCTATCCTAAAATAGGTATATAGGATTACAACACATTCTCTCTAAATACAAGCAGAGAACAATTACACACTCTCTCTTGAAATAGGAGAAACAACTCTTTCACACAAATTGAGCAAATAATACTATAAAGGAGAAATTGTACTTCTCTCTTTATATGCTTTTACAGAAGAAATTTTACGGTGTAAATCCTTGCATGGCCTTGCAGAAACGTAAACAACATGACAATGGCGAATAAGAAAGGATAGTGTGTAGACTTGATTGATTCTCAATCAAATTTCCAAGTGGGAGTCTGGGAGAATTGTTAGAGAAATTGAAAGAAGTGGCCATATAATTGGCAAAAGGAGGCTAAATTAATTGGATGTACCAAATTGTTGATTTGTTAATAGATTTGTCAACAATTTCGGCTGACAATTTGTTAGATTTTAGTCTCGTAAATGAGTGACATATATAGCTGGCAATCAAAAGCTATTAAATGTTGCTGACAGTCTGCCTCTTTCACCAAGAACTGCTTTTCACTAGGATCGGCTCCCATCGTTTCATGTGAATAGTACTGTATACTTGAACAGTAACCCCGACAACCAGAAGCTAAGATTCCATTGTTAGGAAAATTATGGGGCGAAGTAGGGTCGTAGCTAAAATGAAGTTGAAAAAAAATATAGAAATGAAATCATACGAGGCACACCAAATATATGTGGTTTGGCTGTTAGCTATGTTCACAGACTAAAACAGAAAGATAATATTACACTGTTGTTAATTAGAGATTACAATACCTTCTCTCTAAATACAAGGAGATTACAATTGCATTTTCTCGTGAAATAGGAGAAACAACTCTCACACAAATTCATGAAATAACACTATAAAGGAGAAAATGTACTTTTTTCTTTATATCCTTCTGCAGAAGAAATTTTGGGCTCCATTCCTTCATTTTACATGGTGAAAGAGGCAGGCTGGTCACAACATTTGATAGCTTTTAGTGGCCAGCTATATGTCACTCATTTACGGTGTGCCAGTCTAACAAATTGTTAGCCGAATTTGTTGACAAATCCTTTATCAAATCAATGATTCGGTGCATCCAATTAATTTAGTCTCCTTTTGCCAATTAATCTGGCACTGCTTTTGACTTCTTTAACACCTTGTTCTTGTACGGGCCAAAATTGGCCCAAGGGTAATTTCGGTCTTTCGCTTCAGACCCTCTGCTAAATGCACCCCTGAAGCCTCCTAATCAAACCCCAAAGACATAATGTCGGCCCAGGCCCGATGAACACCAACACCCGTAACCGAAGGACCATCCAGAGGCCGGCCCACGTAACGCCTCAGTTCATAAACTACACCCACAAACTCAACAGTTGCCAGCCAACAACGGGCAAACACAATAAAACCCCCCTCATGAAGTCAACCGTTATCGACGCCCAGCGGACAAGCAATCAAAGAGCAATAAATGCACACAAAGGCGTGTATATAAGAGAAGAGGCTCCAGAAGAAAAGGGGGATGGAACTTCTAGCTTTCCTACTCACGGCTTTGGGACATCCTCAAGCTCACCACATCTCCGTCTGACCGCCCTCACGGCACCCTACGAAGCTCAGGGTAGTATCCAACCTTTGATTTCCCACCTTCTAACTCCTTAGTACCTACACTGACTTGAGCGTCGGAGTGCCCCCGGCACCCACCACACCGGTGGGCAGTACTCCCGTTCACTCTGCCTTTGTCTTGCAGGATCGCTAGTGCCCCCAACCTACAAATCTCGATTGTGGACCTCGGGCGAAAACCAGCGTCTACAATTTGGCGCCCACCGTGGGGTCTTAGCGATTTATAAGCAAACAAATCATACAGTCTACGACAACTTACAAACATTACCATAGCTTCCAACACGAGCCTACAAAAGAAGTTAGAGCAAATCTTATTTACTTCCTAATGACGCGAAGCTCCAGATCACCCCAACCGACCAAGCACAACAAACCCCCTCCGCTATATACAAGAAATGCAAGAGTTTAAAAAGGCAATTATGTCAAGCCTAAGCAGTGTCAGACTACCATTCCATTCTCGATGACAAATCCATTTACTCCAGTCGACGTGTAAAGACCATCACTTTTACCAATCTACACAATTCCTCCAGTCGACATAAGAATACCCTCATAATCCTTCACCATAATCAACCAAGAAGTATTCTCTACCATCCTTTCCATTCGGCATTGATGGCATGACATCCACTCCAGAAGACGTGAAATTTGATATGAAAGGATCGTTATCTTCTCTAGACGACAGGGATGAATCTCAATCTCCTTCATACGACATGAAAGCGATGCCATCTTCTACAGTCGACATTAAGGGGATTACCGACTCCACCAGATGATTTGAAAGGATTGCCATCTCCTCTAGACCACACGAAAGACTCTCCGTATACCTTCAAATGGTGTGGATGAGTGAAGCCTTTCGTGGACCTTCATTAGGTCCGGTATGTCGTGAACTCTTTTGTACCTTCATAAGGTATAGTGGCATACTGCCTGAGCTGATTGACATCCTACACACAAAAGAAAATGTGAATGAAGCATGCAACCAAAATTTGCATGTTCATGGAGGTGTGTCCATGAAGGTGTGTCCAGTCTACATTCGTTGTTCATGAAGGAAGCGTTCAACCACGCGTAACCCATAAGCTATGCATGAGCTACCGGAAAGCGAGCCTACCATATATACCCAAGGCACGTGAACAAGCATCTATGCACCCAAAAGCGCCACATGTGGAAAGCCATACACAATAGCAAAGCATTTGCTGCCGAAAGAAATAAGCTGAAGTCGAGAGGCATGGGAAACCCACACACGCATATCATCATCTTCAAGTATGGGCCTTGAAGCTCACTACCTATTGTGCAAATTAAATAGAACCTCACGCTACATGTAGAGTAAAGTGTTGTTGTCCAAAATCGAGTGACCCATTGGATCCAATTTCTTTCTCCAAACTGGTGGGTCCAGCCTACCACTCAAAGATAACCTGCCATCTCATCATGCACAGACCGGTGCAGAAGCCCACTCCGTGATAATGCCATATCACTAAAACCTATGCGTTTCTGCCCAGAACTCGAGACGACTTTAAAGAACCAGTTCGCCAGACTCTTCAATCATGAAGCAAATATACGCCTTTCACATTCCAACTGGTTATGAATTACGACCATATCTAGATCAGTTTCCAGCGGGGTGATCACGGTAATGGGTATCCTTTCGATTGTCCGACTGATGGGAGGTCTCATTTCAATGCTGACAAAAAGTGGGTGGTGGGTGCGATTGATATGCAAACTTTGGTTTGCATGAGCTTGGTCATGTACTGAGGCTTAATCATACCTCTGATGAAGCAGCCATTATGTACCCGTTACTGCCACTTGGAGGCACCAAGGGTTTAATGATGATGATGATGTTACAGGAATGGAGATATTATATGGTACGAAAAAAATGTACGATTAAAAATCTTGCAGCAATAAGCCCAAATAAGCGTCCATCCTTCACTAAATCAGCACACGATTACAAGTTGAAAGTCCCACATCGCTCATTGTAAGCACCCTTAAAAATAACATACCCCTTACTGAGTCACGCGATGCCCTCTACTCCACGACGAGCCACAAAGATCAAGCCTTCGTATGGGCCTCACATGGCTCAGCTCTCAACTTGGAATGGGCGAACCAAAGGTCGCACCCATGGCCATACCTGATGGCTTAATCATCGTCCCACCATCTTGATACCCCCACTCAGAGTCGAGTTCAAATTAACGCACGGAGTCCGGATTGGTTTGGATCTGTGTCTGTGCGAATAGACTGTCGTGTGGGCCTGTGTCGCATGCTTATTGCGTCGAATCGACTGGAAGACCAAACGAAGGGGTTTACACATCTACTTTTTCTTTTTTAAATAGGAAGAAGGGACAGACCTGCACCAACAAGAGATCTCTTTCTTGTTCCTATACCGGACCAGCCAATAAAGAAGTCCTGTAACCATTTATAAGGGGCAATGAGAACTCCTAACTGAGAAGTCACCACAAGCATAACAATCTTGCGTCCTCCTCATTCAAAGATTAATTGTTAACAATAGATAAGTTGAACCACGAGCAAATACGAGTGAGAAGAACTCCACACCCTCGAGGTAAAAGATCCATTTTCCCTTGAGCACTTGAGCAAAAGACTTTCACGACACGGCTAAGAAGGCGTAAGTGGCAATCAGTGCTACTACTGAAATGGCACTGGACCGATTCGAGCTCCAACATATGTAGAAAAATGGTAGCGAGTCATTCAGGAAATACGCCCAATGATGGAGGGTCAAACTAGAAGTACTGCACGACTAACCGAATAGGCGCAAGGAGCGTTTACACTCGACAAGAGGTCACTCAAAGAAGTCGTTCAATTTCGGTACTCAAGTTCCTTCACACCTTTATACCGCGTCAGCTCAGTGCCTCGCTTTCAGCGTCGAATCGATAAGTAGGAGACTCCTCATGAGGAGGCCACCAACCATCGACTGGCAATGAAAATCACAAGCTTCACTGCGACTGAAGACTCGTAGTAAGAATAAGAGACAGGTCTACCGGTTAGTCCCACCAGCCTTTGTGACTACTTATTCGCTTAAGATTGAAACAAAGAACTTAACGGCAAGAAGACCTAATATTAGGAAGATATCTTACCGATATTCGTGTAGAAGATTGTAGAACAAGGTTAAGTCTATAACCATTTCGGACATTTGTACATCACGTGAAGCACACAGTCACAGAGTGAAACTACCAAGAATGCATCCAAGGAAAGTAAAGACACCGGGTGCACACATAATGCATCACCATTCTCCAAGATTGGTGATAAACCATACATGAATATCATACAAATGCAAAAGGGGCAAACTGAACCACCCATTTGCCACTTTGAGAAACTCATGTTGCACCCCTTCGTGTAGAAAGAGACGAATCATATATGGTCCAACCAACATGCATTCCTCCAGCCAACTTCCTTGGCCTTCAGCCGACATAAGTGCAACCAGTAACGTGAATGTCCTCCAAACCAATGAACATGAATATAGTAACATGAATGTCCTCCAAGCGACGTGCACGAATCCAATAAATACATCTAAGCATATGGCATACTTCTTCGAATACAAGTGTGTGGAATTTATGTAGCTTTCTGGGCCTCTTTCATGGCCCAATAATTGCCAACAACACATGAACTTTGGTCCTATAATACATTTAGGCTGCTTCGATGAGTGTAGAAGTAACAGCAAGGTGTCGCATTATCAGGTCTCCTAGACTCCTTTTGACTTTCATCAAGTCCAGTAGAATGAAGACAATTATTGACCTTCATCAGGTTTAAAGTGGGGACTGGTTTAAAGGCTTTGTAAAATCCAGTCGACCGGGGACATCCCCCATGGACTCATGTCGAGTCAAGTTGTAGACATGGATTAACACATGTCGTATGACTTATATCCTGAACCTTCATCTGGTTCAGTCGACCGGGGACATCCCCCAGGACTCATGTCGAGTCAAGTTGTAGACATGGATTAACACATGTCGTATGACCTATATCCTGAACCTTCATCTGGTTCAGTCGACCGGGGACATCCCCCATAGACTCATCTCGAGTGTCAAGTTGTAGACATGGATTAACACATGTCGTATGACCTATATCCTGAACCTTCATCTAGTTCAGTCGACCGGGGACATCCCCCATAGACTCATCTCGAGTCAAGTTGTAGACATGGATTAACACATGTCGTATGACCTATATCCTGAACCTTCATCTAGTTCAGTCGACCGGGGACATCCCCCATGGACTCATGTCGAGTCAAGTTGTAGACATGGATTAACACATGTCGTATGACTTATATCCTGAACCTTCATCTGGTTCAGTCGACCGGGGACATCCCCTATGGACTCATGTCGAGTCAAGTTGTAGACATGGATTAACACATGTCGTATGACCTATATCCTGAACCTTCATCTGGTTCAGTCGACCGGGGACATCCCCCATAGACTCATCTCGAGTCAAGTTGTAGACATGGATTAACACATGTCGTATGACCTATATCCTGAACCTTCATCTAGTTCAGTCGACCGGGGACATCCCCCATGGACTCATGTCGAGTCAAGTTGTAGACATGGATTAACACGTCGTATGACCTACATCCTGAACCTTCATCTGGTTCAGTCGACCGGGGACATCCCCCATGGACTCATCTCAAGTCAAGTTGTAGACATGGATTAACACATGTCGTATGACCTATATCCTGAACCTTCATCTAGTTCAGTTGACCGGGGACATCCCCCATGGACTCATGTCGAGTCAAGTTGTAGACATGGATTAACACATGTCGTATGACATATATCCTGACCCTCATCTGGTTCAGTTGACTGGGTACTTCCCCAATGGCTCTGGTAGAGTCAAGTTCATTATCCCGACCATCATCTGGTTCAGCCGACTTGGTACTTCCCCAATGGCTCTTGTAGAGTCAGATTCATAACTACACATTCGTTTGGTCCAATCAGTAGATAGCATCAACGCTCGGGTACACCTACATACTATGGCCTCGTCCCAAGCGACACACACATCAAGTACTCTCCAAGCCAAGGACTCCTTGACTTAGAAAGTAGGGGACAAACTGTACGGGCCAAAATTGGCCCAAGGGTAATTTCGGTCTTTCGCTTCAGACCCTCTGCTAAATGCACCCCTGAAGCCTCCTAATCAAACCCCAAAGACATAATGTCGGCCCAGGCCCGATGAACACTAACACCCGTAACCGAAGGACCATCCAGAGGCCGGCCCACGTAACGCCTCAGTTCATAAACAACACCCACAAACTCAACAGTTGCCAGCCAACAACGGGCAAACACAATAAAACCCCCCTCATGAAGTCAACCGTTATCGACGCCCAACGGACAAGCAATCAAAGAGCAATAAATGCACACAAAGGCGTGTATATAAGAGAAGAGGCTCCAGAAGAAAAGGGGGATGGAACTTCTAGCTTTCCTACTCACGGCTTTGGGAGCTCCGTCTGACCGCCCTCACGGCACCCTACGAAGCTCAGGGTAGTATCCAACCTTTGATTTCCCACCTTCTAACTCCTTAGTACCTACACTGACTTGAGCGTCGGAGTGCCCCCGGCACCCACCACACCGGTGGGCAGTACTCCCGTTCACTCTGCCTTTGTCTTGCAGGATCGCTAGTGCCCCCAACCTACAAATCTCGATTGTGGACCTCGGGCGAAAACCAGCGTCTACAGTTCTAAACTGCTTATTTTATTTTCTCATCTATCATTTTTTTTCCTGTTTCTTTTTTATTTTTAAAGGTGGGTTTGGTTTTGTGTATTGTTATAGGTTTTGGATGTATATTTTGGTGATGTGAGATTCATTGAAACGTGATCCTGACAAAATAAGTTAAATTTTCTCATTGTGCTTTTGCAGTGACTATCTGTTTAAGCTTTTACTTATTGGAGATTCTGGTGTTGGCAAATCGTGTCTTCTTTTGAGATTTGCTGTAAGCTTTTCTAGAGGGTTGTTTGTACTAATATTTCAAAGTGAATGTATCTTGCATCTTTTATCTTGTATTTCTTAATTTTCTTGTTTATTTTTTGAACCAGGATGATTCATATATTGATAGTTACATCAGCACCATAGGAGTGGATTTTGTAAGTAAATTTTCTTATGTTTAACTTGACTCTATCGACAGAATTTATATAGACAACTGATACTGATATCATGTCCTTTTTTTGAGTAGAAAATACGCACCGTGGAGCAAGATGGGAAGACCATTAAACTTCAAATTGTATGGTTTGATTCACACTGCTGATTGTTTATATTATATGCCAATTTGTACAATAATTTGTTACTCATAAGCCTCAAGCTTTGCATAGCCTTGGTCCTTAGTTTTTGGCATCGCCTCTTCATAGGACTATAATTTCTTAATGACTTACAAAGAAGTTGGTTTTCTATTTTTTTGACATAGTGGGACACTGCCGGTCAGGAACGATTTAGGACAATCACCAGCAGCTACTACCGTGGGGCACATGGTATCATAGTGGGTGATCTCCTTCTTTTCTACAACTTCAATCTTTTACTTTGTTTTCAACACCTTTTTTTTCTTCTTACAATGAATTTATCCATTGGATGTCTCCTCTCGTAGATTGTTTATGATGTGACAGACCAAGAGAGCTTCAATAATGTCAAGCAGTGGTTGAATGAAATTGATCGCTATGCTAATGATAATGTCAACAAACTTCTGGTTGGAAACAAGTGTGACCTAACTGCAAATAAGGCCGTGTCATATGAAACTGCCAAGGTTCTTCTCTACATAGTAACATATTTTTTTCCCATTAACAACGCACTATGTGTGATCAAGGTAAATTGTGTTAACAACAAATTAATGATCTGACATTCTGTTGAATCTTCTCTCCTTCTCCTTTATTAGGCATTTGCAGACGAAATTGGAATACCTTTCATGGAAACCAGTGCAAAAGATTCCACCAACGTGGAACATGCTTTCATGGCCATGGCTGCTTCAATCAAGGATAGGTAATAAGCAAATTCGGCTTTTGTAATAAATGTGGAATAGTCAAATAGATTGATAGAGTATCTTATTTTGCTAGCTTTCCGATGAAGTCTTCAGATTACATTAACTTAATAAATATGCGTATATTACCTGAGTCCACATGAAATGTCTTTAAAATACAATTGCTCGTAGGCGTGCATGTTTACTCATGCTTTTCAAGTTTATGATTGAATGCAGAATGGCTAGTCAACCAGCCATTAACAATGCAAGGCCTCCAACCGTACAGATCAAAGGGCAGCCCGTTGCACAGAAGAGTGGCTGCTGCTCTAATTAATCAACAATGTTTTAGGTCTGTCCATCCTAGTCCTGGTGTTCCTAAGGTGTGTAAGGTTGCTTTCGTGTTTCAGTTGAAAAACTGTCTTCCGGACCAACCTCATGAAAAATCGTTCTCCTGCTGTGGTTCTTAGGACCAACACTTCAAGACGACGATCCTATTCCCCCTTTTTTTTTCCCACACACTGTTTATGAGATGCCTGTACAAGGTAGAAATGCTAATTAATGTTAGTATTCTTCTTTATGCCCTATTCTTTTATTGTGAATTGGCCTTAGTGGCAAATAACTATATTGTCTGTTTAAATTGTTTTGGTCAATAACATGCTACATTATTTATCTGATCAGTTTCAGCTTTTGGAGAGAATATACTTTTAACCATTTTAATTAAAATTGTAAATTGATTGAATCATTAGATGGAGCATATATCTTGTGATAATTTACATGTTCTCAATTGTCTTTTTTTTTTTCAATAGCATTCATGTTTTGCTGTGCAATATTCATATATACTTTTATATGATCATCTAATCCTTAAAAAACCTTTCGATTACCAAGATGTAAAACAAATCCACAAAAGGTGTGCTCTCATTGTAGAGTTGGCTGATTTCTTGATCGTATTGAATTTGTAAATAATTTTTTCCTCTTGCACCTCTGGTCTGCGGAACAAAGATTTGTAATCTCTTATCCTTTATTTGGATTGGGTCTAATGAGATTTATTAAAGTATGGTAAGATTAGGTAATAAGAGGTAAAGTAAGTAATTTTCCTCGTTATGTTTGGGAGCATGGAATAACAAAATCAAAATCATGAAAACACTCATGAGATTTTTAACTCATTAAACTACCTTCAATAACCATACATTTTTTTTACACCTCTTCCTAAACTTCTATCTATCTATATTTATATATACTATAGTTAGATATAGATAGACTCGTGTGTTACTGTGGTTTATTTTATTTTTCCAAAAAAAGAACAAAAGATAGGGAGCACTTATCAAAGCCGGTTTAGTGTGCCAAGTTAAGGTTATTGTCTCACTAATTCGTATATCAAAGTAAAAGTATGATATTCTAATTCTACCATTTTATCCCTTTTTATATCCATATAATCATAATAAAATACGTGAAAAATAAAAAAAATACTTGAATCTTATATGAAATTCAAAATCTGATAATCATTAACTTAAATACGTTGTAAATATCGAGATATATGAAAATACAACGTACCACAAATATTGATTAAATTCAATATATTATAAATATTAATTAAAGTGATTCAAAATAGGGACTTAACACCGGACAACAAAAATATACGAAAGTGTGATACAAAGACATAGGAAGCTCTCACATTTATTCTCACACCATTTCTGCACTTTCCTTATCTTATGAGAATTCTGTGAAGCTTCACGAGTTAATATTTTGATAAATTCTTAGTTGAATATTTTTTTATTATTAATTTTTAAATTCATCTTCCATTGAATGTATCATTTTCTCCTATATTTATTTCTCATCACCATCCCAATCTTTCGTTAAAACAGCCCGATCAATGGTCCTCGATTCCTATAACAAAATAAACTCATTTAAGATCATCACCTCCAAGACTCAATCTTCACAATTACATTGATTCTTTGACCCATGAGCAAGCTCTCACAGTGAACGCTTTCGATGTTGGCTCTAAGTTTCTTTTATTGGTAAATTGGATTTTTATGAGGCTTTGTATAGTTTGTGGTGTGTCTTTGATTAGTAATGGAAATTTTGAGAGAGCCCATGGAGTTATGCAATGCATGGTGAGGAGTTTTGCTGAAATTGGGAGATTTAAGGAGAGCCCATAATTTTTTATAAATAAAATTTTCATTTGCATGCCAATCTCTAGTCAAATAATTTGTTAAAACACAGCCAAAAAAAATTATTTCTAGTCGTAAATAAATTGTCTCATATTATACGATTTAAAGCATATATTAAAAGAGATTTTCTGATACAGGAAACCACATTATTCCAGTCAATTTCCTGACCAAGATTGAAACGGAGGAAGAGCCCAATATTTGAAAAACCAGAGATTGTGAATGGAGAGAATCTCACTTAGCCCCCAAGGTCGGGAACTGCCCAGGGTCTTCAATGGAAGGGGCCGCCACATTACTCATTCTGCTACCTCCACCATACCCTCCTCTTAAATCACGTCCACGTCCACGTCCACGACCACCTGGATTGGAATACCTCCCTCCTTCAGCAGGCTTCAGGAATTCATTAATGCTGACAGACTATAAACACATCAACAAGTCAAAAGACAGATCCAAACAACCAGGAAAAAAACAACAGCAGGCACTAAACATGTTGCAACAGCAACAGCGATGAAGCAACAATTAAGAAAAACTTGAAACAAAAATAGAATTAACAAATGGTGTGATACAAATGTTACATATCAAATTTAAGGTTCCAGACGATTGCAACTTCGAAGAGAACTTGTAAAGAAATGGGATCGTAAACTTCAGCATTTTTTTTTTTTTACAAAACTATATTTTGTTCAAACAACATACAAACCAGTATTCCTTCTAAAAGGGATTCAAACCGCTTGGCTACCAAGGCTGGAACAGGTTCTAGCAAACAAAGAATTAAGAAAAAAGCAGGAAAAGATATCAAACAGGACACTCTAAAGAATATATAAATGACAGTCTCTGCAAAACTGAACAAAGTTGAGCAATCCACATAGCAAATAGCATCATAATTCCATAAGATAATTTGATTATTGAGAAGTTCCAACATCATCAAAGGAGTACATCCATAACATTTTAAGGAAAAGGAGTGTGAATATTCTGGTTTTGTTCACGTGTGACACAGTTACAGTTGAATAACTTGAAGGGGAACAAATAATGTGGCAAAGGCACACAGACAATCAGAAATGGCATACAAAATATGCAGAGAACAGCTTAAGTAATCAGCAAGCAATTTACCTTTTTTGCTTTCTCTTCCTTATCAGCAGCCTCTTTTCTCTTATCCTTGTCAGAGCCCTTGATGAAAACAAACAGCACAGTTGTTTAACATTAATACCAACTTCAAGACGAATGACTGATGACAAATCTCCAAGCATAGTCAAAACTTCTTACCAATTTAATAAAGACATCATCATTTTCCTTCTTGTTGGAGAGTTGCTGCATGCACTCAAACTCCTTAGGGTCAACCTTTCTTCTTCAGTCTTAAGAGCTTGCAGGGCTTTCTCTTCTCCTCCAGCAACTTTTGATACTGCTCGAGAGTCATCTCCTATTATGCAAAGAACAATTCTTAAGAGGCTATAGAATTCCAGTAACAATGATCAACTAGTTATGAATAAAATGCTCAAAGCTGTCTACTCCATATAACAAAAGTTCTCTAGGAATAACATAAACGCTAAACAAATACCATACCTTCTCCTCGGGTTCTTTTTCTGCTGGTTCACCAGTGGGGTTCTCCTTGTTACCCTCTGCTGCATCTTCCTCTCCTGCAGGCTTATCATCACCCAAATTCTTCTCACTTTCATTGACGGCTTCATCATTCACCCTAAGTACGGAAAAGTTAAAAGGAGGTATATTATGATAACAGCAAAGCAATTCCATTTATTCACAGAAGGCTTATTAATATCAATGTCGCCTGTTATACATTGAGAAAAAAGGTTAAAACTGCAAAAGATATACTGACTGAGAAATTTCATCTGTTTGGGTTCCCCAGTTCCCACGACCAGACCCTTCACGTTTGAATTCATTTCTGCGCATAGAAAAATCCCGGTTGAAAGCGTAAATACGAAAAACATTTCAGAGGTATAACTGAAAACGTATCGAAATGAACTATCAAAAATATATTCACCCGCGTCCAGTCCCACTGCGGCGTTCAAACACCCTACGAGGACGTTCATCACCACCTTCACCATTACTGAAACCGCCAGGTCGGTCTCCACGGTAAGGACCACGAGCTGCACCATAACCACGTCTTTCAGAGTACTTAGCATCTCCATCTTCAGGAGCACTCTGACCAGCTGGGACTGCACTGTTGCTAAATGAGTACTCATCGTTAGCAGAGTCACGCCTATATCCACCCCCGGCATCACCAGGCCCACCACGGCCACGTCCATAACCACGTCCACGCCCACCTCCACGCCCTCCCCCACGAGCAGCTTCATTCTTAGCCTCCCTCACTGCAACCCAAGAGAGCATATATTTTTTTAGCATAGTACACCTTCCAAGAAGCATGAGGTCACAAAACATCAATAATTGAACAAACTAAAAAGGAAATGCAATGTCATAATTTAGCTGCTTGGATATCCAATGCAACACAATAACACTTGTAAGAAATAATATAAAACAGGGGCCAACACAAACCAATATCATAAAATAGAAGTTCTTAAGATGCATAAGAACCAAAAAAAAAAAACAGAGAAACAGGAGCATATTAAGAAACTCAGCCCCTTAGATGTTCATAAAGAGTTGCGATCATATTCGCAAATCATTACAGGTCTGTAGGCTCATCACTGTTGCTCAATATACTCAAATTTATTGATTAAATAAATACAGCATGAACAGATAATCAAACATATAATTTAATAAATTAAATAGGATTTATTGAAATTTAAAAAAAAAAATCAATAAAGCTTAAACCACAATTACAATAAAATCAAAGTAAAAGAAAAATTGAAGAAAGGTTACCAGCCTGAGCTGGAGGGAGAGGCTTGGTGGGAAGCTTAGCGGGCTTAGTCAGAGCCGCGTCCTGCAGCTTGGATTGAGCCGGCGGCTGAGGCTTAGAAGCGGGGAGCTTAGCAACAAGCTGCGATGGGTCCTCGTTATCATCATCCCCCAACAAATCGAAAGGGTTCATGGTCGCCATTTGTTGTTAATTTTATTTTACTCAACAAAAACCCACTCACCAAAGTAAGAAAATCTGAAAAGGGCGACCAATCAAAACCCTAGCTTTACAAAACTAACTCCATGGATGTGTTTTGTTCACAGAGAAAGAGAGAGAAACCCTAGCCGCCGCAACACGAGAGAGATAGAGAGAGAGAGGGAGAGGAGGTCGCTCAATTTATTGCACTGTGTGCGACAGATATATGAATGATTCTTTCTTTATTTTTATTTTTATTTTTATTTTTATTATTTTTTAGTATGCTATTATATAAAACATATCATATAATCTATATTAAAAATAATATTGGGAAAAAGGAAACCGATTGTTAGGATTGAGAGTGATAATGTATCAAAATATTTATATTTATGTGGCTTAATTGACGGTTATAATCTAATGACAATACTGAATCATTTCATTATAAAATCTAATTCAAAATAACAATTATAGGTTACCAAATAAATCAAAAAAATTAAATCATTTCATTATAGAATCCATTTGAAAATTACCAAACAAATAAAAAAAACATAATAATTTCATTATAAAATCTCTCTGAAAATGTCAAAATTATGTAATATATATTACCGCAGACACAAATAATATTTAATATATATATATCATGAACCACAACGAACTTACGTCCATCTATTAATACACACATTCTTCTCATTTGTATCAATATTTTTCATCTTCTTATTATTATTTTAAGTAAATTTGATGTATTTCTAAAGAAAGAAGAGAACCCAAACCTTTTTATTGTATATATAGAAAAATAAAATTCGAAAGTTGCTAGAATTAGATCAGAAGATTACGAGAATAAAGTCAATAAATTAATAAAATCAAGTCTAAAAATTAATAATTATATGAGTTCTACGTATACTTATTAGTCCATGACATCATATGAAATGGAACTCAAGACCTATTTATAGAATAATATAAATATATATATTTTTTATGTATTATGTAATTTTAATATTTTTTTATAATGTTTAATTAATTAATATTATTCATGATGTAAATCAATTATGGGGTTGAACTGGAATGGCTCATTCGATAAAACCAATAATTTATTAAATTATTTTCATCACTCATTTAATCACCGGTTCGATTTTAAATTTTTTGTTTAATTCTGATTTTTTAACTGTTGACAATGACTTATTTAATTGAATATTTTCATTCACTAACTTAACTTTTATGGTAGCCAGCTGGGGACTGATAGCTTCAAAGTTGTGGCCTAATATTTTCATTTTCATTTACTTAAAATGAAACTTCTTTTTAAATTTTGGTGGAAAAAAAAACTGCTGACTCCATGAAGGCAGCCTTGTAATTCTGATCATATGATATTTACATGCAAAATTAAAGATTCAATGCATATATAGCTGGTCATAGTAAGAATCACAAACCCAGCCACACAATAAACTAAGAACAAATATGATGGGTTAGAATTTTAAATTAATTGATTGTTTCTTGATTAGAATCATCAAAGTCAGTATATGTAAAACCTAATTTTTTTTTTTTTTTTGGAAATTGTTGGAAATTCTGCCGCTAAATCACTTCTTTTAGATTTAAACGGAGTAGGTAAAAATTTCGGCTGTCCCAGGCTCTTATAAGAAATGCATTTCTCAAATTCAAACCCAAGACTTCAATATGAGATCATATATCCTACACCACCAAACTACGTCTCTTGGAGACATGAAAAACCTACTTGTGGAGGATAATTTAAATGGATTATGAAGATACATACACCCCACCAATGAACAGACAGGATTGAAAAATCATCAATATCAATACCTGCAGGAAAAAATTTGAAAATAGAATTCATAAAGTTATATCTCCTGTCAAATTATGATTATGATTAGATAACAGGATGACTTTTGTTTTCGGTCAGTAGTGGTGCCACTTCATATCCATGTGCAGACCCGGTTAAGGTTTCGGTTCCGAATTAGAATCGAATCGGTTGAAATCGGACGATTTCGGTTCTAATCGGTTCGGTTATGGTTCATATCCTAACCGAATCGGTTGGAACCGTTTAGAATCCTAGGATTCTAACCTCCCTTTGGGGAAATCCAAAATTATCCCTAATAACAGTAATAAAACGACTAATTTTAACGGCATTTTAGGTATCACAAAATATTTTCTAAAAATGTATAAATATGAGTTATTTTCAATTTTCAACACACCAATTTCTCAATTCTTAATTCTCTCAATTCCTATAATTTTTTCATTCCCAATTCTCGAATTTTTTAATTTCTTAAACAACAAATTACAAGCTCATTTGAGAACACAATGTCAAATATGCCAACTCAAGAGAGTGGGCCTACTATCGGTTCACGGAAAAGAGAAGTTAAGTCTCATTCATCGGATGTTTTCAAAATTCATTTTCATTTAGACGATACTGATGAAGGTTCAAGAGCAGTATGCAACCATTGTTTGGTTTTTTTACAAATTTTCTGGTGGATACGGCAATATGATCAAGCACCTGGAAAGACATCATGCGGCTGAATTTGGACTTGATACGACGCAAACTCAAATGGCCAGGTACACATCATCTAGTAGAGGTACGAGTGCTTTAGATTTATTTAAATATTCTGATGCTAAAAATAGAGAAGAATTTGCTAAATTAACTTGTATGACACATCTTTCTTTAAGTTTTAGTGAAAAAATTACTTTTACTATTACGTTCAAAATGCTTTAAATCCTGCTGGATGTAGAACGATTAGAAATACAACAAAATATTAAAATTTTAAATTATACAAAGATGATAAAATTATTTTAAATGAAACATTTAGAGATATTAAATGACATCTATTTATTTGTTCTGATATTTGGAGTGACCATTGGTGAACACACTCATACATGGGTGTGACTTGTCATTGGATTGATGCATCATGGAACATGCAAAAACGACTTATTGCATTTAGAGTTTTTGATGAACAACATACTGCACAGAATATTTATAGAATAATGAAAGTAATTTTTGATGAATATGGTTTTATTAGGTAAAATTTTAACAGTTGGATTTGATAATGCATATGCAAATACTGGATCAATCAATGATTTAATAAAAATATGCGAACCAAATCTGGGGGGTCATTTTTCATTTTCGTTGCATATGTCATGTCCTTAATTTATGTGTTCAAGATGATTTGGAAAAATTATCACCTTTCATTGATCCTATTAAGAAGACATTTAATTATATTTGATAATATTCTCAAGTTATGAGTGAATGTGCCAAGTTTTGTAAATTTAATGATATTAAACCGATAAAATTTTCACGGGATGTTCCAACACGTTTGAATTCAACTTATTTTCTTTTATGTCAAACTTTGCAATACAAAGATGTATTATGTAGTTTTTTTCCTCAACATGTTCAACATATCACATTTTTTCCTAGTCAATGAGAAATTTGTGATAAAAATTTAGAGATTTTAAAAGTTTTTAATGATGCTACAAAATTTTTTTATCGGAGTTTATTATCCTACAACACATTTATTTATTCTTGAAAGTTTGAATATTGTTGGTACTCTCGATGAGCATGTTGATTTCGTGATCCTAATGATATTATTTTGTTTGAAGCTATTAATGTTATGAAACAAAAATGGTTGCATTATTTTAGAAACATTCATTTACTTTATCTTATTTCTGCTATTTTTGATCCTAGATTTAAGTTAGAAGGTTTGAATAGTGCTTTACCTCCTTACTATGGATATTTAAGAATATTAGATGAAATTGATATTACAAAAATAATAGCTAAAATAAAAATTAATTTAATAGAGTTATTTAATGATTATGTTAGAAGATATAACTTGCAATCAGTAGGACAATCTAGTTGTAACGAAACGACCGTAATGCAATCAAGACTTAGCGCAGGTGATCGTTGGTTATTACAACGAAATAAAAAACATAGGGACAACACGACTAATAACCCGAAATTAGATAATTATTTATCTACAAATTTTGAGTTTTCAACTGAATGTTAGTTAGTAAAAATTTTCAAATCCTTGAATGGTGGAACCGACATCAAAATGTATATCATGTATTATCAATTATTGCTAAAGAGATATTGGCAGCACCCGTTGCGGTTGAGCAAGCCTTTAGCATGAGAGGCAATATATTGAAAGTTAGACTGTCTTAATTACATCCAAGCACTCTAGAAGCAACAACATGTGTGGATGATTAGACCCGAGCTGATCTAAGGTAACAAGAAGATGCCCCTGATGAATTTGAAGACTTGTTCGATAATGCATTTGCAAGTGCAAGCGGAACTGGAGCTGAAGGAACAATATGCCCTGATGATGATTGATAATTAAATAATTGTGAAATTAAAATGAGGGAATATCTTTAAAATGTAATGGAACTACGTGAGCTTTGATTCCTCTTTCCCCTGGAGGATACGTAGACAACTTAAGTTTTTAAAAATTTAAGTTTAAGCTCTTTAATTAAATATTTTATTTTTTTATTTTTTAGATAAGAATTTTATTTTTAATTTAATGTAATTATGTAATGTAAGTTTATTATATAAATTCAAATTCATAAAATCTCAATTTTTTATTTTCAATAAAGCAAAAAAAAAAAAAAAAACGAAGTGAACCGGAATCAAAACCAGAATCGAGCGGTTTGGTTCTGGGAACTGTCCGGTTCGGAACCAAAATCGCTGGCCGAGTCTACCCATGTGGACAAATGGAATAAGCTTTAAACAACTTTCCATAATTTTAAATTTGTTTATTTAATTTTGTACTTAATAAAATATAATAAAAATATCAACTCAAAATTTAAGAAATTGAGTTTTTTAAAAAAAAATTTGAAAAAAATAATAAACAACACTTGAATTGGTGATAACTTTTCAAAGTCCGGCTTATTTACCCACACATAGCCGCCCAAGGAAAAAAATTATTTTTATTTTTTATAACTAAATTACTATTAATTGATATATGTACTTTTAAAATTTTAAAACTTCAAAATATCAAATCTTAAAGCAAAATATGTTTGTTTTTATTAATTTTCTTAGCTAATAGTTTAAATCAGTCTACCAATAATTCAGTTAGAGGAATCCTAAAATTTCATTCAAAATTAGAACTCATCGGTCATAAATTATTGATCGAAATAGTATCGGTTGGTAAAATTACCGACTGATTGTATTTCAAACGGTAAATCTACCGATCAAATGAAAAAATAAATAGATTTTACCGATTAAAATACAGTCGGTAAACTGATTTTTTACATATCATAAGTGAGCCCCACACCTAGACCTTAATACCACTTAAGGGTAGGCCCAAACTAAACTCACATAATCTTGAACCATTGACTTAAAAAATGAAAGTGTAGCATAATTGCCACTAAGTTATGACATGTTTCTTGTTAAAATATGTAAGTAATATATATAATAATTTGGTATGCCTATCTAATTAGTTATTTACTAGGCTTCCCCAGAATAATTTCTTTCATTTTTTGTTCCATTTTCTTCTTGTCCAGTTTCGATTTTCAGTATTTTGTTTGATTTTATTTCTAGTTGCATTTCCAGCCATTCCCTGGATCTCCATCAGTAAAACAAACTTCTTAACATGGGATTTGGGATATGTGATCCCCTTATAAACATCCATCGAGGGGAATCTTCTTGGAAATTACATTTCCATAATTTCCTTTGAAAAATTTGATGCCGCCTGTATGTCTTGATTACCCCATTGGCTCGTCTTTCCTCCCAGTTCCTCAGCTCCTTTCGAAACCAACCCCTCATCAGGTTCTTGGAACTGTCATGCTCGCACCCGCGGGATTCCCTGCGTTTCCACTCTGACCATGATACCTTTCGTGACTGGTAGTTTCATACCTTGCCCCTAGGCGTCGCTCCATGCCACTATCTGTGAAACACAGGTTGTTATTGGAGGATTCTAGAGTTTATCATCCTTCATAATCTTCCCAAAATTCCCCCGCTGGCGTGGCTCCGACAATAACTACCGATCTCATCCAATGAGCACCCCTCTTTTCATTTTCATCGTCCCCATATACTCCGGCGATCATATTTCCTCTTGCTATCTCATCTTTTCTTTGACTTGAGCCTGCTTCTCATCTTTCTCCATTTTTTTCCAATATTTCCAACTTTTCCATCATGACCTTCATGAAGGCTTGAGTTGATTCTCTCTCATTCTGTGCCTCTTTCATTTCATTCCGTATGGTTTCTTCCATCTAATCCATCCATTCCGTTGTTGAAGCCTCCGAAGATCTGTGGTTCACTTCTCTTGCCATCTTCTTAGTGTTTTTGCTGCTTTTAGTACTGGTCCCCACAGATGGCGCCAACTGTCGACAACTGTTTTTTATTCCAGGGGTAAATCGAAAAAACACATTCCTCGAACAAACCTTCCTCAATTGTGAATTTGTTTGATTTATTAGGAACCAAATGCAGACTTGGCAAAGAATAAAATACAAACAGATAAACAAAGGATTTAATGTGGTTCGGCAAAATGGATCCAATCTATATTCACAGGAACAAAGGTAAATAAAGCTTTTATTACTAGCTTGGGTCTGATCTACCTCTTTTGTTTTTTCTAGCTCGGGGTTCTTTTCTCTCTATCATAAGTTGCAAGTATTTTTAAATAAAATTGTTCAACCCTCCTTAATGAACTCTCAACCCTTTACATACTAAATCTAATTACATTGTTACGCTATTTTTGTGACGTCAGTCACGTGGCTAAGCCATTATTGCCTATGTTATATTCCTCAATTACCCTACGAATCGTAGCTTAGCCGCCTGACATATACAATTTTCCATCTGAATCTCATTAAATCATGCTACTTTTGGTAACTGCTACATGCTATGCCACAATGCCAGCATGTATTCTAACCACTTGTTGGGGTTGGAGCTCGGAGTGCCAATGCAGATCGTATTTATGAATACAAATAATTTTTTTTTTCATAATATTACTTATTTAATGGTAGCACCTCTTGGCTTTTATATACACATTCAATCTAATTACGATTTGATTGAAACTAAATATGGTTTAGTGATATGTATATGTTAGACAAAGACTCGATAATATATTATATGGTGCACAGTTACAAAGTAGTTTGTAATTGACATTGGGAGGTGTGATTAATAGAAGTATATTATCAAATAAAGTTCCTGGTGAAGATTTACTAACACAGGTCGATTAGTAAAATCCGCTGAGACCAGTACATGTCGTATATCGAGACTTGGTATGATGGTTTATCCCAATGAACCATGAGTCTTGGGAGACTCGTATAGACGTATATGTGTTTATTTGATAAACACTGAAAGACTCACCGAAGATTTCCTAATAGATGATACACCAACGTCAATATGAATCTTCTCGAGTTGAGTAGCATAGTGGTCATTCGACTTGAGATACCACTGTGGATATATGAGATATCCTCCACACTTTTATGGTAGTTATGTCACCGATCTATTTAGATCAGACTTCTGTCTGTTCGTTGGGTGTGGGCTGATGCTTATGATATCTTGTGAGTATCAGATAGAATCCGTCAGTCTTGTGTACAGGACATATGTATCTTGTACGTATCTGCGATCTAGTAAATCTATGATCGTGGTACACTTCGAAAGTGAGTTCCGAGTGTTAGTTAGAGATCGTAATTTTAAAAAATTGACTATATTATACTTTAGGGATTTGACGTTCTTATTTATATCTCCGGTATAATATTGATAGCCAGTTATTTAGGGATTATACGTATGCAATGACCTCGACTTGCATAGTTTAGCGAGATTATCTATGGTCGTTATAATTTACGAGTGGGTGAATTATGGACACGAAATGGGATTCCATGACAGATAAACCTAAACTTAGAGAGTCTCACAATATGAAGTGTACTCGTTGAGCACTTGGGAAACACATTATGAATAATACAAATTATTCATAGTACTTCACCGGATTAACTGAGTTAATTCGAATCGTTTAATCGGTTAAACGAAAATACATGCATTAGGGGCATTTCGGTCAATTAATAATTAATGTGTATTTGTATTTGATACAAAATTTGATTTGATACATATTAATTAATTTTCAAATGAGACTTTGACACATGCCATTAATATATGCATTTGTTATTTAATGTAAATAAAAATACATATATAATAATAATTATATTAATTAATTATTTAGATATTAATTGTTATGGAAAATGTTTAATTATTATTGGTTATTTGTGGCATGTTTCAATTAAGTTTAAGATGTGCAAATTTGATTTGCTAACATAAAGCTTGATTTTATTTAATTGAATTAAATTAGAAATTGACCAAATTAACCCTCCAAAGTCGGCAATGGTAATTTTTAAAGAGAAATTTTTTTCTTTTCTTTGGTTTGGCTTACCATGGCCGAATTTATCTTCCAAAACTCTCCAAAATTTGCTTGATGATTCAAGAAGGAAAAATGAAGAAAATCAAGAAAATAGCTTAAGGAATTATGAGAACTAAAGGTAATTCTTTATATCCCTAAGCTTGGAAAGCATGTTTCTTGTTCTTGAGAATCTAGAGAGATTCTAGGGTTTCTCCTTTTCTATGAATTTGGGTGTTTTTGATTTGAAAGATGAAATAGAAAGTTTGATGCATGTGTGAAGTAGAATTGAATGATATTATTGTAATATTTATTCAATTTGATCATTTGATGATATATTGTCATTCTAGAGTGTTATGACCACTCTTTAATGCCTATAATTGTTCTTGGGTGCTTCATTAATGGTGGTTTGGATTGGTGTTGTGATTAATGTTAAGAAAATTAGATTAAAGCATGAAATAATGATATTTTTTGGTTTCTGGCTCAGATCCGGAAACTTTGGTTTATGGTGATAAAAATTATATGATATAAATGTATTGGATGCATTTTAGGTATTGGAACAATTTCCAGAAATTATTTCGGAGTTGAAATAAGTGAAAACGGTGAAAAACGGCATTATCGGGTAACATTTGAGCCAACCTGGTGACGGCTGCCCAAATAATAAATTGATCACTGTTTGGGCAGCTCATGAACTGCACTAGTACTGTTGGGGCTGACCTGGGCAGCCCTCATGTGCATAGGGTGGTCGGTTCGGTCAAAAACATATTTTATACCATTTTGCGGAAAAATATTTTCGTAAAAATTTCGCGATGTTTCTTAACTATTTATGTCGTTATTTGATATCGAATAAATATGTTTAAGTGAAATATAAATGAATTATTCATATTGGATATTGAATAATTTATTCGGTAATTTAAAAAATTTTAAAATTACGCTTTCACCCGAACCGCGAGCTTCCGCTGCGCCCGTGCCAAAACCCAACAAAAATGATATCAGAGCAGATCTGATCCTTCATCCATTAAATTTTTCATGCTTGATATATGATATATAATCCAATTCGATGTTTGCACATGCATGTAATTTACATATTTATTGACTTTTCGGTTCTACGCTAACGGGAAATGTAATAGAAATTTAATGGTTAAGTTAAGTTATGTTTTCTAAGGTAGAATCGAACTGTTTAGAAATTGATCTATATTTTATTCTGTATTTGATGTAGAGCAAAGCTTTATTGAGGAATATCCCCACTTAAATAAGGCAATAAAGTGGTATGTATTGGATGCATGTTTCTTGGTCCTTCTTGTTAAAACAGTTTATAGGTATCTTTCAATAGCTGCATCCAAGAAAGTGCCAAAGCAGTGAGGGTGTAGTTGATAGAATTTTATCGATGTCGGATGTATATTGATACTAGACAAATTCATGTGAAAGTGGAAATCCTGAACGTACTAAAGCTGTCATTGTTGGGGTTTTGGGCAAAATACCCGAGTTACGCAGCGGAATGCGGGAAAATCAAATTTTCCCATTTCTTTAATTTTCTTGGGTAATTAAAATAAACCTATTTATTTTAATCACTAAATACTCAAAAATAGAAATTTTTAACTCGGAAATCATAATTTAAGTAAATTACCATAAGACCATAAAACTTTCCATTTTCATCATTTTAGTCCTAAGTTGTTCAAAACAAGCTTAGGTGATTTCCAATCACAACAAAAATGATTTGCACATCAAATATACATTAAAAATAGAAATCTGTATTTTTCAATAATTACGGAAATGCCCATAAACTTTACATTTTGATCATTTTAGTCTTAATTTATCAAATACATAATTAGGTGATTCCCAATCACTACAAAAATGATTTATACATGTCATACATGTCAAAATATAAATTAAAATTCAAGAAAACAAATTTTCCAAAATTACCGAATAGGTCCCTCAACTTTCCAAAAATTATACTTTAGTCCAAATTGGTTCAAAATCATTCAAGATCAAGTCCAATAGATACCAAAATTAATATTCATCATATATAAATCATTAATTAACACATATACAAAAAGCTCCAAATTTGGAGTGAGTTATGAACTCTAATTTTACAATTTCCACAAATTGACAAATTAGCACCAAATTAATTAAATTCAACACTTTAATTCAATTCTTTCAATACCAAACAAGTCTCACTACCATGAAAAAATTCAAGAATAATTATAGGTTATTTATGAGTGGCTAAGTAACTCTAGAATGGCAACTCACCATCAAATAGTTAAAAAGAATGTTTAAGAAATAATTTCATGCAATCTTAATACATATACATGCTTCCATCTTTCTATCAAGTTCCCAATCATCAAAATACATCCACAAGAAAGTAGAGGAAAATCTAAGCTACACATATTGAAGCCTAGAGTCTTAAAAATATTTTTCATAAAGAAGAAAGTAAGAAAAAACTTACAAAAATCCAAGATTTCCAAGCCTTTTGCTTTCTTTCTTCATTTTTCTCTCAAGCCTTTTTTTTTTTTAAATTTATTTTGATTTAGGGTTCTTAGATTATGAAACACAAAAGAAAAAAATGACTTATATAATGTCCCCAAAAGACTGAAATTATAGGAAAAATAATAGCCATATATTTTCCAATTTTGTTTCAATAAAAAGAAAATGATTTAATAAAAATTTGTGCTGTAAAATAATAAAACAATTTAATATTTATCACAAATTAACCTATTAAATCAAGCCATTTAAAACAAATCAAAATTGGCCATTAAATCCAATCAAAATTGGCCATTTAACTTACTTTATTAAAGTAAAATATATTAAATATTTAATTCATTTACTTATTCAACATTTGAATAATCAAATAATTAAATACAATATCTTAAATATATGTATTATATTTACATTAAATAATCAAAATACATATATTAATTATAAATGTCAAATATAATAACTTGACATTTAATAAATGGTTGAAAGATCTCAAACCATGTATTATCGTTTAACTGTTAAACAACTTATAAATAATTAGTATTATTTATAAATATTACCCTAGTACTCTACGAGTGTGTTTCATTAGTGAGACTCTCTAGATTCAGGCATATCCATCACGGAATCCAATTTCGTGTTCATAATCTACCCACCCGTAAATTATGACGACCACAGATAAACTCGCTGAATCAGAAAGGTCGAGGTTATCGCATATGTATAATCCCTCCGTCACAGATATCCGGATTATCCCAGAGATATAGATAATAACATCAAATCTCTATAGGTATAATCTCATCGACGATTCTATTAGTAATCTCTCATAACACTTAGAACTTATTTCTAAAGTGTACCATGGGCATATGGATTTAACAGATTGCTAATTGCACATTGAATACCTATGTTCTGTACACAGAACTGACGGATCCTATCTTGATACGCACAAGATATCACGAGGATTAGTCCACACCCAATGAACATGCAGAGGTCTGATCTAAATAGATCGGTGACGTGACTGCCATCAAAGTGTGGATGATACCTCATACATCCACAATGGTATCTCAAGTCGAAGGACCACTATGCTCACTTGATCCGAGAAGATTCCTATTGATATTGATGTACCATCTATTAGGAAATCTTCGATGAGTCGTTCATTGTTTATCCACTATAAACACCTACACGTCTATACGAGTCTTCCCAGATTCATGGTTCATTGGGATAGACCATCAGACCAAGTCTCGATATATGACGTGTACTGGTCTCAGCGGATTTAACTAACCAACCCGTGTTAATAAATCTTGACCAGGAACTTTATTTGACAATATACTTCTAGTAGTGTCACTTCCCAATATCAATTACAAATTACTTTGTAACCGCGCACTACAAAATATATTATCAGGTCTTTGTCTAATATATACATATCACCAAATCATATTTAGTTTTAATCTAATCGTAATTAGATCGAATATGTATATAAAAGCAAGAAGTATTACCACATATAAATAATATTATGGAAAAATGAATTGTTCGTATTCATGAATCAGACATGAATACGATCCGGATTGGCACTCTGAGCACCAACCCTAACAGTCAGGACTACATCGGTAACTTGAGTTTATCATTGGCAAGTGAAGCCTTGATACGCCTCCCTGTGAATGTGCCAAAGTTGTCTTAACGAGAAACGGTTAGGACCAAAATCATGAGTCACAGTGAGTGTGATTGACAATGGGTTGTCAACCTAATGAATATATGTAGGCGAGATCGTGCCAAAACTTTGAGTCAAAATATCTTCATGGGATTCACTTCTCACTATGGAGTTCGATTTAATTATTGAATTTTCGTTTTCCGTTTGGGATTACGATATTACATAAAGTAGTGGGAGACATTGCTGGGTTAAAAATCCATAACTAAAGTAGTGTGTAATATTATGGAAATTACAGTTTGTGTTTTTTCCTTATTCTATATTGTTAATAAAATTTAAACTTCTAATCCATTACATGCATATTATTTGAATATGTTTTCTGACCTCACTTATGGTTGCGTATTTCTAGAATATGTTCTAAAATATTAGTAGACTTGGATATTGTTAGATTAGTCAAAACCATCAAGAATTGTTGTTCCGTTTTTCTTGAAAATCAAGATGGTTAGTGACTTAGTTGCTAAGTCACGATAGATAATCTAAATACATATCTGTTTAAGGATATAATTGTCTAGAGAGAATATTTTCTTGTGTAATAAGAATTGAAGAGAATTAGTTCATGTCTCGAGATTCTTGACTGACATTAAGAAAACTCCATTAGGTATTTGTTTATCTTATAATGACGTTTCTTGGCTTTAGTGACTTTTATAAGTCACGTGTTTGGCACAGTTTGCTAATCAATTATTTGCAATTGTTGTGAATAATTGAAGGTAAATTATTAAGCTAAAGAAAGTAGATGTGTATAGTTGTGTATAGAGAATATCGATTCTCACAATACGACAACTGAAGGTATTGGATACTAGATCTCTCATCTAGTTATTTAAAATAATGTTTAATGATTGTTTTGATATTTGATATCAGAACTTGTGACTATTGGATAATTACTTGTTCTATATAAACAGTTGTTACATATTTTAATATGACTAGTAGTGTTATTGATAAGAGATAAACATGAAGAAAAATATTCGGTTAACTAAATAACTTAGAACAGTGCTTTATGAGATTTTATCACATAAGCATTAGATGATTATCACGTATGGTAAAGGATGGTCTGATACAAGATCACACCACATATCCTTATCAATTTAATGAATATTATATCCAAGATGTGATTAAATCTCATTTAACCAATGATCGTCAGTGGACTACAGATTTATTAAACTAATACATTGGATATATGTAGTTTAATGAATTATAAATTGATTTGGATAGTTTTCTTTACTTCATAACTTAGTTAATGAGTTGTCACGACATAGTTACGTGTTTCTAAAAGAATATATATTGAACGTCTTGAATGGTTCGAGAACTTTCAATATGTTTCTAATGAAATATAGATAGAATATTTTGAATGGTTCCAAGATATTCTATTTGAAGTGTTGAAAACTATATCCTTAAAATTTATCGTGAGTCTTTGAATTGTTCAAGGATGTTTGATATGATCAAACATATGAATTTATGACAATTAGTTCTAAAGTTATTTAATGAATGTGATTCTTACTCAATATTATTCTTCTAAAATTCCATCGTGATGAAATTGATCAGTGGGAGAAATCGAATCTTATATGATCTGATTTGTTTGATTTTGAGTGTTACGAATTAGTTTTCAATACTCTTGGGGATATGCTCCATTAACACTAATTCATCTTTTTTAATTAAGGTTCCATTAGTTTCTATAGTTATGTATATGATATGTATAAGTAGAAAATTCGAATCTTAAAAAGTTTGAGATTTGAATATTTCTTTTGTATAATGGTTATATAATTGAAAGTACTTGCACCTCGAAGGTACAAGTAAAAATTTATCATTTATTCTATTTAATATAATATTGTATTCTATTTGATAAAATATATTTTCTACGATCCCGAGTAATAAAATTATTTTATAACTTGGTGTGTAACATCAGATGTTAATAATTGAAGAAAAGACTTGACTTATTGAAGTTAAATGTGAGAATGATAAGCTATAAATGGAACTACATAATTAATAAGATGAAATGACCTTAAGATATCTTTCGTATAAGTCCAATAGGATGTCAGAATCATTTACAAAGTATTTCATTCTTAATATTCTATTATTTTCTTATCTCGAAGAAAATTATCCTATAACTTATAATGGGAGCGATATTTGATATCGAGTTCGGAAATTACCATTGAACCATAAATCTAAGATTGTTCATAGCTTACGATCAAGTTTTGAACTTGATTAAGCTTTCATTATGAATAGTTCATAAAATATGCTAATGGTTTGGACAGCAAAAGCAAAATGATTTTGTTAAAGGTTTGACCTTTATGGTATGACAGTGAGAAAGGTTATACTCAGCAATCTATTGTAGATTCTGAGAAAACCTGTCTCTAGTCACACTATTTAAACAATTAAGGATCTGTTGATTAATGTTGATATTGAACTATGTATTTTGGCTAAAGAATGCAAAGCGGCGTTCCTGAATGATTTCTTCGAATAAGAAATCCATTGTGGTTTCTTTGTTTGAAGAGTTCATTCTAGAATGGCCCTAGAGTTTTTATTCTGCTAAGATCACAGTTTGATATACTAGCTTATAGAGTCTATTGTAGACTCAGATAAGCTTTCTAGAATTCTGTGTTTTCTAATTTTGATAACAGTCAGATTTTCTGATTATGTCAAAGCATAGAGAATATATATATGTGATAATAGGGTTAGTGGGAGCATACAAATTTCTTTCTAGTGTTATATATCCTAACGACATTATCATTATTAATGTAATAATGAAATATTTGTGAGATAAAAGGTTTACCCAAGTCTTATTTTCTCCGTGAATGCAGTGGGAGTAATCTATGTTATATTTGATATAAAGTTTCATATATGATATAAAACTAAGATACTTGTGAGATACTCCCATTAGTCGTGCATTAACTATGATCTAATAAAAGACATATCAAAACTATTTGTATGATAGTTAGTATAACTGTTTAATAGTTAGTGTGTCTTTTATATATAATATTCATCTTTCGTAAAAGATGGTTCATTTGTCGAAAGATAAAATTGATTAAAATGTCTAGTCAATCTTATGCATCATAGGATGATGACATATTGAATACTATATTATGTGCGATTAAAGATATCAATTTAATCGTCATTGTTACGAACTATTTTGATATGTTGTAGTGACCGGCGTAAACCACACGTATAACGCAAGCGCACGTATCGTTCAAGTAGTATAATAATATCGATCCCACGAGGACTTAATTCCTACTGTTGTTATTAATTGTTGAATCTATTTATATACAAATATCTAATTAAAGGGAGAATAGATTGATTGCTTGATTGATTTGGTTGATTGAAGATTTTACAAAATAAATAAATAAAAAGATAAAAGAAAATACTAAGGAAAATAAAAGATAAAAAGATATAAGGTTGTGAATTCTTTTAATATCATTTAAAAGATGAAGTGATTATTTTATGTTTGTGTAATAAATCAGTTTACTAACCTGGAACACTAAATTATGTAAAAGCCTCTTCCGATGGTCAACTACAAATACCCAGTATAACCCAATTGAACCATATTCCTATGTCAACCACATTACCTGGATTCATTAAGTCTAAGTTCCAATTATGATTACCCCCGCCCGACAGGTATATTCCTATCCTGTAAGGAAATCTATTAAAGGGTTATCTATCCTCAAGGAAGATCGTGGGCTATTAAGTCTAAGGCTGAAACCTAAAATCCCTATGTCTAGTTCATTTTAGATTTACCATATCAATCTTATTGGTGATCAGACAACAAGAAGCATTAAGCTTAAGACTTAATAAATAAACCTGTAAATTACCCAACTATAAAATAATCCCTTATAAACCGGTGATATTAAAAGTCGTCACAACCTCTAATTAACTAACACATAATTAGGACTAGTAAAAACATAAAAGACATAAAGTAAAAATGTTGAAAAGTAAAATAAAATAAAATGCTAAGGTAAAAGGAATTACTTTTACTACTACTAATTTAGATATCTCCCATAAAATAATATATAAACTTGTGATAATATTACCAACCGACCATTCTGGCGGTATCCTGATTAAGTCAAATTAAGTCCAACCAGCCATTAAGGCGGAACCAAAAATAAATTTACCAACCGACCAGTCTGGCGGTATCCGTGATTAGTCAGGTTTAAACCAGATTAAAATTAAATTACCAACCGACCAATATAGCGGTATTCCTTATTAAGTCAATATTTTAAATAATGAATATATTATTTTTAAGGGAGATTAATCTAAATAGCAATAGTAGAAGAATTACCTTCACCCTAGCTGAAAAAGTTACTTCAACATGGTGAATAGTAAAAAGTGTAAAAAGTAAAAAGTAAAAAGTAAAAATTAAATTACTATTAATACAAAAAGTAATTAAAACAAATTACAAAACTAAAATTAAAAGTAAAAAATAAAAATTCTAGAGAGAGAAACTCTCTCTAGAGAGAGAAATCAAGAGAGAGAAAGGTGTATTGAAATATGAGATTTCGCGCTGAATTTATAGGAAAAGTTTTTCACTGTTCCAGAACTGTACCCGCGTCGCGACGCCAAGTCACTCCGCGTCGCGACGCGGAATTTGTCGACGTGGCACAATGATACGGCGACACGTAGCAAGGCGGCTGACTGTACAACTGACACGTGTCAAGGCGGCTAATTCTCAATTATTGTGATGACGTCATGCTGACGTCATGCTGACGCGGAGGCGACGTGGCGATGACGTGGCACTGACGTGGCGTGGCGGCTGACTGTACAACTGTCGGCACAATGGGATGGCGACACGTGGCGACACGTGTCAAATTCTGATTGGCTGAGGCTGACGTGGCATGTTGACTCGGTTGACTTGCTGACGTGTCTGATGACGTGGCTTGACACGTGGCAAGGTTGACTCGTTGACCGATGACATGGCTGATGACGAGGCGACACGTGTCATGTCAGAGTGTCGGCAGCATATGATGTTGACACGTGGCACGGCGCACGTTAGCAGATCGGATGTGATGGTGACACGTGGCACGGCGCATTTTAGCAAAGTCAAACTTTTCAAATTGTTGACCCGTTGACCATGGCGCATTTTAGCAGAACCGGTACACGCTGGGCGTCGCGGCGCGCAGTGCTCCAGCGTCGCGACGCGCAGAAGACCAAAATATCCCTGTTGACGCATTTTGTGTCCGGTTTTTTTCCCCAAATTGCCTCCAGTGCTGTCCAAACTTTATTTATCTGCAAAATAACAATAAAACACATCAAAACGTTCATCAAACCCGAGAAACTATACAAAATATTAGATTAAATGAGTGGGAAATAGTGATATAAATATCACTCATCATGTAGACTATAGGATGTGTCTTGAAACATGTTATTTGTTAATTTTGAGATATTAAGAACGAGTTTCTTATTCATGGAGAATATAATCCGCAACCATTATGATCAAATTAGTTTTGAGTCTCGTTATGACATTAGATGGTCTATGTCATACAGAGTCAGAAAAGATGCAGTGGGAGTGTCACTGTTGATTCTACTGAATTAGTAGAATTAGTTGTAACTTATGAAGTATTGACTTATGAAGTTGCATAATGACCTTATAGATTAGAAGTTCTGATATTAGTATTGTGTTTGCGATTGTCTACATAGTATTTTGGATTTGATCTATAAATACATAGAAAACTTAATAGCTATAACACAATATTGATATCGCATCTGAATCATATTGATGTAGAACTTGGTTGTATAAAATATAAATGATGATGGTTAAGGGAAACAATTGGGTTTGTTGGACAAACTCAGTTTGTTATAGCGAGCTTACTTGTTGTTGTCTACCTTTTGAGTGCTAGGTGAGCTCTTGAGGGCCATGAGTATATGATACACATTTAGATGTGTATATGATACCGTGGATTGGCACTAGAGCAAGTAGGAGAAATTGTTAGGGTTGATGCTCGAAGTGCCAATCCGGATCGTATTTATGTCTGATTTATGAATACAAACAATTCTTTTTTGCCATAATATTACTTATTTAATGGTCGTACCTCTTGGATTTTATATACATATTCGATCTAATTACGATTAGATTGAAACTAAATATGATTTAGTGATATGTATATATTAGACAAAGACCTGATAATATATTATGTAGTGTGCAGTTACAAAGTAGTTTTTAATTGACATTGAGAGATGTCACTGCTATAATTATATTATCAAATAAAGTTTATGATGAAAATTTACTAACACGGGTTGGTTAGTAAAATCCGCTGAGACTAATAAATGTCGTATATCGAGATTTGGTCCGATGGTTTATCCCAATGAACTATGAGTATTGGGAGACTCGTATAGACGTATAGGTGTTTATTTGATAAACACTAAATGACTCACCAAAGATTTCCTAGTAGCTGATACACCAACGTCAATAGGAATCTTCTCGAGTCGAGTAGCATAATGGTTCATTGACTTGAGATGCCACTGTGGATATATGATATATCCTCCACACTTTGATGGTAGGGACGTCACCGATCTATTTAGATCAGACCTCCGCATATTTGTTGGGTGTAGACTGATGCTCATGATATCCTATGAGTATCAGATAGAATCCGCCAGTCCTATGTACAAGGCATATGTATCATGTATGTATTTGCGATCGAGTAAATCCATGACCATGGTATACTTCGGAAGCGAGTTCCGAGTGTTATTTGGAGATCGTAAATTTAAAAAGTCGACTATATTATACGTTAGGGATTTGATGTTCTTATCTATATCCCTGGTATAATTTTAATAACATGTGATGGAGGGATTATATGTATGCAATGACTTCGACTTGCATAGTTTAGCGAGATTATCTATGGTCGTCATATTTTACGAGTGGGTGAATTATGGACATGAAATTGGATTTCATGACGAATAAACCTAAACTTAGAGAGTCCCACAATATGAAGTGTACTCGTTGAGCACTTGTGCAACTCATTATGAATAATACAAATTATTCATAATACTTCACCGGATTAACTGAGTTAATTCGAATTGTTTAATCGGTTAAACGAAAATACATATATTAGGGGCATTTCGGTCAATTAATGATTAATGTGTATTTGTATTTGATACAAAATTTGATTTGATACATATTAATTAATTGTCAAATGAGACTTTGACATATGCCATTAATATATGTATTTGTTATTTAATGTATATAAAAATACATATATAATAATAATTATATTAATTAATTATTTAGATATTTAAATGTTAAATATTTGAATAATTAAATGATATCCTTTTTCATAATTGTTATGAAAAATGTTTAATTATTATTGGTTATATGTAGCATGTTTTAATTAAGCTTAAGGTGTGCAAATTTGATTTACTAACATAAAGCTTGATTTTTTCAATTGAATTAAATTGGAAATTGACCAAATGAACCCTCCAAAGTCAGCAATGGTAATTTTTAAAGAGAAAAAAATTATTTTATTTTGCTTGGCTTACCATGGCAGAATTTATCTTCCAAAACTCTCCAAAATTTGCTTGATGATTCAAGAAGGAAAAGTGAAGAAAATCAAGAAAATAACTTAAGGAATTAGGAGAATTAAAGGTAATTCTTTATATCCCTAAGCTTGGAAATCATGTTTCTTATTCTTGAGCATCTAGAGAGATTCTAAGGTTTCTTTTTTTTTTTTCTATGAATTTTGGTGTTTTTGATTTGAAAGATGGAATAGAAAGATTGGTGCATGTGTGAAGTAGAATTGAATGATATTATTGTAATATTTATTCAATTTGATCATTTGATGGTATGTTTCCATTCTAGAGTGTTATGACCACTCTTGTAATGCCTAGAATTGTTCTCGGGTGCTTCATTAGTGGTGGCTTAGATTAGTGTTGTGATTAATATGATTAATGTTAAGAAAATTGGATTAAAGCATGAAATAATGATATTTTTGGTTTCTGGATCAGATCTAGAAAATTGGGTTTATGGTGATGAAAATTATGTCATGTAAATGTATTTGATGTATTTTGGATACTTGAACAATTGCTGGAAATTATTTCAGAGTTGAAGTAAGTGAAAACTGCGAAAAACGGCATTACCGGGTGATTTTTGAGCTAACCAGGTGACGGCTGCCCAAACAGTGAATTGGTCATTGTTTGGGCAGCCCATGAACTACCCTAGTACTGTTGGGGCTGACCTGAGCAGCCCTCATGTGCATTGGGTGGTCGGTTCGGTCAAAAATAAGTTTTATGCCATTTTACGGAAAAATATTTTCATAAAAATTTTGATATGTTTCTTAACTATTTTATGTATTTATTTGATATTGAATAAATATTTTTAGGTGAAATATGAATGAATTATTCATATTGGATATTGAATAATTTATTCGGTAATTTAAAAAGTTTTAAAATTACGATTTCACCCGAACCGCGAGCTTCTGCTACGCTTGCTCCAAAACCCCAACACTATTCCCACGCGATATCGCATGCCAGAAGATAAACAAATGGCCTGTTTTTGTCACGTCATACCTTTTGGAAGATATAAATTCCTATGTAGGGCTTACGTCATCTATGCTTAAACGTAACATCCTCATTCCGACCTGACTAATCGGGTCGGGAAACTAAAATAGCTTATGAACTACCAGGTCGGGTCAATAAGCTTTCTCTGGACACCTTCACACCTCAGGTCAGGTCAATAGGTGCAAAATAACCTTAATCTTCTTATCAGGCCAGATGTCTATATCTCTTGGGCCTAGGCCCCTGACTAGGGAAATGGAAATCTCCTCAATACCCTTCTTTATATTCTAGTTTTTCTTGGGTCAAGACAACATCTGTCCCATAGTTCTCGGTATCAATGAGTCTGTGAGTTGATACTGTGAACTGGAATAAAAGTGACGTGGATTGCCCATAGTCCTCGGGTCTAGATCTTGCTATCAAATAAACTACACCCTCCTCAAGTCATATAGTCACGAGGTTCTATCTTGATGACGGTTGCTTCACTGAATGCCTCTCTCAGGCTCTTAAATCGCCCATTGGGAACCGTGTTTCAATCATTGCCTTCTTTAAATGCCCATCAAATCACTTTAGGGCTCACCCGCTTCATCTCCCCAAGACGCCACAAATCGTGTTCCCGTAGCATGCGCGCCAAAACAAATATAATTAGATAGTTGGATGTCGACTGTACAATTGGTCCAATATCCCTTTATTTGAAATTCAACCGATGAAATTCCTACTACTCGTGGCGCTGATCCAAGTAATTTATCTTTAATCAAACAGTCTGTATCTGCCCGAGCCGCCCATATAAATGACCATTGTATGCCACTTCACTTTTTTTTAGCAATTCATCTTCTTTTAAAGAGCTCAAAAACCCCTTATGTTACCTGAAACTTGGTCATTCGTCGTCTTTCTGAACATCTCAGAAATTTCTTCCAAGCCAAACAAGTAAGTTCTTCTCTGAATACACTTCTCTTTACTCTATGTCTCTGTCATTTTATGTTGCTTGAATGTTTTCGCATGCGTTCTGGTTTTCTTGGATTTTTATGATGATTGTGGTATAGGGTGGGCTTCATTATGTGGATATATATATATATATATATATATATATGTTGTTTGTGAACAGGGGTGAGTATGCTCTTTCTGGGTTCGTAAGGTATAAAATGCACGTGTTTCTAGTTCTCTGGATGCAGTTCATCTGTTTGTGCTCAAAAACTTACTATTCCGCCATTGTTAGGGCATTTAGAGCTTTTTTAGGGTTAGTTATTTGGTATGGATGAAGATTGCGACCTTCTTTCTTTTAACAAGCTCTACTGACTGAAAACATGAACTAACATTCTGCCTTGGGTCATACTCTGTCAGGAATTTCAGACACCGAATTCGCATCCCTTACTCCCATCGAGGTCATGATCTCTGCCTCGCCTGTTCACACAATCATCCATATCTCAGGATCCGAGAGTCCCAAGGACCTCAATACGACCCCGACCCTTTCTGAAAAGGAAAATCAGTCTTATCACAGACAGGTACCCTGACCTGAGCCCAGTCACAATCTCCTTGACTATACATATCTAGACATGAAATGAGCCTCCACAATCACTGAGGCCAATTTGGACAACTTGAGGGAGAGATTCGCCATCCCATCAGACATTCGACTAGGAATCATAGCCTAACTTTAACATATGAGCTGGCCGCCCGAGGTGGGTGTAGTGGCATTGTGTTCAATCTTCTTTGACATGGGAATACAACTGCCCATTCAAGGTTACTTCGTGAAGATGCTATCTTCAATGCACTTAGCCCCATGCTAGCTGAACTTGAACAGTTGGAGGATCTTGGCCGGTCTATATGTAATCTGGAATAGTGCTGGGTTGGGAGAGCCATCTTTCACTAAACTGAAGAGGCTGTACCGGCTGTATGCCAACCCCAAAGAATACAATGGTTAGTTATACTTTTCTTCTTATGCCGAGGTTCCACCTCTTATCACTAATCTCTCGATTACCAACAAAAATTTCAAGGATAAATGGTTCTATGCCATAGGCCCCTGGGGGCGGCATCAATTGGTTGAGGGCGAACTTGTTATTGTCCTTGATGTCTTCACGGATGGAGGTTAAGACCCGACTCCCAAGTTCACTTTTACTCACTTCAACAAATTTACCAACTTCTGAAACCTCTACAGCTTGTTAAGGAGATCTCCCCAAGGTTCACCACGAAATTTGGACTAGAATAAGGAGGGCAGCCGAATTCGGAGGTCATTACTGTGGCCTTATCAACTCTTCCGCCCTTGCCGACTCGGGCCTCATCCCAAGTACTCTACCATCCCAGCCAAGGCAGGCTGGTAGGTCCCAACTGACCCACTAACTTATTGTTTGCTTCATTAAATCATTTTCTTCTAGTTTTAATTCTTCTCATAATTTAATTGTTTCTTCCTCCGTAGGAATGTCAAGTTCAAGAACTCCAAAGCAACTCGTCACATAACTTCTGTGGGACGCACAAGGTGGGTCTGGCAGTGCCCGATCCCGAGTGCTTACCCCGATTCTGCCAGAGGCTAGGCAAAAGTCTACGTACCTAGCTGCCACACTGTTCGGGTCCTCTAGGGCCCGCAGACCGCCATGATCCCTGCCTCTTCAGTCCAAGTTTCCACTATCCTCCCGACCATATAAGAAACATCGAACCTAGTCAGGGGAGATAAACCCGAGGATCTTCGAGGAAGCTCTGAGTATAGTATCACCAGCCCAAAAAAGGAAATGCCTTAAAGTTTCCCATCAGCCCGGGGAGTGCCCCTAATCATCGGGGTCAACAATTTCACCGAGGATATGAGGGATAAAGTGGCCCACCTCCTCCCCGCCAGCAACTGCATGGATGAAACTGTGACCCTGGAACAGGCCCGGTCCTACAAGGATTTTTCCATCAATGAGATCATCAATAAGACATATCAGCTTTACGCAGAGGTAACCAAACTTCTTTTTCATAACTGGTTCATTTTTTATTTAACCATATTAAACTCATTTTCTCACTGCTACTGTTGGGCTACATTATAGCCACAAAGAAGGATCTGCTGACAAGTTTTCTGTCCGATGGGGGTTAGGTGAAAAAACTCCAGAATCGCATGACCGAGAGGGAGCAAGAATCATCCCAGCAGCTGGAGATGATCCAAGCTGAGAATCAGAGCCTTAAGTAATCTGATGCCGATGCAAAGGCTGAAGTGGATTCCCTCCGTCGAGCTTCAGCCTTTACAAAGAAAGAGAGGGATAATGAGAAGATTGAGTTGACCCGACTAGGTTAGGAGAATAAATCTTTGAAGTGGTGGCTCAACTTTTGTGAAACAAAACTTTGTGAGAAGTCAGAGTAGCTCAAGAAGGCTTTTGAAAAAATGGGGAGGCTGGAGGCTGAGTAGCTTGGTCTTCTGGAGGCTGCCAAAGCGGCAGTAAAAAATGAAGGGTTGGAAGAATGCGTGGACATATTTTAAATGCTCATACCCGATATGGACTAGGGGAAGGTGCACATCATTATAAGGCTATGCAAGAGGGAGATAACCCATAATAAGACCATAGGCCAAATGTTCGGAGACCCTGACGCCCTACAAGATCCAGAGCTGGTGTCCACAGTGCCTCATGCTCAAGAAGACCTTAGCTCTTCCCAACCTGCCTCGCCGAGTGACGTTGATATGCCTGCCCCAACTGTTGATCCCAATGTCATAGCTGTTGCTACGGAGCTACACGTACATATAGCTGCTATTGCCGAGCCTGATGCCCCGCTCCTTAGTTTTTTACCTTGTTTTGATGTGTTTCATGAGGGTGACCCTGATGGGGCCCTGCGTAAAAACTACTGATCGGCGTAATCACACGCGTATAACGCAAGCGCACGTATCGTTCAAGTAGTATAAAAAGTATCTATCCCACGAGGACTTAAAACATTTTTGTTATCAATTTATGAGGCTAAATGATTACTAGTATCTAACATGTTGTTTGATTGATTGATTTGAAATGACGATGATTCTAAATTTAAAATAAGTAAATAAAATTGCGTGAAAATAGGTTGAGTAAAATCCAAACTTATAAAAACTATCCAGGGTTGTGATTAATTCCAATATTATTTAAAAGATGAAGTGGTTATCTTATAGTTGGGTAATATATTGATTTATTAACCTGGAACACTAAATCATGTAAAAGCCTCTCCCGATGGTCAATTACAAATACCCAGTATAACCCAATTGAACCATATTCCTATGTCAACCACATTATCTGGATTCATTAAGATTAAGTTCCAATTATGGCTACCCCCGCCCAACAGGTATATGCCTATCCTGTAAGGAAATCTATTAAAGGGTTATCTATCCTCAAGGAAGATCGTGAGCTATTGAGTCTGAGGTCTTAAACTTAAAATCCCTATGTCTAGTTCATTTTAAGTTTACCTAATCAGTTTTATTAATGGCCAGTTAATAAAAAAACATTAAGATTAAGACTCAATAAATAAATATTTAAATTACCCAAACTATAATCTAACCCCTTATAAACCGGTTATATTAAAATTCATCACAACCCTAGATACTGACTTAGTTACGACACATAACTAGGGCTAATGAAAACTTAAAAGACATAAAGTAAATGCTGAAAAGTAAATGCGAGAAAGTAAAAGCGGAAAAGTAAATAAAAATAAACTGCCAAGATAAAAGGAATTACTTTTACTAATTACTAACTTAGATATCTCCCTTAGTATAACATAATCACTCGTGAGATTAAAACCAACCGACCATATAGGCGGTACCCTGATTAAGTCAAGTTAAGTCCGACCAGCCATAAAGGCGGTATAATTTGTCCATGAACCTGCCATGTAGGCGGTAAAGAAATTTAAAAACCAACCGACCAATATAGCGGTATCCTTGTTAAGTCAGGATTAATCCGGTTTATAATAAATAGCCAAACGACCAATATAGCGGTATCCTCGTTAAGTCCAATTTTAAAATGGTGAATATGTTGTGTCTAAGGGAGATTAATCTAAGATAGTAATAGTAAAAGAATTACCTTTCACCTCGGCAGAGGGAAGTTACCTCCTCATGGTTGAATAGTAAAACTGTAAAAAGTAAATAGTAAAAATAAATTACTATTACTATTGAAATAGTAAAAGTACTATTATTACAAAAAGAAACTACTATTACTATTACAAAAACTGTAAATAAAAGAAACTAGATAGAAAACTCCCTATTTACATCAGAGGATTCAGAGAGAAAGGTACATTGAAAACTGAAATTTGAAGCTCTATTTATAGGCGCAGGTAAGGGTCCAGCGTCGCGACGCTCAAGCCTTCAGCGTCGTGACGCTGGCTACAGTGACACATGTCGCGCGCTGATTCGTCGGCTCAGATTCTTATCGGCTGAGGTGGCACTATTCATGACGTCATTACTGACGTCATGCTGACGTCACTGTCGACAATTGTCGGCATCGTTGGATTGGCGACACGTGGCACCGGCGCATTTTAGCATCTCCGTTGTGATGATGACACATGGCACGTCGCATGTTAGCAGGTTGACCAATCAGATTTTGACACGTGGCAGACGGCGCACGTTAGCAGGTTCGGCGCAGGCTAGGCGTCGTGACGCGCAAGTGACATAATTTTTCCAGTTGACGCATTTTTGTCTGTTTTGGCCCCAAATTGCCTCCAGTGCTTTCTAAACTTTATTTATCTGCAAAATAACTACACAACACATCAAAACGTTCACAAAACTCAAGAAACTATACAAAATATTAGGTTAAATGAGTGGGAAATAGTGATAGATTTACCACTCATCAACTACCTCTTTAATTTAATGGATGATTTCTGCATGAACACTTCTTTTTTATTTTCTTGCTAAATGCGTATTTGACAGAGTCTCAGGGCCTGATTACTTTCTTAAACTATGAAACTTCTATGGCCTCAGCGATACAAATGCAGCCTCGAGCCATCAAACTACGCTATGGCCTTAGAAGAACAAATGCAGCTCCGAGCCACTAAAATTCTACAGCCTCGACTGTACGAAAGCAGACCCGAGCCATCAAACTACACCATGGCCTCGGCAGAACGAATGCAGCCCCGAGCCATTAAACTTTTACGACCTCGGTGGTACGAAAGTAAACCCGAGCCATCGAACTACACTATGGTCTCAGCGGAACGAATGCAGGGTAGGTTAGTTCACAAGATACATCTAGAATCCCTATCCTCTCGGAACCCAAACCTGATATTGACCTAAAATGGACACCATCCGTAGGGGGAGGAAAATAAAGCCATCTCGAGGCGCCTTTTGAATCTCACGTTTTTGGACTAACAACGGAGATCGTGGGATGTACTGTCGTATATCCCTCTCCCACTCACTATTTTAAAAATTAAGGTTTCTATCTAAAATATCTAATATTTTATTTCAACTAGCGTGGATAAACTTATGGCGGCTAAAACATAATTTACTCTAGTCTGTCATAAGTGAGCTAAATCAATTTTAACTATTAAAATTGTGTCACTAATAGTAGTATCTACTAATATATTTACTCTATTAAACTAATTTAATTAGAGTGGTATAAGTGAGCTACAATATTTTAACTCTTAAAATATTAGGCACTTAAGGGTCTAAAATCATGGAATTCTAAAAGGTCAAAAACAATTAAACATTTTAATAAAATTTTAGTGCGTCGTAAAATCCAATGGTACGTGGAATTGTATCCCGAGTGCAGACCACATTTCCATCCATACGAAATTGGCTATGGAATTTATATCCGGGTTTCCATCCTATATACCAATGGAATTTATTATGCACCAATTAAGCCCAATATATTAGAATTCAAAATTTTAGATAATAAATCCAATTAATCTAATTAATTGATTTCAATGCATATCATTTTATAACTTAAATATTTTAAATTACATAAAATTATAATTTTATGTTTATAATGATAATGCATCTATGACATGTTATGGCAAGTAAAATGCATGAGTGGGCACCCTAAGCTATATGACATGTTATTCAAACAATTCGAAATAAAATACATATAACATAAAAATTATTTTACATTGACCGGGCTCTTATTTTTCCTATACTAATCTAATTAGTACAAAAGATTCACCAAGGCATTCCTTGGCCTTCAAATCCCGCTCCAAAGTGGTGTTGGCTCTCTTTGCGACTTCGGTGCTCCAAATTACAAAAAATTGAAACTTTATATTGAAAATTAAAATTACAATAAATGTAAACAATGGCCTTATGGCCTTACATCCCAAAAGCAAAAACAACTACAAAAATACGAGCCGGAAAAATTACGACCAATGCAAAATCCATTCATCACATGAAATAACAAAACCATTCATCATATAAATATCACAATGTGCCCACTCATCTAAACATGCATATCATATTTATAACTCATATAAATAAATTAAAAACAAAAACTTTAAATGAAAAAGTGAAGGGTTAAGAGCACTTTTCAACCTCGCTCTTGATGCCAATTGTAGGAAACGTTTTCCCTCACACAGCGGAAGCGGTTAGGCCCAATGATCGAACTTGAAATTTTTTTCTGCTTTTCCCTTCCTTTGGCCGAATGATACCGGTGGGTATAATAAAATTTTGCTTCTATTTTACACAAGATTTCAGTCCCGAAATGCCCCCAAAACAGTCCCTGAATAGCCCCCTGAACTGCAGTGAAATAGCGGACTGTTTTGCACCTGTTACACGCGCGAACTGCACTCAAAACAGTCCATAATTTACGTGAACTGCTGTAGGCTTTTAGGTCTGATTTTTCACTCAGAAAATAATCCTAACTCAGCCCTAAAATTACCCCAAAGTGTTTCCCAAAACCCAAATTAAAACCAAACACAAACCGAGCCCCAAAATTGGTGATGTGCGCGCGGTAGTGGGGAACTTACTGCCTTACTACCGTGAGTTACTGGAGAAGGGAAGAAGATATTTCCAACGCCACAAGATCTTCCGAGCAATGTCTCGTTACTTACGGAGGCTAGTGTGACTACACTCACAAATTAATCCCTAAACGTTTTAGAGATTAAATCACACACCGAAATAATTTTCGGGTTCTTCAATTAACTTTCTCAACTCTTGAGAGCATGAAGAAGAGAATGAGCCTAGGATTTTCTAATGTCTTGATCTCAAAAGAAAAATATAAATTTTCTTTTATATTTAGGATAATTTGTTTCATAAAACAAATCAACCACTAGTCTCCTAATCCCTCTAATTTTCAGCCAGGGCAAGGATTTCTTCTTTGATTTTGTTTCCAAAATAAACAAATCCTATTCCTTACACAAGAGGGAATTCGGCCAAGCTAAGGAGTTTTGATTTGATTTTGTTTCCCAAATAAACAAATCATAATCCTTGTCCAATGATGAATTCGACCATGGTGATGAATTTTGATTTGATTTTGTTTCCCAAACAAACAAATCTTATTCCTTATCCAATAAGGAATTCGACCATGGTGATGATTTTTGTTTCCATAATAAATCTTAGCCTTATTAAATTATATCATATAATATCATGTTCTAATTTTAATAATTATCATATAATTATTAATATCTTACATTAACTTTTAATGTATAGTCTCAAGTGTGATGTAATTAATATTATTAATCATATTAATAATATTTATTCTTTGTGAGTATATAATCGGACTGTCCAATTATATTAACTCCGCTTAAGTATATCGAGCTAGCACGGGGACCAAATAGAACTACGGTTCCGAGCTCTAATAATCTAGAAATATTAATTAAGCTCTTAATTAAATATTCCGAATTATTAACTCCAGATTATTCCATTAAAAATCAGAAAGTTGCACTCTCGTTGTCTTAGATGAAATATTAAGCCGAACCAAGTCGGTGTCCACCGATATAGTCATTGCATACGAATTGATCCTTCATGAGTATCCCGTAATTAGATTCGGGTCATAATGTCCGTTATACCCCTCTAATAATTATTTTTACCTTAAGTACGATTGATTCTCTAATGAACGATTTATTCATAACTATTATGAATATAAATCTTTCTATTCGTAATAGAGAAACTTGAGCGCTCAAATCATTCAAGTACCGAATCAACCCTTAAGAAATATACTCATCTACTTCTCGCAAGAAGAAGTAAATTCCATGTCTATGTAAAACGTTCCCAGCCACAAAACAAACTGTGCCCCCAAAGTACGTAGTTATTGGTTGGGACTGCTACATCAACCTCACCTTTGTAAATCAAAGGACACGGCCCGCCATGAGAGAGTTCGTAGTACACTCAGGATTAAGATCAATCCATATATGACTATCAAGTAGATTAAAATGGCTTTCTTTGTTTAACAGATATTATAAGAATTTCATTTCTATCTGGGTCCAGTCCTATATGATCGCATCATACAAGGTGCCTCCATTCTCATGTCTCTACATGGTGTTGGAATGTATGCCCTAGAGCTACATGTGATGTAAACGGTTTCTGTTACATAGAAATAAAATGATGCATTATTTACTTATCAAATTGTTTGTTTTAATTTTCGCATATTATATATCTTCATAAATACCATAGATTACTTATGTACCTTCAAGACTTGGTACATGAGTGTCATGCACCAGAGGATTCAAGTCTGAAGTTAGTAATCTTAAATAGTCCATAGAGAGCAAACAAACTGGTACTTTGTTTGTGGTTTATCTGTAGCTGCGGTCCATTCTATATTTGGATGGCGATCTTGACCGGCATAAACACACACGTATAACGCAAGCGCACATATCGTTCAAGTAGTATAAAAATATCGATCCCACGAGGACTTGATTCCTACTGTTGTTATTAATTGTTGAATCTATTTATTTACAGGTATCTAATTATAGGGAGAAAGGAATTGATTGCTTAGGTTGGTTGAATGTGGAATTGCTTAATTAAAATAAATAAAATAAATAAAAGAAAATACTAAGGAAAATAACAAAAGACACAAAAATCTAGGGTTGTGAATCATTCTAATATCTTTTAAAAGATGAAGTGATTATTTTATGTTTGTGTAATAAATTGGTTTACTAACCTGGAACACTAAATTATGTGAAAGCCTATTCCGATGGTCAATTACAAATACCCAGTATAACCCAATTGAACCATATTCCTATGTCAACCACATTATCTGGATTCATTAAGATTAAGTTCCAATTATGGCTACCCCCGCCCGACAGGTATATTCCTATCCTGTAAGGAAATCTATTAAAGGGTTATCTATCCTCAAGGAAGATCGTGGGCTATTAAGTCTAAGGCTGAAATCTAAAATCCCTATGTCTAGTTCATTTTAGATTTACCATATCAATCTTATTGGTGATCAGTCAACAAGAAGCATTAAGCTTAAGACTTAATAAGTAAACCTTTAAATTACCCAAACAATAAAATAATCTCTTATAAACCGGTGATATTAGAATTCATCACAACCTTAGATGACTAACGCATAACTAGGGCTAGTAAATACTTAAAAGTAAAAGACATAAAATAAAAACTGAAAAATAAATGCTGAAAGTAAATGCGGAAAAATAAACTGCCAAGATAAAAGAAATTACTTCTACAAATTACTAACTTAGATATCTCCATAGTATAACATTATCACTCGTGAGATTAAACCAACCAGCCATATAGGCGGTATCCTGATTAAGTCAATATTAAGTCCAACCAGCCATAAAGGCGGTAAAATAAAAGCGGTAATTAAATTTAAAACAACCGACCAATATAGCGGTATTCCTTGTTAAGTCAGGATTAATCCGATTTATAATAATAGCCAACCGACCAATATAGCGGTATTCCTTGTTAAGTCCAATTTTAATGATGGTGAATATGTTATATCTAAGGGAGATTAATCTAAGATAGTAACAGTAAAAGAATTACCTTCACCTTGGCAGGGGAAGTTACCTCCTCATGGTAGAATAGTAAAACTGTAAAAAGTAAATAGTAAAAATAAATTACTATTACTATTGAAATAGTAAAGTACTATTATTACAAAAAGAAACTACTATTACTATTTACAAAAACTAAAAAAAATAAAAGAAACTAGATAGAAAACTCCCTATATACACCAGAGGATTCAGAGGAAAAGGTACATTGAAAACTGAAATTCTGAGCTCTATTTATAGTCGAATTTACTGTTTCAGCGTCGCGACGCTGGGTCAGTTCAGCGTCGCGACGCTGAAACAGTTGACACGTGGCGCACGCTGATTGCCGGCCGTCTGAAATCTTATCCGAAAAAGGCGGCTGAGCTCAATTATTATGCTGACGTGGCGCTGACGTGGCGACACATGGCGATTGCGAATGTCGGCACCGTAGGATTGCGACACGTGGCGCCACGTGTCACGTTGTGATTGGTTGATGATGATTTGGCACGTTGACCTTGTTGACCGATGCGTGGACGCTGACGTGGCATGACATGTGGCAATGTTGACTTTTAACTTGCTGATGTGGCGGATGACGTGGCGACACGTAGGATGACACGTGGCGACACATGGCGATGATGCCCTAGGATGATGACACGTGGCACAGCGCATGTTAGCAAGTCCGCTCTGATGGTGACACGTGGCACGGCGCACGTTAGCAAAGTCAAACTTCTCCAATTCTGACCGTTGACCGACGGCGCACGTTAGCAAATCCGGCGCAGGTTCAGCGTCGCGACGCTGAGTCTTTGGTGTCGCGACGCGGAGTAAACCCAAATTTTCCAGTGACCTATTTTTGTCCGTTTTGTCCCCAAATTGCCACCAGTGCTTTCCAAACTTTATTTATCTGCAAAATAACTACAAAACACATCAAAACGTTCATAAAACTCGAGAAACAATACAAAACATTAAGTCAAATGAGTGGTAAATGAGTGGGAAATAGTGATTGATTTACCACTCATCACACCCCCAAACCTAACATTTTGCTAGTCCTCGAGCAAAACATAAAATAAAATATCATAAAAATAAAATTAACTAAGCCACTTTCGTAGGGATCACGGTTGCATTTAGCGTATGCAACAAGCCTTTATACCCCTAGGTGTCCCTAGTGGACGAGTTGTAGTCTCGTGAGGGCTTACAACAATGATACCCACAAACATTTTACAAAAGTAAAAAGTTAGTTAAAACTAATGCACATAAAAGCAAAAAGACAAGCGAAAAGAGAATAAAAGAAGTTAGTGACTAATCAAGTGAAACTTCTACTACAAGTTACTAGTTGTTTTGTTTCATTCTAAATTACTGAATAAGTAAATTCTCCGATTATTTTTACCATTCTCCATATACATAGCTAACAAAATATTAAACAACTCATTTTTGCCCACAACAGTCACAAGTGCAGTTGATCAGAGGGTAATATTTTTGTCCTAAAGTTCTATCAGATTTCACACCTTTTTGTAGCAATGGAATAATTTTCTGATTTTTTTCTGATTTTTTCTTTCTTTTTCTGAATTTGAGTTTTTCTTTATATACAATATCTTCCGTCTATGTAGCGAGCTTTGGGTCGGTGGCTCCCAAACCAATTGGCTTTAGGGCACCAGGTGTTAAAACACCCCTACGGACTTAATTACCCAGACTTCAGATATATATATATATAATTTTTTCTACAACATATTCGATCCATGTAACGAGCTTTGGGCCAGTGACTCCCAAACCAGTTGGTTTTAGGGCACTAGGTGTTAAAACACCCTTACAAACTTAATAACCCGGATCTTAGATGCTTATTTTTGTACATCAGGAAATTTTTTTTTTTTTAACTCCATCACTATTTTGAGATGATTCCTCTAATTAAACTATAGCACTGAATATTACAAACTTTTCAAATACGCCTCATGTCCATATGTTACTATGCATGTTGATAATATCTGCCAACCTAGCATATGAAGATTCATATTAGTCAGTTTTATGGAGAATTTACAATTAAATAATTTAAAAGGAAATAAACAAAAATTAACTTATTTCGAAAATTTTTTACCTTTGTAGTCAAAATAAAAACACGAAAACAAAAAATTTTTGTAATTTTTGAAAATTTTTCAATTTTTTTTTATTTTTCGAAAAATTTTGGACTAAAAATAAAAACAACACAAAAATTAAAAACAAGATACTAATCAACTAAATCCCTCCCCCAAACCTAAATGAGACATTGTCCCTAATTGCTTAAAAAATAGAAGAGGAGATTAGAAGATAATACATGGTTAGTAGAAAATCAAAAATTCACCGATTAAGATCTATGTCCAGTTTTCGCTTCTTACCACGATCGTTGTCTGACCAGTCTAACTTGGAAAGAATGGGGTCTATTTTTGGTTCAAAGGCAAGGATTTGGTCTATCAGTTCTTCTGCCTTTGTAGCAGTCAGGAAAATATCTTGGACGGATTTGGTGACAAATTCCTGTCTCTTGGCTTCCGCAAGAAATACAAACAGAAAGTCGAAGAAATGCTCAATATTAAGTAAACCAATGGGCTTCTGATGAATATTCAAGTGTGCCCATGATGCTACTGTGAATATTTCTTCAAATGTTCCAAGCCCGCCTGGTAATGCAATAAAAGCATCAGCAGTATTGACCATTTCTCGGAGTTGTTCAGACATACTCGGTACAATGCGCTCATCTCCGTTTGTTTGTCCAATTAAGTGCTCGTCCGCCAAAGGTTTTGGAATGATTCCCAAAACATGACTGTCACCTTCCTGAACGGATTTTGAAATACTTCCCATTAATCCAAGATTGCCACCGCCATATACCAGGTGCATATTCTTTTCAGCTATGACTCGCCCCAATTCTTTCGCAGCCTCGATGAATTCTGGTTTGTTACCAGAATTGGATCCACAGAAAACACAAATACGCTTGATTCGCTGCTGTGAAGTTGCTTCCATTTTTCTCTCTTATTTGATTGTGTATCTCTGAATGTGTTGAAGAGAAAAATGAAATGCTGAATTTATAGACCTGAAAATGGGTGAGTAATAATTGCACTAGTACCTGACAAATGACAATTATTAAAAGAACGTTAAAATAAATCGTGAAAAGTCAAAAAGTTTAAATCTTGTCGGCGAAAATAAATAAAAGAACAAAAGAAAAGCAAATCAAAGCGATAATTAAGGCAACAGAATTGTGTACTCAATACGCCACTCGCTAGTATAAATTCATGAGGATGCGTCTCAAGAACTCATTCCTTACTCAGCCATCACTCATAATTTATCTTTCATTTTTGCGATCTCCAAACACCATTCCTTCTGTCTTAAAAATGCTCCTTTTGTGATTTTACCTGAAAAACTAACGCACAAAATCAAAAACTTCTACAACATGTATACACAAAATATGAAAACAGAAAATACAACAAATTTGCATGGGTTGCCTCCCTGCTAGCGCTAAATTTTACGTCTTCAGCCAGACGTGACTGAAATCTATCTGTCAAGGAGGTTTCAGCGTTGTCTTGGATGTCCGATTAAAGACAATCCCATGTGCGTTGCTTTTGAATGGTCTCTTCCAACGGTTAAGTGGCAAAAAGAATTTTGTTCCATTCAGTGCTCGTGCCATCTTCTTAAACTTTGTCGATCCAGCAATACCTGAAAAGAAAGAAAGAAAATCAGGAGGTCTCGTATGATGCTTGACTTGGAACGGAAGTTCCATTCTGTCAAGCTTCTGGGTGATTTCTCTAAATTGTACTCCCCAACACAGTGATGTTTCGCCTGAATGCTCTGGATCTTTGGTAAGGTCAGACATTTGCTCCTCCATTTGCTCTATTTCTTGTTCCACCGTTTCTTCACAGATGTATTTTAGAATTTCCGTGTTCAGTTCCTCGTCTGTCATCTGTGAAATGCATGCCTCATAAGTATCTGCCTGAGGATGTAAATATGTATCTGACATTAGGTCTTCATCCTCTGATATGGCAGGAATGGATGGTTCGGGTAGATCTTCATCAAACATCATGGTAAAACATGCTCCAAGATCTTCATTTTGTGAATTGAAAGGATGATCCTCCGTTGCTGGCGCAGTTGGTACAAAGAGTTCAGCTTCATCCTCGTCAGAATCTGAATAATAAAAGTCAAATCGAGACTTTTCCGGTTCGGGTTCCTGAACTGATACCTCTGGTTCCTGATACTGCTCAGCCTCTTCTTCTGTTGAAGTGTCATTGTGGATTTCTGGGTACTCGAAGGCTTCCTCAGTGTCATCTGGAAATTGTTCCTCAGGTATGAAGTTCTGGTTTTCAGTTAATTGTCTGATCTGATCTGTCATTCTCTGTATGGATTCTGTTTGACTCTGAAATTGTGCATCAATTTGAGCTGCCCGTTCTTTGAACCAATCTTTGAACATATGAAGTATCTGATCTTCCTCTGATGGTTCTGGTTCTTGATGAAGATCATAGTAGGTGGATGGTGGATAAGATGGAAAATATGCTGGTTCCTCATAGTTTGAATGATTCCAATAATTCTGCCACTCTGAACGGTATATACATTGATTGCTCGGGTGGTTACCATCGCATATCATACATCTCCCCATTTCATTCTGATAAGCAAATGTAGTATTGCTTGACTCTGGCATCCAGTGATAGTCGTCAGCAGTCCTCAGAAAACCGGACTGTTGCTCCCAGATGTGGGGTGTATCTTCGTGTAATGCTCGTAATCTCTCAATCTCCCAATAGTGATCCATGTTTCAACCACCTGAAAATGAAAAGAAAGAAATAAAAATTACAGATAAAAATAAAGAGAAATTAGATACTAGTAAATTAGATAGTTTCAAAATTAGCAACTCAAGAAATATAATTCCCCGGCAACGGCGCCAAAAACTTGACCGGCGTAAATACACATGTATAACGCAAGCGCACGTATCGTTCAAGTAGTATAAAAATATCGATCCCACGAGGACTTAATTCCTACTGTTGTTATTAATTGTTGAATCTATTTATTTACAGGTATCTAATTATAGGGAGAAAGGAATTGATTGCTTAGGTTGGTTGAATGTGGAATTGCTTAATTAAAATAAATAAAATAAATAAAAGAAAATACTAAGGAAAATAACAAAAGACACAAAAATCTAGGGTTGTGAATCATTCTAATATCTTTTAAAAGATGAAGTGATTATTTTATGTTTGTGTAATAAATTGGTTTACTAACCTGGAACACTAAATTATGTGAAAGCCTATTCCGATGGTCAATTACAAATACCCAGTATAACCCAATTGAACCATATTCCTATGTCAACCACATTATTTGGATTCATTAAGATTAAGTTCCAATTATGGCTACCCCCCCCCCCGACATGTATATTCCTATCCTGTAAGGAAATCTATTAAAGGGTTATCTATCCTCAAGGAAGATCGTGGGCTATTAAGTCTAAGGCTGAAATCTAAAATCCCTATGTCTAGTTTATTTTAGATTTACCATATCAATTTTATTGGTGATCAGTCAACAAGAAGCATTAAGCTTAAGACTTAATAAGTAAACCTTTAAATTACCCAAACAATAAAATAATCCCTTATAAACCGGTGATATTAGAATTCATCACAACCTTAGATGACTAACGCATAACTAGGGCTAGTAAATACTTAAAAGTAAAAGACATAAAATAAAAACTGAAAAATAAATGCTGAAAGTAAATGCGGAAAAATAAACTGCCAAGATAAAAGAAATTACTTCTACAAATTACTAACTTAGATATCTCCCATAGTATAACATTATCACTCGTGAGATTAAACCAACCAGCCATATAGGCGGTATCCTGATTAAGTCAATATTAAGTCCAACCAGCCATAAAGGCGGTAAAATAAAAGCGGTAATTAAATTTAAAGCCAACCGACCAATATAGCGGTATTCCTTGTTAAGTCAGGATTAATCCGATTTATAATAATAGCCAACCGACCAATATAGCGGTATTCCTTGTTAAGTCCAATTTTATGATGGTGAATATGTTATATCTAAGGGAGATTAATCTAAGATAGTAACAGTAAAAGAATTACCTTCACCTTGGCAGGGGAAAGTTACCTCCTCATGGTAGAATAGTAAAACTGTAAAAAGTAAATAGTAAAAATAAATTACTATTACTATTGAAATAGTAAAGTACTATTATTACAAAAAGAAACTACTATTACTATTTACAAAAACTAAAAAAAATAAAAGAAACTAGATAGAAAACTCCCTATATACACCAGAGGATTCAGAGGAAAAGGTACATTGAAAACTGAAATTCTGAGCTCTATTTATAGTCGAATTTACTGTTTCAGCGTCGCGACGCTGGGTCAGTTCAGCGTCGCGACGCTGAAACAGTTGACACGTGGCGCACGCTGATTGGCCGGCTGAAATCTTATCCGAAAAAGGCGGCTGAGCTCAATTATTATGCTGACGTGGCGCTGACGTGGCGACATGTGGCGATTGCGAATGTCGGCACCGTAGGATTGCGACACGTGGCGCCACGTGTCACGTTGGGATTGGTTGATGATGATGTGGCACGTTGACCTTGTTGACCGATGCGTGGACGCTGACGTGGCATGACATGTGGCAAAGTTGACTTTTGACTTACTGATGTGGCGGATGACGTGGCGACACGTAGGATGACACGTGGCGACACGTGGCGATGATGCCCTAGGATGATGACACGTGGCACGGCGCATGTTAGCAAGTCCGCTCTGATGGTGACACGTGGCACGGCGCACGTTAGCAAAGTCAAACTTCTCCAATTCTGACCGTTGACCGACGGCGCACGTTAGCAAATCCGGCGCAGGTTCAGCGTCGCGACGCTGAGTCTTTGGTGTCGCGACGCGGAGTAAACCCAAATTTTCCAGGTGACCCATTTTTGTCCGTTTTGTCCCCAAATTGCCACCAGTGCTTTCCAAACTTTATTTATCTGTAAAATAACTACAAAACACATCAAAACGTTCATAAAACTCGAGAAACAATACAAAACATTAAGTCAAATGAGTGGGAAATAGTGATGGATTTACCACTCATCAGATCTTAATCCGGATCGTCCATGTAGAGACATGAGAATGGAGGCACCTTGTATGATGTGATCATATAGGACTGGACCCAGATAGAAATGACATTCTTATAATATTCGTTAAACAAAGAAAGTCATTTCAATCTACTTGATGGTCATATATGGGTTGATCTTAATCCTGAGTGTACTACGAACTCCTGCATGGCGGGATATGCCCTTTGATATACTAAGGTGAGGTTGGTGTAGCAATCCCAACCAATAACTACGTACTCTGGGGACATAGTCTGTTATGTAGCTGGGAACGTTTTACATAGACATGGAATTCACTCTTTCTTGCGGGAAGTAGATGAATATCTCTCTTGAGGGTTGATTCGGTACTTGAACGATTTGAGTGCTCAACTCTTTCTGTTACGAATAGAAAGATTAATATTCATAACCATTATGAATAAATTGTTCATTAGAGAATCAATGGTACTTAAGATAAAATAATTAGAGGGGTATAGCGGACATTATGACCAGGCTCTAATTATGAGATATTCGTGAAGGATCAATTTATATGCAATGACTATATCGGTGGACACCGACTTTGATCGGCCTTATATTTCATCTACGGTGACGAGAGTGTAACTTCGAGTTTTTAGTGGAATAACCCGGAGTTAATAATTCGGAATATTTAATTAAGAGCTTAATTAATATTTCGAGATTATTGGAGCTCAGAACCGTAGGTCCACTTGGTCCCCGTACTAGCTCGATTTACTTTAGCGGAGCTAAGATAATGGATGGTCCAATTATATGCTCACAAAAATAATATTATTAATGTGATTAATAATATTAATTATATCACACATGAGACTTTGTATTAAAAGTTAATATAAAGTATTAATAATTATATTTGATAATTATTAAATTTGAATATTAAATTATATGTGATATAATTTAATTAAGGCTAAGAATTATTATCAAGGTAGGATTCCTTATTGGATAAGGAATATCATTTGTTTGTTTGGGAAACAAAAACCAAATCCTAATTGTCCCATACCTTGGCCGAATTTTGAAGTCATATTAGGGATAAGATTTGTTTGTTTTGAAAACAAAATCGAATCCAATTCAATCCCCCTTGGCCGAAAATTCTATAGTTACATAGGGAGTAGGATTTGTTTATTTTGGAAGCAAAATCAAACAAGGATTCCTAATCCCTAGCCTTGGCCGAATTCTACACCTATTGGGAGACTAGTGGTTGATTTGTTTTATGAAACAAATTAACCATAAGTATAAAAGAAAATTATGATTTAATTTTATACAACAACTTTTTGAAAAAACGCAAGCCTCGATCTCCTTCTACGAGCTCTCAAACGTTGAGATCTCTCTTCGGTGTGTGTGATCGTTCTCTAAACCGTTTAGAGATTTCTTGTGAGTGTAGCCCACACTACCCTCCGTTAGTGTCGAGACATAGTTCGGAAGACCTTGTGACATTGGAAAACATCCCCTAATCCCTCCCTGAAGTTGCGGCAATACCTCCCTGAGACTTGTGATTTGCGCAGGTTTCAGGGTCCTCAGGGAGCTCCGTTTTGTTTGTTTTTCATTCGGGTTTTTGGGAAACACATTAGGATAATTTTAGGGCTGTACTAGGATTGATTTTTGAAGAAAAATCAGATCTGAAATTGGGCAGTAAGGTGCGCAAAACTGGGCAGAAAACAAGTGCAGTTCGCGCGTGTAACGTGTCCAAAACAGTCCAGTTTTTGCACTGCAGTTCAAGGGCTGTTCGGGGACTGTTTCGGGGCTATTCCGGAGTTGAAAGTTTGTCTAAAACTTCAGCAAAAACAGTGGGAACATTCGCCCAAGCAAAGGGAAGAGCAGAAAATTTTTTCAAGTCCGATTCCTGAGCCTAACCGCTTCCGCTGCGCGAGAGGAAGGCATTCCCTACGCATGGTCGATCCGAATTAAGATCGCCATACAAATATAGAATGGACCGCAGCTATAGATAAACCACAAACAAAGTACCTGACTTGTTTGCTCTCTATGGACTGTTTAAGATTACTAACTCCAGACTTAAATCCTCTGGTGTATGATACCCATACACTAAGTCTGAAGGTACATAGGTAATATACGGTATTTACGAAGATATATAATATGCGAAAAATAAACAAACAATTTGATGAATGAATAATGCATCTTTTTATTTCAAAAAGACATGAACCGTTTACATCATATGTAGCTCTAGGGCATACATCCCAATATGTGTTGCAACCATCGGGATAATATGACAAGGTCATGATTATCTGATTAAAAGAGACTAGTTGCTTGATATCCGATACGTGCTTCGTACGGGGCAGACACTATTCCAGCCCCAAGCCTTGCACGTGACATCCGATACTGGATCGCTATACACAATACTACTGTATACTACGCCTGATAAAGATCGTATATTCCATTAAGAATATTTCTGGAGAATTGGGTAGGCATGACGCTTTGCTAGGAGCCAACCTTGTCTTGTAAATCGGTAAAAATGTAGTACGAGGTACGTACGTGTTCGGATAGTCCGACGACCGGATTTACTGCCAACATATCCAGGGATCTCTTGGGTCGCTTCCCGAAGATTCACCGATGACGTATGATTCGAACTTAATTAATCTGATATTAATTGCGGAGATATTTTATCTAGGATAAAATACTATTTGAAGATAGAGAAAGATTAATTTTGAATTAATCGACAAAATAACCTTGTCTTGTAAATCGGTAAAAATGTAGTACGAGGTACGTACGTGTTCGGATAGTCCGACGACCGGATTTACTGCCAACATATCCAGGGATCTCTTGGGTCGCTTCCCGAAGATTCACCGATGACGTATGATTCGAACTTAATTAATCTGATATTAATTGCGGAGATATTTTATCTAGGATAAAATACTATTTGAAGAGAGAGAAAGATTAATTTAGAATTAATCGACAAAATAATATATTAAACGAAATTAGATTTCGACGCGGAATTAAAATTGGATTTTAATTCGGGCAAGTGAGTTAATTTAGAATTAATTCGTTAGCGACGTGAATAGTAATTTCGTTAGGCATAATTATTTAATTACGTCGCGACAAAGTTCGTTAATTCAGAATTAGCGAAACTGATCTTTGTAAGTATGATTCCTCAATACTTCTTAGTTGTATTCATTCTATTTCTATGCTTGAATGATCTTGGGACTAACCTAGAAACCTAACATACCGTGATTCAGCCCTCACCACCTCCATCACTATGATACTTGTGACGTACTCTGACTAGTGGTTCCTTCGTTGGGAGATTTGGAGGTCGTTGGAGCTTGGTACATGATTATTACCGTTTTGGGGATGTAAACGTAAGAATTTGAAAGTTTTAGAATTAATTGTATATTGGTATGATTAAGAGGGTAAATCTATAGATTCTATTTTTCAGTGATTAATAAGTAATATTTGAGAGTTTTATGACAGTAGAACATTTTTGGGGCTAAAATAGAAATTTAAAAAGTTTAAGGATGAAATCATAATTTTGGAAAAGTTGAGGGATCTGATCGTAATTTTATATTTTTCAAATTTTAGTGAGGATATAGAGATACAAACAATTTTTGTGTGGATTGAGGTAAGTACAACGCACGATGATTCTCTTAACATAACTGTTTGTTGATTGATAGTTGTGAAAGTGTATGTATATATATACACACACATTGAGTTATTGAAATTAAGCATGAGAAATATGAATTCATTATTGGTCGAGATGAGATTGATGTATTGGATGTGAGATTTGATTGTATTGGATGATGTGAGTTGTTATGTTATGCGGCCAAGTTTTTTATAATAGTGGTCGGAGATAAGAGAAGCTGAGATCATAGGAGAAATAAGATAAGATGATATAAGCAGATAAAGCTCATAAAAGGCTATGTGAGGTGGAGCATGTTCTCACTTATATATTTATGCTGGATGAGTTGGTGAGAAACCTTGGGAGTTGTGTGTTACCTCCCATTGATTTCAATCCACTATGAATATTTGTTATTAATCTATTCTATTTTCGTTTGACACTCATGAGAACACGAGGTCCAAAGAGGAAAAGATTGTAATTTCACACATCCCTGACTAGCGAATATCGTAACTAATTCATAAGCTTTATGTTCTGTTATTTTAGTAGATACCAATTGTGATAGATTATATCCCCAAATTAAAGAATGTATACTTGGTTGTTGGTCTATAACTATTACATTGATTATAAAATATACATTTAACATTGAAGGTGTGTGTTTTTTTTACAACTCTCTCCTCTATGAAGTCATTTGTCCGTTTGGATAACCTTGTGTTATTTTCGTGATTTTATCCTCTAAAAAGCCTCTCCCACGTGGAAATGACTGTGGGCAATTATATCTTTAGTGAGACTTAACCTTGAACTTCCAAATCCATCATTGGTACTAGGGGTGTTCATAGGGTCAAGTCAACCCGCGACCCGACCCGACCCGACCCGCGCGGGTTTATAAAAAAATTTGCAAAATTTTGACCCGACCCGAAATTTTCGAGTTGCACAACGGGTTTGATCCCCTTGACCCGACCCGACCCGACCCGACCCTACACAATATTATTATTTTTCTAAAATTTTTATTATTTTTCTAAAATAGTTATTAGTATTTTTAAAGTTTTTACTATTATTTCATTTATTTATTACTTTTTTTGTATTAAAACTTTATATATATGATATTTTTGGGATATAAAATAACTAATATTTATATTTTAAAATAATTAATTCATTTTTAAAAAAAAATATTTTTTTAAAGTGACCAGACGACCCGACCCGAACCCGATTGGGTTCCACTTCTCCGCGACCCGACCCGCGACATGATTTTCCCTTAACCCAACCCGATCGGGTCTAACAAAATTTCAAAAAATCCGACCCGACCCGTGAACACCCCTAATTGGTACCATCAAAACAAATCGGCCTAATAATAGTTTTGTTAAATCCAACTAAACATGTTTTATTGGAGAGTTCCATCTAAGGCAAACGAAGGTACTAGCAGAATGGAGTAGTCAACAATGAAAAATAAATTCCATATAGAAACTATTTTATTAATTAAGAACCTTCAAACCAGATAACACATTAAGTACAAAATTATTACAGCCTGACAAATGTAAACAAAATACATATACTGTCTAATTCCGGCATCTAGAGATAACATCCATAGGATCCTTAAGCTTCTTAAGTTTATAAGATGCTACAAATGGAATCACATAAACTAATATAGTAGCAAGATACAATAAAGCAGTAAATGCAAAAGTTACCCATGGGTACCATGAACCGTCAGCCGATGGCCAGGTGGCAGTAAGTGCAGAAAAATGGGCAAATGATAGAAAATTTGTTGCTAGGGCAAGTATTTGAAAATAAGGAACCCCAACGATGTTTAAAAGAATTGTGACCACAGATGCATAAAATGCCAAGGAATTAGTAATAGAAAAATAAAATAAAGAAAATCTAGAAATAGACCCCAGGATCATCTTCCCTGCTTCCTGTTTGCCTTGGCAATTAACGTCTGTCTGGTTAGTATTCACAATGCTGCTGTTCGCGGGTTTGCTGTTTTCTTGCCAATAACCAGCGGGAGGACTGAGCACAGCTTGGTAGGTAGCTGCGGCAATCAAAACAGCAACCACAAGTACGAAGTTGCGGATTTCAGTATCAGATTTATCCTGCCATTTGAGGAAGGAACCGAGGAATTTTCTCTGTCTTTTAATGAAGGACAATTCCCGACTGTAATCTGTAATTGTAGTAGTGGAAGAATCAAGTTCAGAAGCTTTTTTAGCTCCAGCATGACGAAGGATTTTTCCCATTTTTCTGTCCAACGAATTGCGTTGATTGTTGTAGATGTCCATGGCCGTTAAACCATTGAGATTCTTGGCATTTACATTCACTTTTGGAATCACCAACTCCATGACCTTTTATCACATTCAAAGAAATATATATATGATTGTTTGAGATGAAAGAAATCAACATAAAATATAATTATTGGCAACCCTTTTGGATTAAATTAGGTATATGAATTTTAACATATTATATCCGACACAGATTCATGCATAAGTGGATTCACACTACTTATCCATGTGACAAGGATTAGGTAAAAGATTGGCATGCACGGAAGGAAAGTGTTGAGGAAAATATCTCATATTGATTGAGATGAAGAAGTGAACTTAAAATATAAGTATTAGACAACTCTCTACTTTCAAGCTACTATTTGGGATGAATTAGGTTTATAAATTTCAACATGTCATCAAAGACAAACTCATGCACGAGTGGCCCTTATTACTTATTCACATGATATGAATCAAGCAAAAGATAAGCCTATACAAGAGGAAGAGTATTGAGGAAAATATTTTACATCAGTTGAGATGAAGAAATAAAAATAAAATATAAGTATTAGACAACCTTATGCTCTCTATCAATCTTTGAATAAGGTCCGTGAATTTCAATATAATGTCTCTAGACTCATGCACAAATGAACCCACACTTCCTATTCATGTGACACGGACTAAGAAAAAACCTACATGTACGCTAGAAATATTGAGAAAAATATCACACATGCACATCTAAGAAGAAATTAACTTAAAATACAACTATTAAATAATTCTCTGCTCTCAAGCTACGTTTTGAATTAAGTTAGACAATGAATTTCAACATGATATCATAAACAGACTGACACGAATGGGCTCAAACTACCTTTTACATTGAGCTAGGATCATATTAAAGCTTACCTCCCGTTGATTTGTAACAGCTGCAATGTGCAAGACAGTGTTTCCATCGTCGTCCTTCCATTTTAGGATCTCTTCTTTATTGAATTGTACAAGACATAGTAACAAGAGTGAAAGAGCTCTCGATTTATGTTTTTTACAGCAAGATGAACAACACTTTCACATTTAACTGTCAAATCTTCAACAGATGATGGGCACAGAGACAAAAAATCAGCCAAAATATGAATATTGTCTATTTGGATTGCATAATGTAAAGGAGTAACCATCCCCTTTGCTTTGACTCTGATGAGGTCACTGTCAATTGTTATGATAGATCTTACCAGTTCATCATGGCCATTGATCAAAGCCAGATGCATGGGGCTAAGCCCCAGACGATTTAGCTTCCTAGCAAATGAAGGCTTTAAGTTGACCATTTCCATGGCAAAATGGGTGTTTCCGGCAGCTGCAGCGACATGCAATGGAGTATCAACAAATTGGTATCCCATCAAAATTCTCAAGAACATATGGATCCTCCGAAATTATCGAATACAGTGCCTCAACATCTCCATTTTTAGCACACTGATTCAACCTCTCCATTATTTATATTTTTTTTTATTATTGAATGAAAATGATGAGAAGCACAGACACCATCCACTGTCATATAAGATATATGTTCTTAGTAGTTATGATAGAGCTGCAAGCTCTTCAAACCAACCAATTTGTGTGTACAAAATAAGGGGAATTATCAATTTTAGACCGAGGGTTTAGATAAAGTACAATCGTGTTTAGTTTTAATTTTTCACCCCAAACATTAATGGTATTACTAGAGTTTTGCTAATGTGTTCATAAAAATATTTGATTCATTTGAAAATGTATCGATGAAAAGGTAAATATTTTTTGAATTCATATGGAAAAATGAACAATCTTTAAATTATAGAATACTGTAAAATATGTTGATAAATTTCAAATAAAGAAATTGTGAATTTTAATATATTTGTTATAGATTTATATATAGAAAAAATTTAAAAATTAATTTTCATCGATCATTTTAAAGTGGAAATTAATATTTCCAATGATTATTGCGATAAGATTGTGTAAATAATTGAGAAAACATCATTATCCTTTTACGACTTAATCATTCATCAAGTTGAAAAGTCAATGTGTTTCTTTCCCACTCTCTTTTTCAAATCATCATTATTATTATTTTTATTATTTTTCACTTTTACGTATAGGAAAAATCAATACATATACCTTATCCATTCATGAATTTACGTTAACATCCCTCTCTTAATTGTACTTTGATCCCTCTACATAAAAAAACATATTATACACACTTCTATTAATATTAAGACAGATATATTTACTTGTCTATATTTGAAAAAAAAATTACTATGCAATGATTGTACGACATCATTAATAATATCTTATCACACATGCTAAATAATAACAAATAATTAAATAAATGATAGTTTTGTTTATGCAACTCCTATATATTATATAATTATTAATTGATGGTATCATGTTAATCTACAAACATTTAAAAAATAGAATACCCAAAAAGAGGGTGAATTGGGTACTTCAAAAATTATGCGAAATTAAAAATCTTTTTAATATTAAGCTTAAAATTTAATTTTCACAATTAATATATTCAATAATGAACAATAAATAAAATATTAATTTTACTTGAATTGTCCAAAACGTGATTAACAATATTAATTTTAACAATGACAAGTTTAATATATGATATGGAAGAATAATATAAAACTTGTAATAAATAAATGAGATGGAGATAGAGAAATTAATAACGGATTTATAGTGGTTCGGTCAACTCCTTGCCTACGTCCATTACTTCAAGCCACGCTTGAAGCTTTCCACTATATAAAATGATTCTACACTTTACAACAAGAATTTTCTAGGCTCACTCCCAAATATTTATAATATAGGATTTTCTTTGAAGGCTCCTCTTAACCTTTTATAATCAATTTTCCCTTGAGAGCAATCACAACTCACACAAGGGAGTCTCACACAAGTGTTTAATAATGAAAGTTTGTAACACAATAATTTGGGTTCTTACAAAATATTACAAGGAAGATTAAAATGTGAATATCTCAACTCAAATGTATCAAAACTCACCAATATGAATATGAAGATAAAATATAAGTTTTTTAATATAGAGAGTGTAAGATATTGAAGATTCATACAAACTCTCTTTTATGTGTTTGAAGTTTTTCAAGAGTATGTAAAAAATGTATGAAGGTGTTATTTTCCTCTAAAAATAAATTCCCCACGTAAAAATGAAAACAAGCTTGAATTTATAGGCTTAAAATTGAATATAGTCATTGTAGACACTGTATTTTTATGCATAGCCTGATGATAAGTCTCTTACGGGGACATCCTTTGAAAATTGAGAAATTATAAGGATGAATGCTAGGAAGGAAAAGAACTTCGAGGATTGTAGCCTAAAACTAGTCAGACATTACCTATGTTCGACCTACCTTCTCTCTAATTAGGACATCCGGCCGGATAAAACTCTACATCTGGCCCAACGTAACATAACTGTCACTGAACGAGCAGATTATCAATTACTAAGTTAAGACACTTGATTATGTCCGGCCAAACATACAATTCAAATTTAACAGTCGGTCGGACATGCATTGAGTTGTCAACACATGTGCAAACTTCAAACAGCTAAAATCACAGGTTTGATTTTGTTCAGCCGGAGGTATATCCCAAAATATACATCTGATCGGATATAGTTCGAGTTGTGTCTGAATTTTTGATTAGAAATCACTGGAGTCAGACTGGAGGAAATGAGGGATCTTACTCTCTCTTTTATCCTTAGACCCAGTTGTTTCACTATAAAAAAAATGGCTTCCCCATTCACATTAAGGGGCGAGTTTTGGAGGAATCAATCTAAAAGAACCCTAAAAAACCCTGCAATAGTAGCCATGTGAGAGTCAGAGAGAAAACACTTACCTTTACTTAGAGTTCCATATTTTCTTGTGTGAATCCAGAAACGACGACTTAATGCTCATAAGGATCTTCAAAGCCACCAAATGTGATATTTATTTCGCATGAGAGTCATATTTATCTTTATTCATCTTTTAATTGTTTTATTTATTTATTTCGCATGAGAGTCGTTTGTGGATGTATGTTGTGGCTTTGAATAGATGGGAAAATATGTCGTTTCTTGTGGTATATAGGATGGAAACCCAGACGTAAATTCCGTAGCCGAATCCGAATGGACAGTAGTGCGGTCTGTACTTGGGAGACAACTCCACGTACCACTTAAGCTAACGGCACCTATTTCACTTTATTCCATCGTGTTTGTTTATTATCCGCATTTTATATTCCGCCATTAAATTTCTGTATGTTATATGCTTGTGTGTCGATGATATGATGCGCATGGGCTTAGTATGTTAGTCTAAAGGTCCTCTATTTGAGGGAAGAAAAGTCTAAAAGACTACCTTTACGACGATATTTCGCCGCGCTATTTTATTATTCCGCCATTTAATTTCCGTATGTCATTTTTTGTGTAGTGATGAGATAAAGCGCATGAGCTTAGTAAGTTGGATTAAAAGTCCTCCATATCGAGGGGTTAAAATCCTTTATCACAATGCTTTGCCGCGCCGGATGATGTATATTCGGTTGAATGTAAGATGTGTTCAATCGGGTATACTAAGTCCGATATTGTTGTCTTTATTTTTATATGCATTATGTTATTAGCGCATGGGCTTAGTAAGTTGGATTAAAGGTCCTCCTTGTCGAGGGGTTAAAAGCCTTTACCACGATGCTTTGCCGCGCTGGATGATGTATATTCGGTTGAATGTAAGATGTGTTCAATCAGGGATACAAAGTCCAATATTGTTGTCTTTAATTTTATATGTATTATGATGTGATACACATGAGCTTAGTAAGTTGGATTAAAGGTCCTCTATTTGGAGGGATAAAAAGCCTACGGTCTACCTTTACAACGATACTTCGCCGCGTCTTTTTTTCGTTATTTGCTTTTCTTTGTATGTCATCTTCTTGCATAATCATGCATCATGTTGCATCGCGCATGGGCAAATCAAGTTGGATTAAAGGTCCTCCACTTTGAGGGATAGAAAGCCTACGGGCTATCTTTGCCACGACGTTTTGTCGCGCCGAACAAAGTGCATTCGATTGAATGTGAAATACGTTCAATCGGACACTTGAAGTCCTATATAGATGTGGGCATATGTCTCATCTCTTTTCTTTCACTTCCATTATTTATCTTTCAAGTCGCATCATGGCACGTTTATTTTGATGTACAATTGCCTCTTTGGTTATTTCTCTGTATTATATACCTAATTGTTTCTCTTTATTACGCATGATTGTGCAACTGCCATTTGTTTGCATTTTCGTGTCCATGAATGTAATGTGCTTATGACATTGTATGCTTTCTGTATTTCAATTTATCTTTATGCATGCAAATTCGGACATAGATTATATGCAAATAGGTTGTATGCAAATTTGGACATAGATTATATGCAAATAGGTTGTATGCAAATATGAAAATGTGTTACATGTGAACTTAGATGAACTTTTGATTTGTGCATGTGAAATAGAATATCCTTGGGAATGTATGTTGCTAGATTCGATTAAATTATTGCACAAATCACATTATTACAAGTGGCATAAGTAAGGGACAATTTCGAACCCAATTGTTTGAGGTATTCCCTTGTGAGAGGTGAATGTGGCTTTAAATCTTTTTCGCGGTTCACACCGGGTGGCGACTCCATTATTCTCCGGTTTAGTCACCCGCGGGCTACTCCATACTCCCAACCGGGCCGCGAGCCCGGAACAGCATGCGTCGCCCAGTTTCTGTGTCCCACAGTCTAGCGACTCCATTGAGGATAGAGAATCGGCCCCAAAATAATATCTTGTAAATTATGATTTGTGTTTTAAGTTAGCTGCTTCTATAGTGGGTTGAAAGGGGTTTAATCAAAGACATTTTTAAGGCTAGGTAATGGTTTGGTGCGACTTAACACATACCCCGCACTGACCCAAAATAAACAACATAGGAGCCTGAGACAACGTCCTACCCCATGCTACCTAAAATAATAATTTTGAACCTTGCAGTCCACTGTCCTGGCAAACCGAGCTACGGATCGAAGGGGTGACCAATGCCATGAGACTCTCCCCATGCGAGGCAAGCCTCGAGTCTGAAAATTCCACGGAGACCCTCAATTCTTCCCCGTGCTATGCTCATACGGATCTGAAATGGGATGATCAACGCCATGGGGGCATTCTCCCTCCATGTGCTAGGCATATCTCGAGGCCACAAATGCCACGGAGGCCCGCGAGCTTTCCCTATGCTATGTGCCTCCAAGACTGGGTGGAAAATATCACGGAGGTCCATGGGCCTTCCTCGAGCTATGCAAATCTAGTGGTACCATAGTACCGAAGCCACTAGCCATCCATACGTGCTATGATTACCTTGAGGCACCAAACGTCACGTCGAATCATTCGGCGAGCTTGCTATGGATACCTGAGGCGCTAATCGCCACTCAGTGCGATCATTCCTTAAAGACACAAGTCATTGGGTGTTACGTTCCAGCCCGATGGTTTGATAATGACACCAAGGATTGGCGTGCCGCGAGAGTGCACGTTTTACCCACATGCCTTGCATTCCTTCATGCATTCCAATCACGAGTATTTCAGAAGTATATTAAACATGCTTTTCCCATCCAAATAATAAATAAAAAAAAGTGAACAATTTTTTTATTTAAAAAGGGAAAGTCTTATTCATATTCAAGGGATCTACTGCACATCTTATAAGTTTTTGAGGGTCATTCTAAGAGAGGCTCTCACTGAAAATATCTTCCTTGCATCTTTAAACAACTCTCAACCATGTCTTTCTGAGCGAGAGGCAAACACCTCCCACCATTGACATTACATTTTATTCAGCGACTCAACCCTAAGTCCCCTATCCTTTACATAATAACGGGACCGGAAAGCTGCCACATGAGCATAATAAGTGGAAGGACCTATGAAAACTGATCGAGTGCGCCTGATATATCGGACCTCCAATTATATTATGATGACAGTTGCTATTGGCAACGCTCAGCTATCATAGCCGCTTGGTTTATGCACTCGTTCAGGTAGCTGTTCCTTACCAGGTCCTCCACTTGCTCTTGAAGGTCTCTACATCTCTCATTGTTTGTCCTCTCACGTTATGGTGCATGTAATAAGCCATGTTGTCTTTCTTTTCAATGAGAAACCTCATTAGGTCGGGCTCAATCAAAAAACCTTATCCTGGATTTCTCGAACTATCTGGGCCACGGGTCAGCTTGTCCTTCTGATAACATGGTTGACTTGGACCGACGACCTTCTCTCTTGCCTTGAATTATTTCGAGGTATCGGTCTGGACTCATTCTGCCTCGAGACCGATCTCCTCAGGTCCCGGCCTGATTCCCGCTGGTTTTCTTTCCGGGCTGCTCTCGGCTTCTAAATATTCCCTCATCGGGCGACCTTCTCATCTCCCGTTATTACATAAAGTTGTGGTATAGTCTGGTATCTTCTAGATCTTCAGGTGAGACCACAACCTCCTAACCTTGAGGGCCCATTTGAAAATTTCCATCGCCTCCGGGGACTCATACGCCCCGATCTCTAATACCAGGTCGTGGTTCCTATCGATAAAGTTTTTCAAAGACTCGTCGTTTCCTTACTTCATCAACCTCAACGACCTGACCATCTTCCTCGGTCCGCAAGCCTATTTGAATTGTTGCACAAAGGATTTCCTTAATTATGCGAAGCTGCTTATACTTACTGGGGTTAAGCTTTTGAACCATAAGATGACTGACCCGTCCAATGTTAAAGGGAACACCTTGCAGATGGTCTATCTAGCCGTTCCATGGATCTCCATTAGCAAAACGAACTTCTCAACATAGGACTTGGGATCCGTGCTCCCTTTATAGACATCCATCGAGGGCATGGTGAATCTTCTTGGAAATTCCATTGCCATAATTTCCTTTGAAAAAAGGGTAAGTCGCCTCTATGTCTTGGTTACCTCTTGGCCCGTCTTTCATCATTTCCTCCCACTTCCTCATTTCCTTCCGAAACCAACCTCTCATATGGTTTTCGGAGCTGTCATATTCGTGCTCGCGGGATTCCCTGTGTTTCCCACTCCAAGCACGATACCTTTTGTGACTGGTAGCTTCATATCGTGTCTTTAGGCCTCGCTTAATGCCACTGTCTGTGAAATACACGTTGTTGTTAGAGGATTCTAGAGTTTTTCCGCCTTTCCCTTCTTCCCTAAATTCCCCCGCTGGCGCGGCTCCAACAATGACTACCAATCTTATCCTATGGGTACCCCATTTTCCATTTTCATCATCCCCATCTACTCCGGTGATCTTATTTCCTCTTACTATCTATTTTCATTGAATTGGGCTTGCTTCTATTCTTTCTCTATTTTTCTTTTCAAATCTTTCCATCTTTTCCATCATAGCCTTCATGAAGGCTTGGGTTGATTCTCTCTTCTTCCGTGCTTTTTCCCTTTCACTCTGTATGGTTTCTTCCATCTTCTTCATCAATTTTGTTGTTGAAGCTTCTGAAGATCTGTGGTTCTCGTCAGTTGCCATCGTCTTAATGTGTTTGTTACTTTTCGTACTGGTCACCACAGATGGTGCCAACTGTCGACGGTTGTTTTCCATTCCAGGGGTAATTTGAGAAAAACTATTTCTAAAAAAACCTCCATCAACTGTGAATTTGTTTGGTTTATTGGGAATCAAATGCAAACTTGGTAAAAGAATAGATTACACACAAATGAATAAAATGATTTAACGTGGTTCGACGGAATGGATCCAATTTACGTCCAAGGGCACAAGGGAAAAAAAACTTTTATTACTGGCTTGGGTCTGACTGACCTCTTTGTTTCTCTAACTCGGGGTTCTTTTCTCTCTATTATAAGTTACAAGTGTTTTTGAATAAAATTGCTCAACCCTCCATAATGAACTCTCAACCCCTTACATACTAAATCTAATTACACTGTTACGCTATTTTTGTGATGTCAGTCACGTTGCCTTGCCATATTGCATAGGCTCTCTTACCTAATTACCCTATGGATCATAGCCCAGCCGCCTAACACCTCTACAACCTGCCATTCGAATCTCATTAAATCATGCTACTTTTTATAACTGCTACACGCTATGTCACAACCCCAGCCTGTATTCTAACTACTCCCACGTGATATCGCATGTTAGAAGATAAACTGATGGCCCGCTTCTATCGCGTCAGACCTTTTGGAAGATACAAGTTCTCATCTAGGGCTTACGTCATCTAGGATTGAACGTAACATTCTCATCCCGGCTTGACTCATTGGGTCGGGAAACTAAAATAGCTACTGAACTACCACGTCGGATCAGTAATCTTTCTCTGGACACCTTCACACCTCGGGTCAGGTCACCAGGTGCAAACTAACTATAACCTTCTTATCAGGCCGGATGCCTATACCTCTTGGATCTGGACCTTTGACTTGGGAAATGAAAATCCCCTCGATACCCTTCTTCATACTCTGACTTTTTTCGAATCAAGAAATCACCAAGTATGATCCCAATTTCTTTCAACGGCGAGGATGGTGTGTGTATATAGTATGTATATATGTATATAATAAATAAAGCATCAACTTGATCATTAATCTGCATGTTGAGCAATTATTGCTCCAGTGACCAGCTAGCAATACCAAAATCTGATAAAACCGAGTACAACTTTCACACGACCCTTCTAAATTTTTTCATATTCCTCATAGATTTCTTAATCATTCTAAGTTCCGAATGGATGTGATTTGGTGTCAAAAGATTTAAGAATTAGTTATCAAGTATTGAGATCGAGTCTAACGGTGTATTTCTTGTAAGAGTTTGAGACAGTTAGAGATTTTACCTTCTCCGTTTAAGCTGGAATCGAAAGATTTGACCGTGGAATTTCCAACTTTTCCAAAAATAAAAAAATCTTAATCATTTTATGTTAAGAGTTTAAGTAAAAATTAAAGTTAAAATAATCTACCCATATTTATTTTTCCGTTAATAAAAAGATTAATAAAGCACTTGCTCATATTGTAAATGAAAAATATTTTTAAAGTCTCAAACAGTTCATTTTCCTACATATTAATTCATAGCCATGCAATCAATGCATAATACAAACAAATGTTTATCGCATGAATTGGTCCACTCGACCTTCTTGTAATTATTGAACTCACCTATCCTGCAACTATATTGTCACTTTACCAGTAGCCTATTAGCTACTCTTAGGAGACATATGCATATCAATAGGAATTTGGATCTTTTCCTGAGAATAGAAACAATTTATTTATAGTAACCTGCCTACATGTTTATATAGTAACTGTTTAATAATTACAAACCTTAACGATTTCTGACACTACCAATTACCAAACCAGCAGTAAGATATATGAATCCAGCCTTCCTGTAAACATCTTCATCAATTTTCCAGGTGAAATTTAAACCTAGCTAGCTTCTCTCTCCAATAAAAAAAAAGGAAATATTTGACAAAAAAATTCAAGCATGTATTTTTGACAAATTGAATGCATGGAAGCAATGTATTATGTAAGAAAAAATCTTGTACCAGGTAACTTTGGAAAAAGCTTCCTAATTCTTACAAGTAATAATTAAGCACTCTAAAATTTGAAAAGAAACCAGGGAACTGCGTCATTATCATAAAAAGTTCTTTGAATTCATATTTGTAGATGTTCATGCAAAAATCCAAGTACTTATTATTTAGAATCTGTTTTTTTTTCTTATTTGCCTCTAAAGAATTGAACAAATATCCCCGAGGGGCGTGACTTAGAGGTGTAAAGCTCAGACTCTCACATTGAGATACTGTATTCGAATCCAGAGAGCTCGTTTCTTGTAAGAGCATAGGACAGTCGAAAATTTTACCTGTTCCGCTTAAGCCCGGAAGTGATGGTTTGACGACGAGATTTCCAACCATTAAAAAAAGAAAAAAGAAAAAAGCTGAACAAAGAGACCAAGAGTACAAGTAAGAAGCGATGTAGTGGGATTTGTTTTAATTAGTTTTCTTATTTTAGTCGTGTTGTTAATTGAGTCATAGTATTATTTTAAATATTCGAATATAATTAGGGTTAGAGGATATATGCCTTAAAAGTTATTGAGATTTTGAACTAAGCAAACAAAGATGATTTCAAACGACTTGAGCTTCATTGTGGTACTTCCAAGTTCGGAGTTTTATGACCAAAAGAAATCGGAAAGCTTTTTAGATCGTGTCAACTCCTAATCAAATATTGTCGTAAATGTTTAATTTTTACACATAAAAGTTAAATAATCTTCTAAATTATACCATATAAACTTATGCATCAACTTATTAGCAAAGCTAGCAAGAAACCTTCTCATAAAGAAAATTTCACTTCATTATGCTTCTATGTTGAGTGGATAATATATAATACTTATACGTATACGAAAATACGAATACACAACATTGATCAATTACATTTAAAAAAAAAAGGGTAAAAAGAAATATGATAACACAATGTGACAAAGAAATAAATGAGAACAAATTCACAAAGGAAGCTTATTGGCAAATTAACTCTGTAAAGAAAAGAAGCTTGGGAAAAATGTTTAAAACGTACCCAAGTTGTCACATGCAAAAAATTGAAGCATGAGATTATGATGTAAGACTATAAAGTTTATAATTTCATAACGTAAATTAACAAACAAGATGATATAAGAGAATGTGTATTATTGATGGCTACCTAGTTTATCCCAACAAGACATGTGGTTACCATATAGTTTTTAAAACTGACAGTACACAAGGCCAGTTTCCAATTCTAGAAAAAATCAGTCCAATCAAAACATTAAAAATCGGTAAACTGAATCGAATTGGTTCAATTTTTATTTTTATTTTTATATTTTTAATTAAAAAATTATTTATTTTTAGAATGGTTCAACCAGTCGAATTACTGATCCATTGAACATTTTGAATCATCAGTTCAATAACCGGTTTAATTATAAAAACATTGATGGTTAAATAACACTGAAACTACAACCAGTTTAATTGCCGATACAACTTAAAGGAAAACGATGAAGAGACTACATCAGTATTAAATGAGGAAAAAATTATCATCAAAACAATATCGTTTTGATGGTAAATAAAAATCAAATAAAAAAAAAGGATCAAAATGAGAGCGTTTTAATTTTTATCATCCTTTAATTCCCGTTTACTCTCTATATTATTGCTCCAACTTAAAACTCTAAAACTCTACTTGAAACTTAGAAAGTCTCAACAATATCTCATTTAAAAATAAAGCATATTGAACACTTTGATCTCCATGTGCCACCAGAGTTGATAAAATCTTCTTACAAGGCTCAACTAGGGATGACGGAATTATTAGGATCCGGAAGGATTTGAGTCCGGAAAGATCTGGGTCCGTAATATATTTTTACGAATTCGGGTCTTGATTTTGACAACCTGTGTAAACTCGGGTTCGCATAATTCCGGAACCGATTAATTTTAAAGAAAAATAAAAATAAATAAAAATAAGTTATGATATTTTAATTATGAAGTTAATTGATAATTTTTACATGGATCCGATTAAATTTAATTATATTTTAATGAATTTTAATTGTGATAATTTAAGATTTTTCATAATATTAATTGATAAGTTTAATCTTTTTTATTTTTATACGGATTCTGGATCCGAATCCGGATATATTCAAATCCGTATATTATATATCCGGATCCGAATCGGATAATTTTCATATTTTATTGATTGACATCAAAAATATTACTCGTAATGTAAGTGGGCTCGCTATGATACTTTCTGAAAGTGTTATTGAATTTTTTCGAAAATTCTGGCAAGAGTCAGGATTGAATGTGGACCGTAGGATGTGACTTTTACCCTAAGAATCCCATAGCTTCTCTCTCATCATCAATCATCATCTAAGCGTCCATTTGAGGTATCATAGTGGAAAAGTTATATTATAATGATATTGTTAGGTTATTCATATAATAATTTTAATATATGTAAATACAGATGTTAAATTATAAAAAAAATTAAATAAATAATAATTTAATTTAACATAATTTATATATATACATATTATAATTATATATGAATAATATGACGTCATTCAAGTACTCATTATGCGGTTTTTCCAGTTACAACTCGCTAGTCGCTACCCACCTAAATGCCAAAAAAAAAAGCTCTCTGCCCACCAATCGTACGTACCTAACCTTTCTCTTCAGTCTCCACTCCACTCACTCATTCTCTCTCCGTACACACACTTTGATCAGTATACTTTTACAACGTAATTATTTCAAATCTATCGATACATCTATCTCTCGTCTCGCGTCACAAAAATATTATAATAGAAATAAAAAAGAAATATTATTCTTATAAATAAAAATTCAGAAAATAAATACATTTTCCAATATAGCTATAATGATTAATGTAGAATCACTGTAATTACAGTGAGATGAGTATATTTATTTTCTGAATTTTTATTTATAATAATATCATTTTTGAAAATAAAATATCTTATTTTTAATAATTCACGGGTCAATCACCTTTTCTCTTCATTATATTCTCAATCCCACTATTTAATTTGTGCTTATAAAGTACCTCCGCATCATTCGTTTTTCAATAACCACACACAAAATGAGGCTCTCTTTAAAACCTGTGCCCCCATGCACACTCTCATCTCCACTCACTCTCACGCATTCAAAACAAGCAACATTTCGTTGCTGCACCATCACACAAACCAAAAAATTTATACAGAACCAACCTGTAGTGAAGAACTGGGAAGGCTTGCTCGACCCGGTTGAGTATAACTTCGACTCGCCGGTTAAAATTGCCGACCGATGGATGGAGTACCAGGGCATGCGAAACTGGGAAGGCCTTCTCGATCCATTAGATGATAATTTGCGTGCTGAGATTCTTCGATATGGTGATTTCGTTGAAGCTGCTTATAAGTCATATGACTTTGACCCTTCTTCTCCTACATATGCGACATGCCGCTTCCCCAAAAACACATTGCTTGATCGGTCCGGTCTTCCTCAAACCGGTTACCGTCTGACCAAGAACTTACGTGCCACGTCAGGCATCGACCTGCCACGCTGGATTCAAAAGGCACCAAGTTGGGTGGTAACTCAGTCCAGCTGGATTGGTTACGTGGCAGTCTGTCAAGATCAAGAAGTGATCTCACGGCTGGGAAGAAGAGACGTCGTGATTGCTTTCAGAGGCACTGCCACGTGTCTCGAGTGGCTTGAGAATCTCCGATCCACACTGACCCACCTTCCCGGTGACAAAACCGGACCCATGGTCGAAAGCGGGTTCTTGAGCTTGTACACTTCTAAGACTGCCATGTGTCCAAGCTTACAAGAAATGGTTCGTGCAGAAATCGGACGGTTGCTACAAACTTACGGCGATGAGCCTCTTAGTTTAACGATCACAGGCCACAGCCTCGGCGCTGCTCTTGCTACACTCGCAGCTTACGATATCAAAACCCTCTTCAATCGTTCGCCAATGGCGACTGTTATCTCCTTTGGCGGTCCACGTGTAGGCAACAGGAGCTTCGGACAACAACTGGAAAAACAAGGCACAAAAGTTTTACGTATTGTGAACTCGGATGATCTAATAACGAAAGTCCCCGGTCTTGTAATAGATCAAGACAATGACCTGGCAAAAAATAAAGATGCCCACTTGGCAGGTCACTTGCCTAGCTGGATCCAAAAGCGCGTGGTAGACGCACAATGGGCATATGCTGAGATTGGGAAAGAGCTGAGACTTAGCTCCAAGGACTCCCCTTACCTTAAAAGTAACGATGTCGCCACGTGTCACGACCTCAAGACATATCTCCACCTAGTAGAAGGATTTGTAAGCTCTACATGCCCGTTTAAAGCTACTGCCAGAAGGTTCTTAAATAAAAAAAAGCCAGAGAGGAGTTTTAACTTTTCCTACCACTGGAAAAGACAAAATTAACCTTGTAATTACAAAGTAACCATACCAAAATGGTACATATTCGGGGAGTTTAAGTTGTGAATCTTAGTATCAAAATTACAGATTAGCATTGATTTTCTTTGACTAAATGCTACCGTGATAAACTTTCAAAAAAAAAATAATTTAAAAATTAAAAAAATGCCACCAAGATGCGCAGTTACAATATCAGTGCTAGCCGTTTTAAGTCAACTGTACATACCACTATACCAGGCTGTTTTTTGTCTCTTGCGGTAATTATAAATTATCGAGGGTTCTTACAACTTCGTTTTTACATTCCAAATATGGTAAAAAATTTAAGATTTAATTATTATGTCTTGAATTCGAGTTTAAGAAATATATTTTTTATAAGGATTTAGGGCGGTTGAAGGTTTTACCAATTTCATTTAAATTCGGATCCGGCGAGATTTTTAATGTTTCCCAAACAATTTTTTTTCTTCCTTTTTTTGAAACTGAAATTTATTCATAACTAGAACAAAGAAGATACAAAAGGAGGGAAGACTTCCTTCTAAATACCACAAAAGTTGCTTGATAAAGCAAGTCTAGCTAAATTATGTGCGATCGCGATACAGACTCTAGGTCTAAACTGAACCAAAATCTGGTTCGAACTGCAATCGCTTCTTGGATATCACTAATCACTCAAGCAATTTCTTTGACACTATGAGTCTTTCCAAGTACCAAGTTAACCACATTTAAAGCGTCTGACTCAATGACAATAGGCAAAGCCTTAGCCTCCACATCATCATTTATCCATAATAAAAAAGATTCAGCTTCCACCTGTTCAATATCAGATCCTTCTGAGCTTTGTTACACAACCACCACCTTCACGCTTCCTGCACTATTCTTAATTATCACCCCAATTCCTCCTTGGCTCCCATATTGTTTTAAGGAGCCATCAACCCGAGCTCTAAAAAATGAGCATGGGAATGAAACTCATCTTGATCTGCAAGCTTGACCATTTTACTCTTCAGTAGAACAGCTGGCTGGCGTGCCCTATAAAAAGAAAAGAGAAAAGATTCTGCAACATTAAAGATTATGTCTGGCTCCGCCTCAAGGTTTTGAAAGATAAAATTATTTCGAGCTCCCCAACATCTCCTCATAATAGTCACAACAAGGTTAATCTCATTCTTCAATAAGGATTTCCAACAAATCCTCAGAAGCTCACCAATATCCTCTCCCGGATAGTTTCTAATGATCTCATTACAACTTGTATTGCTCCAACAAATCTTAGATGTTTTACACCTAAACAACGTATGACAAGCTGTTTCCTCCTCTTTAAAACATCTAGGACAAACACTGTGGCCGTAATCTTTCTCATTTTAAGCTTCGATGCAGATGGAAACAAGTCAAGGCATGCTCTTCATACAAAGATCTTGATTTTTTCTGGAACATCAAACTCCGAAATATTATTCCAGAATTCAGATCTTCCAATTGAGCTCGTAGCCTCCAAAGATTCAACTATATGCATACCCAAATGATAAGCACAATTAACTGTTAATTCTCCACTCATTTCATAATGCCAACAAATCTGATCCTATGTGTTCTGTCTCGGCAGATGAATTTTTCTGATTTCCTCCACATCTATGGTCATGAAATGTTCCTTCAAAAATCCAATGTTCCATTTGTTGTCTGGGGTCAGAAGTGGAACAACTTTTGTGTTTTGTGGAAGATAGGGAACTGATATAGGTCGAAAAAAAAGACCTAGAGATCTAGTTGCTGGTATAGACATAAATTATATGGCCATGACCTATTCTCCATCTAACTCATATTTTCAAAATTTTCCTATCCCACAACAGACTTCTCCACACAAATGATGGATTGGCCCCCATAAAAACCTTCAATAATTCACTATTCTTATAGTATCTGACCTTGAATATTCTAGCAACTAAAGAGTTAGGATTCTTCAGAATTATCCATCCCTGTTTGGCCAGCATTGCTTAGTTAAAAGTGCTGAGATCTCTAAAACCAATGCCTCAATCCCGCTTTTATTTACACATACTCTTACAACTCTTACAATGGATTTTTTTATTGAATTAATTGACCCCCACCAAAATGCATTCATAAACTTTTGAATGTCCTCACATAATCCCAATGGTCGACTGGAAACACTTATGGAATATGTTGGAATTGCTTGGGGTATAGCTTTGAGTAACACCTCATTGCCTTCACTAGAAAAAAAAATATATTCTGCCATTGCTTCAATTTGTTACTAATTATCCTCTGCAGGTCTTTGAACAATCGTTTCTTATTTCTTCCCATCATTGCAGGTAACCCCAAGTAGTTGTCATGGCAAGTAGTTGTCATGAGGTTAAGGATCTTTTTGATTTATTCTCTTATTGCTTCGCTGGTATTTGGGCTGAAAGTTAAGGCATATTTCTCATAATTACTAGCTTGACCAGATGCCTTCGAGTAGCACTGCAATAATGTCTTGATAAATTCACATTCATTTACCTTCGCCTCCACGAATAGTAGGCTATCGTATGCAAAGAAAAGGTGAGTAATAAGCATTTTCTCAAATCTTACGCCATTTATCTTCTTCTCTCTTTCTGCTAAGTGAAGCAACGAAGATAATGATTCAACACATTGAATGAATAAATAAGGGGATAAAAGGCATCATTGTCTAAGACACCTCTAAGGATATACCATTCATTTAACCTCCCTATTAATAAGAACAAAATACATGGTAGTGCTAATATAATTTTGAACAAGAAGCCTCCAGTGCTCGGAGAATCCCAGCCTAACTAAACTCGATCTAAAAATCTCCAATTCATTCTGTCATAGGCCTTGCTGATATCCAGTTTAAGCGCTACCCCCTCTTCATCCAGACTTCATATTCTTCAATCTATTAAGACCTTCAAGGCCCACTATTACATTATCTACTATCAATCTATGAGGGAAAAAAACACTCTGATTTTCAGATACTATACTATTAAGGATAAGTTTCATCATATTAGCTACTACTTTAGCAATAATCCTATACACCACATTAGATAGGCTGATAGGTCTATACTGTGAGATATGCTAGGGGTGTTTTTGTATGGCTTCTGGGTGTCCGTAGACACCAGTGAATCTCTATTTCAATCCTTCATCTACAGAGATAAGTGCATCTATATGGTGGTTACTATACGACATTACTCTTAGATCGACTTCAAGCCTCCATAATAATGCAATACCTCCACTTCTACCCAGACTACCAACCACAACTCCATTCTCAAAAGAAACTTCGCGCTTCACCCCTTCCATTCGGTGTACTGACAACTTTGTCTTACAAAGAAAATTATTTTTGGTCTATTTACACAGAGAATTTCCTTGAAAACACAGAATGCGTGGTCATTCCCCAGTCCCTGAACATTCCATCATAACACATTCATTGCATCCGGCGAGGCTGCTTGACAGCCCCCGTCGATATCAGAATGGTTTCAATCCCAAACTCCTTTCTATTTTGTATCTCATCATTAATCGCCTTTAAATTCGAATCCAACATTGTAAGAGCTAGATACCCTTCATGCATCCATTTACAGCTAATTCCATCTTGAGTCTCCTTGAATCTCCTATGGTTTTAGCATCCCCATCAAACTACATTACTCTCTTGGTTTTCTATTTGTTGATTGCTGCTGGGTCTGAAATAACCGGATTGCTTCTATCTTCGTTCCCTTTGTTGCTCTCCATGCCAGTTGAATGGTCGTCTTAAAATCTTATCTATTAGCTAGTTTGGTTGGTAGAATTTTTCCAATCAGGCAAACCCCTAACAAATATTTACCTTCACTATGTATCTCATCTGGCAGTTTAATATCCCATTCCTCCTCAAGAGACATATCGTTGCATAGCTTGATTAATTCGTCAAAATACATTAAGAGCACCACTCGCACAGATGGCTACACTAATTCCTTTTAATTATTAGTAAAAAAATTTCCTTTAACAATAAAGGATCGAGGACAACACCACCCAGTGAATGAAATTTGAGCAGAAAAACTCAAGAGAAAATATGGGTGATAACGGTTTCGGGTCAAACCGCAACTCTACCCGAACTGCATCGACCCGAACCGCACCGCGCGGTTTGAAAAAAATTTAAAAATGATTTCGAGTCAATCTGAACCGAACCGCAAATTTCGGCTCGGTGTGTGGTTTTGACCAAGCCACGACCCGAACTGCCCAAAACCGTAAATTTTGACTCAAACCGCGACCCGAACTGCCTAAACTGCCGACCCGCGTTCAAATTAGATATTATTTTATATTTTTCTTATTCTTTAACCATGAAATTTAAGATATTTAATGATCATATGACAATATGTAATGTATAAATAAAAATTAAGTATTTTTCTCTTAAATTATTATGTGAAAACACACAGAATTTTCTTAAAAAAATTTATAATCCAAACCGCCGACCCGAACCGCCCAAACCGCTAAACCGCCAACTCGAACCGCCGCGGTTTTCCTTATCAAATTTGCGATTTCGGTTTCTAATTTCCCAAACCGCCAACCCGCGCGGTTTGAAGTGAAAAGCGAAAAAACCGACTTGAACCGCACCGCGAACACCCCTAAAAGAAAGTCTTCCACTATAGAGAAGAGCTTATTTCTCCCACTATTTTTCTATCACTCCCTGAGTTAGACGTGAAGCCTTCCCCAAATAGAATTTCTACATTCAACTATAGGAGAAATTCTTTCATATTATTATGTATTAGTGAATATGGTATAAAACCATCAATCCATATGACATATAAAAATTATGTTGGACAAAATTATTATTTATTCAATTATCTCTTATTATTTAACATGTATAATAATATATTATTAAATTATTTCATGAATAACTTAATAAGATTACTAGAATTTTTCTAACGGTACACAATATACAAATAATAAATCGTTCAAAAAGGCCAAAATTGTTTTATCCGACATAAAGGATCTCGTGAATTCACAAGACTAAAGTACCCTTCGTACCGACAAAATTCACTCATTTTGCCATCGCACGCGTTGTGGCACCGACCTAGGAATTTAGACTTATGTGACCTATACATATCAAATGCGGCTACTTCAATATATATATATATATATATATATATAATATATATATATATATATATATATATATATATATATGTTTTAATTGTCGTAATAATGCATAAATAATCAAGCACCGTCGGCACCAAACAAAGACCATCTGCATAAAATTGTCACAATCTTTTTTAATTGTAATGAATTTCGGTTTTATTTTCGGTCTAATTGAGACAAATTTATTAGTAATAGGTAAAACTACCGTCTTGTCTTTGAAAAATCGTATGGCCAAAAAAGTCACATAACTTTTTTTGCTTCTTACAATTATATATTTTAGAACAACTCCAAAGTCGCTTCTAATTTTACTCTTCAAATACCGATTTGATTACCTATTTAGAAAATTGAAGAGTGGAAAAATAAAATATTCTCCAAAAGACTTTTCAAATAAAATTAATGTTATATTATTTTAATCAAATTGAATTGACATACTTTAGTTATATGTTTTTTATATGTAAATAATTATAAGTAATGATGATGATGTGTATAAAAAATTATATTTTATTAATATAAGAGAGAGAATGTAAATAAATTTATATTATTTAAATCAAATTAAATGATATTTACTTTAATTATATTATTTTAATATATAAATAGTTATTAGTAAGTCCAACCACCACCATTACAATAAAGTAAAGAGAGATATAAATTTATATAATAATATTTGAGGAGAGACAAGTGACTCTTCAATATTAAAGCATGAGAAGTAAAATCTAATTTGAAGAATCTCAATTGATGTTTATTTTGGAACTAATTTTGAAAATGCGACTATTTAATTTAGTAATTAAATAATATTTGAAGAGTTTTTGGGAGTTATAAAGAAATTTTGCTAGCCACATATTCTCAAGATGAATTTTGTCGATGCAACAATGGAAGACTTCGACGCGCATTAGCAGACATTACAAAAAGACGTCGAAGTACATTGATGATGAAGAGTAAAGGATGTGAAGACTTAAACGAAAAATGAAGATTATCTTATATAGTCTTAACTTATGACTCTATTTGTAAGTGAATTGTTAATTTAAATATTTAAGCTCATATTTTACACTGTTACCGAAACCGGTCTGGAGCATAACGACATTCATACCGGTCAACCTTCATATTTTACATGTTCTCAGAAACCGACATGATTCATACCGATCTCCATACCGGTAAGCACACCGGCATACCTTACACCATACCGATCAGTAACCCAGTATTGTAATCGAATCTTCAAACAGTAATATAATTGTTTTATATTGTCAGACCGACATACCGGCTTCTGAGACCGGCATACCTGTCTTAGACAGAATAGTTGGGGTAATTTTCGCTTTCATTATATATTGAGTCCCAAATTCATTTTTGCTAAGATCTAACAACTTCAAACATTTTCTAACAAGCAAAAATATAGAGTTTACAAAACCTTCATATTCACACTCTCATAGTCAAGCTCACACACTACACATTCATTATCAGTTGTAGTGAGATTAGATTTCTTAGGTTAGCAACTCACACTAAATCTTCATTATCTTTGTGAGTACCCAAGTTGTACTTTAATCTTCAAATATTTATACACTTGTGGTTGGGAAGAATCGTATTGAGTGGGTATACTCAAAATGATAATTTATAAAAGGTTGTGAGTGAGCCTAAGAACAAAACTCATTGTGAAAGTTTAAGAGTGAGCCATTAGATAACTGTAGGCACTGCATTTTTGCATGAAGCCCGATGATGAGCCTCGTATGGAGGCATTACCCGATAAGTTGCGGAAGTCGCGGGAAACGGACGTCGGAAGGGAAAATTCAAAAATTAATACATTATCAATTTAATTCATTTGTTTAGCCTCGGGTTCGCTCAATTGATCTCTGTTTCAAACGTTAGCCTCAGCCCAAAACCCATGCAACCCACAAAGGGCCACACGCCCAAGCCCACATCACAAAACCCAAGCCCAATCCAAAATATTCAAATCACATTTAACACATGCCAAAGTCCCCTTCCAAATTAAAAATATCTTGAATCTAATCCCCCACAAAAAATACACAATATTCTTTCCCTAAATAAATTAATTAAATACACCCATTTATTGCTTGATTTGTTTCCTTTTGAAAACCCATGCACATGAGAAACCCTAGCATGCAACTATAAAAGATAACATACTCCAAACCTTAAGGCTATCTGGACTGACTCATACAACATTCATAAACAAATACACCATCATCCTCTCATTCATCTCTTTCTCAACCTAAAAATCACAAAAAAGCAAAAAAAAAAAAACCTTAATAGCTTTCTCGCCTCTCTCCTAGTTCTCTCTCTTTTCCCTCGTTTTTTTACAAACCAAATAAATCATGGACACCCACTCACTCTCACGACACTTTGAACCAAGAAAACCCTAACCATCTCTGACCTTCATCTCTCGGTTCTCCATCCACACTCTCTCAAAAAACACACTCTCGACAGAAACAATAAACCCTAATCTCTTAAAACACTCATTCTCTCTCTCATTCGACAGCCCCTCCTCTCTTTCCACACTCACACGACAATACAACAAACACACAGCTCTCACACAACTCTCGGCCTCACCACACACTCGGCCTCATCATACACGTCCCTTACACAAAGACCGACTGCTCGAACAAATCAAACTAAATAACTCATCCATAACCGAACAAAATCTAAAACAGAAAACCCTAGCCCTCACGTCCTCTCTCTCCAGCACAAGCAACAAAGCAATAAAGCCATCGATAAGCAACCGACACACACAAATCCCAGCCTCCACCGACACACACAAACAATAGAAGCCTTCACCCAAAAACCAAACCCTAAAGAAACCTAGAGAGATACACGGTACAACTCACACACGTCAGACACACTCACGGTAACACACCTTGGAAAGTCATGGCACACTCAAACCCTCACATGGATCTCTTGTCCACACGCACATTCATCGGGCATCATCACACACAGGTCACTCTTTCAATGAAGCCACACACACTTACACGTTAACAATACACACAAACTCACCGCCAAGACACATGCCACTCACACACTGCAACTTAGACACTTCCTCACGTGAACCCTAGAGACAGACCCCCATCGACCGAAATAGCAAAGACGAGCCACAAACTGACAAAAATAACACCTAAACCGAGTCCAAAACCATAAGCCCTGAGCCACGTGAAAACCAAGCAGCACTGACCGGCGTAAACACACACGTATAACGCAAGCGCATGTATCGTTCAAGTAGTATAAAAATATCGATCCCACAAGGACTTAATATCTCAACTATTAATTTTATGAGGTTAAATAATTACTAATATCTAACAAGTTGATTGATTGATTTGAAATGGTGACGATTCTAAATTTAAAAACAAGTAAATAAAATTGTCGAAAATAGGTTTTAAGAAAATTCAATATTAAAAACTATCTAGGGTTGTGATTTCTTCCAATATCATTTAAAGATGAAGTGGTTATCTTATAGTTGGGTAATATATTAATTTATTAACCTGGAACACTAAATTATGTGTAAGCCTCTGTCGATGGTCAGACACAAATACCCAGTTTAACCCAATTGAACCATATGTCTATGTCAACCAAATTATCTGGATTCATTAAGTTTAAGTTCCAATTATGGCTACCCCCGCCCGACATGTATATTCCTATCCTGTAAGGAAATCTATTAAAGGGTTATCTATCCTCAAGGAAGATCGTGGGTTATTGAGTCTAAGGCTGAAACCTAAAATCCCTATGTCTAGTTCATTTTAGATTTACCAGATCAATTTTATTAATGGCCAGTTAATTAAAAAGCATTAAGTTTAAGACTCAATAAATAAATCTTTATATTACCCAAGCTATAATCTAACCCTTATAAAACGGTGATATTGGATTTCATCACAACCCCAGATAACTAATTTAGTTACAACACATAACTAGGGCTAGTAAAAACTTGAAAATAAAAGACATAAAGTAAAAATGCGGTAAAGTAAATACTGAAAAGAAAATTACAATAAAATAAAATGCTAAGGCAAAAGGAATTACTTTTACTACTACTAATTTAGATATCTCCCATAAAATAATATATAAACTTGTGATTCTTTTTCCAACCAGCCATATAGGCGGTAACCTGATTAAGTCAAATTAAGTCCAACCAGCCATAAAGGCGGAACAAAATTAAATTACCAACCGACCAATCTGGCGGTATCCTTTTTAAGTCAATATTTTAAATAGTGAATATATTATTTTTAAGGGAGATTAATCTAAATAGTAACAGTAAAAGAATTACCTTTCACCCTAGCTGGGGAAGTTACCTCCTCATTACTGAAAAGTAAAAACTGAAAAATTAAAGAAAGAAAAGTATTGTGCGTAAAAGTAAATTGCGGAAAGTAAAAACTGAAAAGTAAAGAAAAGAAAGTGCGAAATTGAAAATTAATTACTGAAAACTAAAAATAAACAAACTAGATACAATCTTCTTATTTATTCATAAGAATTTCAAAGAAGAAAGTATGAATTTTACAAATGAAATGACTTGGTATTTATAGGCAAAATTTTGCCACCATCAAATCATCCATCAAATTCTCCACCAAATCCATTATTAATTTCTCCACTAATTACTCCACCAAATCCATAATTGCTCCACTAATTGCTTATCTTGTTTGGTTTTGATTTGATAATTTTTATTAATTATTAATTAATTAATATTTTGCTTTGAAAATGATTGATAATGACTTTTAATAATTACACTCCACACACTTCTGGATGGTTCATCAATTTCGGTCATGAAATCATCAGAATTCGAAAATATTTTCCTTTTAAAAGTTGTAGAAATTTGAGTCTTCTTTAATCTGGCACCTGAATCAGCTCAATCCGATATCTGAGTAAAAAGTTATGCCCAAATACGACAGATGCGCAAAATTGGAATTTCCAAAACTGCACTTCGTCAAAACGCCCTTTAAAGTTTCCAATCTCCAAAATTAAAATATCAAGTCCAATAATTGCCCTTATTTGACCCATATTTCATCCTAAATGATTTCATTGAGACCCGATATTATTTTATCTGCAAAATAAACTAAAACACATCAAAACGTTCATCAAAACCGAGAAACTAAACAAAATATTAAGTTAAAGGGGCGGTAAATATTGATATATTTTCCGCTCATCACACCCCCAAACCTAAAATTTTGCTAGTCCTCGAGCAAAACAACAAAATAAAATACAAGAAACAATTAAAATTAAACTATGCCACTTTCGTAGGGATCACGGTTGCATTTAGCATATGCAACAAGCCTTTAAACCCATAGGTGTCCCTAGTGGACGAGTTGTAGTCTCGTGAGGGTTTACAGCAATGATACCCACAAACATTTTATAAAAGTAAAAAGGTAGTGAAATTAATGCACACAAAAGCAAAAAGACAACCGAAAAGAGAATAAAGATGTTAGTGACTAATCAAGTGAAACTTTTACTCCAAGTTACTAGTTGTTTTGTTTCATTCTAAATTACCGAATAAGTAAATTCTCCGATTATTTTTACCATTCTCCATATACACAGCCAACAAAATATTAAACAACTCATTTTTGCCCACAACAGTCATAAGTGCAGTTGATAAGAGAGTAATATTTTTGTCCTAAAGTTCTATCAGAATTCACACCTTTTTGTAGCAATGAAATAATTTTTTTGATTTTTCTGATTTTTTCTTTGATTTTTCTCTATTTTTTATTTATATACAATACCTTCTGTCTATGTAGCGAGCTTTGGGTCGGTGGCTCCCAAACCAGTTGGCTTTAGGGCACCAGGTGTTAAACACCCCTATGAACTTAATTACTCAGACTTCAGATATATATATTTTTGCAGCATCTTTGATCAATGTAGCGAGCTTTGGGCCAGTGACTCCCAACCAGTTGGTTTTAGGGCACTAGGTGTTGAAACACCCTTACAGGCTTAATAACTCGGATCTCAGACGTTTTTTTTTTTTTTTTTTTACTCCATTGCTTTTTGAGATGTTTCTTCCAATTAAACTAGAGCACTGAATATTACAAACTTTTCAATTTTAGCTCATGTCCGTATGTTACTATATATGTTGATAATATCTGTCAACTGAGCATATGAAGATTCATTTTAGTCAATTTTATGGAGAATTTACAAATTAAATAATTCAAAAGGAAATAAACAAAAATTAACTTGTTTCGAATTAGGTTTGAGATACGTCTCAGGAGTGGAAACTCTTTACTCAGCTATTTCTTTTACTAATTTCACATTTTTAGTCAAAATGAAAACACAAAAACACAAAATATTTTTGTAATTTTTGAAAAATTTTCAGTTTTTTTTTGTATTTTTCAAAAAAATTTGGACTAAAAATAAAAATAACACACAAACTAAAAAAAAAAGGTACTGATCAACTAATTCCATCCCCCAAACCTAAATGAGACATTGTCCCCAATGTCTTAAACAGTAAAAGGAGAGTTAAGAAGGTTGTACCTGGTTAGCTGAAAATCTATAGGAAATTAAAGGTTAAGATCCAGATTAATCCGACGCCTCTTACCACGATCGTCCTCGGACCAATTTATCTTTGAAATGATAGGGTCAACTTGTGGTTCATAGGCTATGAGTTGGTCTATTAGATCTGGAGCAGTTCTGGCAGTGAAGATGAGTTCTTCATAGGTTTTGACACGAACCCATTTCTCCGAGCATCATCAAGAAACACACAAAGAAAATCATAAAATCCATCAACGTTAAGCAGTCCAAGCGGTTTCTGGTGTATGTTCAGGTTCGCCCAAGATAGAACTATAAAATTTCCTCCAATGTGCCCAAGCCACCTGGCAAAGCGATAAAAGCATCAGCACGGTTAATCATTTCTACCAGTCGTTCAGACATACCTGGCACGATCAATTCCTCTCCGTTTGATGATCCAATAAGATTTTCCTCTGCCAAGGGTTTTGGGATGATTCCCAAAACATGACTGCCTCCTTCCTGTACAGCCTTTGAAACGATCCCCATAAGTCCGAGATTGCCTCTGCCATATATTAAGTGCATATTCCTTGCAGCTAAGACTTAACCTAATTCTTGTGCTGCTTCTACGTATTGTGGTTTAGTACCAACACTACTACCCGCAAAACACACAGATGTGTTTCAACTCGTCTTCTTGAAGTGGCTTCCATGTTTTACTCTGGATGCCTTCAAAAGTGCAATGACGGGCTGAATTTATAGTAGTACCTGAAAAAGGGTGAGTAATAATAGCACAAGTATCTTCCAGAGGACGATTAGTAACGAATTAATATCGTGATAGTCAAAAAGGTCTGGATCCTGTCGGAGAAAATAAAAGAAAACAACAAAACAAATCACAATTATTAGGAAAAGACAAATATATATAATATATACAGGAATTTACAGCTAGATTAACGTCTATGCGTCATGGACAAGCTTCCCATCCAATTTTCTTATAAATTGGCAAACAGGGTCTTTTTGAGTCAGATCCCAAGACTTAACTGTTGTCTTTTTTTTGAAATTGTGTATGTAATTTACGAAAGGCTATGTGAACATATCCACTGGGATGCGTCTCAAGAGTCGAAGATATATATCATATAAAGACTCCTTACTCAAGCCATCCCTAATGAATTTAATTTTGTCTTCACGATTATCAGACACCATTCCTAAAGAACGACAACGAGTGTTGCAATTAAATCGTGCACATTTGAAACAAACACCCATTTGCTTAGCTCTACGTTTCTTTGCATAGGTGCTTCTTCCAAAACCAGGCAGATGTGAAATAAAAGAGTCAGAAGACTCACCTGCCAATCGGACTCGTGCTTCAATTACCCAACGAATATCATTAGGAATACCATGGATTGTCAATAACCTCATCCGTTCCAAGCGAGCTTTGTAAACTTTCATTAGAGATTTTGGAGGGAGAGAAGGAAATTGCTTGTGAGATTTGCGAGAGCTTCTTCCATCTTGAAATGACTAAACCTGCAAAAATTAAACACACAAAAATAACACACCAAATCACAATATATACACAAATTGCATGGGTTGCCTCCCTGCTAGCGCTAAGTTTAAAGTCGTCAGTCAGACTTGACTTCTCGAACGTTAAGCTAGATCTGAAAGTGTAACACTTTCTTTTTGTCGCTCAAATGATTCTCCCCAGTAGTGCTTGACACGCTTGTTTTTAACCTTGAAAGTTTTGTTAGCGTTAGGATCATGTATCTCAACGGCTCTATTTGGTAAAACTTTGGTGATCACAAATGGACCTGACCACCGTGATTTTGGCTTCCATGGGAAGAATTTCACCCTTGATTTGTTTAACAATACCTTCTGCCATGGTTCCAGTTGTATGCGCACTAACTTCTCATCATGTCTTTTCTTGCCCTTTTCTTTGTACAATTTGGCATCCTCAAAAGGCTGATTCTGAAATTCCTCTAATTCGTTGAGCTGGTGGAACGTTTTCTTTTCTGTTGTTTGTAGTGCAAGAATTGGCTCCTTCAGTACAAAAGACGCTTTATCTTTAGGTTCCCCAGGCAATTGACATGTTTTAAGTTTGTCAGTAGAACTTTGTCTTTCATCAGAGTTCTGAATGGTACTGTGTATCACATCGAGTTTGAAACATTCCTCCTTCTTTTCATCATCTGGAAAATTCATGGCCTTGAAAACATTGAATGTTACTTCTTGGTCCTGTACCCTCATGGTTAGTTCTCATTTTTGTACATCAATAATGGTTCGACCTGTAGCCAAGAACGGTCTCCCGAGGATGATTGGCACGTCTGCGTCTTCCTCCATATCAAGGACAATAAAATCTGCTGGGAAAATGAATTTGTCAACCTTGACCAGCACATCCTCAACTACGCCTCTTGGAAATACGAGCGTTCTATCAACAAGTTGCAGTGAGACTGAAGTTGGCATTGTTTCTCCAATCTGTAATTTCCTGTAAATAGAAAAAGGCATCAAGTTAACACTAGCACCTAAATCACATAAAGCCTTACCAAAGTTATGTTCTCATATGACGCAAGGAACAGTGAAACTGCCAGGATCTTTCAACTTCGGGGGAAGTTTCCTCTGAATGATAGCACTGCATTCTTCTGTTAATGCTACTGTCTCGTAATCTCACAATCTCCATTTTCGTGAAAGAATATCTTTCATGAATTTGGCATATGTGGACATTTGTTCCAACGCTTCTGCAAATGGAATGTTGATATACAGCTTTTTGAAGATCTCCAGGAACCGGGAAAACTTCTTGTCCAATTTATTCTTCTGAAGACGTTGAGGAAAAGGTGGAGGTGGAGTGATCTGTTCTTTTTCCTTTGCTTCTTTTTCCTCCATCTGTTGCTTTATTTCTTTTGGAACTTCCTCAGCAGTTGAATTGACTCCAACATCTTTGTTGATTTCAATACCGCTCTTTAACATGATGGCATGACATTGTTCCTTCCCCATGTTTCTTGGATTTGGCTCTGTGTTGCTAGGAATGGTACCTGGCGGTCTGTAACTCTGACATTGTTCCTTCCCCAGTTGTCCCATTTGATTCTCCAGTGCTTTAATAGAAGTAAATTGATTGAATTAATGATTTTGGATTGAAACATAGCATCGTATTTTGCTTCTTGCTTTTTGAACATCTCTGCAAACCATTCTTTCATTTCTGGTTCTTTTGTCTGCTCCTGGCTTTTGTTATGTTGCTGGAATTCAGGTGGTGGATAGTTCTGCTGTTGGCCTGAATTGTTGCTCCATGATAAATTAGGATGATTCCTCCACCATAGGTTGTAGGTGTTGGAATATGGAATTGTTGTCCCCTGTCTGTTGAAATTGTTGACATAATTCACCGTTTCTTCATGTTGTTTTGGTTCTGGTGCTCCTCCAATGGTGAAACTTGTGGATCCAGCGATGCTCACAACTTGCGTGCTAAGTGTTTCTAGACATTGCATATCTGATCAGCCTGGTTATTCACTACTGTGTTTGCTCCAACTTCATAAATTCCTGCAATTCTTTGGATCATGCTCTTTTTGTTGGCCACAAGGAATTATTGTTGGCCATTTCTTCGATCAGGTCCCAGGCTTGATCTTCTCCTTTTCCATCAAGGCTCCTCCAGCAGCAGCATCGATTGTGGTTCTCATTATTCCAGAAAGCCCATTATAGAATGTTTGGACTTGAAGCCATTTTGGAATCTCATGGTGAGGACATTTCCGGAGTAAATCTTTATACCTTTCCCAAGCTTCGCAGAGGGATTCTGAATCTTGTTGTACAAAGGATGTGATGTCATTCCTCAGCTTTCCGGTTCTGGCTGGTGGAAAATACTTTCAAGAAATTTGGTGGCTAAAGTGTTCCAAGTTGTGATGGAACCTGCTGGTAGTGAATGTAGCCAAGCTTTAGCTCTGTCCTTCAAGGAGTATGGAAAAACACACGCAGTCTCATTGCTTCTTCTTCCGCTTCTTGGTTGTAATTAAAAGTGCCGCAAACTTCCAGGAAGTTACTGATGTGGGCATTAGGATCTTCAGTTGCATTCCCCCCAAATAGAACTGACTGCTGAATCATCTGAATGCATGTTTTGATGTCACACGCATTTGCTGGTAAGGGAGGAAGTACAATACAGGAAATGAGTCTGTCAACCATCGGAATGGTTCTGTCTCGAATAGGAATTGGTGGTGCAACGTTCAAAGGTTCAGGTTCCATGTTGACTAAATCTTCTTGGACTTCTCGCCTTTCCCTTATCAACTGTTTGATAGTTCTTTCAATTTCCGGGTCAAGCGGTCGGAGTTCAAAGCTTCTGGTTCGTCTCATGAAGTTTCTGAGAACCTGAAACAGAAGAAAACAACGACAATAAGTAAAAAGAAATTAGATACAAGTAATGGTATCTAACCCCTGAACTAATAGTAAAAGATAAATAAGTCCCCGGCAACGGCGCCAAAAACTTGACCGGCGTAAACACACACGTATAACGCAAGCGCACGTATCGTTCAAGTAGTATAAAAATATCGATCCCACGAGGACTTAATATCTCAACTATTAATTTTATGAGGTTAAATAATTACTAATATCTAACAAGTTGATTGATTGATTTGAAATGGTGACGATTCTAAATTAAAAACAAGTAAATAAAATTGTCGAAAATAGGTTTAAGAAAATTCAATATTAAAAACTATCTAGGGTTGTGATTTCTTCCAATATCATTTAAAGATGAAGTGGTTATCTTATAGTTGGGTAATATATTAATTTATTAACCTGGAACACTAAATTATGTGTAAGCCTCTGTCGATGGTCAGACACAAATACCCAGTTTAACCCAATTGAACCATATGTCTATGTCAACCAAATTATCTGGATTCATTAAGTTTAAGTTCCAATTATGGCTACCCCCGCCCGACAGGTATATTCCTATCCTGTAAGGAAATCTATTAAAGGGTTATCTATCCTCAAGGAAGATCGTGGGCTATTGAGTCTAAGGCTGAAACCTAAAATCCCTATGTCTAGTTCATTTTAGATTTACCAGATCAATTTTATTAATGGCCAGTTAATTAAAAAGCATTAAGTTTAAGACTCAATAAATAAATCTTTATATTACCCAAGCTATAATCTAACCCTTATAAAACGGTGATATTGGATTTCATCACAACCCCAGATAACTAATTTAGTTACAACACATACTAGGGCTAGTAAAAACTTGAAAATAAAAGACATAAAGTAAAAATGCGGTAAAGTAAATACTGAAAAGAAAATTACAATAAAATAAAATGCTAAGGCAAAAGGAATTACTTTTACTACTACTAATTTAGATATCTCCCATAAATAATAATATAAACTTGTGATTCTTTTTCCAACCAGCCATATAGGCGGTAACCTGATTAAGTCAAATTAAGTCCAACCAGCCATAAAGGCGGAAACAAAATTAAATTACCAACCGACCAATCTGGCGGTATCCTTTTTAAGTCATATTTTAAATAGTGAATATATTATTTTTAAGGGAGATTAATCTAAATAGTAACAGTAAAAGAATTACCTTTCACCCTAACTGGGGAAGTTACCTCCTCATTACTGAAAAGTAAAAACTGAAAAATTAAAGAAAGAAAAGTACTGTGCGTAAAAGTAAATTGCGGAAAGTAAAAACTGAAAAGTAAAGAAAAGAAAGTGCGAAACTGAAAATTAATTACTGAAAACTAAATAAACAAACTAGATACAATCTTCTTATTTATTCATTAAGAATTTCAAAGAAGAAAGTATGAATTTTACAAATGAAATGACTTGGTATTTATAGGCAAAATTTTGCCCCCATCAAATCATCCATCAAATTCTCCAACAAATCCATTATTAATTTCTCCACTAATTACTCCACCAAATCCATAATTGCTCCACTAATTGCTTATCTTGTTTGGTGTTGATTTGATAATTTTATTAATTATTAATTAATTAATATTTTGCTTTGAAAATGATTGATAATGACTTTTAATAATTACACTCCACACATTCTGGATGGTTCATCAATTTCGGTCATGAAATAATCAGAATTCGAAAATATTTTCTCTTTAAAAGTTGTAGAACTTTGAGTCTTCTTTAATCTGGCACTTGAATCAGCTCAATCCGATATCTGAGTAAAAAGTTATGCCTGAAATACGACAGATGCGCAAAATTGGAATTTCCAAAACTGCACTTCGTCAAAACGCCATTTAAAGTTTCCAATCTCCAAAATTAAAATATCAAGTCCAATAATTGCCCTTATTTGACCCATATTTCATCCTAAATGATTTCATTGAGACCCGATATTATTTTATCTACAAAATAAACTAAAACACATCAAAACGTTCATCAAACCCGAGAAACTAAACAAAATATTAAGTTAAAGGGGCGGTAAATATTGATATATTTTCCACTCATCAAGCACCGATACAAAACAAAACAAAAAACGTGAACCAAACAACACCCAAAATAGCCCGTGAAAATAGTCTAAAAATGGTCTGAAGATAGTCGAGAAAAAGCCCCTAAATCGACCAAATAACAACCCCAAACCGACACCAACAACAACCCTCCATCACGTGAGCAACAAACCAAATTAGCCCCCAAAATCAGTCCAAATCAGCCCCCAAAATCAGTCCAAAAATAGCAGCCCTAACGAGAACAATAACCAACAAAATAGTGAAACCGAGACAGCCTAAACCAGTCCCAAAAACAGCCCAAAAACAGCGGCTAAAATACCCTAAAACAGCGGCCAAAACAGCAGCCCAACCATCAGAAATCAGTTCCAAAAGTAGCAAAACCAGCGAGCAGAAACATCGAAACAGGGAGCAGAAATGGTGAACTAGCAAACCAGAAAAACAGTGAATCATTAACCCTTCCGGCGACGTCCCGACGCACTCCCAAGAAGCGACTTAAAAGGTAAGACCTGAGGGCACCCTTACATTCTTTATTTTGTCATTCTCGACGCGACATGCTTGGTGTGATGTGAAATACGTCCAACCGGGTATGCGAAGTCCTACATTGAAAACAGCCAAATTCTTTGGTCACATATTTATTATTCCACATTTATTTCGTGTTATTTGTCTTTTTTATTTCGCATTTAATTTACGTTTATTGTTGTTTTATTTTTCTGAATTTATTTTGTGTTATTTATCTTCCTTGTTATTTCGCATATTTGTCTCTTCGGTTATTTATTGTTATATGCATTATCATACTTCACGTCTATTTCCATGATTGCATTGTGTTAATACTTGAGTGTTGCCTCTCGTGGTATATCGGATGGAAACCCAGACATAGATTTCGTAGCCGAATCCAAATGGACGGTAGTGCGGTCTGTACTTGGGATACAACTCCACGTACCGCTTGAGAAACATTCACGCGTGTGTTTATGTCATTATAGATACCATTTCGGTAATCTCGTTCCAACGCGTTTCCGAACTCTACACGAACGTGCATACAGTGAATCGACTTCTCTTCCTCATATTTCATGCATGTTTGCTTCTTTGGTCATTTCTTTTACATTACATACTTAATCATCTCACTTTATTATTGACGCTTTTTACCGTTATTATTTATTTATATTTTTGCATTTCTTTATTTGATATGTTTATGGAATTATGTGCTCGTTTTTATTTACTTTTATGGGTGTGCAAACTTGGGTGTTGATTAAATTATCTTGCATGTGTTTCATAAGACTTAGTTATACTATTGCATAAATCCTTTCATTACAATTGGCATAAGTAAGGGACCATTCCGAACCCAACGGTTTGAGGTATTCCCTTGCGAGGGGTGAGTACGGCGTTAAATCATTTCCCAGTTCACACTGGTGTAGGGAACGCCTTCCCCCGCGCAGCTTAAGCGATTAGGCTCAGGAACCGAACTTGAAAAATTTTTCTGCTCTTCCCTTTGCTTGGCCGAACCACACCAGTGGATTCACTGATGTTTTGGACAAAATCTCAGCTCCGGAATAGCCCCGAAACAGTCCCCGAACAGCCCTTGAACTGCAGTGAAATAACGGACTGTTTTGGACACGTTGTGGGCGCGAACTGCACCCAGTTTCAGGTCTGATTTGCGCCACTCACTGCTCAATTTCAGATCTGATTTTTCTCCAAAAATCAATCCTAACACAGCCCTAAAATTATCCTAAAGTGTTTCCCAAAATCCCGAATGAAAACCAAACAAAACAAAGCTCCCTGAGAACTTGTATCTGCGCAAATTGCAGGGTTTCCAGGGGCTGGTTGCCGTGACTTGTGTTAAGTATTTGGGGATGTTTTTCAACGTCACGAGGTCTTCCGAACTATGTCTCGACACTAACGGAGGGTAGTGTGGGCTACACTCACAAATTAATCTCTAAACGGTTAGAGAATAATCACACACACCAAAAGAATTCTCAACTTTTGAGAGCTTGGAGAAGGAGATGGAGGTTAGGGTTTTTGATTTCTTGGATGTGAAAAATTAAATCATAATTTTTCTTTTATACTTATGGTTAATTCGTTTCATAAAATAAATCAACCACTAGTCTCCCAATATAGTCAAATTTCGGCCAAGGGTGGGGTAGGATTCCTGTTTGATTTTGCTTCCAAAATAAGCAAATCCTACTCCCTTTAGGACTCCAAATTTTCGGCCAAGGGGGATTTAATTTGGATTTGATTTTGTTTCCAAAACAAACAATCCTATCTCTAATATGACTCCAAAAATTCGGCCAAGGTAGGGGACAATTAGGATTTGATTTTGTTCCCAAAACAAACAAATCATATTCCTTATCCAATAAGAAATCCTACCTTGGTAATAATCCTTAGCCTTATTAAATTATATCATATATAATTTAATGTTCTAATTAATAATTATCATATATAATTATTAATACTTTATATTAACTTTTAATATAAAGTCTCATGTGTGATATATTATTATTAATCATATTAATAATATTATTCATTTTGTGAGTATATAATTGGACCATCCAATCATATTAGCTCCGCTATAGTAAATCGAGCTAGCACGGGGACCAAGTGGACCTACGGTTCTGAGATCCAATAATCTCGAAATATTAATTAAGCTCTTAATTAAATATTACGAATTATTAATTAAGCTCAATGTCTATGTAAAACGTTCCCAGCTAAATAACAGACTATGCCCCAAAAGTACGTAGTTATTGGTTGAGATTGCTACACCAACCTCACCTTTTGTAAATCAAAGGACATATCCCGCCATGCAGGAGTTCATAGTACACTCAGGATTAAGATCAACCCATATATGACCATCAAGTAGATTGAAATGACTTTCTTTGTTTAACAGATATTATAAGAATGTCATTTCTATCTGGGTCCAGTCCTATATGATCACATCATATAAGGTGCCTCCATTCTCATGTCTCTACATGGACGATCCGGATTAAGATCGCCATCCAAATATAGAATGGACCGCAGCTATATATAAACCACAAACAAAGTACCGGTTTGTTTGCTCTCTATGGACTATTTAAGATTACTAACTTCAAACTTGAATCCTCTGGTGCATGACACTCATGCACCAAGTCTTGAAGGTACATAAGTAATCTATGGTATTTATGAAGATATATAATATGCGAAAATTAAAAAAAACAATTTGATAAATGAATAATGCATCATTTTATTTCTATGCAAAAGAAACCGTTTACATCTCATGTAACTCTATGGCATACATCCCAACAACTGGGTGGCGACTCATTTATTCTCCGGTTTAGTCCCCCGCGGGCTTCTCCGTACTCCCAACCGGGTCGTGAGCTCGGACAGCGTCGCACACTTTTGTACCATGCCCACAGTCTGGCGACTCCACTGGGGATAGAGAATCAGCCCCGAAATAATATTTTGTAATATTTGTGATTTTTGCTTTAGTTAACCTTGTCTCATATATTTTGCATACCATTTCTTACCTTGATGGCATCATGTATCGTGAAGTCATTTTCGCTCGAAGCGGCAGATCGTTATATGGTATCATCACTCGTTGGCACGTACATTAGGTATACAAAAGGTATGCTCACTTGGTCACTCAAACCTTTGAGTGGGGAGACCTAGTTGTGGGCAACCCTTCACCGGCGGGAGCCTTTATCTATACTCCTATAAACCCGTATGTGAACCATAGTTGTATGACCTATAGAATCCACCCTTTTATGTTTGTGTTATGGACCATCATCATTTGGATCCAGTTGGACTTCTCGTCATAAAATATGAACTTGTTGGGCTGGGACGAGTTTATGTCTTATGACGATTCGGCCAAAAGCTTCCAAAATGTCGATGAGCCACTTTATGTTTGGGCCTCCTATCATTTGAAGTTGTTTAGTGACGTTATCGCAAAAGTGTCAACCTATTGGGGCTTTTTCAACTGGGACAAGTTTTCACCTCGCAATAATATGGTTGAATGCTTTGAAATGATAATGGGCCAACTTCTATGAAAACCTTGATGGACTTAGAAAATCTAATCATAATCTAAATATGGTAGAAGCATGAGTCCGATATCCACACTGGCTTTCATCCAGGAATGATACGCCTTGTTATGGCATATTTATTTACTTTGGATACCTCCAAGTTCATCCTCATAACCGCGGTTGCTGAAAGCCCAATTCCTCTTTTCTAGACAATGACATGATCCCATAATAGGCTTAGACCATGTTTCAAATGGGCGGTCTTTGTCTTTTATCGATGGAAAGGGACAGAAGCAGCAAAGGTTCACCCGGTAGCCTAGGGGAGAGCGATTTTGTGTGCCTTACATCGGCACATAGAACAAGCCTTATCTAGAACCAAATATAGATTTACCACGACTGTGGGAGAAATAAGGTCGGAAGGATTTATTCTGTTTGATAACATATGCATCTTACACATCTCATGCATCGCACGCATACACGCATCATGTTAATCCATGTGTCTTAAAAGCCATCATAGATATCTGTTGGCTTAGAGAAGAAAAAAGATTTGTCAAAAGAGTTTAGCAAACATGGATATTGGGAAAATGAAGTCGAGAAACAGAAAACTTTATGGCAAGAATAGAAAGACCATTGGGGGGCCTTCAGAAAAAAAAAAGAGAAAAAAAAGAGAGAAAAAAAGAAAAAAAAAAAAGAAAAAAAAAGAAAGAAAAATCATTTGTTTTAGTCCTTAATAGTTAGGCATAAGTCCAATGATGAAATCGTTTGCTTTAGGGTGAAATCTTAGAAACGATAAACACTTGATTTGCTTTTATATGATACTTTGAGTAGTTGATCTATGTTAGACTCGTAACCACTTAATTATGTAGGGGTTTTAGGGGCATAATCCGGTAACGCAGCGGAAGCGGTGGAAAATCGTATTTTCCGATTTAAAATTTTTTTCTCGGATTAATTAAATAAACATATTTATTTAATTATCCAATAATCAAATTATGATAAAATTCAAATAAATCATATTTAAGTGAATTTACCAAATTACCCTTACACTTGGTATTTAGTCCATTTTAGTCCGAAATTGATCAAATCATTTTGAATGATTCTAAATCATTTCTAAGATGAACTTAGCATGTTCAAAACATCAAAACACCAAAAGCAACATAAATCCTCATTTTTCCATCCTTGGCCGAATGCTCCATTTGGTGGGCAATTTGTGCATTTTGTTATTTCATGCATCAAAACACATCAAGATGTAATCCAATGAACATGAAACTTTATATGCATCATATACACATCCAAATGCACAACATATATGAAAAGCCTCAAATTTGGAATTGGTCATGAACCCTAATTTTTCAATTTCATCAAATTGGACAAATTAGACCAAATTGGTTAAATCCAACACTTCAATCATCTTTCTTCCATCCATCAAAGTCTCAACACAATGAAACAACTCAAGATCAAATCTAGGTCATCTAAGAGTGGGTCAACAACTCTAGATTAGCAACAAGGTTTCCAAAAACCAAAAGAACACTTATTACTACAATAGCCATAAATTCCTTCATCATATATGCTCTACCCTTTCATCAAAACTTCCATCATAAAAAACACAAAGAATAAAGAAATAAATAACCTAAGAACATCATATGTTAAAGCCTAGATCCTAAGGAACATTTTCCTTCTCTAATAGTAAGTTGGAGAAACTTACTAAAATCCAAGCTTTCTTTGGTTTCTTATTTCTTTCTCACAAGCTTTCTTTGGTTTCCATTAATGGAGTTTTCTTTTAAAGTGTATTAGGTTAGTAAATGAAAGTGAAATGAAAACAATATATACTTGTTGCATAAAATGCCTTGGCTGAATTTGTCAAATACAAATGCACCAAGTTCATTTCAATTTCATTACACTTTTTTATCTTTTATCTTTGATCAACTTGGTTAAATATCTAAAACAACTTTAAAGATATTTAATTAAGTCAACAAAGGCAACCAAGAAAAAATATAACTCTTATATCCTTAAAGGTGTTGGCCGAATTTAAAGAAAAATAAAGGAAAAAGACATTTTCATTTTTCAAACAATTTGAACAAATATCAGAGAAGAAGTCAAAATCAATTTGACAACCATTTCCTTTAATGTATAAGTCAACAATTGCAACTTATAATCACTTCCTAACTTTATCATTTGGTGATATATTTATATTTTAATTATATTAATCATTTAAAAATTAAATAATTAAATAATTAATTAAATACAAATATATCAAATATATGTATTATATTTACTTTAAATATCTCAAATACATATATTAATGATATATGTCAAATACCTTTATTTGACTATTTATTAATGTGTATTTAATAAATCATATATTAAATACAAATACACATTAATTAGGAAATGACGGTTCGGCCCGTTCGCATGTATTTTTCGTTTAACGTTTAAACGATTTATAAAAAATCATCATTATTCATAAATGTTGCTCTAGTGCTACGAGTATGTTTCATTATTGAGACTCTCTAGATTCAGGTATATCCGTCACGAATATCCAATTTCGTGTGCATAATCTATCCACCCGTAGATTATGACGATCACAGATAAACTAGCTGAATCATACAGGTCGAGGTCATTGCATACGTATAATCCCTCCGTCACAGGTATCCAGATAATCCCAGAGATATAGATGTAAATGTCAAATCTCTATAGGTATTATCTCGTCGACGTATCTATTAGCATTCTCTAAATAACACTCGGAACTTACTTCCTATGTATACTGTGGCCACAGATTTAACAGACTGTTAAATATATATGGACTACCTATGCTCTGTACACAGAACTGACAGATCCTATCTTGACACACATAGGATATCCTGAGGATCGATCCACACCCAACGAACATACGGAGGTCTGATCTAAATAGATCGGTGACGTGACTGCCATCTAAGTGTGGAGGATGTCTCATATATCCACAGTGGTGTCTCAAGTCGAAGGACCACTATGCTACTCAACCCGAGAAGATTCTTATTGACGTTGGTGTACCATCCATTAAGAATCTTCGGTGAGCCGTTCAATGTTTATCCACTATAAACACCTACACGTCTATACGAGTCTCCATAGACTCATGGTTCATTGGGATAAACCATCGGACCAAGTCTCATATACGACATGTACTGGTCTCAACGGATTTGACTAACCGACCCGTGTTAGCAAATCTTGACCAGGAACTATGTTGATAATATTCATATAGCAGTGACACTTCCCAATGTCAATTACAAACTAACTTTGTAACTGTGTACTGCATTATATATTATCGGGCCTTTGTCTAATATATACATAAACACAACCATTTAGTTTCAATCTAATCGTAATCAGATCGAATACGTATATAAGAACAAGAGGTGCAACCATAAATAAGTAATATTATGGAATAAGGGGATGTTCGTATTCATGAATCAGACATAAATACGGTCCGGATTGGCGCTCTGAGCACCAACCCCAACAATTTCTCCCACTTGTTCTAGTGCCATCCACGGTATCATATACACGTCTCAATGTGTGTCATATGCACATGGCCCTCAAAAGCTCACCAGTACTTAAGAGGCAAGAAACAAGTCCGCTATGACATATTAAGCTGTCAAACAAACTCCATCGTTTCCCATAGTCAGCATCATTCATATTTTGTAGAATCTAAATTATACATTAATATGAAATGGGCTATATCTGTATTATGCTACAGCTACTAAGTTGTCCAAGTATTTAGGGATCAAATCCAAAAATACTATGAGGACAACCGCAAGCACAACACCAATTTAAAACTTCTAATTTATAAGGTCACTATGCAACTTCATAAGTTGCATCTAATTCTACTCAGTTAGTAGAATCCTTCGTAACACTCCCACTGTATCTTTTGTGACTCTTTATGACGTAGACTGTCTAACGTCATAATTAGTCTCAAAACTAATATGACCCTAATGGTTGCAGACTATATTCTCCATGAATTAGAAACTCGTTCTTAATATCTCAAAGATCATAAAGAACGTGTTTCAAGATCCATCATATGGTCTATAGGATGTCAAAATAACTCGTAACAATTACGATTAAATCAATATCTACAATAGCATATTATAAAAATATTTATTATGTCATCATCAAATGATACAGAAGATTGATTAGACATTCTAATCAATATCTCTTTCGAAAAAGGAATCATCCTTTACGAAAAATGAATACTTTTATAAGACACTTAATAACTGTCCAACAGTTATACTAACTGTCATACAGATAGCCTAGTTATGTCCTTTAATTAGATCATATCTAATGTACGAATAATAGGAGTATCTCACAAGTCTCTTGGTTTTATATCTTATATAAAACTTTATATCGTATATAACAGAGACTACTCCCACTTTTTCACGGAGTAAAGAAGACTTAGGTAAACCTTTTACCTAACAAACATCTCATTATTACTATAATAATGATAATGTTTGGTTAGGATATATAACAAGAGAAAGTAATTTGTACGCTCCCACTAACCCTTTATCACATATGTATTCTATATACTTTGACAAGATCAGACAATTTGACGATATCAAAAATATAGAACACATATTTCTGGAAGACTTATCCGAGTCTACAATAGGCTCTGTAAGCTAGCACACTAAACTGCGATCTCAGCAGAACACAAACTCTAGGGCCATTTCAGAATGAACTCTTCAAATAAGGAAATCACAACTGATCTCTTATCTGAATAAGTCATCCAAAAACGCCACTTTGCATTCTTTAGCTAAAATATACAGTTTATTATCAACATTAACCAATATATCTTTAATTGTTCAATTAGCGTGACTAGAGATAAGTTTTCTCAGAATCTACAATAGATTGCTGAGTATAACTTTTTCTCACTGTCACACTGTAAAGGTCAAACCTTTAATAAGCTCATATTGCTTTCGCTGCGCAAACAATTAGCACATATCATGAACTAATTCATAATGAAAGCGTAATCAAGTTCAAAACTTGATCGTAGTAAGCTATGAACAATCTTAGATCTATGGTTCAAAGGTGAACTTCCAGAATCGATATCAAATATCGCTTCCATTATAAGTTATAGGATATTTTTCTTCAGTAAGAAAACAACAGAACCATTAAGTATCAAATACTCGTGAATGATTCTGTTATCCTATTGGACTTGTACGGAAGATGTATAAGGGTTGTTTCATCTTATTAATTACGTAGTTCCATTTATAATTTATCATTCTCACATTTGACTTCAATAAGTCAAGTCTTTTCTACAATAGTTAACATCTGATGTTACACACCAAGTAATAAAACGATTTTATTACTTAGAATCGTAGGAAAGATATTCTATTAAATAGAATACAATATTCTATTAAACAGAATAAACGATAAACTTTTACTTATACCTCCGAGGTGTAAGTAATTTCCATTATATAACTATTATATAAAAGAAAGATTGAAATCTCAAACTTTTCAAGATTCAAATTTTCTACCTATACATATCATATATGCAACTGTAGAAATAATGGAACATTAATTAAAGAGATGAATTAGTGTTACTGGAGTATAACCCCAAGAGTATTGAAACTAATTCGGTAACATTCAATATCAAACGAATCAAATCATATAAGATTCGATTGCTCCCACTACTCAATTCCATCAAGATGGAATCGTGGAAGAATAATATTGAATATGAATCATATTCACTGAATAACCTTAGAACTAATTGCTTTAAATTCAAATGTTTGATCGTATCAAAGATCTTTGAACAGTTCAAAGACATGTAATGAATTTTAAGGATCAGTTTTCAAAATACTTTAGATTGAATATATTTGAACAAGTCAAAAATGTTCAATCTTCGTTTCATCAGAACAGATTGAAAGTTCTTGATACTTTCAAGACTTTCAATATGTGTTCCTTCAGAAACACGTAACTAAGTTATGACATTCATCAACTAAGTTACGAAATAAAGAAAACTACCTTAAGCAATTATTATTTATTAAACTACATACATCCAATGTATCAGTTAAATAAATTTGGTGGTCCAATGACAATCATTGTTAAACGAGATCTTAATCACTTTCCTGAATACAATATTCATAAATGGATAAGGATGTGTGGTGTGATCTAGTATCAAACCATCCTTTACCATACGGATTAAGCATCCAATGCTTAAGTGATTAAACTCATAAAGCACCGTTCTAAATTATTTACTTTACCGAATAATTTCTTAATGTTTATCTCTACGTCAATGACACTACTAGTTATTATAAAATATGTAACAATTGTTTATAAAGAACAAGTGACTATCCAATAGTCGCAAGTTCCGATATCAAATATCAAAACAATCGTTAACCAATATTTCAAATAACTAGACGGGAGATCTGGTATCCAATACCTATAGTTGTAGTATTGTGAAAATCGATATTTTCTATACACAAATATACGCATCTCCTTTCTTTAGCTTTACTATTTGCATTCAACTATTCACAACAATTGTAAATAACTGATTAGCAAATTGTGTCAGACACATTACCTCTAAAGGTAATTAAAGCTTAGAAACGTCATTACTAGATAAAAAAATACCTAATAGGGCTTTCTAAATGCCAGTCAAGAATCTCGAGACATGAACTAATTCAAGTCAATTCTTACTGCATAAGAAACTATTGTCTCTAAAGTATTATATCCTAAAAGGGATATTTATCTAGATTATCTATCATGACTTAGAAACTAAGTCATTAACCATCTTTATTTTTTAAGAAAATCGGAACAACAGTTCCCGATGGTTTAGACTAATCTAATAATATCCTAGTCTATTAGTATCTAGAACCTATTCTAGAATAACTGCAACCAAGAGTCTAGTCAGATAACATATCAAAATATGTGTGCAGTAAATAAAAGTTTAATTCTATCTACTATAGAATAAGGAAACAAACAAGCGGCAATTTCCATAATAACATACACTGCCTAAGTTATGGAATATTTTAAACTTAGCAGTGCCTCCCACTATTTTTACGTAATGCCGTAATCCCCAACGAAAGACGAGAATTCAATAATTAAATCGAATTCCATAATGGGAAGAGGACCCCATGAATATATTTCGACTCACAGCAGAGGCACGGTCTCGCCGACGTATATTCACAGGTAGACAACTAATTGTCAATCACTCACTAGTGACTCCAGGTTCCGGTCCTGGCCGTTTCTCGTTGTCGCTGCGAAGGCAGGCCCACAAGGAGACGTACCAAGGTTAAACTTGTCAATGATAAACTCAAGTTACTTGCGTAACCCTGACAGCTAGGGCACGTTCAGGATTCCGCTTTCGCTTGAATTTATCTAGTATCTAATATACATTCGGCATAAATAAATTTCTATCAGCTACACCCTCACAGCAGAGGCACGGTCTCGGATGTAGTCAACGAAAAGATATTTATAAACCGTATTGACAAGACGGACCAAGAAACAAGTATTCCAAATACTAGTTACTTTAAAACCTTATTAAGCGGGGATATTCCATTAAGTGTCATACACCCTAAATCTAATCAAATTAGATTATAACATGCATGTATAAAGTCAAGAAAACATGATTAAACATTGAATAAAACAAGCTAATCATTTATGGAGGCCTAGAATCAGACTCGCTCTGATACCATTTTGTAGGTTTTTTTAGGGGCAGAATCCGGTAACGCAGCGGAAGCGGTGGAAAATCGTATTTTCCGATTTCAAAAATTTTTCTCGGATTAATTAAATAAACATATTTATTTAATTATCCAATAATCAAATTATGAAATAAAATTCAAATAAATCATATTTAAGTGAATTTACCAAATTGCCCTTACACTTGGTATTTTGTCCATTTTTAGTCGAAATTGATCAAATCAATTTTGAATGATTCTAAATCATTTCTAAGATGAACTTAGCATGTTCAAAACATCAAAACACCAAAAGCAACATAAATCCCCAATTTTTCCATCCTGGCCGAATGCTCCATTGGGGGCAATTTGTGCACTTTGTCATTTCATGCATCAAAACACATCAAGATTTAATCCAATGAACATGAAACTTTATATGCATCATATACACATCCAAATGCACAACATATATGAAAAGCCCCAAATTTGGAATTGGTCATGAACCCTAATTTTTCAATTTCATCAAATTGGACAAATTAGACCAAATTGGTTAAATCCAACACTTCAATCATCTTTCTTCCATCCAATCAAAGTCTCAACACAATGAAACAACTCAAGATCAAATCTAGGTCATCTAAGAGTGGGTCAACAACTCTAGATTAGCAACAAGGTTTCCAAAACCACAAAAGAACACTATTACTACAATAGCCATAAGCTTCCTTCATCATACATGCTCTACACTTTCATCAAAACTTCCATCATCAAAAACACAAAGAATAAAGAAAGAAATAACCTAAGAACATCATATGTTAAAGCCTAGATCCTAAGGAACATTTTCCTCTCTAATAGCAAGTTGGAGAAACTTACTAAAATCCAAGCTTTCTTTGGTTTTTCTTCTTTCTTTCTCACAAGCTTTCTTTGGTTTCCATTAATGGAGTTTTCTTTTAAAGTGTATTAGGTTATTAATGAAATGAAATGAAAACAATATATACTTGCATAAAATGCCTTGGCCGAATTGTCAAATACAAATACCAAGTTCTTTCAATTTCATTTCATTTTTATCTTTTATCTTTGATCAACTTGGTAAATATCTAAAACAACTTTAAAGATATTTAATTAAGTCAACAATGCAACCAAGAAAAAATATAACTCTTATATTAAAGGTGTTGGCCGAATTTAAAGAAAAATAAAGGAAAAAGATATTTTCATTTTTCAAACAATTTGAACAAATATCTTAAGAAGTCAAAATCAATTTGACAACCATTTCCTTTAATGTATAAGTCAAAAATTGCAACTTATAATCATTTCCTAACTTTATCATTTGGTGATATATTTATATTTTAATTATATTAATCATTTAACAATTAAATAATTAATAATTAATTAAATACAAATATATCAAATATATGTATTATATATTTACTTTAAATATGTCAAATACATATATTAATGATATATGTCAAATACCTTTATTTGACTATTTATTAATGTGTATTTAATAATATCATATATTAAATACAAATACACATTAATTAGGAAATGACGGTTCGGCCCGTTCGCATGTATTTTTCGTTTAACGTTTAAACGATTTATAAATAATCATCATTATTCATAAATGTTGCTCTAGTGCTCTACGAGTATGTTTCATTATTGAGACTCTCTAGATTCAGGTATATCCGTCACGAAATCTAATTTCGTGTGCATAATCTATCCTCCCGTAGATTATGATGATCACATATAAACTAGCTGAATCATACAGGTCGAGGTCATTGCATACGTATAATCCCTCCGTCACAGGTATCCAGATAATCTCAGAGATATAGATGTAAACGTCAAATCTCTATAGGTATTATCTCGTCGACTTATCTATTAGCAATCTCTAAATAACACTCGGAACTTACTTCCGATGTATACTGTGGCCACATATTTAACAGACTGCTAAATATATATGGACTACCTATGCTCTGTACACAGAACTGACGGATCCTATCTTGACACACACAGGATATCCTGAGGATCGATCCACACCAACGAACAGGCGGAGGTCTGATCTAAATAGATCGGTGACGTGACTGCCATCTAAGTGTGGAGGATGTCTCATACATCCACAGTGGTGTCTCAAGTCGAAGACCACTATGCTACTCAACCCGAGAAGATTCTTATTGACGTTGGTGTACCATCCATTAAGAATCTTCGGTGAGCCGTTCAGTGTTTATCCACTATAAACACCTACACGTCTATACGAGTCTCCATAGACTCATGGTTCATTGGGATTAACCATCGGACCAGATCTCGATATACGACATGTACTGGTCTCAACGGATTTGACTAACCGACCCGTGTTAGCAAATCTTGACCAGGAACTATGTTTGATAATATTATATAGCAGTGACACTTCCCAATGTCAATTACAAACTAACTTTGTAACTGTGTACTGCATTATATATTATCGGGCCTTTGTCTAATATATACATATCACTAAACCACATTTAGTTTCAATCTAATCGTAATCAGATCGAATACGTATATAAGAACAAGAGGTGCAACCATAAATAAGTAATATTATGGAATAAGGGGATGTTCGTATTCATGAATCAGACATAAATACGGTCCGGATTGGCGCTCTAAGCACCAACCCCAACAAATTATAGGTTTTTAGCAGTGAAAACCTAGGTAGTTAGCAAAGTGACTAGTTGAAGAAATTGCATGTCGGTGAATGACCGTTTGCTTAGATGTTTATCTATATTTATTTGTGTTATGATGTGTGGTGTGGTTGAAAATAAAAGAAAAGTCTATTAAGAAAAAAAATATAAACCACCTATAATCGATAAGCGTGAAGCTACCAATGGGCGAGTATTAGGACCACCATTATGAGAAATACTACCTTAAAGGGTAGGTAGTTTTAAAAAAAAAGAAAAAAAAAAGAAAAAAAAGAGAGACAAGAGAGACAATAGAAAAAAAAAACCATATCACATTGCGCACCGAAAAACAATTACAGAGCATAATTGAGACATCTAGGTTAGTTTGACCCGTCCATCCCAATTTTTAAAACGAAGTCATTGAGTTGGATTACCCAGGAATCGAGCTGTAAAGGAACATTTGCACACACACACACTTTGAGTCTGGCTTATATCATCTATTCAAAAACTCAGATTTGAGTTGCATTGAGTTCTTTGAAGGTTCTCTGGTCTCATTACTGAGCATTCTTTGAGGACAATAATATGTATAACTATTGAGACTATTTCATAGCCAGTAATATAGTATGTTGATACGGAGTGACACATCACGTAGTCCAACTTGACCTAGTGCAAGCAGCGAAGAGCAGAAAGCTAAACCAAGTCTGGGGGCGACCAGTCTACCACCTCGCGATTAAGGGACATAACGAGATCCTGACCAAAAAGAACTGAGCAATTACCAGAAAAGAATTGACAGAGGAAATTGTAAGCAGACGGAGGGGGCTACCAAAGACATTTGTAGGCAAAGGGCACCAAAGGACACAATGAAGGCCTAACCCATCGAAATAGGAAATACATCCATACATACATGCATACACGTCACATACATGCAATTTTTGTTTTGTGTTCGCAGGTTTTTGAAGGAAAAAAAGAAAAAGCGGCAAAGACGAGCAAGCCGGGAATGACAACACACTTAACGCAGTTTCGGGAATGAATCCCAGGGTCGAGGCCCATATTATCAGCAGTTTTGGGAATGAATCACAGGGTCGGGGCCCATATTATCCGTAGTTAGGCCCAGATTATCAACTCAGTTTGGGAATGAATCCCGGAGATCGAAGCATCTCATATCAGTAACGGTTCGGAAATGAACCATATCACATCAGTAACGGTTCGGAAATGAACCATTATCTATCAACAGTAACAGTTCGGAAATGAACCATCTCACATCAGTAACAGTTCGGAAATGGACCACCATCTCACATCAGTAACGGTTCGAAAATGGACCACCATCTCACATCAGTAACGGTTCGGAAATGGACCACCATCTCTTATCTGTAACGGTTCGAAAATGAACCATCTCTCATAAGTAACAGTTCAGAAATGAACCACCTCACATCAGTAACGGTTCGGAAATGGACCACCATCTCACATCAGTAACGGTTCAGAAATGAACCATCTCTCATCAGTAACGGTTCAGAAATGAACCACCTCACATCAGTAACAGTTCGGAAATGGACCACCATCTCACATCAGTAATGGTTCGGAAATGGACCACCATCTCACATCAGTAACGGTTCGGGAATGGACCACCTCTCATAAAGTAACGGTTCGAGAATGGACCACCTCTTATACAGTAACGGTTCGGGAATGGACCACCTCTCATAAAGTAACGGTTCGGGAATGGACCACCTCTCATCAGTAACAGTTCAGGAATTGACCACCTCTCATAAAGTAACGGTTCGGGAATGGACCACCTCTCATCAATTTAAGCTCATTGATTCGTTTATTGTTTATGATTCTTTTTATTATTTTTTAACTAGTTTTTGTTATTTTTCAATTAAGATTCAAGAAATTATGACTAATTACCATAGAAAAAATAATATTGTCGATATTTGGTGAGATATTTTTAGTAAATATATTAATTACATATTTCATATGTATATATCTATGAAGAAATAATGTAAATAAATTATTATAAATTATGTTATTGAATACTATCATAACTAAATGAATATTCGTATTCAATTCGTTTAATAAGGAATCGAATTCGAATCATGATATTATGATTCGTTAAATAAATGAATCAAATATGAATCCATCATATTTTAATTCGATTCGTTTATGACTCGATACAAACTCGATTCGTTAATTCATTTTTCCACCCCTAAGTTCAGTCGACCGATATCGAGTCGGTATGACCACCGCCTGGTGTATGGGCCAAATTTGGTCCAAGGGCAATTTCGACCTTTTGCTTCAGACCCAACACTGAACGCACCCCAGACTCCCCAACATAAGACCCAGGCCCGAAGATTCACGGGCCCACTCCAGTAAAATACCCCACATCCAAACCATAACCAAGGCCATCATACGCCAGCCAACGAAACGCTCAGACTCATAAATACCCCTCATAACCCAGCCGTTTTCAGTCTTCATAACTGCCCATAATATTCCTTCATGACACGACCGTTACCCACACACAAAACGTATGTCAATTAAACGCATTCATGAATCTCACCTCAAATAGCCAATAAAATGAACTGAGATCCAGAAGAGAAGGGGTATCACAACTCTCATAGTTCAATAATCTTCTCTCCAGAACTCTCATCATATCATATCTATCGCCCTCACGGTAATTCATGAAGATCAAGGTAGTCTCTAGCCTTGCTATTCCATTACTTACAGCCCGTCTTCATCACTGACTTGAGCGTCGGAGTGCCTACGGCACCCACCACACCGGTGGGCAGTAACCTCCACGCTCACTCTACCTTTGTTTTGCAGGATCGCTAGTGCCCCCAACCTAAAAATTCTCGATTGTGGACCTTGGCCGAAATCCAGTATCCACAATTTGGCGCCCACCGTGGGGCCTTAGCGATTCATAGCAGACGAAGATCTCTCAGTCTACGATCCCTTCAACACAGCTGCACATGGCTTCTAGCAGCGATCAGACATTAGATCCTATGGCCTCTCAATTGGCCATTCTACAAGAACAATTACGAGTCTTAGAGGAGGAAAATTCAGCCATACGAATCTCTAATATAACCCTCCAGAAGCAACTGGAGAAAATCTTTTCAACCTCCCGACAACCTGATACTACAGACCTTCCCGGAAATCCCTCAATCCCCACCAATCTCTTGGGGGCATTCAACAATGTGACAAGTGACAATCTGCCATCAGACAACCATCCACCAAATCAAGAAAGAAGTCAACATATTTCCTCCACCGATCAAGCACGGCAAGTTTCCTCCACCATGCGCAAGGAAATACAGGAGTTCAAAGATGCAATTCTCTTCAGCCTACCTGGTGTCAGACTACCGGTGAGAAAAAACCGAGCTGGCACGATCTCAGATACCCCATTTTTAGACACCATCACTTCCACCGAACTACCAAGGAAGTTCAATCCTCCAGATATGAAGCTGTATGACGGATCCACAGACCCGAACGATCATGTGATCCATTACAAATATAAGATGATGTCGACTGATCTGGCTCCTCATCAATGGGTAGCTGGAATGTGTAGAGGATTCATAGAAACATTAGCGGGCTCAGCCCTCACTTGGTTCCTCAATCTATCTTACAGGACTATTGGGTCATATCAGGAACTAGCTGATAAATTTGTGGAGCATTTTGCAAGTTCTTGCAAGCTTGAGAAGACCACCAATGACCTTAATGCAATCCAACAACGGATAGGGGAGTCCTTATGAAGCGACGTGGCTCACTTCAATAAAGAAATGATAACAATCCCATATCTCTATCAACCTACTACAGTGTAAGCATTCAGAAATGGATTACTTTCAGAAGTGGACTCTATAAAAAGCTCACTAAATTTCGATGCTACACTATAGATCATGCCATGGCCCAGGCTCAAATTGAGATTAAATGGGAGGAGGATAAAAAAACAAGAAAAGAGATAATTCCATCATCCATCACAATGAGAGAACCTCAAATCCGCCCAAGCGACCCTACAACTAATATGCTAGCAATGTACTTCAATAAAGTGATACATGATGTAATTAGTCTAAAAAAAAAGGGCTAGATGACCACTCATTGTCGCCTTGGGGACATCATAGCTTCCCAAATAAGTATTCATTGGTTACTTTAGAAAGAAAACTATCATTCACAAAACTCCAACTTAGGGAGAAACACATTTGCTCCAATCGACCTATATTTACCAACATCTGGCCCAATCGACATGCTTCCCCCAATCGACATGAGAATACCCTCAAAATCCTCCAACATACCCTATCGGCCAAGAAGTAAACTCTATGATTGTCATCTCCTCCATACTACGTGAAAAAAATTATCATATCTTTCAGACGATGAAGGATTGCCATCTCCTCGAAACTACATGGAAGGATTTTCATCTCCTCATTCGACCATGAAAGAACAAGGCACATCCTTCCAATTTAACCAATTTTTCTACCATTCACCCCATACGACGAAACGATGTGTCTTGCATTGGAATATCCAACAGCCTCACTCTACATGTATAAAGACTTGCCATGAGAAGGATGTCTCATACGACAATACACAAATGAATACTTAGCATGGACATCCCAGTCGACATTACCAGATGGAAGAAGGCTTAGTATCTGAAAGATGGTCCACTCGACACGACAATGAAAAAGTCTTGGCTAGGAGCTGAGGTACCACTCCACATGACAAGGAAGAACTCCTAGCCAGGGGCTGAAGCACCACTCGACACGAAAAGGAACATGTCTTAGTTAGGGGCTAAGGTCACAGTCGACACTACATGGAGGAAAGATCAGTTATTGGCTGAAGTTTCATTCGACACGACAGATAAGTATGGTGAGTTGCTTAAAGTTCCAATCAACATTACATGGATACACATCATGAGGATGCTATCCCACTCGACAATACAAAGATGTATTCTAGGCTCAAGGAAGATGCTTCAAATGAAGATTCATCATCATAAGGTGAATGTCCCACTGGACACTACACTCAGCATGAGGTAAATGTCTCACTCGACATGACACGTATGGGGCTTACACTTATTTAAGATCCCATTCGACAAGACATGGATACCACCTTCCTCAGAAGACATGAAAGGTTAGTCATCATATCCATACGACATTGATTTAATACCGCAAACTCCAGACTACATATGGAATCTTTTATCATGCCTAGTAGTATGAAAAATCCTTTGGAACTCCATCAGGTCCACTCGACCGACCTTCACCAAGTTAGGTAGTATCAAAAATCCTTTGGACCTCCATCAGGTCCACTCGACCGACCTTCATCAGGTTAGGTAGTATGAAAAATCCTTTGGACCTCCATCAGGTCCACTCGACCGACCTTCATCAGGTTAGGTAGTATGAAAAATCCTTTGGACCTCCATCATATCCAATCGACCGACCTTCATCAGATTAGGTAGTATGAAGAATCTCTTGGACCTCAATCGGGCCCAGTTGACCAACCTTCATCCAATCTAGTAGGATGAGGACCCTCAATGACCTTCATCAGGTTCATTCGACTGTAGTCTCATGGTCTTTAGACGACATGGTCTCAGACTACAAGTCCTGCAAAATGAGGAATTATACCCTCATTGACCTTAGTCAGGTCTTGTAGAATGAGGAATTATACATTCATTGACCTTTGTCAGGTCTTGTAGAATGAGGAATGAGAACCTTCATTGACCTTTGTCAGGTCTTGTAGAATGAGGAATGAGAACCCTCATTGACATTCTTCAGGTCTAGTAGAGTGAGAAATAATGACCTTATTGGACCATTATCAAGTCCATTCGACAGGTCCATACGACCGTAGTCTCATGGACCCTCATCAGGAGAATGAGTGATAATCTTCATAGACCTTCATCGAGTCTAGTAGTATGATAAGGAAAGACTCTTGGACCTTCGTCAGGTCTGTAGAGTGAAGACTTTCATAGACCTTCATCTGGTCCAAACGACATTGAAGACTCCCCTGGTCATTTGACCCGTAGTATGGGGATTATCTTAACCTTTATCTGGTTCAGTCGACCGGGGATATCCCCCATGGACTCATGTAGAGTCAAGTTGTAGACATGAACTACATATGTCGTATGACTTATATCCTGAACCTTCATCTGGTTCAGTCGACCGGGGACATCCCCCATGGACTCATGTCGAGTCAAGTTGTAGACATGGACTGCACATGTCGTGTGAATTATCTCCCGAACCTTCATCTGGTTCAGTCGACCGGGGACATCCCCCATGGACTCATGTAGAGTCAAGTTGTAGACATGAACTACACATGTCGTATGAATTATATCCTGAACCTTCATCTGGTTCAGTCAACCGGGGACATCCCCCATGGACTCATGTAGAGTCAAGTTGTAGACATGGACTACACATGTCGTATGACTTATATCCTGAACCTTCATCTGGCTCAGTCGATCAGGGACATTCCTCATGGGCTCATGTAGAGTCAAGTAATAGACATGGACTACACATGTCATATGACTTATATCATGAACCTTCATCTGGTTCAGTCGACCGGGGACATCCCCCATGGACTCATGTAGAGTCGAAATTGTAGACGTGGACTACACATGTCATATGACTTATATCCTGAACCTTCATCTGGCTCAGTCGACCAGGGACATTCCTCATGGGCTCATGTAGAGTCAAGTTCAAGACCTGACCTTCATCTGGTCGACATGGTCATTCCCACAAACTCATAATGATCTCTTAGATCAACATCCATATCTGGTCGACTGAGGTTCATTATTGGTATTTACTTAGCTTTATCAAAATGGTGTTATCTTTGACAGGTCCAAACGACATCAACGTCCAGGTACGCTTACATGCTTTATACATACCTCATACGACACACGCGACAAATACTCTCCAAGACAATGACTCATTGACTTAGAGAGTATGGGACAAACTGTATGAGCCAAATTTGGTCTAAGGGAAATTTCGACCTTTTGCTTCAGACCCAACACTGAACGCACCCCAGACTCCCCAACATAAGACCAGGCCCGAAGATTCACGGGCCCACTCCCAGTAAAATACCCCATATCCAAACCATAACCAAAGGCCATCATACGCCAGCCCACGAAACGCTCAAACTCATAAATACCCCTCATAACCCAGCCGTTTTTAGTCTTCATGACTGCCCATAATATTCTTTCATGACATGACCATTACCCACACACAAAACGTATGTCAATTAAACGCATTCATGAATCTCACCTCAAATAGCCTATAAAATGAATCGAGATCCAGAAGAGAATGGGTATCACAACTCTCATAGTTCAATAATCTTCTCTCCAGAACTCTCATAGCTCAATAATCTTCTCTCCAGAGCTCTCATCATATCATATCTATCGCCCTCATCATAATCCATGAAGATCAAGGTAGTCTCTAGCCTTGCTATTCCATTACATTACAACTTACAGCCCGTCTTCATCACTGACTTGAGCGTCGGAGTGCCTACGGCACCCACCACACCGGTGGGCAGTAACCTCCACGGTCACTCTACCTTTGTTTTGCAGGATCGCTAGTGTCCCCAACCTACAAATTCTCGATTGTGGACCTCGGCCGAAATCCAGTATCCACACCTGGTGTAATGTGTTTCTCTCAAGCCGGCTACGGCTCTTTAGACATCCATATTGTCCAGACGACTGACACCGAGTCGACTTCAAAGAGTTATCACCAATAGACACTACTAGATCATGCCTATTACTCTCTAAGACAAAAACATTAACTTGGAGAGTGGGGACAAATTGTTAGGGTAAAATATGGCTCAACGCTGTCCAACTGGATTGGCCAAATCAGCTAGGCCTTGATCCTCATGAAAATCCAGCCGACTAGACCTTGGCTTGCCTATGAAGTCCAGTAGACTGGAATTGACTACTGGACTACGAAAAATTTCTAACCGAATGTAATTCCAATCGACTAGATAGTCCAACCGACTTGTACTCTAAGGGAAATTTCGACCTTTTGCTTCAGACCCAACACTGAACGCACCCCAGACTCCCCAACATAAGACCAGGCCCGAAGATTCACGGCCCACTCCCAGTAAAATACCCCATATCCAAACCATAACCAAAGGCCATCATACGCCAGCCCACGAAACGCTCAAACTCATAAATACCCCTCATAACCCAGCCGTTTTTAGTCTTCATGACTGCCCATAATATTCTTTCATGACATGACCATTACCCACACACAAAACGTATGTCAATTAAACGCATTCATGAATCTCACCTCAAATAGCCTATAAAATGAATCGAGATCCAGAAGAGAATGGGTATCACAACTCTCATAGTTCAATAATCTTCTCTCCAGAACTCTCATAGCTCAATAATCTTCTCTCCAGAGCTCTCATCATATCATATCTATCGCCCTCATCATAATCCATGAAGATCAAGGTAGTCTCTAGCCTTGCTATTCCATTACTTACAGCCCGTCTTCATCACTGACTTGAGCGTCGGAGTGCCTACGGCACCCACCACACCGGTGGGCAGTAACCTCCACGGTCACTCTACCTTTGTTTTGCAGGATCGCTAGTGTCCCCAACCTACAAATTCTCGATTGTGGACCTCGGCCGAAATCCAGTATCCACACCTGGTGTAATGTGTTTCTCTCAAGCCGGCTACGGCTCTTTAGACATCCATATTGTCCAGACGACTGACACCGAGTCGACTTCAAAGAGTTATCACCAATAGACACTACTAGATCATGCCTATTACTCTCTAAGACAAAAACATTAACTTGGAGAGTGGGGACAAATTGTTAGGGTAAAATATGGCTCAACGCTGTCCAACTGGATTGGCCAAATCAGCTAGGCCTTGATCCTCATGAAAATCCAGCCGACTAGACCTTGGCTTGCCTATGAAGTCCAGTAGACTGGAATTGACTACTGGACTACGAAAAATTTCTAACCGAATGTAATTCCAATCGACTAGATAGTCCAACCGACTTGTACTCTAAGGGAAATTTCGACCTTTTGCTTCAGACCCAACACTGAACGCACCCCAGACTCCCCAACATAAGACCAGGCCCGAAGATTCACGGGCCCACTCCCAGTAAAATACCCCATATCCAAACCATAACCAAAGGCCATCATACGCCAGCCCACGAAACGCTCAAACTCATAAATACCCCTCATAACCCAGCCGTTTTTAGTCTTCATGACTGCCCATAATATTCTTTCATGACATGACCATTACCCACACACAAAACGTATGTCAATTAAACGCATTCATGAATCTCACCTCAAATAGCCTATAAAATGAATCGAGATCCAGAAGAGAATGGGTATCACAACTCTCATAGTTCAATAATCTTCTCTCCAGAACTCTCATAGCTCAATAATCTTCTCTCCAGAGCTCTCATCATATCATATCTATCGCCCTCATCATAATCCATGAAGATCAAGGTAGTCTCTAGCCTTGCTATTCCATTACTTACAACAGCCCGTCTTCATCACTGACTTGAGCGTCGGAGTGCCTACGGCACCCACCACACCGGTGGGCAGTAACCTCCACGGTCACTCTACCTTTGTTTTGCAGGATCGCTAGTGTCCCCAACCTACAAATTCTCGATTGTGGACCTCGGCCGAAATCCAGTATCCACACCTGGTGTAATGTGTTTCTCTCAAGCCGGCTACGGCTCTTTAGACATTCATATTGTCCAGACGACTGACACCGAGTAGACTTCAAAGAGTTATCACCAATAGACACGACTAGATCGTGCCTATTACTCTCTAAGACAAAAACATTAACTTGGAGAGTGGGGACAAATTGTTAGGGTAAAATATGGCTCAACGCTGTCCAACTGGATTGGCCAAATCAACTAGGCCTTGATCCTCCTGAAAATCCAGTCGACTAGACCTTGGCTTGCCTATGAAGTCCAGTAGACTGTAATTGACTGCTGGCCTACGAAAAATTTCTAACCGACTGTAATTCCAATCGACTTGATGGTCCAACCGACTTGTACCCTGTTGGCACATGCCCGATATTATGACATCATACTTGGAACAGTAAGATCCGAGTCAACTGGCTGGAAACCTTCTCCATACTATTCTACTATCCAGTAGATAAGATCCAATCTATACACAATAAGTGTTACCCCTACTAGAACTCAAATCCCTTCTTTTACGGGATAAATTCTCAAGAATTTCGGGAAAACTCGAAATCCTAAAAGGATTACAACTATCATTTATTTGAGTTCAACTCGGTTTCCTCTATAGGATTCATAATCTCACCAATACTATGGTACCTGAATCTATAAATAAAAGGGACCCCAAGACTATGAACTCATTCAAGCTCTCACTCACAAACTTGAGACTCAGAATCCTTACCCTTGTTGGGGGCAGTTGTGGAACCCCTAGAGTCAGATCGGTACCCCGCACAACGAAAGTGGGCCTAACCCAAGAATATCAGGGATCAATATATTTTAAAATATTTTAATGAAAACTACATTATGATACGAATCTATAGTAAAAAAAGGGACCAAATAGGAGTCCGGAAACTCCAAAACGGAGAAAATGAAGTTTTAATGTTCATCATCCCTCGGAGTCGCGACGCGGAGAATTAGGAGTCGAGAAGCTCCAAAGTGCAAGAGAAAATATGAGAGCTGAATGTCTCGGTGTCATGACACGGAAGAGTGGGAGTCGCGACACTCTTAGGTCTGATGCTCAATGTCGTGACGCTGGAAGGTCAGTGTCATGATGCTCCCCTAGGTAATGAGCAATTTCAACCTTCAAATCAATCCTAAACACTTCCAATTTTCTCCTATCATTTCAATACACCTTAAAACCAATTTTAACATAAAAACCAACCACAACACATGTTATACAACTAACATACATGTATTCTAAATACATATATGTATTTGTTTGAATCAAAACACAACCAATTTAGAATCCCACTATGAAATGTCTCATAAACAATTCTATTTCACCCAAAAGTGGTTAAATGATTCTAGAATGGTAGCCATACCTCTAAGCTTTAATCTAGAGTTCCAAACTCTTATTAATTATTCCATGTCCAATATGAACATATTTGACCTAATTAACAAGCATATTGTGTTTATACTTCCAAATTATCATAACACAACTTATTAGCCTCATTTCAACTTTAAGCTATGTAATCATGCATCCAATGCATAATTCATAACTATATGTCTCACTAATGATAACTCACTAATGAAGAACATGACTTAAAAGAAGTTTAGACGTACCTAATAAGCTTGATGTAAAGATTCAATCTCATTCTCTTTGTTGAAATGGTTGGAGAACTTCCAATATTTGCAAGCTTGACTGTAAGATCAAATCTTGATTCCAATTCTAGCAAGCTTCACTCGTTCTCGTAGATGAAATATTGTAGAGACCTCACAAAACTTCTTTAAACACTTCTCTGTTAGGGTTGGTGCTCGGAGTGCTAATCCAGATCATATTTATATCCGATTCATGAATACGAACAATTTATTTTTCCATAATATTACTTAATTATGGTAATACTTCTTGCTTTTATATATATATTCGATCTAATTACGATTAGATTGAAACTAAATATGATTTAGTGATATGTATATATTAGACATATACCTGATAATATATTTTGTAGTGCGCAGTTATAAAGTAGTTTGTAATTGACATTGAGAAGTGTCACTACTAGAAGTATATTATCAAATAAAGTTAATGGTCAAGATTTACTAACACTGGTCAGTTAGTAAAATCCGCTGAGACCAGTACATGTCGTATATCGAGACTTGGTCCGATGATTTATCCTAATGAACCATGAGTCTTGGGAGACTTATATAGACATGTGAGTGTTTATTTGATAAATATTGAATGAATCACCAAAGATTTCCTAATAGATGGTACACCAACGTCAGTAGGAATCTTCTCGAGTCGAGTAGCATAGTGGTCATTCGACTTGAGATACCACTGTAGATATATGAGATATCCTCCACACTTTGATGGCTGTCACGTCACTGATATATTTAGATCAGACCTCTTCTTGTTCGTTGGGTGTGGACTGATGCTCATGATATCCTGTGAGTATCAGATAGAATTCACCAGTCCTGTGTACAGGGCATAGGTATCATGTACGTATTTGTGATTTAGTAAATCCATGGCCGTGGTATACTTCGGAAGCGAGTTTCGAGTGTTATTTATAGATCGTAATTTGAAAATCGACTATATTATACCTTAGGGATTTGACGTTCTTATCTATATCCCCGGTATAATATTGATAGCCTGTGACAGTGGGATTATACTTATGCAATAACCTCTACTTGCATAGTTTAGCGAGATTATATGTGGTTGTCATAATTCATGAGTGGGTGGATTATGGACACGAAATTGGATTCTGTGACGGATAAACCTAAACTTAGAGTCCCACAATATAAAGTGTACTCGTTGAGCACTTGAGCAGCACATTATGAATAATATAGATTATTCATAATATTTCACCGGATTAAATGAGTTAATTCGAATCGTTTAATCGGTTAAACGAAAATACATGTATTAGGGGCATTTCGGTCAATTAATAATTAATGTGTATTTGTATTTGATACAAGATTTGATTTGATACATATTAATTAATTGTCAAATGAGATTTTGACACATGCCATTAATATATGTATTTGTTATTTAATGTAAATAAAATTACATATATAATAATAATCGCATTAATCAATTATTTAGATGTTTAAATTTTAAATATCTAGATAATTAAATTATTTCAATATTACATAATTGTTATGCAATATGTTTGATTATAATTGGTTACATGTGGCATGATTCTATTAAGCTTAAAGTTTACAAATTGGATTTGTTAACTTAAAGCTTATTATTATTTAATTTGATTAAAATGACCAAATGACCATTTTGCCCCTCCAAAGTCAGTTTGGCCTAATTTTTAAGTTGAAAAATTTTATTTTCTCTTGAACAAGAGAGCCATGGCCGAAACCTCCATAGAAAAAAAAAAAGCTTCCAAAATTTGTTTGAAGAAATAAGGAAGAAAGTGAAGAAATCAAGAAAAAGTTTAAGGAAATTAGGAGATTTTCAGGTAATCTTCATAACTCTTAAACTTAGAAAGTTTGTTTCTTGTTCTTGAGCATCTAGACAAGTTCTAGGGTTTCTTCCTTTCTTATATTTTGGGGCTTTTTGATTTTGAGGATGGATTTGGAGGCCAAATGCATGTGAGAAGTTAGATTGAATGATATTAGTGTAATATTAGTTCAATTTTATCATTTGATGACTTGTTGCCATTTTAGAGTGGTATGACCACTCTTGTAAATCTTAGGATTGTTCTTGAGTTCTTCATTTGTGGTGACTTTGGTTGGTGTACGTATTAATGTGATTAATATTGAGAAATTTGGATTTAAAGCATGAAAAATGATATTTTTAGTTACCAAATCAGATCTGGAATTTCTGTGACTTTGGTGATGAAAAGTATGTTGTATGAATGTATTTGATGTGTTTTAGGTATTGGAACAATTTCCTAAAATTATGTCGGAGTTGAAATACGCGAAAACGGTGAAAAACGGCGTTATCAGGTGAGTTTCGGGCTTACCGGGTCTCCGCATTCCAAACAGTGAATTGGTCACTATTCGGGCAACCCATGAACTGCCTAAGTACTATTGGGGTTGACTGGGGCAGCCCCCATGTGTATTGGTTGGTCGGTTCGGACAAAAACACGTTTTATGCCATTTTGCGGAAAAACAATTTCGTAAACGTTTCTTGGTGTTTCTTAATTATTTATGTCATTATTTGATATCGAATAAATATATTTAGGTGAAATATGAATGAATTATTCATATTGGATATTGAATAATTTATTTGGTAACTTTAAAAAGTTTTAAAGTTACGATTTCGCTCGAACCGCGCTTCCGCATGCGCCTTTGTAAAAACCCCAACATTCTCTAACTTAGGCTAATTTCTCCAAAAATTGCTTGTATTTAGTTTTCTTAAACTTAATTAAAACCTTCCTAAAGCTTGCTATTTATAGCAAAACTTAGACAATTTTTAATTAATAAAAGTTATAATCAACTTTTATATAGGCTTAATCTAATTTATCCAAATATGTATAATTAGGTGTGACTAATTACCTTTGTCTACAACTTTGATTTAATCCAATAAAATCAAGACAAAGATTAGGAAATGAAATAGTTCAATGTTTGCCACTTTGATTTAATCTAATAAAATCAAGCCAAAAATACATGTAATTACATACTTGCAATTACCATAATATTCTCAAATGGTAGAGATAATTATGAAATTACGATAAAGTCCTTGTGTAAATATTGAATTAATCCAATTAGGTCAAAGTAAATACTCAATGTTATCCAATAACACTTGATTATCTTAGTTGATAATTATAATATCGAATTTTATCTTTTATAAAAAATAACCGGCTACCCAAGTGCTTAACGAATACACTTTATATTGGGACTCTCTAAGTTCAGACATGTTCGTCACATAAGCCTAGCTAATATATAGCCGCCTACAAATTCACGAAGAACACGAATGACATTTCTGAACTATACAAGTCATGGTCATCATATATGTTTAAGAATCCCTCCGCCGTAGGCTATCCGAGTTGTGCTTAGGAAACATAGAATACACCGTCAAGTTTCCGAGACGCACATCTCATGTCGACATGTCCACGATTCTTTACAATTGATGTGATCCACCCTACGTGATCGACTTTGGCCAAAGTTATAAGAATCGTGACTTACTTACATGGATATCTAAACCCCTTATGGTACACATACGGGCTGACATATTCTATCTTGATTCGCACTTGATTAACGAGTGCATCGGTCCACACCTAACGAACATCTAGAGGCCAGACCATGAAAGGTTTCTGACATACATGGCATCAAAGTGTGGAGGATCTCACACAAAATCAATGTTATCATATAGTCAAAGGATCACATATGCTACTCGACTTGAGGAGATTCCTATTGACGGTGGTGTGTACTTCCAACTATTAGGAATCAACTGTGAGTCATTCAGTATTCTGTCTAACCAATACCCACAAGTCTATATGAGCTTCCAAAGCTCATGATATATCGAGTTTAAACCATTGAAACTCCAATTCCAATATACGACATGTGTTAGTCTTCTAGGTTATATGAATTCGACCATATTACAAAACCAACGATTAGGAATATTTACTTTAAGAATAGTTTACAATAGTAATACTTATCCCAATGTTGGACCACCTGGTGTCCAGTACTACTACAAGACTATTATAAGGTCGATGTCATTCTTAGTATTTTTATACATCGATCTAATATGCATAATGACAATACCATCAATAATGTATGAAATGAAAATGTACTTATCGTATTAATAAATAATAAAATATACAATACATTATTCAGATTAACACTCCAAGCACCAACTCCAACAACCCTCACTCCGCTCAGACACGCTCTCTCTTCCACCCTCACGACACACAAATTGAGATACGAGGTATCACTCTTATCTTGTTCTTTTTCAGTCCATTATCACCACCACTGACTTGAGCGTCAGAGTGTCTACTATAACCACCACAATTATGATTAGTCACTCTACATTCCATCTTTGTCTTTATTTTACAGGATTACAGGTATTCCTTTCTGATCAACGATCGATTGTGCATTGAACGCGAAATTTACCTTTACACATTTCATGTTCTCAATTTGAATGAAATAATGTCTTTATCATAAAAATACTTCAAAGGATGTGTCTATTCATTTGGGAATATGTCTCTTGTCACTAAATACATTTTCTCTCTTTAAATCTTGAATTTCCACAATTATAATCAGAAAACTATTTAAAATAATCATTTAACTAATAAGAATTTCCACAGTTATAGATCTAATCGGTTAGCCGATAATTTGCTTTTTGAAAATTCCAACACAATCAACTTGTGGCCATTTTTGTAACACCTGAAATTTATATATTAATGAATGTTTTGGGTTATTTCAGAATCGTAGAGTATTGATTCGAATGCTTTTGTAATTCTTAGCAGTAACTGTAGACTTCAGGCAAAGCTGCATTCTCACGTCCATTTCATTTAAACATTTTCATATTTACTATCTTTAATTTTTGAACGTGTTAATATTTTATTATGGATCATTTTATTTCATAAAGGATTGTCGATTTAGTATTCAGCACTAACTCAACTGAGTACGAGATCTTAATTCATCGAAACATCAGATTAAATTGATCAAAATATATGGTCTTAAATCCCATTCATGGTCCTTAGTCGGTGGACTTTTAACAATAAATTTAACTGTGGTCCCCTTTAAAACTTGATAAAGTCAGACGTATAAAATAAAATAGTCTTATAATTTGGAATAAATTATAAACGAGTGACCCATTGAAATTCAAACATCAACCATAGATGAAATTAAATTTGGTCAAATATCCAACTAAAAGTTACTTCGAGCTATTCTAAAATGTAATTAAAAGTCTTCTAAATTTCAGCTCATATAAATTTTCTCAATAAATTTATCGCGAAAGCTATTTTTAGAATTAGGACTACTTGTGATTGAAGTGTTGTAACATTTAATTTATAATTCCCTTTAAAAGGGAAATTTTTTGGAATCATCATTATATGGATGACATGATATTATCAATCAATAGTTATATATATATAACATATAAAATATCATATGTAAAATAAAATTATCATTTATTTAGTTATTATTTATTATTTAATACATGTAATAATATATTATTAAATTATTACATAGATGACGCGATACTCATATAACATAATAAAATTTTCCCATTCCACCATATAGCTAAGACTTTGATATGCAGACAGATCTGTTTCCCTTGACCAAAACATGTAGATTTGCGGCTTCAAAGATATCAAGTAATTGTCAAAATCTACTCATATAATCATTACCAAACTTGGACCCCATGGATTTGGAGCCTAAGTGGGTTAAGTTTGAATCAAATCAATTGCAAATAATAAATCAGACTGTGATGGTCGCATAATTTGAAAGAGACATCAAATAACAGGCGCTCATGTATTCACAATTAATAAAACATATAGGGTCTTAATGATCTGAGGCAATTTTTTGAAGCCTTAAATAATAATATAATATTATAAATAATAAAGTTAGTGTCTTTGGCCATTATTTATTTGGGAAGTATAACAAAAAAAAAAAAAAGGTGTCGAGGCAGGTGTTTATACCTAGGGCTAGTCTCGTTGGGAATTAAATAATGATGCGCAGCGGAATAAATATTTATTGTAGGTTGAGTGTCGCTCTCACGCATTCCAAACTCACACGATCTTATTCACTTGACCATGATTATATGATATTTAAACAAAGCACAAAGTAAACAAATAAAAGATAATGAACTAATTATGCCTTATGTCTTTAACCACCCAATCAAATTGTGGAAATTTGATTTCTCCATATAAAGAACTCCAGTGATTTTCAACTTCAATCTTCAAGTGGCATCCATATGTGTGCCTTTTAATGGTGATCCATAGAATTACTGAATCTACTTTGTGTAATACTATTATCATGATAGTTGCTATTCTAAAAATAATAGTCCTAGGAATTTAGGTTTCTTGGCTTTATTTTCTAACACACAAGTGTAGAAATTAAACCCTATGAAACCATAAAACTCTTAACCAAAGTAAGAAGTAGAGAATTTGGGAGAAATTTGTGGATCTTATTAGAGTGTAAATTATACAACATATAGCATGTGTTTATATAGTATTAGAGTTGCCTTAAATTGGTCACCAAGCCTTCCATAATAAACTAAAGCTTGTTTTGGGAAGCAATATTGATATTTTAATGTCAAATATTCTTCCTATCAATTTTTGGAAACCTTAGGATCAAAATCAATTTGTTTTCTCCTTTAAAAGAATGGAATCTACGTTAAAACGGTTAGCTAAACCAGTTGGTCTTTTTAAGCTAAACCATTTGCTCAAAATGGCTAGCCGTCTTTGATAAAATGTAAGCCAGCTTGCAAAATCGATTACTTAAGCCTCGAAACAAGTTTACTCATTTTGTTTAAAACCGGTTTGGCAAACGGGCTAGCCGTTTTGTCCAAATGGCAAGCCATTTTGTCCATATTGTTTCATATGATTTATGAACCAATTTTCACTATTTTTCTCACTGTTTCTCTATTAATAAATCTCATAATGATTCCAGAACATATAAGAATATGTTTACATCATTATAATTACACAATATAATTGTAAACTCACATACTTATAGTGTGTGACTTATTAGGTTCATTCTCAAGTTAGTAATGGAGATAGAAGTGATAAATTATCGTGCAAGTTTTTCCTTTAATGAATCTTACATCATGTAAATGCTATTCTCCATAGATTATGAGTGACATTTAATAGTATATCATGACCCCAAATGAGAAAAAAAGTAAGAACTTGTCCGTAGATAATTTCCCATATGATTCAATCATAATGCCTGTACCATATCCCGCCAACTGTCTTAGGGTATAGAATGTGTCAATCTTAATAGTCAAATGCCTAAATATTGAACATAATAATGATAGTATTGTAATACGAGAATTCTCAAAAATAATATTTTTGGAGTTCTCCACAATGGCATTAGGTTTGCATTATCATTATAGCAATCGCACATGAGATATAAACTCACATAATATATGTTATCCATAGTAGCGAATCCTTTGTTGTGTCTCACACAATCTTTACATGTAATCCAATCACTCCCCTCTTGGCAATCCTCAAAGGACTACTCAAGTCGGTGTCAAAGTTACATGAATCACATGCAAGATTAGTGAAGACCTCAAGTTTAAGGATCATTCATACATCACTACCAAGAGCTTTCTATAGACATTGGGATAAACACTTCCATATGGAAACTCTTATAGAGGTCAGTTTGGTGGATCCGTTGTTCACACAAGTACCCATGTGTTATACCAAGCAATCAGACCTTACCAGCGGAATATGAGAATGGCTACCTAGCTTTAAATGGGAGGTAATAACCATCATGCTAGTCTTTTCGAATTATCGATACCCTCATTATTACCAATCTTACGATTATTGACATTTATGAGTGATATGATCTCATATACCAAAGTTCCGTTTGGTTTCTATGTAATCACTTTAAATGCTTCATCATATGAGATATTTCTCGTAGATATATAGTTTGAGCGTTTATATGATAAAGTATGTCATTAATTCGTCCTAATTTGATCGGATTTAGGATATATTATCAACAGATAAAACATATAAACAAAAGATATCCGATTTATGTATAAAAAGGAATCTATATGGCAACATGAATGTTTATATTTTCTTGTTGACACAAACGATGAAATTATTACATCTAAAAATTACGAAAATTTCTAAAATATAATGATATTAGTACCACGTTGCTCATATCCAATAATTTTTTATCATTGTGCTAAAATATTAAAAATTTTTGAAATAAATGATAATTATATTAAATATAAATTATATACAAATCATGTGATACTAATCACGTCACTCATATTTCTATTATACAAAAAAATTACTCATTTACAATATGCACAGAAGGTCACGTTTGGGCATCAACTAGTTGTAAAATCAATATTCAGATATAATAGTATAGTAGGTCTTCTATATATTCTATTTATCTAATTGTTTTTAGGAATTTATATGGCAGACCCACAAATTACGAAGCCAAAATATTTATATGGAGAAATATTTAATATTAGAAACAGAAACATATTGGACTTGAAAAAAATTAATGCTACTGTATCTGTATGTAGCTTCCTGATCTGCAGAAGAAAGGCCCATGTGTTCACTCATTTCGCAAAATCAAATATATGTGGTGTATATAGACGGACATATTTTAATTTCTCTAAATTTTTTTAGCCCCTAAGTGAATTTATAAAATAAAATATTTATCGAAAAAGAAAAGAAAATCATAAAAATCATATTATATATTTAAAAAATGAATTTTGATAATTATTGATCGAAATATTTTTCCAAACAAAATGTACCAAGTTCCATGCATTTCTTCTTTTAATCACAACAAAGAAAAAAAAATTGTGGACCAGTTTTCTGATCATTAAAACCTAAAAGAAAGATAAATACATGTAGTAATTATGACACAAGTATGCCAAGAAAACGTAGTGTCCCTTTGTAATTACCAAAATAAGGAAAAAGAAAAGGGAAAGAAATAAGGATTTTTTTTTTTTTGGTTGAAATAAGATGTCAAATTCGATATAAAATGGATCAAGATTTAGTATTAAGTTGAGTTTGTGTTAAACACTGAATAGCTGTCAGAATTTATTTAATATAGATATGGATCACTTATAAGATAATATAGAATACATATGATAAATGCATGACTCTGAATCTAAAATATGATTTTGACTCTGAATTTAAGGTTCTGAAATATGATCATGATTAGATTCTGAAATATGATTTTGACTCTGAATCTAAGGTTCTGAAATATGGTCCCGACTCTAATTCTGAAGGTTCTAAAATACGATCATGATTAGGTTTTGAAATATGGTCATGACTCATGATCCTCTGATTCTGAAGGTTCTAAAATACGATCCTGATTCTGAATGTGAAAGAGTGGTGCTAAAGTTCAATGAGTCTGCTTTGTTGTGCTTCAACCCTTTGGATAATATAAATGACGTGGCCAAATATTAAGAGTCTGATGTTAAGTTGTGATTCTGATGCCAATGTCTAATGTGTCGTTTTGAAGTCAGAGTCTGATGTTGAGTTATACTTAAGAGTGTCAAGTCAGCGAGCATCTTCAGCAAGCCTTTAAGAGTTAGTTAGAGGTTGGTATCTCCCTCCATAAGGATGGACACATGTCAATGAGTGATTGACTCTTCTAGATTTGAGATTTTACTATATAAAGCTTCAATTTTCACTTGTAAAGTTAGTGATCGTTTTCTCTGATTTTTCTCTCATTTTCCTAGTCATTTTCTTGCCAAACAAACAATTACTTTTAGTTCTTACATGGTATCAAAGTCATAAGATCATGGCCTCATCTTCGAATCAGCCTAGCTCATATTCTAATAAGCCTAATTCGAACACAATCATCACCTACACTTTCTCTACAGCAATAAAACTTGACCGGTCCAATTTCAACAATCGGTGAACACAAGTTCTTGCTTCCATTCGAGGTAATTAACTTGAAGGATTCATCAATGGAACCAAAACATAGCCGCCATCAATGATCACTGAAAAATGAGCGGTGAAGCCAAATGGAGCTTATGTATAATAGGGGAGATATGATCAGCAACTGATGAGTTAGATGCTCTAATCTATAAGTCTTGACGTCTTAAGCTTGCTAATAAACTCTAAAACTTCTCTTGAATTGTGGCAATCATTGGATAAATAATTTGGTTCAGAATTTGTGGCTAAGAAAGTTCACCATAAGATGATATTGAACAGTTTAACTAAATGATCTATGAGTATTTCAAAATATTATATTAAGCCAAAATCAATTGTTAACGATCTTGCATTGGCTGGTCATATTATGAGTGAAGTGGATATCATAACACATTTAATTTCAGGCTTTGGAACAAAATATTACCCTACGGTTGTGTTTATTGATGCTAATATGTTTCATATGACCTATAGTGATGCTTATGCCTTGTTATTATCACATGAAGCACGTTTGGCTAAGGATGGTTTAGTTTTGGCTAAGGAAATAAAGTCAAAATTTTCGGCTAATTTAGTACAATATGATGGTACAAAAAATGATGGCAATATTAGCCAAGGTAAATGTTATGGCAGCGGAGGTTACAAGGATAGATGGGGTCTTCAATCATAAGGAAATGCTGGTTGTGCTTTTAATAGTCAAAATTAGGTTGTTTGGTCAGGTTATGAAAACGGTCAAGGTAGAGGAGGATGGAGTAGTAACCGTGGAGCATTCAATGGCTTCATTGGTAGAAAAAAAAAACAAGTTTTAACTCAAGCGGAAGTGGATTGCTTTGTCAAATTTGTTACAAACCTAATCACTTCGTCTTTGAATGTTATAATAGGCACATTCAGTTTTATGTGCCTAGGTTCACCTCACAAAATTTTCAACCACAACATCTTCAATCGTACACCACCATTTCATATACCCTATGATTTCCCTTACCCACTGAATCCATCTCCAAATTATCCTTCCACTTTACTCTTTCCACCACCGAATCCACCTACAACTCATCATTTAGCCTGGCCTTTTCCACAAAACACATATTTCTAGGCCACATATTATGCTCCTAGCACTAGTTCAAATGGAATAGAAGCAAGAGAAGCACTTGTTACCACATCAAATTGTTGGGGTTGGTGCTCAGAGCGCCAATTCGGACCGTATTTATGTCTAATTCATGAATACGAACATCCATTTTTCCATTAATATTACTAATTTATGGTTGCACCTCTTGTTTTTATATACGTATTCAATCTGATTACGATTAGATTGAAACTAAATGTGGTTTAGTGATATCTATATATTAGACAAAGGCCCGAAAATATAATGCAGTACACAGTTACAAAGTTAGTTTGTAATTGACACTGGGAAGTGTCACTGTTAAATATATATTATCAAACATAGTTCCTGGTCAAGATTTACTAACACGGGTCGGTTAGTCAAATCCGTTGAGACCAGTACATGTCGTATATCGAGACTTGGTCCGATGGTTTATCCTAATGAACCATGAGTCTGGGGAGACTCGTATAGACATGTAGGTGTTTATAGTGGATAAACACTGAACGACTCACCAAATATTCTTAATAGATTGTACACCAACGTCAATAAGAATCATCTCGGGTTGAGTAGCACTTGTGATTCTTAGACTTGAGATGCCATTGTGGGCACATGAGACATTTTCTACACTTAGATGGCAGTCACGTCACCGATCTATTTAGATCAGACCTCCGCCTGTTCGTTAGGTGTAGATAGATCCTCAGGGTGTCCTATGTGTATCAAGATATGATCCGTCAGTTATGTGTATCAGAGCATAGGTAGTCCATATGATTAGAAATCAGATAAAACCATGGGCCCGTGGTACAGTTTGGTAGCCAGTTCTAAACATTCTTTTGGAGATTGCTAATAGAATAGTCGACTGGATAATCCCTCTAGAGATTTGACGTTTACATCTATATCTCTGGGATTTATCCGGATACATGTGACGGAGGAATTATACATTTTCCATGACCCCGACATGTATGATTCAGCGAGTTTATCCGCGATCGTCATAATATACGGGTGGATAGATTATGGACACGAAATTAGATTTCGTGACGGATATGCCTGAATCTAGAGAGTCTCAATAATGAAATATACTCGTAGAGCACTAGGGCAACAATTATAAATAATATTGATTATTTATAAAGTCGTTTAAAGGTTAAACGCAAAATACATGTGAAGGGACCCGATAGTCATTTCCTTAATTATTATGTATTTACATTTAATACTTGATTAATTTAAATACACATTAATTAATTGTCAAATTGAGATATTTGACCAATATCATAAATGAATATATGTATTTAATATTTAATGTAAATATTATACATATATTTAATATATTTATATTTAATTAATTAATTAATTATTTAATTGTTAAATGATTAATTAATTAAAGTATAGATATTTTTAAGTTATGATATTTGTTTTAATGACTTTGTTGCCATTGTTGACTAAGTTGAAATTGTCATTAAAATGTAATGATCATTTTATCAACTTGGCAAATGAAATTCAAATGAAATGAAATTAGTATAACTTGTCTTTCCTTTAGGCCAAATTCGGCCAAGGCATCCATTTGAGCAAGTATATATTGTTTCATTTATTTTAGGGTTTCATTAACCTATTTCACTTTATCAAAATCCATTGAAACAAAACAAAGAAGGTAGAGAGAAAAGAAAAGAAAATCAAGAAAAAGCTTGGAATATAGTAAGTATTTCCAACCTTCCATTAGAGAGTAATTTGTTCCTCTTGTTGTGGGCAACATCTTGTGATGTTCTTGAGTTTTTCTATTCTTTATTCTTTGTACTTTTGATGGATAAAAGTTTGATGAATGTGATTTGCATGTATGATGTTGGAAGTTTATTACTAGTGTAGTAATAAGCATTCTTTTAAGGTTTTAGAACCTTGTTGCCATTCTAGAGTTATTGACCCACTCTTAAATGACCTAGAATTGTTATATAGTTATTTCATTGTGTTGAGACTTGATTTGGATGGAAGAAACATGATTGAAGTATTGGATTTAACCAATTTGGTCTAATTTGTCCAATTTGAAGAAATTGAAAAATTAGGGTTTAAGACCACTTCCAAATTTTGGGATTTTCATTTATGTTGTGTATTTGGATGTTTATATGATGCATATAATGTTTCATGTTGATTGGATTACATCTTGATGTGTTTTGAAGCATGGAATTGCAAAATACACAAACCCCCCATTAATGGTGCTCTCGGCCAAACTAAGGTTTTTTGGGATTTTTGTTGCATTTGGTGTTTTGACATTTGGGATATGTTAAGTTCATCTTAGAAATGATTTAGAATCATCCAAAATTGATTTGAACAATTTCGGACGAAAATGAACAAAATACCAAGTGTAAGGGCAATTTGGTAAATTCACATAAATTTGATTTATTGAATTTTATTTCATAATTTTATTATTGGGTAATTAAATAATATGTTTATTTAATTAATCCGAGAAAAATTTTTAAAATCCGAAAATTTGATTTTCCACCGTTTCCGCTGCGTTACCGGATTTAGCCTCTAAAACCCCTACAAAATGGTATAGAGCGAGTCTGATTCTAGGCCCCTTTAAAATGATTAGCTTGTTTAATTCAATATTTAATCATGTTTTCTTGACTTTATACATGCATGTTATAATCTAATTTGATTAGATTTAGGGTGTATGACACTTAATGGAATATCCCCGCTTAATAAGGTTTTAAAGTAACTAGTATTTGGAATACTTGTTTCTTGGTCCGTCTTGTCAATAAGGTTTATAAATATTTTTCCGTGGACTACATCCGAGACCGTGCCTCTGCTGTGAGGGTGTAGCCGATAGAGATTTATTTATGCCTGATGTATATTAGATACTAGATAAATTCAAGCGAAAGTAGAATCCTGAACGTGCCCTAGCTGTCAGGGTTACGCAAGTAACTTGAGTTTATCATTAATGAGTTTAACCTTGGTACGTCTCCTTGTGGGCCTGCCTTAGCAGCGACAATGAGAAACGACCAGGACCAGAACCTCGGAGTCACTAGTGAGTGATTGACAATGAGTTGTCTACCCGTGAATATACGTAGGCGAGACCGTGCCTCTGTTGTGAGTCGAAATATATTCATGGGGTCCACTTCCCATTATGGAATTTGATTTAATTATTGAATTCTAGTTTTTCCGTTGGAGATTACGGTATTACGTAAAATAGTGGGAGACACTGCAAGTTTAAAATATTCCATAACTTTAGCAGTGTGTATTATTATAGAAATTGTCGCTATTTGTTTCCTCCTTATTCTATTGTTTATATAGAATTAAACTTTTATTTACTGCACACATATTTTGATATGTTATCTGACTTGACTCTTGGTTGCAGTTATTCTAGAATTAGGTTCTAGATACTATTAGACTAGGATATTATTAGATTGGTTTTAAACCATCGGGAACTTTTGTTCCGATTTTCTTCAAAATCAAGTTGGTTAGTGACTTAGTTTCTAAGTTACGACAGATAATCTAGATAAATATCCATTTTAGGATATAATAGTTTAGAGAAAATAGTTTTTATGCAGTAAGAATTGACTTGAATTAGTTCATGTCTCGAGATTCTTGACTGGCATTAAGAAAGACCCATTAGGTATTTGTTTATCTAGTAATGACGATTCTCAGCTTTAATGACCTTTAGATGCAATGTGTCTGACATAATTTGCTAATCAATTATTTGCAATTGTTGTGAATAGTTGAATGCAAATAGTAAAGCTAAAGAAATAGATGTGTATAGTTGTATATAGAAAATATCGATTTTCACAATACTACAACTATAGGTATTAGATACCATATCTCCCGTCTAGTTATTTAAAATATTGATTTATGATTGTTTTGATATTTGATATCGGAACTCGCGATTATTGGATAGTTACTTGTTCTTTATAAACAATTGTTACATTTTTATAATAACTAATAGTGCCATTGACGTAGAGATAAACATTAAGAAAAATTATTTGGTAAAAGTAAATAATTTAGAACGGTGTTTTATGAGTTTCATCACTTAAGCATTGGATGCTTATTCCGCATGGTAAATGATGGTTTGATACTAGATCATACCATATATCCTTATCCATTTAATGAATATTGTATTCAGGAAGGTGATTAAGATCTCGTTTAACCAATGATTGTTATTGGACCACCAAATTTATTTAACTGATACATTGGATGTATGTAGTTTAATAAATTGTAATTGCTTAAGATAGTTTTCTTTACTTCGTAACTTAGTTTATGAATTGTCATAACTTAGTTACGTGTTTCTGAAAGAACACATATTGAACGTCTTGATATGATCAAGAACTTTCAATTTGTTCTGATAAAATATAGATTGAACATTTTTGACTTGTTCATATATATTCAATCTAAAGTTTTTAGAGAACTTTATCCTCAAAATTCATTACATGTCTTTGAACTGTTCAAAGATTTTTGATACGATCAAACATATGAATTTAAAGCAATTAGTTCTAAGGTTATTCAATGAATATGATTCTTACTCAATACTATTCTTCCACGATTCCATCTTGATGGAATTGAGTAGTGGGAGCAGTTGAATCTCATATGATTTGATTCGTTTGATATTGAATATTACCGAATTAGTTTCAATACTCTTGGGGTATGCTCCATTAACACTAACTCATTTCTAATAATTAATGTTCCATTAATTTCTACAGTTACATATATGATATGTATAGGAAGAAAATTTGAATCTTGAAATGTTTGAGATTTGAATCTTTCTTTTATATAATAGTTATATAATGGAAATTACTTACACCTCGGAGGTATGAGTAAAAGTTTATCATTTATTCTGTTTAATAGAATATTGTATTCTATTTAATATAATATCTTTCCTACGATTATAAGTAATAAAAATCATTTTGTTACTTGGTGTGTAACATCAAATGTTAATTATTGTAGAAAAGACTTGACTTATTGAAGTCAAATGTGAGAATGATAAATTATAAATGGAACTACGTAATTAATAAGATGAAACAACCCTTATACTTCTTCTATATAAGTTTAATAGGATATCAGAATCATTTACGAGTATTTGATACTTAATGATTTTGTTGTTTTCTTACCGAAGAAAAATTATCCTATAACTTATAATGGAAGCGATATTTGATATCGATTCTGGAAGTTCACCATTGAACCATAGATCTAAGATTGTTCATAGCTTACTACGATCAAGTTTTGAACTTGATTACGCTTTCATTATGAATTAGTTCATGATATGTGCTAATTGTTTGCGCAACGAAAACAGTGTGAGTCTATTAAAGGTTTGACCTTTACAGTATGACAGTGAGAAATGTTATACTCAGCAATCTATTGTAGATTCTGAGAAAACTTATCTCTAGTCACACTAATTGAACAATTAAAGATATATTGGTTAATGTTGATATTAAACTGTATATTTTAGCTAAAGAATGCAAAGTGGCGTTTTTGGATGACTTATTCAGATAAGAGATCATTTGTGATTTCTTTGTTTGAAGAGTTTGTTCTGGAATGGCCCTAAAGTTTGTGTTCTGCTGAGATCACAGTTTAGTGTGCTGGCTTATAGAGCCTATTGTAGACTCAGATAAGACTTTCAAAATTCGTGTTCTCTATTTTTTGATAAGTCAGATTGTCTGATCTTGTCAAAGTATAGAGAATACATATGTGATTGAAGGGTTAGTGGGACGTACAAATTACTTTCTAGTGTTATATATATTCCTAACGACATTATCATTATTATGGTAATAATGAGATGTTTTTGAGGTAAAAGATTTACCTAAGTCTTATTTACTCCGTGAAAGCAGTGGGAGTAGTCCCTGTTATATTTGATATAAAGTTTTATATATAAGATATAAAACTAAGAGACTTGTGAGATACTCTCATTATTCGTACATTAGATATGATCTAATAAAAGACACAACGAAACTCTCTGTATGACAGTTAGTATAACTGTTTGACAGTTAATGTGTGTCTTGTATATAAAGTATTCATCTTTCGTAAATGATGATCCCTTTTTCGAAAGAAATATTGATTAGAATGTCTAATCAATATTATGTATCATTTGATGATGACATAATGAATACTTTATTATGTGCGATTAAAGATATCGATTTAATCGTAATTGTTACGAGTTATTTTGATACCCTATAGACCATATGATGGATCTTGAAACACGGTCTTTGTGATCTTTGAGATATTAAGAACGAGTTTCTAATTCATGGAGAATACAGTCAGCAACCATTAGTGTCATATTAGTTTTGAGACTAATTATGACGTTAGACAGTCTACGTCATAAAGAGTCAGAAAAAATACAGTGGGAGTGTCACGAAGGATTCTACTATTTGAGTGGAATTAGATGCAACTTATGAAGTATTGACTTATGAAGTTATATAGTGACCTTATAAATTAGAAGTTTTATATTAGTGTTGTGTTTGCGATTGTCCGCATAGTATTTTAGATTTGATCCCTAAATACTTGGATAACTTAGTAGCTGTAGCATAATACTGATATAACATCAGAGTCATATTAATGTATAATTTAGATTCTACAAAATATGAATGATGCTGAACATGGGAAACGATGGAGTTTGTTTGACAAACTCAATATGTCATAGCGGATCTGTTTCTTGTTGCCTACCTCTTAAGTACTGGGTGAGCTTTTGAGGGCCATGTGTATACGATACACATTGAGATGTGTATATGATACCGTGGATTGGCACTAGAGCAAGTGGGAGAAATTGTTCGGGTTGGTGCTCAGAGCGCCAATCTGGACCGTATTTATGTCTGATTCATGAATACGAACATCCCATTTTCCCTTAATATTACTAATTTATGGTTGCACCTCTTGTTTTTATATACATATTCAATCTGATTACGATTAGATTGAAACTAAATGTGGTTTAGTGATATCTATATATTAGAAAAAGGCCCGAAAATATAATGCAATACACAGTTACAAAGTTAGTTTGTAATTGACATTGGGAAGTGTCACTGTTAAATGTATATTATCAAACATAGTTCCTGGTCAAGATTTACTAACACGGGTCAGTTAGTCAAATCCGTTGAGACCAGTACATGTCGTATATCGAGACTTGGTCCGATGGTTTATCCCAATGAACCATGAGTCTGGGGAGACTCGTATAGACGTGTAGGTGTTTATAGTGGATAAACATTAAACGACTCACCGAAGATTCTTAATAGATTGTACACCAACGTCAATAAGAATCTTCTCGGGTTGAGTAGCACTTGTGATTCTTAGACTTGAGATGCCATTGTGGGCACATGAGACATCTTCTACACTTAGATGAAAGTCACGTCACCGATCTATTTAGATCAAACCTCCGCCTGTTCGTTGGGTGTAGATAGATCCTCAGGGTGTCCTATGTGTATCAAGATAAGATCCGTCAGTTCTGTGTATCAGAGCATAGGTAGTCCATATGATTAGCAATCAGATAAAACCATGGGCCCGTGGTACAGTTTGGAAGCCAGTTCTAAACATTCTTTTGGAGATTGCTAATAGAATAGTCGACTGGATAATCCCTATAGAGATTTGACGTTTACATCTATATCTCTGGGATTTATCCGGATACCTGTGACAGAGGAATTATACATTTGCCATGACCTCGACCTGTATGATTCAGCGAGTTTATCCGCGATCGTCATAAATTACTGGTGGATAGATTATGGACACGAAATTAGATTTCGTGACGGATATGTCTGAATCTAGAGAGTCTCAATAATGAAATATACTCGTAGAGCACTAGGGAAACAATTATAAATAATATTGATTATTTATAAAGTCGTTTAAAGGTTAAACGCAAAATAAATGTGAATGGACCCGATAGTCATTTCCTTAATTATTATGTATTTACATTTAATACTTGATTAATTTAAATACACATTAATTAATTGTCAAATTGAGATATTTGACCAATATCACAAATGAATATATGTATTTAATATTTAATGTAAATATTATACATATATTTAATATAATTATATTTAATTAATTAATTAATTATTTAATTGTTAAATGATTAAATTAATTAAAGTATAGATATTTTTAAGTTATGATATTTGTTTTAATGACTTTGTTGCCATTGTTGACTAATTTGAAATTGTCATTAAAATGTAATGATCATTTTATCAACTTGGCAAATGAAATTCAAATGAAATGAAATTAGTATAACTTGTCTTTCCTTTAGGCCAAATTCGGCCAAGGCATCCATTTGAGCAAGTATATATTGTTTCATTTATTTTAGGGTTTCATTAACCTATTTCACTTTATCAAAACTCCATTGAAACAAAACAAAGAAGGTAGAGAGAAAAGAAAAGAAAATCAAGAAAAAGCTTGGAATATAGTAAGTATTTCCAACCTTCCATTAGAGAGTAATTTTTTCCTATTGTTGTGGGCAACATCTTGTGATGTTCTTGAGTTTTTCTATTCTTTATTCTTTGTACTTTTGATGGATAAAATTTTGATGAAGGTGATTTGCATGTATGATGTTGGAAGTTTATTACTAGTGTAGTAATAAGCATTCTTTTAAGGTTTTAGAACCTTGTTGCCATTCTAGAGTTATTGACCCACTCTTAAATGACCTAGAATTGTTCTATAGTTATTTCATTGTGTTGAGACTTGATTTGGATGGAAGAAACATGATTGAAGTATTGGATTTAACCAATTTGGTCTAATTTGTCCAATTTGAAGAAATTGAAAAATTAGGGTTTAAGACCACTTCCAAATTTGGGGATTTTCATTTATGTTGTGTATTTGGATGTTTATATGAAGCATATAATGTTTCATGTTGATTGGATTACATCTTGATGTGTTTTGAAGCATGGAATTGCAAAATGCACAACCCCCCCCTTAATGGTGCTCTCGGCCAAACTAAGGTTTTTTGGGATTTTTGTTGCATTTGGTGTTTTGACATTTGTGATATGTTAAGTTCATCTTAGAAATGATTTAGAATCATCCAAAATTGATTTGAATAATTTCGGACTAAAATGAACAAAATACCAAGTGTAAGGGCAATTTGGTAAATTCACATAAATTTGATTTATTGAATTTTATTTCATAATTTTATTATTGGGTAATTAAATAAATATGTTTATTTAATTAATCCGAGAAAAATTTTTGAAATCCGAAAATTTGATTTTCCACCGTTTCCGCTGCGTTACCGGATTTAGCCCCTAAAACCCCTACACAAATGAGATAGCCGATCAAGATTGGTATTTGGATAGTGGAGCAACTCATCACTTGACAAATGTTCACTATAACATACAAAACGACAAACCATATGAAGGTACAAATTCTTTACTTGTTGGAAATGATCAAGGTTTAATTATAACACATATTGGTTCATTGACTATTGATACCTTACATGAAGCATGCCTACACCTTTCTGAAGTCATTTGTGTTTCTAAAATTACAAAGATTATTATTAGCATTTCAAAATTTATGATTACTAATCCCATAACCATTGGGTTTACTTCTAATTTTGTATGTTAAATAACAATGAGAGGGGAATACTATTAGCTAAAATAGTCATGCAACGAGGATTGTATAAATTATTATCTAAAGATGATGATGATTCATGTTCTTCATCATTTGTTTCAGCCCCTAATTTCATGTTATCTACTTTCCATTATGTTTCAAATAAATGTAAAGATACTTTTGAACTTCTTCATAATCGGTTTGGTCATCTTAATAGACATGCACTTCAAGTGATTCTTAAGTCAAATCCTTTCTTTATCTTTGATTGCACTTCATTATCTAATATTTGTGATGCATGTTAATATGGTAAATTGCATAAATTTCATTTTCCAACCACCACTATCAAAACCACCTCACCCTTAGAACTATTTCATACTGACCTTTGAGGACCCGTACCATAATTATCGATGAAAAGTTATAGATATTATGTAAGCTTTGTGGATGATTTCACTAGATACCCTTGGATATTCCCTTTTGTTCTTAAGTAAGATACAATAACCACCTTCAAACACTTCAAAACATTGGTTGCAAAATAATTTAGCCTGTCCACCAAAGCTATCCAATCATATATGAGGGGATAATTCACTACCTTTACCATATTTTTACAAGGCCAATAGATTCAGCATAGGTTAATTAGTGGCCGAAAGGAAACATAGACACATTATGGAAACCAGATTTAAATTGCTTGCACAAGCTCTGATACCTTTCACTCTTTGGTGGGAAGCCTTCTATACATCCTCTCACCTCATCAATAGACGTCCCATAATTGTACTCAATAATCACACACCATATGAATTTCTTCACAAACACAAACCAGATTATGCATTTCTTAAAATATTTGGTTGCTTATGTTTTCCTCTCATTCGGCCTTATAGAGATCATAATAAGCTTGATTTTCATACACAAAAATATGTCTTCATTGGTTATAGTCCTCTTCATAAAGGATACAAATATTTAGACAAATCAGTAAGGGTTTTGATTGCTAGACATGTTACATTCAATGAAAAAGAATTTCCTTATGCATCATTATTTCAAGAACGCAAGTTATCAATTTGCTCTTCATCTATGTCCCTTCCACCAGCTATGTGTTCATTTAATATTCCTTTGCATATCCCTCAATATCATCACCATTATCATTAAGATAACCATGTAATGTACTCCCCTCAAGTGACTTCAACAGCTAGTGTGCCTACCTTCTCATCTTCATATTCTAATTTTGTTGCCTCTCAATAAGATAACCTTGATCATAATTCTCATTCGTCTTCTTCTTCTTCAAACCCTCATTCACCTCCACCTTTTCAAAAACAAACCAGAACCAAATCAGGTATGTTATCTCCAAAAGACTACACTGAACACTCACCTCCACCCTATTCAGAATCTATTTATCTCAATTACCTCTATCATAATTCATCTCAACCCCACCTATAAAACTTTTACCTTTAATCCTCACTCATATCTATTTGTGAATCAAGGTCTTGAACCAACTAGTATGAAAAATGCCTATGCTAACTCCACATGACGTACAACCTGTTGGGGTTGGTGCTCAGAGCGCCAATTCCCGGTTGTATTTCTGTTAAATACTTCTGTAAAACATTATTATTATGAATAATTTATGCAGTTTCTATAATATATCTATCTTTCTATATGGTAAAGACGTAATGACCCTAGAATGATTAGTCATGATACAGTTGCAAAAGCGTCGCAACGGACATTGAGAAGTATCATGACGTTGTCATTCTCAGACAGTTCCTGGTCAAGGTTTACACTACTTGGTCAGTATAGTAAACCCGTGGAGACCGGTACATGTCGTATACTGGAATATATGATTCCAATGGTTTCTCAATGAACCATAAGTCTTGGAGACTAGTATAGACGTGTAGGTGTTTATAGCGGATAAACACTGAACGACTCACCGAAGATTCTTAATGGATGATACACCAGCGTCAAAATAATCTTCTTGGGTTGAGTAGCACTTGTGATTCTTAGACTTGAGATGCCATTGTGGGCACATGAGACATCTTCTACACTTAGACGGCAGTCACGTCACCGATCTATTTAGATCAGACCTCCGCCTGTTCGTTGGGTGTGGATAGATCCTCAGGGTGTCCTATGTGTATCAAGATAGGATCCGTCAGTTCTGTGTATCAGAGCATAGGTAGTCCATATGATTAGCAATCAGATAAAACCATGGGCCCGTGGTAAAGTTTAGAAGCTAGCTCTAAACATTCTTTTGAGATTGCTAATAGAATAGTCGACTGGATAATCCCGATAGAGATTTGACGTTTACATCTATATCTCTGGGATTTATCCGGATACCTGTGACGGAGGAATTATACATTTTCCATGACCTCGACCTGTATGGTTCAGCGAGATTATCCGTGATCGTCATAATCTACGGGTGGATAGATTATGGACACGAAATTAGATTTCGTGACGGATATACCTGAATCTAGAGAGTCTCAATAATGAAACATACTCGTAGAGCACTAGAGCAACATTAATAAATAATATTGATTATTTGTAAAGTCGTTTAAAGGTTAAACGCAAGATACGTGCTAAAAGGACTAGATAGTCATTTGCCTAATTATTGTGTATTTACATTTAATACTTGATTAATTTAAATATACATTAATTAATAGTCAAAATGAGTTATTTGACTTATATCCTAAATGAATATATGTTTTTAATATTTAATGTAAATATTATACATATATTTAATATATTTGTATTTGATTAATTAATTAATTATTTAATTGTTAAATGATTAAATTAATTAAAATATAAATATCTTATATTAGGATATTTAAAGTAAATGATGTTAGTTGCTTTTGTTGACTTAAATAAATATCTAATAAAGTTGTTTTTAGATATTTAACCAAGTTGACTAAATTTAAGTTAAATGAAATTGAAATTAAAAATTCCATATACTTGTTTGTGAAATTCGGCCAAGGAATAATTGGAACAAGTATATATTGTTTTCTTTCTTTTTCATTTGATAACCTAATACACTTTACAAGAAACACCATTAAAGAAAACAAAGAAAGCAAGTGAAGAAGAAAAGGAAAAACTCAAAGAAAAGCTTGGATTTTGTAAGTTTTTCAAACTTACTATTAGAAAGGAATTTGTTCCTTAGGATCTAGGCAACATCTTGTGATGTTCTTAAGTTATTATTTTCATTATTTCTTGTGTTTTTGATGATGGAAATTTGCTTGAAAGTGTTGAGCATGTGTGATGAAGAAGCTTGTAACTATTGTAGTTATAACTATTCTTTTAAGGTTTTTGGAAACCATGTTGCTAATCTAGAGTTATTGACCCACTCTTAAATGACCTATATTTGATCTTGAGTTGTTTCATTGTGTTGAGACTTGGATTGGATGTAAGAATGATGATTGAAGTAATTGATTTAATGTATTTGGTCTAATTTGTCCAATTTGTGGAAATTGAAAAATTAGGGTTCTTGACCAATTCCAAATTTGGGGCTTTTCATATATGTTGTGTATTTTTGTGTGTATATGATGCATATAAAGTTTCATTTTCATTGGATTGCATTTAGATGTGTTTTGAGACATGAAATGACAAAGTGCACAAATGTGCTCTTGGAGGGGCTCTCGGCTTTGACAAAATAATTTGGGGATTTTGGTGCTTTTGGTGTGTTTTGATGTTATGAACATCATAAGTTCATCTTAGAAATGATTTAGAATCATTCAAAATTGATTGGATCAATTTCGGACTAAAACGGACAAAATACCAAAGGAAAGGCATTTCGGTAAATTCACTTAAAATTGTTTTATTGAATTTATTTTCATAATTTGATTATTGGAATATTAAATAAATATGTTTATTTAATTAATCCGAGAAAAATTTTGAAATCTGAAAATCGGATTTTCACCGCTTCCGCTGCGTTACCGGATTCACCCCCTAAAAACCCTACAAAATGGTATCAGAGCGAGTCTGATTCTAGGCCACATAAATGATTAGCCTTCATTGAATCAATGTTTAATCATGTTTTCTTGACTTTATGCATGCTTATTAGGATCTAAATTGGTTAGATTTAGGGTGTATGACACTTAGCGGAAAATCCCTAATTAATAAGGTTTGAATGTAATTATGTATTTGATGCATGTTATATGGTTCGTCTTGTCAATACGGTTTATGAATACTTCTTTGTGACTACATCCGAGACCGTGCCTCTGCTGTGAGGATGTAGCCGATAAAGATTTATTTATACCGGATGTATATCAGATACTAGGTAAATTCAAGTAAAAGCGGAATTCTGAACGTGCCCTAGCTGTCAGGATTACGTAAGTAACTTGAGTTTATCATTGACGAGTTTAACCTTGGTACGTCTCCTTGTGGGCCTGCCTTCGCAGCGACAACGAGAAATGGCCAGGACCGGATACTTAGGAGTCATTAGTGAATGATTGACAAATGAGTTGTCTACCTGATGAATATACGTAGGCGAGACCGTGCCTCTGCTGTGAGCCGAAATATATTCACGGGATCCACTTTTCACTATTAGTATTTAATTTAATTATTAAATATTTGTATTCTGTTTTGGGATTACAGTATTGCATGATTTAGTGGGATGGGCATATTAGATTAAAAATCCATGATCTAGTTTATGCTTTTGATATTATATGAAACTGCTTTATATCTGCTAACCGTTTTTTTCGTGATCTATATGATAGATTGGCGATGGCGGCACAATCCACAAATCAGTTTGCGCGTATGCTTGATGCGAACAAACTGAAAGGCGCTGAGAACTTTGCAGACTGGGAATTGGATTTGAGGATTGTCCTCGATTCCGAAAAGTTGGGTTATGTTCTTGAGGGTCCGTTGCCCCTTGCAGTGGGTGCGGATGCTTCGGAGGAGGAACGCCAAGTTTTTGAAACTTGGAAGGATGATGATTTAAGGGTTAAATCATACATCCTTAGTTCACTGTCTCCGAAACTCAAGAAAACAATATTATGGTATGCTAGATTCCTATAGTATGATGATGTAGACGCTGGTTTTCGCCCGAGGCCTACAATTGAGAATTCGTGAAGGGGGCACTGGCGATCCTGCAAAACAAAGAAAAGTAGGGTGAGTGTGGAGATACTACCCACCGGTGTGGTGGGTGCCGTAGGCACTCCGACGCCCAAGTCAGTGATGGAACTCAGGAAGTAATTGTAGGGAGGGCAAGGTTAGATGCTACCTTGGATTTTGTAGGGTATCGTGAGGGCGGTAGGTAGGAGGTGTGGTGAGCTTGAGAATGTCCTAAAGCTGTGAGTATGAGAGCCCCCCCCCCCCCCCCCCCCCCCCCTCCCATCCCCGTGAACAGGCTTCTCTCTTTATACATGCTCTTGTAACGTGTGCCTTTATTACCTTTGATTAATCGTCCATCGGATTATGGTAACAGCTGAATTCATAAGGAGCTATTACTGCGTTGTAGATTGGAACGGATGGGTTGTAAATAGCATTTATGAGCCTGGGCGTTATGTGAACTGGAGTATGGTGAGACCCGATTATGCTTTGTGCACGTGGTATCTCATTGGGCCTGGGCTTGTGAATTTCTGGGCCTCTATACACTTTAAACATCGGGGCTTCCTTTTGAAGTAGAAGCTCGGGCTCAGAGTAAAAGGACAAAATTACCCCTGGACCAAATTTGGCCCATACAGTTTGTCCCATACTCTCTAAGTCAATGAGTCCTTGGCTTGGAGAGTACTTGACGCATGTGTCGTAGGTGTACTCGAGCGTTGATGCTACCTATTGATTAGAACAAACGAACGTGTAATTATGAATTTGACTCTACAAGAGCCATTGGGGAAGTACCCAGTCGGCTGAACCAGATGAATGTCGGGATATAAGTCATACGATATGTGTATTCCATGTCTACAACTTGACTCGATACGAATTCATGGGGAATGTCCCCGGTCGACTGGACTTGCTGAGACCAGGAAGGTATAAGTCATACGACATGTGTATTTCATGTCTACAACTTGACTCGTCATGAGTCTATGGGGATGTCCCCGTCGACTGGACTTGATGAGACCAGGAAGGTATAAGTCATACGACATGTGTATTTCATGTCTACAACTTGACTCGTCATGAGTCTATGGGGATGTCCCCGGTCGACTGGACTTGATGAGGCCAGGAAGATATAAGTCATACGACATGTGTAATTCATGTCTACAACTTGACTCGTCATGAGTCTATGAGGATGTCCCCGGTCAACTGGACTTGATGAGGCCAGGAAGATATAAGTCATACGACATGTGTAATCCATGTCTACAACTTGACTCGTCATGAGTCTATGGGGATGTCCCCGGTCGACTGGACTTGATGAGGCCAGGAAGATATAAGTCATACGACATGTGTAATTCATGTCTACAACTTGACTCGTCATGAGTCTATGGGGATGTCCCCGGTCGACTGGACTTGATGAGGCCAGGAAGATATAAGTCATACGACATGTGTAATTCATGTCTACAACTTGACTCGTCATGAGTCTATGAGACAACTTGACTCGTCATGAGTCTATGGGGATGTCCCCGGTCGACTGGACTTGATGAGGCCAGGAAGATATAAGTCATACGACATGTGCAATTCATGTCTACAACTTGACTCGTCATGAGTCTATGGGGGATGTCCCTAGTCGACTGAACCAGATGGTGGTTCATGAGTTATTTCACACGATATTATCGTATGAACTGTAAGAAGTCTAAAGAGGTCACATTCGCATGTAGCGTGAGTCTTCATTTGCACAATGGGTAGTGAGCTTTTTATTTAATGTACCTTTTTCGGCATGTGATGGTAAGCTTCACTTTATCTTCATTTTGCTTGTGAGGATTTTTTGTCGAGTGGATCGGCCACGTGAAGCGACAGTGAGTATTTTGAGTTTCTGTCCATGCTTGATATGACAAAATGATTTCAGCCCAAATTAAGAGCTTTCCAAAAACCAGCCCAAGTTGTCAAATTGCAACCTTCCAGAAGCCTCAGCCTTGCACCCCTTGAGCGCATCTTTGCCCCTACATGACAGCCTATAAGGCTTACGGCTAAAGTAAGCCAGGCCCTCATGAGCCCATGAAATGAGTCCCAATATTTCAATAAATTGCTGAAATGAGCAAACCCATAGGCTGATCCCATCCATGAGACGAATTCAAGCTTATTCCCAAATCATGTAAATAATAGTCCCACATCGGTGTTTGCAAGCTTCAGCCAATAGAGTGATTTTGAGGTCCCAGCCCTTGCAAAAATGGTCAGCCCAACGACTTGCATGACAAGCCCAAAATCTGTACCTAACAACCCAAATGAACATCCCCACGACAGGCCTTATGCATGAGGAGCTCATCGTCAATTTTCTTCACGTGTAAAACTTGGGCCCGAGAAAACGTCCACATATTCAATGTAGCCCATGCATAGATAGATCCACATACGCTGAAGCTATTCGTATGCCAGCCCACTAACTCGGCCCAACACAGAATAAAGCTATTTAAACTAAATTGTAAAGCCTGGTCCAAAGACAATCGACCATACAAGAGAGAGCCTTTCAATTGCCAAAAGGCCATTCCAACTAAAACAAGTATCCCACATCGGTTGTTTGCAAGAGAAGCATCTTGAGGCTGAAAGAGGTAAGTCAAATTGTCATGACCAGCCCTGAGCATATGCCTGACTGTAGCCTAATCCTCATCCCCAGAGCACAGACCTAACCTAGAGCAACAAATCAAGAAAATATCTCCAAGCGAGCAAGAAATCTAACAGTGTTGTAAATGTTGGGGGTGTGAAGGGGAATAATGGGTTTGCTCCATCCTAGATTAATGTCTGGCATGGGTATCGCACATGGTTTCATAAATATGAATAGGTTGTATCCTAACAAGTTGTACGGTCAGTATGGTAATGCACTCAGATCTGGAATGGGATGTGGTTCTAATAGATATGATTTACAATCAAATCGTCATGGATGGTTGTCTGTTGATGGGAAATATAGATCCAGGGAACCAAATTGAATGTAATGGGCATTTGAAACTTAGCCTGCGACTTTCAAACATAGAACCAAATAAAGCCTACCAATTGCTTGATAGAATGCCACAAAGTGTTTTTTTTTTGTTTTTTTTTGTTTTTGTTTTTAAATCTGTAAACAAACATGATCGAGCCATCCATGAAGCTTTTAAAACCCCACTCTTGTCGATCCAGTGAGTTTGTGTAAAACAAAACAAAATAGCTCGAGTCTACAATTCTGTTAGAGACAACCGCTTTCACCACCTTGCCTCTAAGAATTTCCTTGACTGTGATTTGTTTGTCGCGTGAGTTTGAATGCAAAAGTGAATGAGGCTGTTGGGATGTGTCGTCTCGTGCTGCGAAGAGGATTTGGGCCTGTTGGGCCTGCTGAGCCTGGGAAATGTTTATCTCGTGTGGTTGGTTCGCCCACACGCCAGATTACTTCTCAATGTCAACAAATGGCGAGTAGAGTGGTGAGACTTGAGAGTAATCCTGAGAAGGAAGTTGAGCTGGATCACACAAAATATCAATTTGATATGCTGATGAGTGATGTTGCAAGTGGCGTCACTGGTGGGAAGGCAAGAGCAACTGACTCCCAAGATCGTCGTAGACCTGATTCAGGTTTATTGAGCTCTGCTTCAAAGACCCTTGGGACTGCTCTTTGGAGCGACCAATTAATTGTTGTGGATGCTACCATTTTCCATTCTAAGGTCAGATATTGATCTCGTGAAGGCAGTAGACTCACAGTACATGGCTGCGTGATATGGTGCAAACCTACTGTCGTGTGCTTGATTTTTTTTTTGTTAATTCAGGTTTATTGTTGTCTCCAATCGTCTGCATGCCAAGCTCGGCTACTCGTTCTGCATGTTGCTTCTTGGTAATTAGATTGTTCTATGTTCCAATGGATCTAGAAACGTTTATGTGTATGCTACAATCTAGATGTCATACTACCTGTCTGGAACCATACTCTGTTTCCAAATTATAGCCCAGGATTCTTAGCCTCAGTTATTTTGCAAATTACTCACGTATAATCTGGTGTTGGGGATGTGAAGCCAAACCGAGAAGTAGTCTTGGATATCATGAGTTTGTAATATACGATATGTAGGGCTCAAGGTTCATTGTGTGTGAGGGAGATTAGGCTGGAAGAGTGGGCGACAATTTGTATCGAGTGATGGGATTTTATTTTCACTCTGCTTCTTTGTTTGCTCCCTTTGAAATGGTCGTGTGATCAATGTTATTTTGGCCCTTTTTTTGTGTCAAGTGAACTTTTTCTTAAGCAAACATTTGAAACTGGATGGAGGATATCTTGAATATTGGGCAGCTTGTCGTTCTCTTGGAACTGTATGTTTTCGTTTCTGCTTCAGTGGGCTCTCTTGGATCCTTTTGGATCGTGGACCACTTTCATTCTTCACAAGAGTTAATTGGAGCATCCACATTGAGCTGAGTTTACATCCTTGCAATGTCGAGTGGGATAGTATCCTCATGACGTGTCTTCATTTGAAGCATCTTCCTTAAGCCAAGACTACACCTTTATAGTATCGAGTGATGCTTCTACCTCTAGCTGGTAGTTCTTCCATCTCATGTCAAATGAGATCTTGAACCAGCTTCATATGTGGAGTGTCGAGTGGAATCTCTACCAAGTGACAAGCTATATATATAGTAATGTCAATTGGGACACCCCCCAACAACATACTGATGTCGAGTGGAAGACCCCTAACATGTTCTATGTCAGACATTGCTAATGTCGACTGTGTCATCCATAACAATTACCTAGTTTTAGATTGTAGTGTCGATTGGGACACCCATGACAAGTTTCATACTATAACACCAATTATAAGTCTAATGCCTTACTAATGTCGACTGAGAGGTTCTTAAAAAGTGCAAGCCATACCTGACAATGTTGACCGGGATGTCCTCGCCAAATCTTCATATCGTTATTGTCGACTGGGACAAAATCCTTATGCCAAGTACATCGTTTCATCATATGAGATGAATGGTAAGGAAAATGGTTCCATTGAAGGGACGTGTCTTGTTCTTGATATTGGTACATGATACTGTTCGAATGGAGTCTGAAATTGTTGACAGTCCATTAATGTCTTCTGGAGGAAATGGGAATCCTCTTAACGTCGTCTGAAGAAGGTAACTATTCTTTCAAGTAGTATGGAAGTGATGGCAATCCTCCTACATAGTCTGAAGGGAATGACATTTTATCTATGCCATCAGGAGATGGTATCCGCCCCTAGCAGTCTCGAATAGATGTCAATTATAGAGAATACTTATTGGTTGATTGGAATATGGCTGGGGATTATGGGGGTACTCTTATGTCGACTGGAGAAAATGTGTAGAACGGTTCAAATGACGGTGACCATATATGTCGAATGTAGCAAATGGACTTCCTATTAAGAACACAACAAATGGGCCAGATGACAATCCTAATGTATGTAATTTTTCTTGGAGGATGCCTCATGGATGGCTAATTAAGTAACCATGAGATATGGTATTTGCTCATTGTGTGCGCCATACGAGTAAGGGTGTCGGAAGGATCGTAGATGGAGAGATCTTTGCATGCTATGAATCGCCAGGGCCCCACGGTGGGCGCCAAACTGTAGACTCTGGTTTTCGCCCGAGGCCTACAATTGAGAATTCGTGAAGGGGGCACTGGCGATCCTGCAAACTGTAGACGCTGGTTTTCGCCGAGGCCTACAATTGAGAATTCGTGAAGGGGGCACTGGCGATCCTGCAAAACAAAGAAAAGTAGGGTGAGCGTGGAGATACTACCCACCAGTGTGGTGGGTGCCGTAGGCACTCCAACGCCCAAGTCAATGATGGAACTCAGGAAGTAATTGTAGGGGGGCAAGGTTAGATGTTACCTTGGATTTTGTAGGGTGCCGTGAGGGCGGTAGGTAGGAGGTGTGGTGAGCTTGAGAATGTCCTAAAGCTGTGAGTAGGAGAGCCCCCCCCCCCCCCCCCCCCCGTCTCATCCCCGTGAACAGGCTTCTCTCTTTATACATGCTCTTGTAACGTGTGCCTTTATTGCCTTTGATTAGTCGTCCGTCGGATTATAGTAACAGCTGAATTCATAAGGAGCTATTACTGCGTTGTAGATTGGAACGGATGGGTTGTAAATAGCATTTATGAGCCTGGGCGTTATGTGAACTGGAGTATGGTGAGACCCGATTATGCTTTGTGCACGTGGTATCTCATTGGGCCTGGGCTTGTGAATTTCTGGGCCTCTATACACTTTAAACATCGGGGCTTCCTTTTGAAGTAGAAGCTCGGGCTCAGAGTAAAAGGACAAAATTGCCCCTGGACCAAATTTGGCCCATACAGATGACGCGATTGAGACAATCGTTTGAGAACCAGGAACAAGTGATTGTTCACAAAGTCGCCATGGAACTGTTCCATGCGCGTCTGGATGAGGGGCAGAGTGTTAGCCCACATGTTCTTCAGATGATCGATTTGATCGATCAATTGAGGCAACATAATCTCATCTTGAATGACATTCTCGGTAGTAGAAGTGTCATTCTTGGTTCACTACCAGCTTCATTTCGCCAGTTCGTGATGTACTTCAACATGCACGGGACTGTCTGTACCTACCAGGAGCTACATAGGATGTTGCTCACGGCAGAAGAGGACCTTAAGAAGGGAGTACCGACTCGCCCTCCTAGAACTACTTCTCTTTCGGCTTCTTCCCAAGGATGGTCCAAGGGAAAGAACAAGAAAGGCAAGAAGAAGAAGAAGGCTTTTGGTCCTCAACAACAGGCGAAGATTGCAAAGCCCAAAAGGGCTTCTGAAGACAAATGCCACCACTGCGGCAAAGTCGGGCACTGGAAAAGGAACTGTCCTAATTACATTGCCCAAGTGAGGCGAGACAGAGCTTCTACATCAAGTACTTTTATTTTTCCAGTTATTGATTTATCTTTGGCTTGTGAAGCCGTTACATCCAGCTGGATTTTAGATTCTGCTTGTCCCATTCACATTTGCAATTCGTTGCAGGTGCTGAAGGAAAGTAGGAAACTGAAGCCTGGAGAGATGCAGTTGCGGTTCGGGAGTGGAGACTCTTTGGATGCAGTTGCAGTGGGAGTATGCAAGATCTCATTGCCGAATGGGACACTTTTGTTATATGACTGTCATTTTGTACCGGGATGTGTCGCAAATATTATATCACTTTTTGTATTAGATACAGAAGGCTTTTGTATTAATATTAAGAATAGTTCTCTGTGTTTATATGATAAAAATAATATTCAGATCCTTTGTTGTCCAAACCAGCATGGTCATTATACATTGTCAACTTCAAAAGATATATTAAATACTGGAGTTAATAAACGTAGTTTACCTGTAATTAATAATACTGAACTTTGGCATATATGAGACTTGGTCACATTGGCGTTAAACGCCTTACCCAATTGGTTAGGAATGGTTTGATATCAGATCTTACCATTGAATCATATCCAACTTGTGAATCCTGTATTCAGGGTAAGATGACCAAAGCCCCATTTTCTGGTGTTGGACACCGCGCCACTAACTTACTGGAACTCGTACATTCTTATGTATGTGGTCCACTAAGTCAAACTGCTCACAGTGGTTATTCATACTTCGTTACCTTTACCGATGATTTGTCACGGTACGGTTATGTGTATTTGATGCGACATAAATCGGAAACCTTTGAAAAGTTCAAAGAGTTCCGAAATGAAGTAGAAAAACAAACTGGTAAATATATTAAATGCCTTCGATCAGATCGAGGCGGTGAATATATGAGTGGTGAGTTCATGGATTATATGAAGGAGAATGGGATTCTCGCTCAAATACTCCTCCAGGTACACCACAGCACAATGGTGTATCTGAAAGGAGAAATCAGACTTTATTGGATATGGTCCGATCGATGTTGAGTTTCACAGATTTGCCCTATTTATGGGGTTACTCTCTCTTAACAGCCGCACATCTTTTGAATAAGATTCCTTCAAAGGCTGTTCCTACGACACCGTATAGATATGGTTCGGTAGGAGACCAAATCTTAATTATATTAAGGTTTGGGGTTGTCCTGCCTATGTCAGGGTGACTCAGCAAGATAAGCTTTCGCCTCGAGGGAAAAAGTTTAGGTTTGTTGGATATCCTTCGAATACGAGGGGATATCTGTTCTATGATACCGAGCATCGAAATGTGTTCGTAGCTCGCTTCGCAAAATTTCTAGAAGTAGAGAATTTTGTCAGAAGGTGGTAATCATAGACAGGTTGAGCTTGATGAAGTCCAACCTGAAAACAACGAACCAACGGAGGAACCTGAAGTTCAAGTAGATGAAGGACCTTCAACACACACACTCCGTAGGTCGGAAAAGGTATCTAGACCTCCTGAACGCTTGTATTTGATACAAGAAAAGAGTCTGGATGTTCTCTTAGTTGAAGAGACAGATCCTTTCACCTATAGAGAATCGATGTTGGACATCGACTCCGTGAAATGGCAAAGTGCCATGAAATCCGAGATAGACTCAATGCATGAAAATCAAGTTTGGGACTTGATTCCGCTTCCCGAAGGAATTGTTCCTATCGGTTGTAAATGGGTTTACAAAAGGAAGCGCGGGCCTGACGGTAAGGTTGAAACTTACAAGGCCCGACTGGTAGCAAAAGGTTACACGCAGCGACCTGGCGTCGACTACGATGAAACTTTTTCACCGGTAGCAATGCTTAAGTCTATCCGGATTTTGCTTTCTATAGCTGCGTATCATGACTACGAGATTTGGCAAATGGATGTCAAAACGGCTTTTCTAAATGGATTTCTTGATGAAGAAATCTATATGGAACAGCCGGAAGGTTTCGCATCCAGCGAAACCTCGGGTATGGTATGTAAGCTTAAGAAGTCCATTTATGGACTTAAACAAGCTTCACGAAGTTGGAATCTTCGATTCGATGAGATTATTAGATCGTCTGGTTTTCTCAAGAATTCAGAAGAATCCTGTGTGTATCAGAAGGCCAGTGGGAGCATGGTCGTATTTTTAGTCCTATATGTTGATGACATCCTAATCATTGGGAATGATTTAGGTATGTTACAAAGCGTCAAAGCGTACCTCTGTAAGAATTTCTCCATGAAGGACCTGGGAGAAGCTTCCTATGTTTTAGGGATAAAACTCTATAGAGATAGACAAAGGAGGCTGATTGGGTTATCCATCTTGGAACGGTATAGCTTTGGTAACTGTAAGACAACAAACATACCGTTCAGACATGGGATTCATCTTTCAAAGAAGATGTGTCCACAAACAGAAGATGAGAAGGTTAGAATGTCTAACCAACCTTATGCTTCATGTTTGGGTAGCATAATATATGCCATGTTGTGTACGAGGCCTGATATCAGTTTCGCTGTTAGCGTAACTAGTCGATATCAGTCCAATCCAGGTAATGACCATTGGATGGCCATTAAACATATCCTAAAGTATCTTAAAGGTACTAAGGATAAGTTAATAGTTTATGGAGGAAACGAACTGCAAGTTAATGGGTATACAGACTCCGATTTCCAATCGGATCCCGATGATAGAAAGTCTACATCTGGATTTGTCTTTACCCTTAACGGAGGTGCAGTTTGTTGGAAGAGTTCCAAACAGGGATCGACAGCTGATTCCACCACTGAGGCGGAATATATTGCAGCTTCTGAAGCTGCAAAAGAGGCTGTGTGGATAAAGAACTTTATCACAGAATTGGGAGTTGTCCCAAGTATGAGAATGCGATTCCGTTATACTGTGATAATACTGGAGCCATTGCGCAAGCAAAGGAACCGAGGGCGCATCAGAAGTCGAAGCATGTGGAACGCAAGTACCACATCATTCGAGAGATCGTGTCGCGAGGGGATATTGTCGTGTGCAAGGTACCGAGTGAAGATAATGTAGCAGACCCGCTGACGAAGGCCATACCTCCGAAGTTGTTTGATAAACACGTGGAGTCGATGGGTATTAGATACAATCGATATTGGCACTAGAGCAAGTGGGAGATTTTGTTGGGGTTGGTGCTCAGAGCGCCAATTCCCGGTTATTTCTGTTAAATACTTCTGTAAAACATTATTATTATGAATATATATGCAGTTTCTATAATATAATCTATCTTTCTATATGGTAAAGACGTAATGACCCTAGAATGATTAGTCATGATACAGTTGCAAAAGCGTCGCAACGGACATTGAGAAGTATCATGACGTTGTCATTCTCAGACAGTTCCTGGTCAAGGTTTACACTACTTGGTCAGAATAGTAAACCCGTTGAGACCGGTACATGTCGTATACTGGAATATATGATTCCAATGGTTTCTCAATGAACCATAAGTCTTGGAGACTAGTATAGACGTGTAGGTGTTTATAGCGGATAAACACTGAACGACTCACCGAAGATTCTTAATGGATGGTACACAGCGTCAATAAGAATTTCGGTTGAGTAGCACTTGTGATTCTTCTTGAGATGTTGAGATAGCACTTGTGTCTTAGATTGAGATGCATTGTGGGCATGAGACATCTTCTACACTTAGACGGCAGTCACGTCACCGATCTATTTAGATCAGACCTCCGCCTGTTCGTTGGGTGTGGATAGATCCTCAGGGTGTCCTATGTGTATCAAGATAGGATCCGTCAGTTCTGTGTATCAGAGCATAGGTAGTCCATATGATTAGCAATCAGATAAAACCATGGGGCCGTGGTAAAGTTTAGAAGCTAGTTCTAAACATTCTTTTGAGATTGCTAATAGAATAGTCGACTGGATAATCCCGATAGAGATTTGACGTTTACATCTATATCTCTGAGATTTATCCGGATACCTGTGACGGAGGAATTATACATTTGCCATGACCTCGACCTGTATGGTTCAGCGAGATTATCCGTGATCGTCATAATCTACGGGTGGATAGATTATGGACACGAAATTAGATTTCGTGACGGATATACCTGAATCTATAGAGTCTCAATAATGAAACATACTCGTAGAGCACTAGAACAACATTAATAAATAATATTGATTATTTGTAAAGTCGTTTAAAGGTTAAACGCAAGATACGTGCTAAAAGGACTAGATAGTCATTTGCCTAATTATTGTGTATTTACATTTAATACTTGATTAATTTAAATACACATTAATTAATAGTCAAAATGAGTTATTTGACTTATATCCTAAATGAATATATGTTTTTAATATTTAATGTAAATATTATACATATATTTAATATATTTGTATTTGATTAATTAATTAATTATTTAATTGTTAAATGATTAAATTAATTAAAATAAATATCTTATATTAGGATATTTAAAGTAAATGATGTTAGTTGCTTTTGTTGACTTAAATAAATATCTAATAAAGTTTTGTTTTAGATATTTAACCAAGTTGACTAAATTTAAGTTAATGAAATTGAAATTAAAAATTCCATATACTTGTTTGTGAAATTCGGCCAAGGCAAATTGGAACAAGTATATATTGTTTTCTTTCTTTTCATTTGATAACCTAATACACTTTACAAGAAACACCATTAAAGAAAACAAAGAAAGCAAGTGAAGAAGAAAGGAAAACTCAAAGAAAAGCTTGGATTTTGTAAGTTTTTCAAACTTACTATTAGAAAGGAATTTGTTCCTTAGGATCTAGGCAACATCTTGTGATGTTCTTAAGTTATTCTTTTCATTATTTCTTGTGTTTTTGATGATGGAAATTTGCTGAAAGTGTTGAGCATGTGTGATGAAGAAAGCTTGTAACTATTGTAGTTATAACTATTCTTTTAAGGTTTTTGGAAACCATGTTGCTAATCTAGAGTTATTGACCCACTCTTAAATGACCTAGATTTGATCTTGAGTTGTTTCATTGTGTTGAGACTTGGATTGGATGATGTAAGAATGATGATTGAAGTAATTGATTTAATGTATTTGGTCTAATTTGTCCAATTTGTGGAAATTGAAAAATTAGGGTTTGACCAATTCCAAATTTGGGGCTTTTCATATATGTTGTGTATTTGTGTGTGTATATGATGAATATAAAGTTTCATGTTCATTGGATTGCATTTAGATGTTTTTTTGAGACATGAAATGACAAAGTGCACAAATGGCTCCTGGAGGGGCTCTCGGCTTTGACAAAATAATTGGGGATTTTGGTTGCTTTTGGTGTTTTGATGTTATGAACATCATAAGTTCATCTTAGAAATGATTTAGAATCATTCAAAATTGATTGGATCAATTTCGGACTAAAACGGACAAAATACCAAAGGAAGGGCATTTCGGTAAATTCACTTAAAATTGTTTTATTGAATTTATTTTCATAATTTGATTATTGGAATATTAAATAAATATGTTTATTTAATTAATCCGAGAAAAAGTTTTGAAATCTGAAAATCGGATTTTCACCGCTTCCGCTGCGTTACCGGATTCACCCCCTAAAAACCCCTACACAACCATGAAAGAAGAATTTGATGCATTATAAAGAAATCATACCTAAACATTGGTGTCTCATCATCTTTCATATAAGATTGTGGGTAATAAATGAATGTTTTGCGCAGAGTATAATCCTGATGGAACCATTGCTAAGCACAAGACTAGATTGATTGCAAAAGGTTTTCATCAAACGTATGGTGTGGTTATTATCAGATGATGTTCTATACGTCAACTTGATGTCAAACCTTATACCATTCGGATCATCTTATGCTTGGCTGTTATGAGAGGATATTCTATACGTCAACTTGATGTCAATAATGCCTTTCTTAATGGAGTTTTTACTGAATCTGTGTTCAAGTCTCAACCTGAGGGTTTCTTTGATTCAAGTCATCTCAATTATGTATGTAAACTGAATAAAGCTTTGTATGAGCTTAAGCAAGCTCCAAGAACATGGAATGATAGACTTAAAGGGTCATTACTTCAATGGAATTTTGTTGCATCCAAGGCTGATACGTCTCTCTTCATTCAACATATAGGAGCTACTGTTACACTTGTGTTGATCTATGTGGATGATATTTTGATAACTGGCAATAGTTCTTCACTTATTGATCAGGTTATTGACAAGCTTGGTTCTAATTATGCGTTAAAGGATTTGGTGGATTTTCATTATTTTCTTGGTTTGGAAGTTACTCAATGAATTAATGGTCTACATTTGTCACAAACCAAGTATATTGGTGATATTCTGAAAAAGGAATATATGATTGGTTATAAAGGCATCTCAACTCCTATGAGCACTACTGAAAAGCTTCTCAAAGACAAGAGATCTCCATTTAAGACACCCTTTCTATATAGGAGTATTGTGAGTTCACTTCAATATCTTCTTCTCACACGGCTTGAAATCGCCTTCATTGTTAATATGCTTAGTCAGTTCATTTCAACTCCAACTACTCTTCATTGGCAAGATTGAAAAAGGGTGTTTCGATATCTTCAATGTACCTCTGATTATGGTCTTCTCTTCACAAGACATGGCTCTCTTCATTTATCATTTTATACCGATAATGATTGAGGGCTGTTTTGATGATAGAAATTCAATTAGTGGATATTGTATTTACTTAGGTTATAACTTGATTTCATGGTCCTCCAAGAAGCAACACATTATCTCTAAATCTACAGTTGAGTCCAAATATAGAGTTTTGGCTCTTGGCACTTCAGAAGTGATTTGGATTACATATCTTCTTCAAGACTTTCGTGTGGATCTTTTTGGTATGTCTTTGCTCTATTGTGATAATAAGAGTGTTGAAGCCTTAACTAGTAATTCTAATCATTCTCGCACAAAGCACATTGAGTTGGACTTGTATTTAGTTCGAGATCACATTGCTAACAATCAAATTCAGGTGGTTCATGTTGCTAGTGAAGACCAAATTGATGATATTCTCACAAAGCCACTTGCCTCAGACCAGTTTGTATACTTCAGATCCAAGCTCAATGTTGTTCTACGACCTTGAGCTTGAGGGGAGATGTTAGATAATATAGCATACATATGATAAACAAATGACTCTGAATCTAAAATATAGTTTTGACTCTGAATTTAAGGTTCTGAAATATGGCTTTTGACTCTGAATCCAAGGTTCTGAAATATAGTCCTAACTAGGTTCTGAAATATGGTCTTTACTCTGAATCTAAGGTTATGAAATATGGTCCTGATTAGGTTCTGAAATATGGTCATGACTATGATTCTGAAGTGAAATACGGTCTTGATTAGGTTCTGAAATATTGTCCTAACTCTGATTCTGAAGGTTCTGAATACAATATTGACTATAAATATGAAAGAGTGGCGCTGAAGTTCGATGAGTCTGCTTTGTTGTGCTTCAACCATTTGGAGAATATAAATAACGTGGTCAAATAATAAGAGTCTGATATTAAGTTGTGATTCTGATGTTAAGGTCTGATGTGCCATTACGAAGCTAGAATCTGATGTTGAGTTATACTTGAGAGTGTCAAGTCAGCGAGTATCTTCTGCAAGCCTTCAAAAGTTAGTTAGAGGTTAGTATCTCCCTCCACAAAGATGTACACATGTCAATAAGTGATTGATTCTTCTAAATATGAGATTTTACTATATAAAGCTTTCATTTTCACTTGTAAAGTTAGTGGTCATTTTTTTCTTAATAAAATCTAATCAGATCTCTCTGAATGTTCTTTCATTTTCCTGGTCATTTTCTTGCCAAACAAACAATCACTTTTAATTTTTACAAAGCACTGGATCCTAATTATTATATAAAATTAGAATCACTCTCTTTGGCTTCTGATTTGACAAAATATTATCGGCAACAGATTCTACAAATAGCAATTAATAAGGTAAGCATAACGAAAGTGTTTTTTTTTTCAAAAAAAGTATAAAGCAATAGTTTTTTTACACTTTTTTTTTTTAATTATTATTATTTTGCAATTCTCTTGCTGAAGGAGCCTTACCTTTGTAGGCAAAAAATGGGAAAATCAGCAAACTCCGTTTGGAAAAATCTCATTCTACGAGAGCAACAGCCAATTCTACATCCTGGAAAAAAACACAACACCGAGAATTGCGGCTTGAAAATCACGATTTTAGACAGCCAACTAAATCAGCGATTTTCGACCACATCAGTTCAGTTAGGTATCAATGGAAAATCGCCGCTTAAAGTACTCTTGTTTCTTCAACTGTAAAAACTTTTCTACATCAATTTACATGCACTGTGAAATCATCAAATTGTATTCATTTAGTCATTAACTCTCTTTGCAGCATCAGTTTAAATCTTCAATTGCAACAACATTTTCGATCTCTGTCTATAATGTATGGATTTTAATTCGGCTAATGTTTGGTTTTAAAAACATTAAATCTGATACAAAGTAACCCCACCACCACCAGGTAAAGGTGGCAAAAAAGTTTGGGCCGGTCCGGCCCGGATTGGGCTAAGTATATTAAGCTCGGGACCGGCCCGGCCGGAATTAAAAAATATTTTATATATTTATATTTATATAATAAATTAATATATATATAAATATTTATATAATAAATTAAAAATATATTTAAACTTTTTATTAATAAAAAACCAGGCCGAATAAAGCCCAGCCTAAGCCCGGGCCCGAGTCGACCCCGCCCGGCTAGGGATGTCAAAAAGATACGGACCCGACCCGAATCTGGACGACCCGGATGGACCAAGATCCGTAATTTTTTTTACGGATCCGGGTCGTTAATATCAAGACCCGTATTTAACCGGGTCCGGATACGGGTTCAGGTGGTTCTAGACCCGGGTACCTGTATGGGCAAAATTTGGGCCAAGGGCATTTCTGACATTTCACTTCAGGCCCTATCACAGAGACAACCCAAAACCCTCCACCAAACAGTACCCAAACAAGACTTGGGCCAAGGGCCCAAGTACCCTTTTAGGCCCTTACACAAAGAGAGGCCAACCTCTTGATTTGCCAGCCACCCAACCAAATGAAAAGAAACGTATACTACATAATTTATGTGACTAAACCGTTACAGCACCAAAAACGTCTATCATTTAATACATTAATGAGACCTACCTTTGATTGCCTATAAAAGGAACCATAATTCACAAGAAAAATGAGAGCAATACAACCCTCATCTTAGCCATTCTCTCCAGGACCCTCTGAACCTACGACCCACCACCCTCACGGCAGTCCACGGGGATCAAGGTAGTCTATAACCTTGCTTCTCCTCCTACTGCATTAATAGCTCATTTCCATTATTGACTTGAGCGTCGGAGCGCCTTCGGTACCACCACACCGGTGGGAAGACTCTCAACGCTCACTCTACCTTTTGTTTTGTATGATCGCTAGTGCCCACCCTTTCTTCAAAATCTCGATTGTGGACCTCGGCTAAAAACCAGCGTCTACAATACTCGGGACCCGGTTATATATATATATATATATATATATATATATATATATATATGAAAGTCAAAAACGCAAAAGGCAAAACAAAATCCCTAAGTTCATCTTCTCTTCACTTCTTCAGCTCTTCACTCAAATCACAATTCATCCTGTTAGCGACCAGCCTAACCATAAGTTCATCTTCTCTTCACATCTTCTCAGCCTGTCAGCGAGACAGCGACCAGCCGCAGCCTCCATCTTCACGCACGAGCACGACTTCACAAATCACAATTCATCCCCAGCCAAAAACGACTTCACCGGTTCACCCCCACAATCCACAGCTCCATCTTCACAGTTGATGTTAAGTTTTGCTTTTCATGCAATATTGATGTTCAATTATTTGATTAGTTTTTTAGTGTGAATGAATTGGATGTTGACTTGGCTTATTGTTGATGTGAGTCCCTGCCTGCAAGTTTCATGTTTTTTGGCTGCAGCATAATTTTTTAGTGTGAATCAATTTGTGAAATGCTTGAAGATATTGAAGTTGACGAACAAATAATTAATGCTTCACAAGTGATTGATCCCGATGACTTGAAGTTGTGTTGAATTTGTAGTTTGTTTATTTCATGTCATGTTTCATGTTAAAAGTTCAAATTTAAGTTATTTACTTGTGTTGAAAGTTCATGTTATGTTATGTATGAAACTTTTAGTTATGTTATGTACTTGTGTTGAAAGTTTTTTTTTCCTTGTAGTTTGTTTATGATATGTACTTGTGTTGAAACTTGAAAGTTCAAACTTAAGTATTTTTATGTGTTTTGTAATTTCTAATTCAAACTTATCACATTTTTAATATGTATTCAAACTTGTTGTGATATTGTTAATACATAGTATTGATTCATTGAATAGTGGAGCTTAAAAAAAAACAGTGGAGGAATGCTGGTTGCGGATCCCGAGTCTGGACTCGGATGCATTTTCTCGGTTCCACATCCGCACCCAAGCCGCCTTCAGTGCGTTCGGTATGGACCCGAGTCCGGATCCAGATTTTGCCATCCCTAGGCCCAGCAGACCCTCGAACCGGGCTTTTTCCAAACCCGGGCCAAAAAAATAATTGCCGGGCTCGGAGTGGATTTATCAAAGCCCGGACCCGGCCCGACCCATTACCACCCTTACTACCAGCGGTCAACTTCTCAACCTTATAATTTTTAAAAAAAAAAGGTTTTGGGTAAAATAATAATGTGGAAATTTAGGTAAGACTTGAAGTGCAGGACAAACATGCGTCATTGAATAAAACACAGCCAATTTGCGGCTTCAAAGATGTTAACAATCAGCGTGAACCCTGGACCATTAAATTAACTGGACCCTTTTGTTTTTTAAGTCAAAATCTAATCTAATTAAATCTTGCATGTAAAAAATAATTTGTGTTGTCACATAGAAGCAAAAGGTTTACACTTTTGGTCACTATTAGTTCATTGCCACATGTTCCTTTCAACTAATTTGAAAAACTAACAGTTAAAACATGTGACATTCTGCTGACAAATTACTCGATTCAAGCTTAAGCAGAACATGTAAAATTTTCAACTATTCCATATTCTTATAAATAAATGTATCATCTGAAAGACTAAGTGATAAGCCATTTACTGCAAAACCACACATTTTGCTTCTAAAACTTTGTTTCAGAAGCTAACTTGACTACTAAGTTAAACTTACAGTTTCCAATCGAACTAACACTACAAAATTGTATCAATAGATATTCTTTAACATGAATGAATTGGTTAGATAATTTATTTCATCAACTGCATTGAATTTGAATATGTAGCAATGTACTTGATACAACAAGTTCTTGAGAGATTCATGAGTGGCATATTCTCCATTTATTATTTGCTAATTAATGTATGATAATTCTACTCTGTTAAATATGCATTTCTATTGGCGATAACATCCAGTTTTATGTCCCAATAATATAGCATTACTTTCAAATAGTGATCAACAATTCCAAGCCATCTCTTGGAGAAGTCGGCCTAGTCCTGAAACTACGTGCTTATGACTTCGTTTCCATGTCGATGAGAACAAAAGCATGACATTTTCTCGACAACATGCAAACCCCTTAAGGGTTTACCATACCAATCTATAAAAAAGAAAATGAAGGAAAACAGGTTATTGACGCATATGAAGTTGCCCTAGGTCTTTCAGCTGAGCTTTCAACTCCGCATGCTCACGCCACATCCTCTCTAGACGAGCTTCAACCATAAGCATCTCGTCTTTAAGGTAATTCATCCGCCTCTCTAACCAAGCCATGGATTCAGCAGATCTTTGTCCTACCCCAGCACCAATGTAATCTGTTGGCGACGCAATGTCTATGTGTTGGGGTTTGTTTAATAGCACAAGTATGCTAACCTGAAAAATAAAGTCAATAAACACAGCTAAATATTCTGTAATTTATGCATTATATATGATAAAAGGAAGCAGGTCACTGACATCATTCATCTCATCAAAACCAAGTCAACTTTCAGAATTCTCATTTTTGGAATATTCATATTCAAAATTACATACCTGCATCAGGAAGATCACGGCAAAAGCAATTACTAAAATCAATGAAACATGGCTTTGGCGTTTCACAAAAGAACAGAATTTTGTCATAGATTCTTTCAGTAAAGATGCTACAGCTGCACTGTCGACCAAATTTCCTAGCAAGGGACTGCCAACTCCTTGGCTGGCATCCACAGAATTTGTCTCCGGCAACGTCCATGTCCTTATTTGGTGATCTGTATCGCATAATCTTTCTGAAGTTTCACCGGTATTCACTAGCCTTTCAGAATTGACAGCACCATTCTGAATTGTACTAGCAGCAGGGCCTACCTCTGCTTCTAGCCAACGTAAATACCATTAATAAATGTCAGTGATAGTGTAATAATACTATTATGAAACAGTACCCATAGTATAAATATCATTCTCTAAAGAAATTTGTCTAAATACCACTATCTACCACAATCCAACCTTCCGCTTTTTCAAGGTTTTGCTTCAACACATCATGCGCCTGAACAAAAGGTAAATTTAAAAATAGTCAAGAAAGATGAATTGCAAGTTCAACATAAATCATCAAAATTGGATAATAGTAATACCATGCGTATCCAGATTGTATAAGCTTCTCGACATTCTTCCAAAGTAGACTGCACTATTTTTCCTGTAACCACATATACCAACTCGGTGTAAATCCTAGTTCCAAGCTTCAAGGAAATGCATAGAACAGTCTATTTTACAAGCAGGCAAACCAAGACCTAGCCAGCCACTCTACCAATATTGTTAAAGGCGCAAGGCATAAAGGGTTGTTAAAGGCGTAAGGCGCAAAGGGTTAAAGCGCCTAGGTGCGTGCCTAATAAAGGAGAGGCGTAAATTGAAAAAAAAAAGTATATAGTTAACTAAAAAAAGAGAAATTACTGAAAATATATATATATATATATATAAAATTATAATAATATTGATAATACAAATTAATGTGTTTGTCGAAATTTAAAGTTCACCCCAAAACCTATCTTAATTTATTAAAGAAAATGTTATACGACTTGATTTCGAGTTAGGTCGGTAAATTCAGGCAGAGTTTTTCTCACCCATTTTTATGAGGCGCATCACGAAGGAGCGCACCTGATGAAGGTCACCTCGCCTGACCTTTCATGAAGCACAATGCTCTAAAAGCCTGAGCTTGAGGCGTGCCGCTCAGAAAATCTAAAAGCATGTCAATTAGATGTTGAGATCAGCTCGTCAATTAGATGTTGAGATCCCCACAAATCGTACAAATTAAAAAATGAGTTGAAATGTAATCTCTGGCTTCAACTCTGATTTCTTAAAATCTGGATATTATAATTCATCCAATTTATTATTTTCTAGCTTACAGATAAATTGAGTTCCAGGTTTCCAGAAAAAGAACATGTTATCTACTGAGACATTTCCCATTTCATGTTCTGGTATACAATATTACTCGTTGATAATAAGGCTGCAGTGACAGGCAACCAAGTCAATGTAACTAGTTCACAATCATGAATATTAATTTCAGCTATATAAATAGCTGTTGCCTTTCTTGTAATGAACCTAACTCTGAGTTAGCAACTTCATCATATGGAGGCTATTCTATGGGAGTGCAACAAGTCAAGAATTTCAAGTCAAAGAACGACACCAGGAGAAAAGGAGGGAACACAACAGATTATTCCCACATGATTCAGATGACAACAGCACAACATATTTAACAGAACATGACAAGCATGTGTTATTAACGGTCATATAGTGCCCCAAAACGAAATAAGAGAAAACTAATCAATAATCAGAGGCAAACCTTTCCAAACAGTTTTCTTAGAAAATGCTACATTCACATATATCCGCAGAACGCAGCCTTCGTTAGATCCATTGTCATCTCTTTCTACGTCCCAAAGTGCCTAACACACGGAAGAGAATGCCACATTCATTGAAAGCATAGAGGAATTCAGAGATCTTAAACTTGAGCAGAGAACTTAAAGCAAAAACAATCACATTAGAAATCACAAGCACTGCCAGTCAGAAATTTAGAATAATATACAAACAGTCAAGTATAAAATATTATTTGCAACAGCATAAAGTATTCTTTCCTGAAATCCAAACAACTTTTATTTACAAAATCAAATATCAAGTGAATTTTTAGTATAACTCCCCAGTATGATACAAAACTATTAGAAAACAGTGTGACACTGTAACAGTATAAAAAATGCATGGATGTTTGACACCATAATTCTGTCAGTTAAAGGATAGTTTTCAGTCCAGAATTTGATATCTTGAAAAATTGGTTCTATAATCTTCTATACTATACATAAAATTAAATTCTAGGCATACTGGAAATAATTAAAGTTCCATTTGAGACATTACCTCTACGCGAAAATAATCTCCATAAGGTATGTCATTGATTTCTTGGGATGTCTCAATAACCAAACGACTGGGAGGGAAAAAAGTCAGAATGTCAAGAATAACAAACCAGTAACAAAGCATCGTCAAAACTGGGAGGGAAAAAAGTCAGAATGTCAAGAATAACAAACCAGTAACAAAGCATCGTCAAAACTTATGCTTGAAAATTTTGAAGGAAATCAGAGATGATCAGAGGTACAGTACACAGAGAACAATAACAGACAGATACAAAAAAAAATGCTGGGAAAATAGAGAGCCAGCGAGAATAATGAAACATTGGCTTTAAGATTTGCAGCAACATCAGAAATTTTACCCACATATTATAAATTTCTTTAATCCTAAAGCTACTCAGATAATAATTCAATTATGGGGAAACCTTTCTGCATTTTTGGGGGAAAAGAGAGCCCTCGCCTAAAAGTGATTCTGTGCCCAAAGAGAGGGAGTTTGATCTCATTGCGACTCTCAGAGGAAACGCAAAACAATAGCTACGACAAAAGTATCTAAGAAAGAAAGGGAAGTCCTAAGTGCACACTATAAAAAAAAACATCATCATATATACGAATATAGAACAAGATATTAGATGACTTTAAAATGACATGTAGTTTGTCAGAAACATTAATCTCAATTTGCAAAAAAATGCTGGAATAAATAATGCCAGAACACACATAATATACCTGTTTCTGTAGACTCGAAATTTCTGAGTCTCCTGGCAGCTACCAAATTTAGCACCTTATTGAAACATAAAAATTTAGCACTAATCAATATTGGAAGCAAAAGAGCGTAAACTCTGTAGAACACTCACCGATCCTTCATTCATAACAACATTATATAGAGATGAACTTAAAAAAAATATAAATCCGTACCAAAATATATTTTTATTGGATGTTGAAATGACACATCACGGGTATGCCCAAATTTGTCATGTGGGTACCATGAGGTGCACTTAAACTCTGAAGAAGAAGAAAAAAGCGAGCAAAACAACCATAAACTATAAATAATCCCTTATGTGATAGAACAGAAAATCACTGAAGATAGAAACTATTTTGTTCCCTTAGGGGATAATTATTTCGTTAAATCAAAGCAGACTACCTTTATCTCCACTTTTGCTATGAAACAATTCAATAAAATTAACAGCGTCATCTGAAAAAAACAAACTAAAGCAATCTTCTACCTTCATCTGCAGTCCATAAAAAAGAAATAAAAGAAAAGAAAATCAATTCTCCAACCTTCTGACAATAATATAAAATTAAAGGGTAAAACTTAGTACATGCATGAAAAAAGGAAAATGGACAGTACCTGAAACTTCGTTTCTGCAACCTTTGTGTAACATTCTGGTACTGCATGTCAAACACATCAGTTCAGATTAACAAGACCTAAGCAGAACTGCCTGGCATCTTAGAATAATTTTGTGCAGAATGGCAAATGCAATAAACATAATAAAACAAAATCTGGCATGTCTGAGGTTTAACACAGCACTCCACAGGACCCAAACCCTATACCATATGACATGATATACACAATAATTTCCAAACCCACACAGAACCTACTTCACACATCTTTACAAATTTTGTAACTGCCGTCTTCGAACCATCCCTACATAAGAATGTCAATCATAACACATAAAAACCATGATAAGAGTCCTGTTTTTCTTTTCTTCCTTTTTATTTTTTATTTTAGGGTAAAGGGTTATCCAACCTCTCCCTTTGGCATCTTCAAACACTGAGAATTCCCATGCCTTTGTGTCACCTATAACCACCCATCAACTAATTTCTATGTCCACAGATTCCTGTAATTCATCTCAAGTACTCAGCAACTTCTAGTCCTTCAAACTTAGTTAACTGAACGCTGATCAGTTTACAAACCTTCTCCTTCAGTAATATAAAGCCTTAGAGATTCATAATTTCTATCAATTTTAAAAATAAGTAGACACAATAACATGATCTGTCGATCAGTAATGGCCCTACGTCAATAGGCACAAGGCACTAGAAGTCTAGAATTAGAAAGAAATGATGATCTTACATTACATGACCCATCATCTAACCAAGCTCTTACATTAGCTGATAAACTGTCAGTATCTGTCCACAATTACAGAATTACCAAACTACCATCCTGCTCCCATGATCCTCATCTAGACTGTCAACTCCAGTGTACATTCTACCTGCTTCCAAAAGCCACTATAGCTAACTCTTCAAACACCAACATATCTAATATAATGCCCCACACATCACTTGATATTAAGTTGGCTTAGAGTATGGTGCAACATAAAGTTTGAAAAAATAAAAATACTAAAAAGGTGCCAATAAAAGATAAAGAAGTGTTAAGTGACTATTGACTAACTCTTAGGCGCATCAGAATTCCCAATAAAAGATAAAGAAGTTGGCTAAGAGCATGGTGCAAGATAAAGTTTGAAAAATAAAAATACAAAAAAGGTGCCAACAAAAGATAAAGAAGTGTTAAGTGACTAACTCTTAGGCGCATCAGAATTCTCTATATTCCACGACCAAGTCATTGCAGGACATGAAGCGTCAGTTTCTAGAACCAGTTCACTATCCTGCTCTACATTACCATCATGTATTTCCGCACGTGTTGTTGACACATCATTTTCAACGTTAGCAGGAAGCTTAGAATCACTTAAGACATCCTCTTCCCTGTATCAGATACATGAAGGAGCACATTTAACCGGATCTTCAAAACAAACATAAATAACACCATTTCAGCTTATAAAAGTACCTTCTAATGATCTTTTCAATTACAACAGGTCCATTCTGTGGGCTGCTTGTCTCAGATGATGAATCCTGAAGTACGTTCACCAAGGACAGAACACCCAACTTAGTGATTCTCATTGTTCAACATCAACAGTATATGACAATAGCAAAAAAATGCAATGCACAATATATGTAGTGCCAGGAATCGATCACAAGGTACATTATATATACTTCTACCTTTACTACAACAAAAACTCAGAATTTTCAAAACTCAATAAGATGGTCTCACATTATAATTTTTATACTAAGATGTACTCACAGGATGGTAGTTTGCATATCACATACATTATTCAGTATCTATCATCATACTGTCCGTAAGATAGTCTAAAAACTATAACATAACAAAAGGAAACGGTATGATACACCAACAAGGTTGTGTGGGGGGAGGATTTCCCACACGGATAACCTCCAATAATTTCAAAGCTCAGACAGCCACTTATATTCAGTCAATTACCTGCTGTTCTGAACTTGATTGGGAACCATTGCCATATTGTAACCATCCATCATTAACAAGCTTGAATGCTTCATCCCGTGACAGAAATGATGCAAAGATGTACTGCCAAATCAATAAGCGGGTTAAGACTTTGCAGCTGTTACTGAAATTTGGAAGTAAGCAAACAATATTCAGGACAGCAACTTGTAAGACCTCCCCCAATAACACAGGACAAAAATCATTCTAAGGACACAGCAGTACCTTCCTCCCCCCAGCAAGGATTTCTATTGCATTTGGGAAAATCCCAGCCGTCTTTGCTCTGTTAACAGCTGTAATTTCATGGAATGGAATAATTTTCTGGAGCATAAAATCATTAGAAATTTCAAAACTCAATCAATATTGAGATACTGAATTGCAAATAGCAACATAAAGAGTTTTAAAATTACCTTCGTCTCAAATCCAAATATGTTGGAATAAAAGCAAACAAAATGGACAAACAGGTACATATGGCCCTACAACAGGTTAACAATTTGTGAGAATCAGTAGATACGCATAATTAGACATCATCAACACCCTAGTGAATGAAAGAATGTAAGAAATCAAAAATGGTGAGAAAGAATTCAGTATGCCTTCTTTCTGAAAAGGCAGTAAGGTGTCATGCTGACCATAAAAACCACAGCATTCTAAGGCAACTTTGAAAAAATGTAAACATTCCAAATACAGAAACTCTTTTAAAGATCAAACATTACCTGAAAAAGAATATTTTCCTGGAATGCACAATTAAAATCTTGAACAAGCACCTATATTTAAAAAAGAAGAAAGAAGTTAAAAATTTGTACATGCTTCACGAAATTAAATTACAATCAAGAAGGGGAAGGAGACCATATTGTTTTAACTAACAGGAATTAAATGAGTTGACAGAAAAAACTATCACTCACTTCCTCAGATGGAAGACGAAACAGTTGCCGATACTCTTCACTTCTCAGTGTCACCGCAGACTGTAAAATATAAAGTACGCATCAACACATGAATCCATAACTTCAACAGAGCATCTGAATGGAAATGATTTTCAATATGTTTGATTATTTACATAAATAATTTAGAGTGTAAGTGGTGCTTGAAAATGATCAAAAGTGGCTTGAGTGTGTTTAGATTTGGAAGTTTTGGTATCATAAAGAGGGCAAGAATGAGAGGGATCTGACATCGATCTTAATTGAGTTGTTATGTTCACTTTTTTGAATATCAGGAGGTGGGGAAAAAATACATGAAACTGAAAATTAATTTAATATTCAGTTCAGAAAAGGTATCTTCTTTTAATTTTCCTTTTTCAGGTACATCTCTCTTTTTTAGAAAGAAAAAAAAATATATTCTCAGCAACCAAACAGACTAAGTCATAAAACTAACGTAAACGGAATAAACTGTACCTGAATTTCGACGTCTCTGCTAGGGTTGAGAGAATAATTGAGCAGTTCACTGCGATCGGGTGAGTCGGCGGCACACGAAACATTAGCTGACGACGTCGCATCAGACGCCACGTCAGATGCTAAACGCGAGGGAGACGACGGGTCCATAGGTCCAGATAAGGTGATCCTCTCAGCGCTCGAACGCGCCACCTCTGTTGCGCGAATTTAAGAGAAAGATCTACGTCTCTTTTTATTTTATTATTATTATTATTTAGAATTGGACGATTTTGTTGCAAGCAATGCAAAGGCAGAGGCCGTGGTTCGTTTTGACAAGTGGCAGCGTTCAAAAGTTTTGAGAATGTTGATTTTTACACGTGGCATTGTTTGAGTGGACAAAGTAATAAAACTATCATCGGTGACTTTGCGTATTTATGTCGCCAGTGTGTAGCGTGGAAGCTATAGACCGGTAGTTATGACTTGGGAGTAAAGAGTCGTTTTATTAAAGTAAACATGGAGTGTTAAAAGCACGACTCTATAAAGCTTTACCTCCGAAAACGGACGGCCCAGATCTTGCAGAAGAAAAAATGGACTTTGTTAATTGGGCCGATCTTGGGTAAAAGCCCAATTGTTTAAATAATTTTATTTATTTATTTATTTTCCTTCAATACTATTTATGAAATTCATGGTTACAGCAGTGCCTTGATTCTGTGATGAAGATTAAAACAACGAACAAAATCAGCTATTGCAAAAACAAAACAAAAAAAAGAGTAAACAAAATCAGCTATTTCCCCAATTAAAGTTTAAAGAATAGATTTGGTAGTGTTTGGTTAGCTAGAAAATCAGTGAGAAAGTGAAAGAAAATTGAGAAATAAAAGTCTTTATTAGCGTCGATTTAATGTTTACAAGAATTTGTTATTTTACATTTATAATAAGCTGTTAGTAGGGCCAGTCCTGGGCCTCCTGGCTATATGCGGTCTAGACGGCTCATTGATACTCTCGAATTTTTTTAAAATAACTATTGGTTATTGACCTTGGCTGTTAGTGTCAGGTACAATATTTACACGCAATGCTTCAATTTCCAGCTGAAGTAGTTGCACAACCAGGATCAACGCAAAAGACTGCTTCTAAAACTATTTTCCTTAAACTTCGAGTTTATATAACAAAATCGATTATTACAAGTTTTAGAGATAAAAGACCTTGAGTTACATATATAAGTATTGAATTAATTACATGTAACCATTGATCATATTTCTAATGACATGAATCAAGGCTTACTTGGAGCACCAAGAGACACGGCCAACAACACAGCGGTATCAAGTACCAATATGGCCAATTACAAGACAAAAGACCAAGAAGATTAGAGAAGCAATGGTAGAATTAACTTAGAGTTTCATGGCCGATTATAACAGACAAGTCAAGGGCACAGTGGAAACGCATATGGGCTTCAATGGAGAGGGCCCCAAGCCATTTCACTTGGCCCAAATCAGATCTAAATGAAGCACACAAAGTCATTTTGAAGAAAGGGACCTATATATGGCATAATTTTGACACTTTTGTAATTCTGCCCAATTTTGTATTATTTTATCATTTTGATTGATATGTTGACTGATGAGCGGAAAATATATCAATATTTACCGTCCCTTTTACTTAATATTTTGTTTAGTTTCTCGGGTTTGATGAACGTTTTGAAGTGTTTTAGTTTATTTTGCAGATAAAATAATATTGGGACACAATGAAATCATTTAGGACGAAATGTGGGTCAAATAAGAGCAAAAATTGGACTTGACATATTAATTTTGGAGATTGGAAATTTGAAAGGGCGTTTTAACGAAGTGCAGTTTTGGAAATTCCAATTTTGCGCATCTATCGTATTTTGGGCATAACTTTTTACTCCGATATCGGATTGAGCTGATTCAAGTTTCAGATTAAAGAAGACTCAAAGATCTACAACTTTGGAAGACAAAATAATTTCGAATTCTGAATATTTCATGCCCTAAATTGATAAACCATCCAGAAGTGTGTTGTGTGTAATTATTAAAGTCATTTTCAATCATTTTCAAAGCAAAAAAATAAATTAATAAATAAATAATAAAAATTATCAAATCACCACCAAACATGATAAGTAATTAGTGGAGCAATTAATAATGGATTTGGTGGATGATTTGATAGAGGCAAAATTTTGCCTATAAATACCAAGACATTTCATTTGTAAATTCATATTTTCTTCTAAGGAATTCCTTAAGAATACTAAGAAGATTGTATCTTATTTGTTTATTTACAGCTTTCAGTAATTAATTTCCGTTTTCACACTTTCTTTTCTTTACTTTTCAGTTTTTACTTTCCGCAATTTACTTTTACGCACAATACTTTTCTTTCTTTAATTTTCAGTTTTTACTTTTCAGTAATGAGGAGGTAACTCCCATTTGCTGGGGTAAAATGTAAAACTGTTATTACTAATATTTAGATTAATCTCCCTTAATTATAATATATAAACTAGTTAAAACCTGACTTAACGAGGATACCGCCATATTGGTCGGTTGGTAATTATTTAAATTGGTTTTAACCTGACTAAACTGGATACCGCCTGATTGGTCGGTTGGTAATTAATTATTAATTTGACTTAATCTGGATACCGCCTATATGGCTGGTTGGTAATTATCATGCAAAGTTAATTTATTATATTAAGGGAGATATCTAAAATAGAAGTAATAAAAGTGGATCATTTTACCTCAGCATTTTCTTTTATTGTACTTTTACTTTATTTACTTTTCAGCAATTTACTTTCAGCATTTACTTTTCAGCAATTTACTTTCACCAATTTACTTTCAGCATTTACTTTTCAGTAATTTACTTTCAGCATTTACTTTTCAGCATTTAATTTTCAGTAGTTTATTTTATGTCTTTTATTTTATTTAAGTTTTTACTACCCGTAAATATGTGTCGTAACTAAATCAGTTATCTGGGGTTGTTGTTCTTTTCTTTTGGTTCGGCAGTATGCAGCAGTGAAGTAAAGTGAGAGGTTAAATTTTTTTTGCTTATAATCAATTTGTTTTTTTATTAAAATTAATTAAAGAAAAAAAAAATCAAACTATTTAATTAAACCATGATTCAAGAGAATCTTTTCCCTACACCACAAATTCAAAAATTTAACTTAACCAAAGTTAAAAAATTCACACCAACCAAGGTAACTAAAATATAATTAAATGATTTTAGTTACTTTAACTAAAACATTCAATTACATTAACTATAATTACCTTAAAAAATTAATACATTTATTTGTATAAACTAAGTAATTAACTTTGTATATTAATTTAACAATTAAATTAATTCACTAATTAATTACTAATTTTATGTAAATCAAATTTACATCTATTATACAATAAACTTATATCAACTTTTGATATAAAATTAATTAATTCAATTAAATTAATTCATCTCATGAATTATCGGATCAAACAATTTAATCCATAAACCCAAAATACTTTGTCAATATTTGACGAAAGTCGCCCTAGTGCTCAAAGAGTAAACTTAATATAGTGGAACTCTCTAGGTTCACGTTCGGTTGTTACTTATATATATACATATATATCTCGTATACTTGTATACATATTCATGAAGCCTTGCCCACCTACAAATCATGGCTAAAAACAACACGACAAGCTGAACCATACAAGTTGAGGTTAAAACGTTAATGTATAGTCCTTTCGTCATTACTGTCTCCTATTGAGTAAGGTTATAGTTTTACTGTCAGAAATTTATCTACTCAATATAAAATAAATTTTCATAATTATATTCCATTAATAAATAATATATGCAAAACTCTTTTTCAATATTATTTATAATGTTAAATTAATAATTTCTTCAACGAACTTTCGGCCGAAAGATTTCCGGAATATACTCAAAAAAATTTCTGGAAACATAATCCAAATATATGGACTGATGAATCCTCATATTAACACACACCGATCTTTGTGAGCATCAGTTTATACCTAACAGTCATCCAGAGGTCAGACCATAAAAGGTTTCTGACATGCATGGTATCAGGCATAGAGGATCACTCACAAGATCACCGTGGTGTCTCAAGTTAAAGGACCACAATAACTACTCAACTCGTAAAGATAATTATTGACAGTTTTATGGAATATCTTTTAGTCATCTTCTATGAGTTTGTTCGATATTCATTCCACTAATGAATATCCGCATTTCTATAGTCTGTTGAGACAAACCATATGTCCATTACATATATAGACAATGCACTAGTCTTACCAATAGAATGACCGACCCATGTCAATGTAGGAGGGGTGTGTTGTAATTATTTAAACATGCATAATTCATAAAAGAACAATACTCAATAATAAATATCATGTATGCATTACATAAATCAAAGGTCTTAGACAAACCTGAAATTAATTTGTGTATGAAGAAGAAAAGAATACCAAATCGAGCAATTCTCTGTCCTTAAGAACTTATTAGCCCCGTCTCGGTGCTCTACGGATTTTGTGGCTAACGTCCTCCCAGGATAACTTGGATTCCTCTTGTTCAAGGGGCACTCCTTAACAAGACCTTAAACTAGGACGATGGTGGTAACTGTCTCTGACTCTAAAACAAATGAATGAGACTTTTGTACTGGATTTCAGATTCACTTTCTGTATATAGAATGAACATGGAGCATTCTTTATAAAGGTATGGAAGGGTGCCTTAAGGGCACCATTTGGGTTGGGGTGCAACCCTCCAAAGGGTTATACCCCTCTCATCCAAAAGACATGTCCATCCTATTAATATTAGAAGAATTTTTAACAATCCCCCACAATTCTTCAAATATTCATGCAAACACTTGAGAGAGTTACCGTGAAATAAAGTTACATCGAAATAGGTAGCTTTCGCCTTGAACCTTTCCTAGTGAATGAAAATCGGATTTACTTGGCAAACCAGTGACCCATAGTCTTGAACTGTTCTACCGTTGGTGTAAACCAAGACAATAGCCAACACACAGCTTTACTTCGACCATTTCCCATTCTACGGTTGTGTTCATTTCGGCCCTGAACAACAGTTCTGAATTCATCAAGCACTTTAGGGAAATCAGCTTGTAAAATCTCATGGAAGCAGCCTACTTCTTACTTGAAATAAGTGATCTACTATGAAGAGGTAATCTGCCTTTACCCCCATTAGGACTCATCTCATAATATAGTGATCATTAAAAGCCTCAGCTTATCCTAACTTTGACAGACAGCACTCGACGTCATTATCGGAATGAGAAAGAGTACAAAACGCTTCAGTGCTCGTTTTGAATTGTATAAAGTTTCAGTTGTCCCTTTTGAACCTAGATCTTGGGATCTCCAGTCAGCTAGGTTGGGTTTCCACAGTGACAATTCTTAGTTTATAGGCTTCAAGCCCATTCCCCTCGATGACTTCTCAACTTGCTCTCTAGGTAAACCTTTAGTAAGTGGATCCGCTAGGTTTTCCTTTGATTTCACATAATCGATCGATATTATGCCACTTGAGAGCAGTTGACGTATGGTATTATGTCTCCGACGTATATGTCAAGACTTATCATTATACATTGTATTTTGGTCTCTCTCAATAGTCGATTGGCTATCACAATGTACGTTAATCACTGGCACCGGTTTGGGCCAACTAAGAATATCCTCCAGGAAATTTCGAAGTCATTCCGCTTCTTCCGCTGTTTTTTCTAACACTATGAACTCTGATTTTATAATAAACCGGACAATACATGTTTGCCTCGAGGATTTCCATGACACGGCTGTATTACCAAGTATGAAAATAAATCCACTCGTAGATTTGGAATCCACTGTATCAGATATCCAGTTAGCATCGATGTATCCTCTAGAACAACATGATATCTCTCATAATGTAGCCCATATTTTGAAGTTTCTCTCAGATACCTCAAAACTCTTACTATGGCTTTCCAGTGGTTATGTCATGGATTACTCGTATATCTGCTAAGCATGTTCACAGCTTGAGCGATATCAGGTCGTGTGTAATTCGTGAGATACATCAAACTTCCGATGATTCTCGAATACTCTAATTGCGATACACTAGAGCCAGCATTATTTGATAGATGAAGAGTTAGGTCGGCTACTCACAAATCTTTCATAGCAAATTTGCTGGATATCACTTTCTTGGTAGACTGAATCAGTTCATGATTACTACCAATTATCAACATATCGTCTGCGTAGAGACACATAATGACATCCTTTTTTAGTTGATTTGGTGTACACATACTTATCACACTAATTGGTTTCAAACCCACATGACAACATCTCTTTGTCAAATTTCTCATGCCATTGCTTAGGTGCTTGTTTTTAATTCGTACAAGGATTTTACAAGTTTGCACACCTTCTGTTCTTGTCGATGAATATTAAACCCTTATGGTTGTTCCATGTAAATCTCTTCATTCAATTCACCATTCAAGAATGTCGTCTTTACATCCATTTGATGTATTTCAAGACCAAATATAGCTGCTATGGCTATGAGCATTCTTATTGATGTGATACGAGTCACTGGTGAATAGGTATCAAAGTAATCAAGGCCTTCTTGTTGTCTATAACTTTTTATGGCAAGCCTTGCCTTGTACTTATCTATTGATCCATCCGGTTTCATCTTCCGTTTGAATATCCATTTGTAGCCCATTGGCTTACAACGTGGAGGAAGATCAACTAACTCCCAAGTATGGTTTTGTAGGATTGAATCAATCTCACTATTGATAGTCTCTTTCCACAAAGGTGCATCTGTCGAAGACATTGATTCCTTATAGCTGAGGCTCATTTTCTAACAAGTATGTCAGAAAATCGGGTCCAAAAGACTTAGACGTTCTAGCACTTTTGCTACGTCTAGGTTCATTTGCCTCAACATTTCCATGTTGATCTGACTCTTGGTCAACATGATCACTATCCTTGACAGTATCAATAGTTCTTTTGAGAGACTCTCTTCTTTGTCTTTCCTTACAAGGAAATGTCTCTTCAAAAAATATCACATTCCTTGACTCAATTATCATATTCGGATTGATATCAGGAATCTCATAATTATGTACCAAGAATCGATACGCACTACTGTTGCGAGCATATCCGATGAATATACAATTAACAATTTTGAGTCATATTATAACCTTCTTAGGTTTAGGAACCATTACTTTGGCAAGACACCCCCTCACTTTCAGATATCTGTAGGAAGGTACATAACATTTCCACAACTCATATGGTGTCTTGTCCAATATTCTGTGAGGTAGCTTGTTCAGAACGTAGTTGGCGGAAAGCAAGGCTTCCCCCCACAAGTTCTGGGGTAAACCAGAGCTTGTCAACATGGCGTTCATCATTTCCTTCAACGTTCGGTTTTTGCACTCAGCAATCCCGTTTTGTTGAGGTAAATAAGGAGCAGTAGTTTCGTGAATAATTTCATGATTGGAACAATATTCACCAAATGGTGACACATATTCACCACTTCTATCACTCCTGATTCTCTTGCCAAATTGATTTTCAACTTCGTTCTCATAGTGTATAAAGTTTTCAATAGCTTCATCTTTGCTCCTTGACAAATACACATAATAGAATCTTGTGCTATCATCGATAAAAGTGACAAAGTACTTTTTACTGCCTCTTATTTGCACAATATTCATATCACACACATCAGTGTGTACAAGTTCCAAGGGTTCAGAACTTTGTTCTATGAAATGAACGATGCTTTATGCATTATTGCTTCAACACATGCCTCACACTTATGTTGCCTATCAATTGCAAATTTAGGTATAAGGTCTATGTTAATTAATTTACGCATTGTATCATAATTAACATGTCCTAACCTCTCATGCCATATATTTTATGACTCAATAATATAAGCGGAAGTCAAAGCTTTATTATTAGCACTGTGTCGATTAACAATCATTACATTGAATTTGAAAAGGCCATCAGTGAGGTATCATTTTCCTACATAGACATCATTTTTGGTCAATACAAACTTTTCAGAAACAAATACAAGCTTAAAACCAGCCTTGCTAAGGAGAGAGCCCGAGACCAAATTCTTCAGAATATCTGGAACATGCAATACATTCTTCAATGTAAGCTCCTTTCCGGATGTCATCTTCAGAACCACTGTGCCTTGTCCAACCACTCTAGAGGTAGATGAGTTTCTCATTGTCAGATGATCACTGCTATCGACCTTCTGATACGAGAAAAATATCTTGCTATCTACACAGATATGACGAGTAGCCCAGTGTCTACCCACCATTCTCTCGGATTCTCAACCAAGTTGGTTTCAGTTACCACTGCTGATAGTTTCATATTTAAGATCTCATCAGTCAGCTACTCATCTTCAGTGACATGGGCCTCATTTTTCTTTTTCTTGCCATTGTCCTGAGACTTCTTGTTTCTGCAGTCCTTTGCCATATGACCTCTCTTTCCATAGTTGTAGCACTTCCCCTTGAACTTCTTGTTAGCTTGGGAAGAATCAGCCTCACTGTTCTTTCTCTTCTTGCTACCCTTTACACCCTCGACGATGTTGGCCTTAGACTCCATGGTCTTGTAGCTGGCCTTCTCGGACTTCATGTTGTCCTATTCGATCCTCAGTCGAACTCCAAGGTCTTCAAGGCTCATCTGCTTCTTTATTGTGTTCCAGATAGCTCATGAAGTTCTTCCATGATGGAGGCAACTTTTCAATGATAGTGGTGACTTGAAACGTCTCACAAAGTTTCATTCCTTCATCCAATATTTCATGAATGATCAATTGCAATTCACCTAACTGAGACATTACCGTTGTTGAATCAACCATTTTATAGTCCAGAAATCTACCCACGATAAATTTCTTTTGACCGGCAACCTCTGTTTTGTATTTCTTCTCGAGAGATTCCCAGAGAATCTTCGCAGAAGTTATGCCTTGGTACATATTGTACAAGGTATTGTCAAGTCCACCCAACAGATAGTTCTTGCACAAGATGTCGCCAGACAACCATGTGTGTTCTGCAGTTCCTTGGCTGTTTTCGATTCACCCTCCACAAGATCCGGATGATCTTTGAGGAAGTTAGCCAACTAGAGAGTTGTCAGGTAGAACATCATTTTGCTCTGCCACTGTATAAAGTTTGCCCCACCAAACTTTTCTGGCTTTTCTCCATGAGCGACCGGTACTGTGTTGTTTCCGCTAGCCATATGTTAACTAGAAAACCAACATGGGTCAATAAGTCTACAAAAGATAAATTGCACAACGATCAAAAAATGATCTTGTTCAAAGTGATATACCAAGTATCAACTCGTTGTTCTATTGGACAGTAGTACCAATAAACACAAGTCCTTGAATTTCGACTAAAGTTTCTTATGAAAAGTAAATAAAGGAATATTCCCAGAGGACAATGGGGGTCCGGAGTAACCACTTAAATCCCTGACCACTTAGGCTTTTATCATCTTTTTGACAGAATATCCTTTAAACACTTACTCAATAGAATCTCTTAGCAATTCAAAACTTAGTAATACACTTTTAAATTTTACAATTCAATAATATTACAAATATAAATATAAAATTCAATCAAGCTCGGAATGAATTACTTGTGTATTATTACACTTTTAATTTTCAACCAAGTATGTTACATATAATTAACAAATAACTTTAAACTTTATCAAAATCAAACTAGGTGTATGCTTGTGATAATTGAATATCTTAATATCAACTTAAACCTATACTACCAAGTTTATAAAATTCAGTATATGATTTTACTGAGTTAATATAATTACATATATTCTATAATGTTAATTGAATATTCTATAACATGTATATTATATTATAACATAGATAAATCTAAGTCTATATTATTATTTCAAAATACTAATGTCAACGTTATCACTTATAATTAATTATTTTAATAAATGATAATTGAAAATACTTTAATTAACTTAAACCAAGTTTACAATTTTAATAGGAAATTATTGTGGGCCAATTAGTGTCATTAAACATCAAATTACATGCAACAATACAATTCAAACCTGAAACAGAAATCTAGATCTACTTTTCAAGCAAAACCCTAAAAAGTTGAAACTAGAAGAACCTGATAAATCTGTATAATGTGATGGCGAATCCAAGTCGAGATCTCTCTGTCTTTAAGAACTTATTGGCCCCGTCACAGGTGTTTTACGGATTCAATTAGCCAAAGTTCTCCCAGGATAACTTGGTTCCTTCTTGTCCAATGAGCACTCCTTGACAAGTATATGAACTAGGAAATGATGGAACTCTTTCACAATATAAAATGAAAGCAATATGATTCTCAAAACCGGATCTGTTTTCTATATGCTTGTAATGGATGGGATGCCTCTTATATAAGGCATGGAGGGGTGCCAAGAGGGCACCCCTTGGGGTGGGATGCAACCCTCCCAAGGATTGCAACTTTCCCAAGCACCCCTAACATCCAACAAGACATTTAACAATATCCTTTAATGAATATTACAAGAATTTCTAACAATTATTCCTTAAATGATTTTCCTAAGTTAATTAAATAATTAATGAATAAGTAATTTTAAATACTCATACAACGCATAAATACTCCACTAATATTTATTTATTTACCGTGGGTGGTTGAATTTCAACAATTTAATAAATTTCCTTGTAAGTTACATGTTTATATTAAGTGGTCACAACTTTTCTCACCCCCTCTACACGACTATTTTACACGCAAGATTCCTTATTTTATAACACCAAATATAATGAAACAAAATTGCATTAATAAATCCAATCGTCACAATTAGATAACATGCACCCACGTTGTTTTTAATTCTTTTAAAAAAAAACGAATGGGCATAATAAGGACAACTATTAAAGGTGGCTTCTTTTAACATGTCCAGAAGGCAATTTTTTTTAATATAAGGCATATATTCTAATCATTCTTTTTTAAGAGCATATTTTTGGGATCCAATTAGTATATCAAAATTTTTCTTTCCCAAAGTGAATTTTGCTACAATGTTATGTAAATCTATAACCTTTTTTATTTAATGAAATATTTTCATTTATAATAGATTCGCAATCATATGTATTTGAGCTAGATGGAATGTTAGATATGTTATTTTCAAGTTCTAGCTTTTCATCATTTAAACATGCGATTTCTTTTCCATGCATTTTATTTTTCTCAATAATTAATGCATGATCATTTAATAATAATGAATGCTCATTTTTAATCAATTTATGCTTCTTCTTAAGTAATTCACATAACTCATGTAATCATTGAAAGCATCAAGTAATTCATTATATGCAAGAGAGTCATATACATTTTCATCATCGCTTTCCTCTAGATCATCAATAGCCATGAAAGCGAGATTTCTTGTTCCCTCATCACGTTCCTTATCGAATGAGCTAGAGTTGCTGTCACTCCAAGTTGCTTTCATTTCATCCTTCTTGAATTTTCCTTCGAATCTTTTCATTGGGCAATCAACAACTACATGACCCAGCACTCATAGTAAATTATTTTCTTGTGCTTCCATGACCATTTTTCTTCTTTATTCTCATCCATCCTTGATTTTCCTTTGAGTTTTTCGGATTTGAGAAACTTCTTGAATTTATTGGTCATATGTGCCAACTCATCATCATTATCTTCTTCTTTATCACTATAGCTAGCATCATCTCCTCTTCTTGCTTTTAAAGCTAGATTCTTTCTTATTTTTCTCTCATCTTCTTCTTATCCATCTTGATTTTCATCTCATATTCCAACAATTTTCCCACCAAGTCATCCCACTTCAAAGTGTTCATATTGTTTGCTTCTTTGATGGAGGAAGTATAACTTATCTATTCCCTAGGGAGTGTCCTAAGAATTTTTTTCACTTGATCCATAGGGTCAATGCATTTCCCTAGAGCACTAAATTGATTTATAATCATTATAAACCTCAAAATCATTTGCTCAATTTCTTCATCGGCTTCCATTTTGAAGCTATCTAACTCGCACATGAACCGGTTGATTTTTGACTCTTTTACTTGGCTTGTGCCCTCATTGACCATTTCCAAAAACTTCCATAATTCATATGCATTTCCAAATTCAGGAAGCTTGTTAATTTGACTTTGATCAATTGCACAAAGAAGATGGTTGAGTGACTGAGCATTTAAGGAGGTTTTCTTGTATTCCTCATCGGTCCATTCTAAATGTGGTTTAGGAATCTCTACACCATTGATATCCCTCTTCATTGGAATTCTTGTACCTTGTGTGATCACCTTGAAGGATTGCACATCAATGGCTAGAAGGTAGTTCAACATCCTCATCTTCCAATAGTTGTAGTCAGTTCCGGTGTAGAAGGGAGGTCTAATGGTTGAAAATCCTTCGATAAGATTTGATGAGTTGCTTGTAGAGACCATGATCTATTCTCGGCCGGTTAGGTCTTTGTTGAAAAAATCTCGTTGTGATACCAATTGAAATTACCTACAAGCAATACAACATACAACTCTATATACCCAAGAAGAGGTGAATTGGATTATGGCCTAATAATGCAGAATTAAAAATCTTTGCCGATTTTAAGCTACAAAGCTTGTAACTTTACCAATTAAGCTTAGGTTAATTTTCTCTATTATAATATATCACCTAAAAATAAGTTTCTAAACAATAAGCATGTATAAAATAAAACTTGCAATAAGTAAAGAGTTTAGGGATAAAGAAAATAACATCAGTGATTTATAGTGGTTCGGTCAACAATGCCTACGTCCACTCCCTCAAGCCGCGCTTGAAGATTTTCACTAAGTTGAGTCCCCAACTTACAACAAGTTTTTAGTGGCTCACCCGCAATCAAGAGTTTTACCCACTAGGTTCACTCCAAACCTCTTACAATGAGTTTTAAATATAGGCTCACTCAAAAACCTTCAATGAGTTTTGACAATAGGCTCACTCACAAACCTTTACAATTCACCATATTGAGTATATCCACTTACAAAGGAATTTCACAACCTCAAGTGTTTGATAAAAATATTTAAGAATATCAATTGGGTACTCACAAAGATAATAAAGATTCAAGATGTGAGTTTCTTACCCCCAAGTGTTCTAAGGTCGTTACTAATGATGAGAAAGTGTAGTGTGTGAGCTTGATGAATGAGAGTGTATGATGATGAAGATTTAGTAAACTCTATGTTTTTGCCTTAATAGAAATTATATGAAGGTTAAAGTATATGGAAAAAATGAATTTGGGGCTCAATTTATAGTAAAGTGCAAACTGCCCCTAACAGTTCTGTATGAAACCGGTATGTCGGTCTGCAAAAGCAACGAATATATTACCGTTTGAATATAAACAGTAGCTATGCAAAAGTTAAGCTCACCGGTATATACACCGGTATGATGTATGCCGGTTCTAGTAGTTATGCAATAAAGAGATGGACCGGTATAATATGTTCTGGTTCCAGAGAACTCGCAAAATAGAGCAAGTCACGTTATGCTGGTCTCAGTGCCAAAATACAGGATTTGAAGGTTTTAAACATTTTGTACATGACCCTAATGCATCTATATGAATGTGCATGTGTCATATGAGCTTAGATACTTAAGTAAACAATTCATTTTACAAATAGAGCCATAAGCTAAGACTACACACTATTTTCTTTAATATGTGCTAGTCTTCACATTCATTGCTCTTCACCACCAATGTACTTCAACGTCTTTTTATAATGTCTTGCTAATACGCGTCGAAAACTTCTAGTGTTGCGTCATCAAAATCCATCTTGAGAATATGTCGCTAACAGATAAGAAAAAGAAAAATGAGGCACATGTCACTGATGATGAGTTGTTGACTGATGAGATTCTAGAGTTGAACCTTTCAACAGTTGTTACTGAAGCCAACTTGGTTGGAAATCCGAGAGAATGGTGGATGGACACTGAAGCTACTCGCCACATATGTGTTGATAGTGGGATATTTTCTACATATCAAAAGGTCGAAAAATGGAGACCAATAGACCATGAAAAATTCTTCCACTTCCAAACTGCTAGGACAAGACACAATGTTCTAAAGATGACATCCGAGAAGGAGCTGAAGACTATTTTACATGTTTATGATATTCGAAAGAACTTGGTTTCAGGTTCTCTTCTTAGCTAGAATGGTTTTAAGCTTGTATTTATTTATAATAAATTCGTTCTTATCAAGAATGATGTTTATGTAGGAAAATTCTATCTCTCTTACAGCCTTTTCAAATTTAATATAATGACTGGTAATCGACATAGTGCTATTAATAATAAAGCTACAACTTCTGTTTATATTATTGAGTCATAAAATGTATGACATGATGTTAATTATGATACAATGCATAAATTAATTAACATGAACCTTATACCTAGATTTAAATTAGATAATCAATATAAATGTGAAGTATGTATTGAAGCAAAAATGAATAGAACATCATTTCATTCTATAGAACGGGGTTCTGAATCCTTGAAACTTGTTAACACCATGTGTGTGTTTTGAATATTGTGCGATATAGAGGCGGTAAAAAGTACTTTGTCACTTTTATCGACGATAGCACAAGATTCTGTTATGTATATTTGTTGAGGAGCAAAGATGAAGCTATAGAGAGCTTTATACACTATAAGAACGAAGTTGAAAATCAACTTGGCAAGAAAATCAAAAGAATCAAGAGTGATATAGGAGGCGAATTTGTGTCACCATTCGGTGAATATTATTCCAATCACGAAATTATTCACGAAACTACTGCTCCTTATTTGTCTCAACAAAAAGGAATTACAGAACGCAGAAATCGACTGTTGAAGAAAATGATGAATTGCATATTGACAAGCTCTGGTTAACCCCAGAACTTGTAGGGGAAGCCTTGTTTTCCCCCAACTATATTCTGAATAAGCTACTTCACAAAAAATTAGACAATACATCATATGAAATATGGAAATGTCACGCACCTTCCTACAAATATATGAAAGTGTGGGGGTCGCCAAAGTGATGCTACCTAAACCTAAAAAGGTAAGAATATAACCACAAATTGTTGAATGTATATTTATCAGCAGAATGCGACATTATTTGAAGAGATATTTCCTTGCAAAGAAAAACAAAGAACATAATCTTTCAAAAGAACCATTGATACTAATACATGTAGCGATCAAGTGAACCAAGAATCAGATGAACCTGAAAGGGTTGAGGGAAATGAACCTAGACGTAGCAAGAGAGCTAGAACGTCTAAGTCATTTGGATCTTACTTTCTGATATACTTGTTAGAAAATGAGCCACAATGTTATAGTGAAGTAATGTCTTCTTCGGTGGCTCCTTTATGAAAAGAGACTATCAATAGTGAGATTGATTCCATCATTCAAAACCATACTTGGGAGTTGGTTGATCTTCCTCTAGGCTGTAGGCTATTGGGCTACAAATGTACTTTAAAATGGAAGATGAAGTCGAATGGGTCAATAGATAAGTATAAGGAAAGACTTGTCATCAAAGGTTATAGACAAAAAGAAGGCATCAATTACTTTGATACCTATTCACCAGTGACTCGTATCACTTAAATAAGAATGCTTATAGCCATAGCAGCCATATTTGATCTGGAAATATATCAAATGGATGTAAAAATGAAATTCTTAAATTGTTAATTGGATAAAGAAATTTACATCGATTACTTTGATACCTATTATTAAGTCACAAAATGTATGGCATATGAGGTTCAGACATGTTAATTATGATATAATGCGTAAATTAATTAACATGGACCTTATACCTAAATTTACAATTGATAACCAACATAAATGTAAGGCATGTGTAGAAGCAAAAATACATAGGGCATCATTTCATTCCATAGAACGAAGTTCTGAACCATTAGAACTTGTACACACTGATGTATGTGATATGAATATTGTGCAAACAATAGGCGGTAAAAAGTACTTTGTCACTTTTATCGATGATAGCACAAGATTCTGTTATGTGTATTTGCTGAGGAGCAAAGATGAAGCTATTGAGAGCTTTATACACTATAAGAACGAAGTTGAAAATCAACTTGGCAAGAAAATCAAAAGAATCAGGAGTGATAGATGTGGTGAATATTGTTCCAATCATGGAATTATTCACGAAACTACTGCTCCTTATTCGCCTCAACAAAACGGGATTGTTGAGCGCAAAAACCGAACGTTGAAGGAAATGATGAATGCCATGTTGACAAGCTCTGTGTAGGCACTGCATTTTTGCATATAAGTCCCTATGATGAGTCTCATTTAGAGGCACTACCTTTTAAGTCACGGAAGTCACGAGAAACGGACGTCGGAAGGGGAAATTCAGAATAAACAAGGTTCACTGTTTTCGTTCGTGCTGCGTTCGTTAATTCGTTCGAACGTCAAACAGATTGCGGGCGTTCGTGCCGCGTTCGAGGAGGCGTTCGAACGGTGTCAGTAATTATGGTTTTGCTGCAACCCTCACACCCAAGCCCAATTAACCCACCAAAGCCCATAAAACACATCTCAATTAATAAAATACATTTAAAACACATGGTGAAATCAAAACAAATCTAAAAATCACATACCAAATTAAAAAAGATGCCATGCCTAATTAAAATCAATCAACCAATTATATTCTCAATCAATATATATTATTCCTAACTTAAAATTGTATTCCTAAACCAAGCCAATCAAATATTCAACCTTCCTAATCTAAACCAAATCAAATCCCTTGCTTTCCTTGTCCAACACCAAATCAAATCATCTCTTTAATGCCAAATCCCATTCCTTGTGAGGCAAGGTGAAACCCTAACCCTTCCATATATAAACAACACTAAACCAAAGCCATTCGGCTCTCTCTCTCTCACGACCACACACACGGCAAAGACAAAAAAAATAAACCCTAACCTTCATAAGCACTCAACACATCCCACCTTCACCACACAACCCCGTGAACCTTCGCCTATCACCTTCGAACATCACCCAAACAATCAAAAACGTAAACAGATCAGCCCCTCACACTCACAAACTCACGGCACCATCAACAGCCCCTTTAGGCCACCTCACGCTTCAGCCAAGACCCCACGCCCTTCAGCCCTTCGCCACTTCAACCTAGCTCACCTTCATGCATTAATTAACAACCGCTCAGACCACTCACATAAGCGCCCACTGCCATAAGCCACAAATAAGCCTTAAAACAGTACAGAAAACATACCCCAGAACAGTGACGAAAACTACCCAAAACAGTCACCGAAAAACCTTAAAAGCAGAAACATAAAAAATAGCAACCCAAACCCCCCTAAAAATGAAAAAACAGTCCACTAATAGACCTGAAACGGAGACCAAACAGCAGGAAAACAGAAGCAAATCGGAGTCAAAAGCAGCAGCAAAAGACGGAGAACGACGACTCCAAACAGTGAGACAACGAACGAGAGCAGTGAACCGGAAGAGTTGCAGAGCATCCACCCTTCCGACGATCGTGTGTCGTACATCCGAGAGGTGATTTAAAAGGTTAGACCTGAGGGTACTTTTCACACTCATCTTTATTTGATTTTTGTTATTTATCTTGATTGTATTTTAATTATTTGTTGAATCTTGTTTGTGTATGATGTGTGTTGTGGGTATTGGATGAATGGAAAAGTGTCGTCTCTTGTGGTATATAGGATGGAAACCCAGACATAAATTTCATAGCCGATTCCGAATGGACAGTAGTATGATCTATACTCGGGATACAACTCCACGTACCACTTGAGTAAACGACACATTCTTTTATTTTATGTTGCTTCGGTTTATTTATTTTTTCGTTATTTGAATTCTGCATGTTGCTTATTTATGCATGATTCAATTGAGCGCATGGGCTTTGTAAGTGCAATGAAAGATCCCTTATTGGGAGGGGTTAAAGCCCTTTACCATGATGTTTTACCGCGCCGGTTGATGTGTGTTCGGTTGAATGCAAGATACGTTCAATCGAGCATACTAAGTTTGATATTATTGTTTTTAGTTCTTTGTATGCATGATTCAATCGAGCGCATGGGCTTAGTAAGTGCAATGAAAGATCCCTTATTGGGAGGGGTTAAAGCCCTTTACCACGATGCTTTGCCGCGCCGGTTGATGTGTGTTCGGTTGAATGCAAGATACGTTCAATCGAGCATACTAAGCTTGACGTTATTGTCTTTATTCTTTGTGTTGCATGCATCAGGTCTGTTTCCGTTCGAACGCGTTCTCGAACGCTATACAAACGCGAACCTTCTGTTTCCGTTCGAACGCGTTTTACAAACGCTACGCGAACGCACACGCACTTTCTTGGTCTTATCATGCATCAGGTCTGGTTCCGTTCGAACGCGTTCTCGAACGCTATACGAACGCGAACCTTCTGTTTACCGTTCGAACGCGTTTTACGAACGCTACTCGAACGCGCATGCATTTTGTATCATCGGGTCTGGTACCGTTCGAACGCGTTATCAAACGCTACACGAACGCGAACCTTCTGTTTACCGTTCGAACGCGTTTACGAACGCTACACGAACGTGCACACACTGAACTAAGTCTGTCTTATCATATTCATGCATAATTGCCTCTTGGTTGATCTTTCTTGTATTATGTAGCCAATCATATTATTTGTATTCCTGTATTTATCCATTCTATGTGTTCTTGGGATGATATTCAAGCATGATTAGGTTGTTAGCATGTTATTTGGTTAATAGGTTCATGAGATAGTACTCAAGCATGATTAGGTTGTTCTCAGTTTTCCATATCATATGATTGAGAAATGTTCATGAGATTGCCATGAGATGTTGCATGTTGTGATGAACTTGTTGATGTATGCATGTGAATTTAGAAGCATGATCCTCTTGGAAATAAGTGTTACTTAAACTTGATTAAATTATTACATAAATCCTTTCATTACAAGTGACATAAGTAAGGGACCATTCCGGACCCAACGGTTTGAGGTCTTCCCTTGCGAGGGGTGAGTGCGGCCTTAAATCACATTTTCCCGGTTCACACCGGGTGGCGACTCCATTATTCTCCGGTTTAGTCCCCTGTGGCTACTCCGTACTCCCGATCGGGCCACGAGCCCGGGACAGCATGCGTCGTCCAGATCCTGTGTCCCCACAGTCTGGTTTACCCCAGAACTTGTGGAGGGAAGCCTTGCTTTCCGCCAACTACGTTCTGAATAAGCTACCTCACATAAGATTAGACAAGACACCATATGAATTGTGGAAAGTTCACGTACCTTCCTATATATATCTGAAAGTGTGGAGGTGTCTTGCCAAAGTAATGGTTCCTAAACCTAAGAAGGTCAGAATAGGACCCAAAACTGTTGATTGTATATTCATTAGATATGCTCGCAACAGTAATACGTATCGATTCTGGGTACACAAGTATGAAATTCCTGACATCAATCCAAATATGATAATTGAGTCAATGAATGTGACATTTTTTGAAGAGACATTTGCTTGTAAAGAAAGACAAAGAACAGAGTCTCTCAAAAGAACTATCGATACTGTCAAAGACAGTGATCAGATTGACCAAGAGTCAGATCAACATAAAAATGTTGAGGCAATTGAACCTAGACGTAGTAAAAGAGCTAGAACGTCTAAGTCATTTGGACCTGATTTTCTGACATACTTATTAGAAAATGAGCCTCATAGCTATAAAGAAGCAATGTCTTCATCGGATGCACCTTTGTGGAAAGAGGCTATCAACAGTGAGATTGATTCCATCCTACAAAACCATAATTGGGAGTTGGTTGATCTTCCTTCAGGTTGTAAGCCACTGGGCTATAAATGGATATTCAAACGAAAGATGAAACCGGATGGATCAATAGATAAGTACAAGGCAAGACTTGTCATAAAAGGTTATAGACAAAATGAAAGCCTTGATTACTTTGACACATATTCACCAGTGACTCGTATCACGTCAATAACAATGCTCATAGCCATAGTAGCTATATCTGGTCTTGAAATACATCAAATTGATGTAAAGACAACATACTTAAATGGTGAACTGGATGAAGATATTTACATGGAAAAATTAGAAGGTTTCAATGTTCCTAGACAAGAACAGAAGATGTGCAAACTTGTAAAATCCTTATACGAATTAAAACAAGCACCCAAGCAATAGCATGAAAAATTTGACAAAGAGATGTTGTCAAGTGGGTTCAAAATCAATGAGTATGATAAGTGTGTATACACAAAATCAACTCAAAAAGAATATGTCATTGTGTGTCTCTACGTAGACGATATGCTGATAATTGGTAGTAATCATGAGATGATTCAGTCTACCAAGAAAGTATTGACCAGCAAATTTGATATGAAAGATTTAGGAGTAACTGATGTGATCTTAGGAATTAAGATCTCCAGAACATCAGAAGGATATATATTATCTCAGACTCACTCTGTTGAGAAGATACTTGAGAAATATAATAAAGAAGATCTAAATGTGGCTAGAACTCCGGTAGATCTAACTCTTCATTTATCAAAGAATACTGGCCCAAGCGTATCGCAACTAGAGTATTCGAGAATCATCGGAAATCTGATGTATCTCACCAATTTCACACGACCTGATATCGCTCAAGCTGTAAACAGGCTTAGCAGATATACGAGCAATCCAGGACATAACCACTGGAAAGCCATAGTAAGAGTTTTGAGGTATCTGAGAGAAACTTCAAAATATGGTCTGTATTATATGAGATATCCTGCTGTTCTAGAGGGATATAGCGATGCTAATTGGATATCTGATACAGTGGATTCCAAATCTATGAGTGGATTTATTTTCATACTTGGTGGTGCAGCCGTGTCATGGAAATCCTCGAGGCAAACATGTATTGCCCGGTCTACTATGGAATCAGAGTTCATAGCATTAGAAAAAACAGCGGAAGAAGCGGAATGGCTTCGAAATTTCCTGGAGGATATTCCAAATTGGCCCAAACTGGTGCCAACGATAAGCATACATTGTGATAGTCAATCGGCTATTGGGAAAGCCCAAAATCTAATGTATAATGGTAAGTCTCGACACATACGTCGCAAACATAATACCATACGACAACTACTCTCAAGTGGCATAATATCGATCGATTATGTGAAATCAAAGGAAAACCTAGCTGATCCACTTACTAAAGGTTTACCTAGAGAGCAAGTTGAGAAATTATCAAGGGGAATGGGCTTGAAGCCTATAAATTAAGAATTATCAGTGTGGAAACCCAACCTCGCTGACTGGAGATCCTAAGATCTAAGTTCAAAATGGACAACTGAAACTTTATGCAATTCAAAACAAGCACTGTAGAATTTTATACTCTTTCCCATTCCGATAATGATGCAGAGTGCTGTCTGTCAAGGTTAGGATAAACTAAGGCTTTTAATGATCACTATATTAGGAGAAGAGACCTAATGAGGGTAAAGGAAGATTACCTCTTCATAGTAGATCACTTATTTCAAGTAAGAAGTGAGGCCGCTTCCATGGGATTTTTACAGGCTGAATTCCCTAAAGTGCTTGATGAATCTAGGACCAATGTTCATGGCCGAAATGAACACAACTGTAGAACGGGAAATGGTCGAAGTAAAGCTGTGTGTTGGCAATTGTCTTGGTTTACACCAACGGCAGAACAATTCAAGACTATGGGTCACTAGTTCGCCAAGTAAATCCGATTGTCATTCACTATGAAAGGTTCGAGGCGAAAGCTACCTATTTCGATGCAACTTTATTTCACGGAAACTATCTCAAGTGTATGCATTTATATTTAGAAAATTGTGGGGGATTGTAGTAAATTTCATAAATATGAAAATATGCATGCAAATATATAGGAATATGACTCTTAGAGTTGAAAGGTCTCATTTGAGGGTCATGACTCCTAAAAGGGTGTAGACTTTGACATAAGAGTGCCTTTAGAAGGCAACCATCCATGTGTGGGAACACAGAAACTGGGCGACGCATGCTGTCCCGGGCTCGCGGCCCGGTCGGGAGTACGAAGTAGCCACATGGGACTAAACCAGAGAATAATGGAGTCGCACCAGGTGTGAACCGGGAAAATGAGATTTAAGGTCGCACTCACCCCTCGCAAGGGAAGACCTCAAACCGTTGGGTTCAGAATGGTCCCTTACTTATGCCACTTGTAATGAAAGGATTTATATAATAATTTAATCAGGCTTAAGTAACACTTATTTCTAAGAATATCATGCTTCTAAATCCACATACATACATCAACAAGTTCATCTAAATTTATATGTAACACATATTCGAATTTGCATACAGCCTATTTGCATGTAATCTATGTCTCAATTTGCATACATAAGGTTTATCATACGGCAAGCATACAAGTTAATGAACGCATTGGTGGACACAGAAGCGCAAACAAATAGCATTCTTATAGCATGCATATTAAGATAAGATATTTAAGCGCATAACAGAAATAGACAACTAGAGAGGTAATACAAATGCATAACGTAAAAAAAGGGGACTCTGTGCTAAGATGGACATGTCGTAATGTGATGCAAGAGGATCTGTTTACCGTGGGCATTTGTAGACGCGTTCGAACGGTAAACAGAAGGTTCTCGTTCGAGTAGCGTTCGTAAACGCGTTCGAACGGAAAGGAAACAGAATGCTCACGTTCGTATGGCATTTGTGAACGCGTTCGAACGGAAATGAAACAGAATACTCACGTTCGTATGGCGTTTGTGAACGCGTTCGAATGGAAATGAAACAGAATACTCACGTTCGTATGGCGTTTGTGAACGCGTTCGAACAGAAATGAGACCTGATGCATGATAAGGCAAAATGCATCCGCGTTCGAGTTGCGTTCGTAAACGCGTTCGAACGGGAACAGACCTGATGCATGAAATAGGACGCAATACATAAATAACAAATAGTACAATGCGAGGCGCGGTGAAGTATCGTGGTAAAAGATTTTAACCTCTTCAATTAGAGGACCTCTCATCGCACTTACTAAGCCCATGCGCTCGATCACATCATGCATACAAACATAAAGACAATCATATCAAACTAAGTATGCCCGATTGAACACATCTTACATCCAACCGAACACACATCAACCGGCGCGGCAAAGCATCATAGTAAAGGGCTTTAACCCCTCCCCATAGGGGATCTTTCATTCCACTTACTAAGCCCATGCGCTCGATTGAGTCATGCATACAAAGAATTAAACACAATAATATCAAACTTAGTATGCCTCGATTGAACATATCTTACATCCAACCGAACACACATCAACCGGCGCGGCAAAACAACGTGGTAAAGGGCTTTAACCCCCCTCCCCATAGGGGATCTTTCATTCCACTTACTAAGCCCATGCGCTTGATTGAACCATGCATAAATAAGCAACATGCAAATCAAGTGACGAAAAATAAATAAACCAAAACAACACAAAACAAAAGAGGGTGCCGTTTACTAAAGCGGTATGTGGAGTTGTATCCCAAGTACAGACCGCACTACCGTCCATTCTGATTCGGCTACGGAATTTACGTCTGGGTTTCCATCCTATATACCACAAGAGACGACACTCTTCCATTCATCCAATACCCACAACACACGTCATACACAAACAAGATTTAACAAATAAGTAAAATACAATCAAAATAAATAACAAAAATCAAATAAAGATGAGTGTGAAAAGTACCCTCAGGTCTAACCTTTTAAATCACCTCTCGGATGTACGGCACACTGTCGTCGGAAGGGTGGATGCTCCGCAACTCTTTCGGTTCACTGGTTCACTGCTCTCGTTCATTGTCTCACTGTTTGGAGTCGTCGTTCTCCGTCTTTTGCTGCTGCTTTTGACTCCGATTTTCTACTGTTCGGCCTCTGTTTTGCTGCTCACTGTTCAGGTCACCTGTTTTGACGTTTCAACGGATTGTTCCAAGTTTTTGTGTGGGTTCTTAGTGCAGTCTTGTGTGATTATTTTAAGGATTATGAATGCAGTTTTTTTATGTTATTACTTTAAGTCTTTTAGGGAATGTTTTAAGAGGATTTTGTGCTGCTGTATGGAGCGTGTTTGGGCTCCGTTTGGGGGTACTTTTTCGGTGATGTGTGGAGGCTTAGGGGGCTGCTATTTTCGGTTATGGAGTGGAGGAGATTTGTGAGTTTTATGGGCGTGTAGGGCTGATCGGTTTGTGAAGGTGCTTTTAATGTGAAGGCTTGGGGTTATTTTCTTTTCTCTTGTGATTTGTGTGAGTTGTGTGTCTATTATGTGTATGAGCTAGGGGAGTGCATGTCTTGGTTAGGGGTTGTTTATATAGAGAAGGGTTAGGGCTTCACCTTGTCTCACAAGGAAGGGATTTGGTGCATTAAATGGAGGATTTGATTTGGTGTTGGACAAGGAAATGATTAGATTGAGGGGGGATAAATCTTGGCTAGATTAGGAATACAATATCTTTAGATTGGTTATGATTGATTTTAATTAGGCATGACATCTTTTTAATTTAGTATGTGATTTGTTTAGTTAGGAAGTTAATATATTTGATTTATCTTAATATGTATGATTATATTTTGTGTTTTATTTACTTGGTAAATGGTTTAAATATTTTATTTAATTCAATGTTTAATTTAATTAAATTGGGATGTGTTTTATGGGCTTTGGGGAGCTAATTGGGCTTGGGTGTGAGGCTAGCAACAAAACCAGAATTACCGACACCGTTCGAACGCTTCCTCGAACGCGACACGAACGCCTGCAATCTGTTTGGCGTTCGAACGTATACATGAACGCAGCACGAACGAAAACATTGAACCTTGTTTATTCTGAATTTCCCCTTCCGATATCCGTTTCCCGCGGCTTCCGTGACTCAAAAGGTAGTGCCTCCAAATGAGACTCATCATCGGGTTTCACATGCAAAAATACAATGCCTACACCATGTCTATAAATAAAGACATAGGATTCTCCTTTTATTGATTGAATTTTACTCAATTAATTCATATATAGGAAGTCATATTAGAAAGTCTAAGATTCTTCCATATTGAGAGAGTTCCACCATTTTTTCCTAGTTTGTGTTCTTAATTCAGGAGTGCCCCTAAATCAAGAAGTTATCAAGAATCCTGGGAGAACATTAGCCACAAGATCCGTTGTGCACCGAGGCGGGGCTAATAAGTTCTTAAGGACATAGTTATTACTCGGCTTGGTATTCTTTTCTACTTCATCCACAAATTAATTTCAGGTTTGTCTAAGACCTTTGATTTATGTAATGCATACATGATATTTGTTGTTGATTATTGTTCTTTTATGAATTATTTATGTTTAAGTAATAGCAACACACCCCTCCAACAATATCACACAAGCATGGTATGTTGGATTCAGGGGAGCTCCAAAGTTCAGTTGCAAAACTAAAACTTGAATTCTGATAAAATTTGATTTTTTTAAAAAAAATAATAGATATTCATCATTTTAGTACGTCATAACAAAATTATTTTATTAACAAATCAGTTTTTTCTATAATTCATAGAAGACATTTTAATAAAATTATGTGTTAAATGGGGGCAAATGGCTCTACCTCTTCCTAAGTTGTCTTGAGTTTTACGGATGAGTTTCTAAAATGAGGCCCTACTGATAAAAGATTAAAAAATATAAAAATATATTATATATTTTTTTAGATTTATGATCCTAATTTTAAGTCATAACCAATCGTTTGTGTGAACCTATTTCTTTCAAATTTCTATGGTGTACTAAATCTCTAATGTTAAAAAAAAACATAAATAATAAAACTTGATTTGGTTTTACTAAATTAACATGAATGTAATTTTATAAATCTAAAAAAAAAAAACTACAGTACTATTGATCCACTTTTCTTTTTGGAATATGATTGATTCATTATTGTAAGGTTTTGGGATTAGCGTGGAAGTATCCATGTGATTGGAATTTAAAATTTTCTTCCAAAATCACTTTGAAAATCGTGGTTATGTCGTACTTGATGTAAACAAATTATGCCATTAAATTAATCCTAATTAATCTAAACATGCAACTAATTTTATTCATCAATATAAATAAAGTCAACAAATTGGAAAAGCATACCCGATTGTATTTTCCTTACTTGAGCCTTTCTTGAGTTTTCTTCTTTAAATTTTCCATTGTATCAGTACACCAAGTATTGCACCTCTAGTTGGCACACTAGATCTCTTCTACGAATAGATCACTTCCACTTTGAGAATAAAGAAAACTGTTTTCTTTATTGGATGGTTGAAATATAAATTAGAGATCAAAGAAACAAATTTTCTTTGAAGTAATTTTAGAACAAATTTGGAACAACCAAAGATGGAGAGAAAGTAAAGTCTCGGCCAAGAGGAAGAAGTTTATGCCTTGGCCGAATTTTTCATACTTTAAATAGATTAGGGATTGATTTGTTTGTATCCCAATACAACAAGAACAATCTAAGATATCTCCAAATCAAATTTGGTCTATTGAAGATTCTTTCCCAAATTGAATTAAGAAATTTAAGTAAATAAGACTTCCTTATTTAATATAAATTAAGACTTAACTAAATAGGGTGCCAACCCACTAAATTAAGGCATAATATATTAAATATTATTTTGGTCTAATAATTAATTAACTATTAATTAATTAATTAATCTTAACTTACTAATTTTCATTAACAATTAATTAAAAATATATTTAATTAAATTGAATTCATTTAATATAAATATCAAATATTTATTTAAATAATTAAATCTAATTTTTATTTTATATTTCGAAATTATTAATCAAATTAATATTTCCGAAATATTTTGAATATCTTAATCTTATTAGGAAATCTTATTTTAATTAAAAAATCTAATTTTCATATTAATTGTCAAAATAATAACTTATTAATTTTTAATAAACATAATTGAATTTGTAATATAGACGAAAATTATATTTGTACGACCGTCCTATGTTTATTATCGAGTAGTAGTGGAATGATAATAACTCTTTAATATATCATTTATATGATATCCCACAAATCATGGGTAAAACCTAACAGCATGTCTGAAATTACCTACAAGCAATACAACAACCAAACTCTATATTCCCAACAGGGGGTGAATTGGGTTATTACATAATAATGCGGAAATAAAAATCTTTGTCGATTTTAACTAGATTTACTGATTAAGCCTTAGGTTGATTTTCTCTATTTCGATATGTAACATATATGCAAGTTTCTATTCAATAAGCATGTCATAAATAAAACTTGCGATATGTAAAGAGTTTAAGGGATAGAGAAAATAACACTATGATTTATATTGGTTCGGCCAACAATGCCTACGTCCACTCCCTCAAGCCGCGCTTGAAGCTTTTCACCATCAATCGAGTTTTTGCCGTGGCTCACCTGCAACCAAGAGTTTTATACCAGGTTCACTCCAAACACTTACACTTTGAGTTTTCTACGTAGGCTCACTCATAAATATTTACAATTACCCAAACGATGGGATTTCACAAACCACAAGTGTTTTGATAAAGAAGTTTGTAAACACACTTGGGCATGATGAGCGGAAAATATATCACTACTTTTTCCGCCCTTTTGACCTAATATTTTGCATGGTTTCTCGGGTTTTATGAATATTTTGATGTGTTTTGCAGATAAATAAAATTTTGGGACTCAATGGAATCAACTTGGGGCTAAAACAGCGAAAAACAGACAAATGGGCAAAAATGTAATTTTATGCATCGCGGCGCGCAAGTCCTCTGCATCGCGACACGCCTCAGTGACTGTTCTGCCGACACTTATCATCATGACGTCAACACAATTATTGATCTATCGACACGTTTCATTGCCACGTCATCACATGCATCATCATCTGCGTCATCATTACGTCATTATGACATCAGCATAATAATTCACTCTGTCGACACGCGTCATCCCTTGCGTCAGCATGACGTTAGCGTCGCGACGCGCACACCTTCACGCATCGCGACGCCGAGCCAATAATTATGCCGACAGTCACGTGTCATCATCTCGTCAAAGCCGTGTATACGTGTCAAGAATCAACAGCGCGTCGCGACGCGCAAGCTTCACTCGTCGCGCTGCGCAAGGCTGAACTTTGCCTATAAATTGAAGTTAATTTCATTTTCCAAATTTATACTTTCCTTAAGGTTTCTAATAAGGAACTGAGGATTGTATCTTGTTTGTATATATTTATATATTATCTTTATTTTTAGTAGTAGTAAATATACTTTCCTAAGGTTCCTAATAAGGGATTAAGGACTATATCTTGTTTGTTTAGTTTTTAGTATTTTAATTATGTATTTTTATTTTTAATAATAGTAATAGTAGTTTATTTACTTTATATTTATTTTATATTTTGTAGTTAAATTTGCTGGGGGAATGATGAAGCTTTTATTATTATAATTTAGATCAATCTCCCTTTAATTATAATATATAAATTATCTTAAAACCTGACTTAATTGGATACCGCCTTTACGGTCGGTTGGACTTAATTAAATTGATTTTAACTTGACTTAATGGGATACCACATTTATAGTCGATTAGAATTAATTATAACATGACTAAATCAGGATACCGTCTATATGGTCGGTCGGTAATATAATGTAAATTTATATATTATAATAAGATAGATTTCTAAATTAGAAATAGTAAAGGTAGATCCCCTAACCCCATCATTTTATTTTTAATCTAGGGAAGTGATGAAGCACAATATTCTTGAGTTTAATAATTGATTTTCATTATATTATGGGTAATACTTTAGGCTTGTTTATTGAATCTTAAGCTCAATACTTCTTGTTGTCTGATCACCAATAAGATTGATGTGGTAAACTTAAAATGAACTTGCAAAAGGGATTTTATGTTTCAGCCTTAGATTTAATAGCTCACGATCTCACCTTAGGGTAGATGTCTCTTAGGTAAATTTCCTTATATGATAGACATATACCTGTCGGGTGGGGGTAGCCACAGTTGGAACTTAATCTTAATGAATTCAGATAACTTGGTTAACATATGAATATAGTTAATTGGGTTACTTTGGGTGTTTGCATCTGACCATCGGAAGAGGCTTTTGCATATTTTCGTGTTCCAGGTTAACAAAATGATTTATTACACATATATAAGAGAATCAATTCATCATTAGAATAATATTGTGTGGAATCACAACCCTAGATATTTGTTTTCTTTATTATTAATTTTCTTTGTTTTATTTTGTATTTTTATTTATTTAGCAAATCCACATTCAACCAACCAATCATCAATCATTCCCTTCTCTCTTGAATTAGATATTTTAAATAAATAGAATCAATAATTAATAACAACAGTATAAATTAAGTCCTCGTGGGATCGATATTTTTATACTACTTGAGTGATACGTGCGCTTGCGTTACGTGTGTGATTACCACCGATCAGGGCACTCACAAAGATAAAGAAGATTGTGTGAGTTGCTTACCCAAATGATCTAAGCTCACTACTAATGATTAAGAAGGTGTAGTGTGTGAGCTTGATGTGTGAGTGTATATGAATATGAAAGTTTATGAAACACTCTTGTTTTTGCCTTAGTGTAATGTATATGAAGGTTGTGTGTCATTGCAAAAATAGATTGGGGCTCAATTTATAATAAAATACAAAACAGCCTCACTTCATCTGTTTGAGACCGGTATGCCGGTCTGGCATAGTAACAGCTCCCAACGACTATATTACCGTTATAAACATATTCGTTAGGCCGGTATGGTCACCGGTATGAGGGCTGGTATGGTCCTTGCCGGTTCCAGTAAGTATGTTTACTCTTAGGCTCACCGGTATGGACACCGATATATTGACCGGTATGGTCTATGCCGGTTTAGCTCACTAGTATGGTAGCCGGTTTGATACATGCTGGTTCCAGTGTGTATGAAAACCCAAGTATGACCGGTATGGTCATGGTATGGCACTGGTATGAAGTGTGCCGGTTCCAGAGAGCTTGCAAAATAGAGCATGTTAGTGATATGAGGACCGGTAAGGGACCGGTATGCCGGTCTCTGTACCAAACATGTATATATGAAGTTTTAAGGCATTTTGTACATGAACCTAATGCATCTAAGTGAATGTGCATGTGTTCTATGAGCTTAGGTACTTGAATAATCAATTCACAATACAATTAGAGCCCTAAGCTAAGACTTCACATAAATTCTTCAATATGCGCCAGTCTTCACATTCTTCGCTCTTCACCACCGTTGTGCTTCGATATTTTTTGTAATGTCTCATTGTTGTGCGTTGAAGACTTCACTCGTGTTGCATCATCAAAATCCATTACGTGATTGTGTCGCTAACAATCTCCCCTTTTTGATGATAGCAACCCCTTAAAACTTGTGAGCTTCTGAGAGTCCAAATTTTGATGATTTTGCTCCCCCTCAATGTGTGATTGTCTTCAATATAGCTCTATAAGACTTAGACAAACACATTAGTACATTTACTCCCCCTTAATACAAGGGTGAGAGTTATACAAGTTTTAATCTCATTCATATGATTTCTCCCCCTTTGACATTATCAAAAAGTGGAGAAGCAGAAATTAAATGCTAATGAGATACCTATTAAATGTGTGCATTATCAAATGAAGATACCAAAATTTATAGATATGCACATTTAGCATTTCCCCATTTTTCCATAATATGTAGAAATCATGCATACATAAATTTTATACCAATAAATACCAATTGAACAATGTATTTTTAATGATTTCTATCTATTTTTATGATACCAGTTAATCAAAAATCAAATATCCATGTATTTCATGATACCAATATAAAATTATGTCAATATACATGCATTTCATTTTCATTCAAATATGTTAAATGGCAAAGGCATGTTCAATGTGAATCAATCAAGTAATCACATATATATCATTAACTCAATAAAATCAATGTGATACTAGTTGACACTAAATGGGGTTAAATCTATGATTAAGGCATATAATGATATCAAATGAAATCGATACTAATAGAAAATTGAATACATTGCCTAATCACTAATATATTTCTAAATAATTTTTCCAATTTGAATTAGGCATACATATATTGATTAGAGGAAATAGTACCAATGTTTCCGTGAATACAGATTTTACCTATAACCGTTGTCATTCCTCATCTCTTTGAGCCTTTGGGATCAATTCACATTTCTCTTTAAGATCATTCCCAGAGCTCCCCTACAAAATTATCAAGTGCACTTTGGTACCTAACCTTTCTTGGGTCTATGGGGGTTAATATTTGATTTCTTGAGGAATCCATGCATTTTTAATTATATTTTTATTTATGCACTAAAAAATTTTGTTTTCCTTTTTATTACATGCATGACATATGACATTTTCATTGATAGTAATATTAGCATAAGAATCAGATGCCTTAACAAAATAATTCTTCAAAAATTTTCTCTTGATGTAAGGCTTATATCATAATCTTTCTCTATTTTAAGCACACTTTTGGGATCCAAATAGCATATCAAAATTTTTCTTCCCTAATGTGAATTTTGCTACAATATTTTATAAATCTATGATCTTTTTATTTAATGAAATATTTTCATTCAAAATAGATTCTCAATCACATATTTTTGAGCTATATGGCATGTTAGATATTCTATTTTCAAGTTCTAGCTTTTTGTCTTTTAAACATGCATTTTCATCATTTAAACATGCTATTTCTTTTTCATGTTTGACCTTTAAGCAAATAATATCATTATCTAAAACATGAATTTTATCCATACAAGATGCATGTTCATTTTTAAGTGATGAATGCTCATTTTAAATAATTTATATTTCTTTTTAAGCATTTCACACAACCAATTTAATCCATTAAAAGCATCAAGTAAATCATTATATTCTTGAGAGTTATGTACCTTTTCTTCTTCGCTTTCAAAGGAGAAATCCTCATCCTCGATAGCCATGAATGCTACATTTGTTCTTTCTTCGATCACTTCCTTCTCGGATGAGCTTGAGTCGCTATCGCTCCAAGTTGAAGTAGCTTTCAATGCCTTCTTTTGGATTTTCCTTTGAATTTTCTTAGCGGGCAATCGGTAGCTATATAATCCGGTTTATCACATTCATAGCAAATCAATTTCTCGTGCTTCCGTAGCCATTTTTCTTCTTTCTTTTCATCCAATTTTGACTTTCCTTTAAGCCTTGCGGATTTGAGGAGCTTCTTGACCTTATTGGTTATTTGTACCAACTCATCATCACTATCTTCTTTAATAGTATCATTTCTTTTTCTTGCTTTCAAGGCTAGATTCGTCCTTGTTCTTTTCTCATCTTCCTCCTTTTGATCCATTTTGATCTCCAATTTATACTCAAGTAATTTTCTGACCAAATCATCACCTTTAAGGTGTTCATGTCATTTGCTTCTTTTATGGAGGAGGTGTAGCTTCTATATTCTTTCGGGAGTGACCTAAGGATTTTCTTTACTTGATCGGCTGGCCCAATAATTTTTCCTAAAGCACCTAGATGGTTTATAATGATTGTAAACCTCGAAATCATGTGATCCATCTCTTCCCCGAATTCCATTTTGAAACTATAGAAATTCGCACATGAACCGGTTGATCTTTGATTCCTTCACTTGGCTTGTGCCCTCATTGATCATTTCTAGTGACTTCCATAAGTCATGTGCATTTCCAAATTCCGGAAGCTTGTTAATTTGACTACGATCAATGGCACATAGGAGATGGTTGAGTGCTTTAGCATTTGCGGAGCCTTGTGCAAGTTCCTATCGGTCCACTCAATATGAGGCTTAGGAATCTCCATACCATTACTATCCCTCTTCATCGGCATTTTTACCTACAAGCAATACAATAACCAAACTCTATATTCCCAAGAGGAGGTGAATTGGATTATTGTCTAATAATCCGGAAATAAAAATCTTTGCCGATTTTAACTAGATTTACCGATTAAGCCTTAGGTTGATTTTCTCTATTTCGATATGTAACCTTTATGCAAGTTTCTATTCAATAAACATGTAATAAATAAAACTTGCGATATGTAAAGAGTTTAAGGGATAGAGAAAATGACACCGTGATTTATAGTGGTTCGGCCAACAATGCCTACGTCCACTCCCTCAACCCACGCTTGAAGCTTTTCACTATCAATAGAGTTTTTACCGTGGCTCACCCGCAACCAAGAGTTTTACACAAGGTTCACTCCAAACCCTTACACTTTAAGTTTTCTACGTAGGCTAACTCACAAACCTTTACAATTACCCAAACAATGTGATTTCACAAACCACAAGTGTTTTGATAAAGAAGTTTGTAAACACACTTGGGCACTCACAAAGATAAAGAACATTGTGTGAGTTGCTTACCCAAATGATCTAAGCTCACTGCTAATGATTAAAAAGGTGTAGTGTGTGAGCTTGATGTGTGAATGTATATGAATATGAAGGTTTATGAAACACTTTTGTTTTTGCCTTAGTGTAATGTATATGAAGGTCGTGTGTCATTGAAAAAATGAATTGGGGCTCAATTTATAATAAAATACAAAGCAGCCCCACTTCATCTGTCTGAGACCGGTATGTCGGTCTCCAGACACCGGTATACCGGTGTGGCATAGTAACGGCTCTCAATGGCTATATTATCGTTATAAACATATCTGTTAGGCCGGTATAGTCACCGGTATGGACCTTGCTGGTTCCAATAAGCATGTTTACTCTTAGGCTCACCGGTATGGACACCGGTATATTGACTGGTATGGTCTATGTCGATTTGGCTCACTAGTATGGTAGCCGTTTTGATGCATGCCAGTTTCAGTGTGTATGAAAACCCATGTATGATCGGTATGGTCATCGGTATGGCACCAGTATGAAGTGTGTATGTTCCGGAGAGCTTGCAAAATAGAGCATCTCAACGGTATGGGGACCGATATGCTGGTCTATGTACCAAAAATACAAATATGAAGTTTTAAGATATTTTGTACATGAACCTAATGCATCTAAGTGAATGTGCATGTGTTCTATGAGCTTAGGTACTTGAATAATTAATTCACAATACAATTAGAGCCCTAAGCTAAGACATCACATAAATTCTTCAATATGGGCAAGTCTTCACATTCTTCGCTCTTCACCACTGTTGTGCTTCGACATCTTTTTGTAATGTCTCGCTGTTGTGCGTCGAAGACTTCACTCATGTTGCATCATAAAAATCCACTACGCGATTGTGTCACTCGTGTTGCATCATCAAAATCCATTACGCGATTGTGTCGCTAACAATGTCATGGTCAATAGTCGATGAATGAAGTGGGAAAACATATGAACATGTTAGAATACACTTCGAGCATACCATCTCATTCTTTTTCTATATATATGTTCCTTATTGTGTCTGGGATCATGGTTAGGTCAAATCCTTAACATTCGATATATTTCAAAACTCGACCTTGTGAATTTGATATCTCTAAGATATCGACTACTTTGGCCAAAGACTTATATCTATATCTTTGAGTTTCCTTGGAACATCTCTTACATTTATTATCAAAACTATCAGATACATTCTTAAAGCACGCATGACTTCGTACGTTATTAGCTCAAGACCATCTAACACTTATTTATAGAACGTGACTACTCGAATGATGATATACTAGTGAATCATGAGTATTATTGTATAAGTCAACATGTGATCTCAAGTCAGAGGATATAACGACACTAATGTATTATTATGAAGATCAATATCTTAAAATGATATTACCATGTGATCTTACGCTTCTGTGGTCGTGTTCAATATTTCATTCTACTAATGAAGATATCAATTATTTATGTGCTTAAGATATAATACTTATCATCCATTCTATTAACATCAGATGTCAATCTAAGCAATACACAATAATATTGGCCGAGTGATATATTATTATCTAGTATAATAATCACATTTTACCAAAAACTTAATTTGAGACTTATTCGTATAAATATCATTGACTCTTATAATCACAAACGTCCTTTTGGATTAACGATATTCATTTGAAATAATATATCGGGACATACATGTAAAATATGAATGTAACGATGTGTAGAAATCAAATGTCTTTTATTAATATAACATGTTTTAGGCTATATATTCTAACAATTATATTCGCCTAAAGAGCTATCATCTGAGACAGAGAAGGATAATAATGAAGCTGAAGACTCCGGTGAGCGGCGTTTGGGGCCAGGGCCGGCCCTGGCACAGTGCCACAAGGGCTACTGTCCAGGGCCCAAAAATTAAGGGGGCACCATATCCCCGGGTTGTATATGATTGTATTTTTATTGTCGGGGTTTAGGTATATGTCACCTCTTTATATATTTTCTCAAGTAATATAATTTGGGCGTGAGGGCCTAGCCCCCCAGCTTCGATTGAGTTTCAGCCCTAGTTAAATATTATTTTTTTTAAACATATGTTTTCGTAATAAAAAAAATGGCACATTTTGAGCTTTCGCACCGGGCACTCAAAACTCAGGACCGGCCCTGTTTGGGGCTCACTCTAACCGGCTGATAGCCATCAATGCCAATGAGGTTGGGAAAATTAAGCTTGGCTTTGGAACAACACATTTTAAAAGCGGCTTTATCATAAGCCAAAGCTACATCCTCTGGCTTCTCATATTCTGACTCAATTCTTATTATTAGGGTCCCTTATCTCCTCCGCATACTTCTCCCATGTCCTCCTCCTAACACCAGTCCTTTTCTGGCACTTGAACCTCACGCGCCTCCTCTCGCATATTGTCCCGTTTAATGGCTGCCACTGGCTCTGCTGACCTGGCATGATCACTGAGACTTGAAGCAGTGGATGGTGATGAAGCATTAATAATATTTTGCTCAAATTATTTTTTGAATCAAATATTCGGATTTATTTTACAACAAAATCTTTATCACAAGAGCTTAGAATATAAATTATAAAATTAATCGGATAATTAAGAAAGCGTACATGATTTAGAATCCATAGATGCAGCATAAAATTTTGATAGATATGTTGAATATATGCACTGAGAAGATTATCTTCTACTCCTCTCTTCTTATAGTGAGAAACTTAACTCTCCCTTCTTATGATTCCTTATTCTTAATATCTTAAGCCTTGATTTCTTTGAATTTCACTCTCTCTATTTCCTGAATATTGCTCAGGGCAATTTGAAACTTCCATACTTCTCATTTGCTTTTATTTCTTATATAATACATTTTCTTAAATTAAGATTTGATGTAAAACTTATCCTAATTGCTTTCCATCAAATCTTTAATAATGTCTATAATAATGCAAATGAGATTTGATGTAAACTTTATATTTTATATCAAATCATGGATTAATTAAATAGAGAGATGAAAATATGTTCATTAATACAATTAAAAAAAGCTTATTCAGTAAGTTATTATAGGGGAGTGAATGTGAGACATTAACTCACTAATTTATGGAGTATAATGGACTCACCCATCAAAAGCTCATAATAATTCCAAAGCTCGCTCTAATGTCCACACATCAATTAATATAGAGTCAAACCCACTTTATTAGAACAAATAATTGGACTTCACAGTTTCTATTACAAAATCAATTATCTTAGCGATTTATTAAAATCAATCTTACAATTAATAGAAGCCCACAATAATATTAAAATAAAATATTCCAAAATCAAAATCATCTGAAAGAAGATGCTGGTAAATCAAACTCTAAAAGAACCAAATGACTCCATTCTGATTCTAGGAAGCTGCTCTCTTTGTAAATTTCGTTTTGGATTATTACCACTCTAATATTATTTGCATTGGTCGAAATTGGGTTTGTTTTTGGTTGAATTTGTAACTGTGATCGGTTATATAAGTATAAAGAAAGTAGCTTCAATTAAGCAAGTGATATATAATGCAGTTTTATCATTTCCGTGAAACTTTATTAGCTGAAAACAAAAAAACAAAAAAAAAAAACCCGAATTGGGGTGATATTTTTTTTAATTTTAAAATTAATTATTTGATTTTTTGATTAAAAAGTCGAATTGAACCGAATTATATTAATTTCTAAATAAAAATGTGAAACAAATTAATTGAATAATTTGAACTATTGATTTTTTTTAAAAAATCTATTTATGTTATGTTGTTTTTTGTATTTTACATTTGTTACATTATAATTAATTAATTTATATTTAGTGATGATTTATTTCATAAAATATTTATAATTTTTTTTTGTTTTGATTATGATTTCAATTAGCTAAATGGTATTTGTATATCATGGAAAGATTATATAAATGTTAGATTCAATGAACGTTACTAATTTATAAATTTATTATTATTATTAAAAAAATCAAATTGTACACTATTAGAAATAATCACAAATTTTTTAAAAGAAAAAAAAACAAATTATTACTTTTAAAAAAATCAAATAATTATGATTTCAATTATTTTATAATTATATCCAATCAAACCGTGTCGACCCCTAAATTTCTTTTGCCCATACTTTAACTATGCATACTATTGACGTATTTATTTATATGTTTTTTTTTTCCCATACTTTAACTTTGCATACTATTCACGTGTTTATTTATATATATTTTTATGTGTCAACAATCAACTTTCATTGTAATATTATTTAATATGTTTATATCAGTAGCTGAACCATTTACTCTTGTTCTTAATTTTGTGTGCTGGAATGCACATGTGTGTTTGTTGGACTGATATTAATGTCTTATATATATATATATATATATTCGTTTTTATTATCTTAATAATTTAAAAATGATACTAATAATTGAATAAGTTCGACTCTGTGGATGTGTTCAGCATGATTTTTAATTTTATATTTATAAAAATGAAATAGTGTCGGTAACAAAAAAATAAAATAAAATATGGTCGTCAGGTTTGTAGCATCAATAATTCAAAGGGAAAAGTTCATGTGCCACCTTGTAGTTTGGAACAATTAGCAGGTTCCTCAATTTCGTGAAGGCAATAATTGTTTTAACTTTTAAGTGGGGGTGGCAATCTGGGTTATGATTCGTTTATTCGTTCGATTCGATTCACTTTAAAGCGAATACGGGTTTGAAAAAATGGATTCGTTTCGATTCAATTCGTTTATTAAACGAATCGAATGCGAATTTCAGCTCATTGATTCGCTTATTCGTTTAAAATTCGTTTTATTATTTTCTTTTACTAGTTATTGTTATTTTTCAATTAAGATTCGAGAAATTATAGCTAATTATCATAGAAAAAATAATATTGTCGATATTTGGTGAGATATTTTTAGTAAATAAATTAATTACATATTTCATATGTATATATTTATGAAGAATTAATGTACGGGCCAAATTTGGGCCCAAGGGTAAAATCGACATTTTACCTCGAGACCGACCAATATCAGACCAAGAAGCCTCACGGGCCCAAGCTCATTGTCATCAAGAGGGCCAACGGACGCAATAGATACCAAATCAAGAAACGTCCAGACTCATAAATATCTCACATAACTCGACAGTTTCCAACATCCAACGAACGAGTAATTAAAGGTAATAAATACACACGTTTCATGAGAGTGTGTATAAAAGAGAAGAAAGTCTACGAGAAAGGGGTTGGAAAATCCATAGCTCGATCATATTCAACTTCTAACAACTCTCAGCTTATTCATATTCTCTCCAGAGCTCTCGGAACCTCCGACCCACTGCCTTCACGGTAGTCAACAGAAGTCAAGGTACGTCAAGCCTTGCTCTTCCATTATTTACAGCTCGTCTTCACGACTGACTTGAGCGTCGGAGTGCCCCCGGCGCCCACCACACCGGTGGGTAGTCTACTCCCGCTCACTCTACCTTTGTTTTGCAGGATCGCTAGCGCCCCCAACTACAAATTCTCGATTGTGGACCTCGGGCGAAATCCAGCGTCCACAATTTGGCGCCGTCTGTGGGGACTTAGCGATTCATAGCAGACGAAGATCTCTCAGTCTATGATCCCTTCAATACAGCTATACATGGCTTCTAGCAGCGATCAGACATTTGACCCTATGGCCTCTCAATTGGCCACTCTACAAGAACGATTACGAGTATTAGAGGAGGAAAATTCAGCCATGCGAATCTCCAATATAACCCTCCAGAAGCAACTGGAGCAAATCTCTTCAACCTCCCGACAACCTGATACTACAGACCTTCCCGACAATCCCACAATCCCCACCAATCTCTTGGGGGCATTCAACAATGTGACAAGTGACAATCCGCCATCAGACAACCATCCACCAGATCAAGAAAAAAGTCAACATGTCTCCTCAATCGACCAAGCACAGCAAGTTACCTCCACTATGCGCAAGGAAATGCAGGAGTTCAAAGATGCAATTCTCTCTAGCCTACCTGGTGTCAGACTACCAGTGAGAAGAAGCCGAGCCGGCACGATCTCAGATACCCCATTTTTGGACACCATCACTTCCACTGAACTACCAAGGAAGTTCAGTTCTCCAGATATGAAGCTGTATGACGGATCCACAGACCCGAATGATCATACGATCCATTACAAATACAAGATGATGTCGACTGATCTGGCTCCTCATCAATGGGAAGCTGGAATGTGTAGAGGATTCAGAGAAACATTGGCAGGCCCAGCCCTCAATTGGTTCTTCAATCTACCTTTCAGGACTATTGGGTCATATCAGGAACTAGCTAATAAATTTGTGGAGCATTTTGCAAGTTCTTGCAAGCTTGAAAAGACCACCAATGACCTTAATGCAATCCAACAACAGAGAGGGGAGTCCTTGCGAAGCTACGTGGCTCGCTTCAATAGAGAGAGGATAACAATCCCAGATCTCTATCAGCCTACTGCAGTGAAAGCATTCAGAAATGGATTACTTTCAGAAAGTGGACTCTACAAAAAGCTCACTAAAATTCGATGCTACACTATGGATCATGCCATGGCCCAGGCACAATTTTAGATTAGATGGGAGGAGGATAAGAGAAACAAGAAAAGAGAGAATTCCACCAGCCATCACAATGAGAGAACCTCAAATCCGCCCAAGCGACCCTACAACTGATGTGCTAGCAATGAATTGGAGTGATGATATCCCATACGACAATACACAAATGAAGACTTGGCATGGACATCCCAGTCGACATTACCAGATGGAAGAAGGCTTAGTATCTGATAGAGAGTCCACTCGACACGACAAAGAAGAAGTCTTGGCTGGAAGCTGAGGTTCCACTCCACACAACAAGGAAGAACTCCTAGCTAGGGGCTGAAACACCACACGACAAGGAACATGTCTTAGTTAGGGGCTAAGGTTCCAGTCGACACGACATGAAGGAAAGATCAGTTATTGGCTGAAGTTTCATACGACATGATAAATAAGTAGGCTGAGTTGCCTAAGGTTCCAATCAACATTACACAGATACACATCATGGGGATGCTACCCCACTCGACACTACATGTATGGGGTGATAATATCCCAGTCGACATTACCAGGTATGGCTTGCACTTTTTATAGTTGCCATTACAATTTATAGTTTGGGACTTGTTATGGCTGTCCCAGTCGACATTACAACATATAGCTTGGTAATTGTTATTGGTGTCTCAGTCGACAATATAATATGTGACTTGACACTTGTTGAGTATCCCACTCGACACTACATGTATGGAGAATCGGTATTAGGATATCCCACTCGACACTACATGTATGGGGTGATAATATCCCAGTCGACATTACCAGACTTGGCAATGATATCCCACTCGACACTACATGTATGGAGACTCAGCATGAGGAAGATGTCTCATTCGACACTACACGTATGAAGCTTAGCACTTGTTAAGGATCTCATTCGACACTACACATGTGAAGCTTAGCACTTGTTAAGAATCTCAGTCGACACTACCATGTGAAGCTTGGCACTCGTTAAAGATCTCATTCGACACTGCATATATGGTCTTGTAGAATGAGGAATGAAAACCCTCACTAACCTTTATCAGGTCTTGTAGAATGAGGATTGTAGAATGAGGAATGAAGACCCCCAATGGCTTTGTCAGGTCTTGTAGAATGAGGAATGAGAACCCTCATGGACCTTCATCAGGTTCATTCGACCGTAGTCTCATGGTCTTCAGACGATATGGTCTCAGACTACAAGTCCTGTAGTATGAGGAATTATATCATCACAGACCTTTGTCAGGTCCTGTAGAATGAGGAATGAGAACCCTCATGGACCTTCATCAGGTTCATTCGACCGTAGACTCATGGTCTTCAGACGACATGGTCTCAGACTACAAGTCTTGTAGAATGAGGAATTATACCCTCATTGACCTTTGTCAGGTCTTGAAGAATGAGGAATGAGAACCCTCATTGACCTTCTTCAGGTCTAGTAGGGTGAGAAATAATAACTTTCTTGGACTTTTATCAAGTCCATTCGACAGGTCCACACGACAGTAGTCACATGGACCCTCATCAATAGAATGTGTGATGACCTTCATCAGGTTTAGTAGTATGATAAGGAAAAAGTCTTGGACCTTCGTCAGGTCTGTAGAGTGAAGACTTTCATAGACCTTCATTTGGTCCAAAAGACATTGAAGACTCTCATGGTTCTTCGACCCGTAGTATGAGGATTATCCTGACATTCATCTGGTTCAGTCGACTGGGGACATCCCCCATGGACTCATGTCGAGTCAAATGAAGACATAGACTTCCTACCATCCATACGACAATGTCGCGTGAAATAAGTCATGAACCTTTATCTGGTTCAGTCGACCGGGGACATCCCCCATGGACTCATGTAGAGTCAAGTTGTAGACATACACATGTCGTATGACTTATATCCTGAACCTCATCTGGTTCAGTCGATCGGGGACATCCCCCACGGACTCATGTAGAGTCAAGTTGTAGACATACACATGTCGTATGACTTATATCCTGAACCTCATCTGGTTCAGTCGACCGGGGACATCCCCCATGGACTCATGTAGAGTCAAGTTGTAGACATACACATGTCGTATGACTTATATCCTGAACCTCATCTGGTTCAGTCGACCGGGGACATCCCCCATGGACTCATGTAGAGTCAAGTTGTAGACATACACATGTCGTATGACTTATATCCTGAACCTCATCTGGTTCAGTCGACCGGGGACATTCCCAGATGACTCTTGTCGAGTCAAATGAAGACATGGACTTCCTTCAGTTCATAGACTTGTCGAATGAAATAACTCATGAACCCTCATCTGGTTCAGTCGACCGGGGACATCCCCCATGGACTCATGTAGAGTCAAGTTGTAGATATACACATGTCGTATGACTTATATCCTGAACCTCATCTGGTTCAGTCGACCGGGGACATCCCCCAAGGACTCATGTAGAGTCAAGTTGTAGACATACACATGTCGTTTGACTTATATCCTGAACCTCATCTGGTTCAGTCGACCGGGGACATCCCTCATGGACTCATGTAGAGTCAAGTTGTAGACATACACATGTCGTATGACTTATATCCTGAACCTCATCTGGTTCAGTCGACCGGGGACATCCCCCATGGACTCATGTAGAGTCAAGTTGTAGACATACACATGTCGTATGACTTATATCCTGAACCTCATCTGGTTCAGTCGACCGGGGACATCCCCCACGGACTCATGTAGACTCAAGTTGTAGACATACACATGTCGTATGACTTATATCCTGAACCTCATCTGGTTCAGTCGACCGGGGATATCCCCCATGGACTCATGTAGAGTCAAGTTGTAGACATACACATGTCGTATGACTTATATCCTGAACCTCATCTGGTTCAGTCGACCGGGGACATCCCCCATGGACTCATGTAGAGTCAAGTTGTAGACATACACATGTCGTATGACTTATATCCTGAACCTCATCTGGTTCAGTCGATCGGGGACATCCCCCACGGACTCATGTAGAGTCAAGTTGTAGACATACAAATGTCGTATGACTTATATCCTGAACCTCATCTGTTTCAGTCGACCGGGGACATCCCCCACGGACTCATGTAGAGTCAAGTTGTAGACATAACACATGTCGTATGACTTATATCCTGAACCTCATCTGGTTCAGTCGACCGGGGACATCCCCCATGGACTCATGTAGAGTCAAGTTGTAGACATACACATGTCGTATGACTTATATCCTGAACCTCATCTGGTTCAGTCGACCGGGGACATTCCCAGATGACTCTTGTCGAGTCAAATGAAGACATGGACTTCCTTCAGTTCATAGACTTGTCGAATGAAATAACTCATGAACCCTCATCTAGTTCAGTCGACCGGGGACATCCCCCACGGACTCACATTGAGTCAAGTTGTAGACATGGAATACACATGTCGTACGACTTATATCCTGACCTTCATCTGGTTCAATCGATTGGGTACTTCCCCAATGGCTCTTGAAGAGTAAAGCTCATAACTTGATATTCGTTTGGTAGCATCAACGCTCGAGTACACCTACATACTATGGCCTCAAGCGACACACGCGTCAAGTACTCTCCAAGTCAAGGACTACTTGACTTAGAGAGTAGGGGACAAACTGTACGGGCCAAATTTGGGCCCAAGGGTAAAATCGACATTTTACCTCGAGACCGACCAATATCAGACCAAGAAGCCTCACGGGCCCAAGCTCATTGTCATCAAGAGGGCCAACGGACGCAATAGATACCAAATCAAGAAACGTCCAGACTCATAAATATCTCACATAACTCGACAGTTTCCAACATCCAACGAACGAGTAATTAAAGGTAATAAATACACACGTTTCATGAGAGTGTGTATAAAAGAGAAGAAAGTCTACGAGAAAGGGGTTGGAAAATCCATAGCTCGATCATATTCAACTTCTAACAACTCTCAGCTTATTCATATTCTCTCCAGAGCTCTCGGAACCTCCGACCCACTGCCTTCACGGTAGTCAACAGAAGTCAAGGTACGTCAAGCCTTGCTCTTCCATTATTTACAGCTCGTCTTCACGACTGACTTGAGCGTCGGAGTGCCCCCGGCGCCCACCACACCGGTGGGTAGTCTACTCCCGCTCACTCTACCTTTGTTTTGCAGGATCGCTAGCGCCCCCAACTACAAATTCTCGATTGTGGACCTCGGGCGAAATCCAGCGTCCACAATTAATATAATTAAATTATGGTAAATTATGTTATTAAATAATATCATGACTAAACAAATATTTGTATTCGATTCGTTTAATATACGAATTGAATACGAATCCTGATATTATGATTCGTTTAATAAACGAATCGAATACAAATCTATCATATTTTAATTCGATTCATTTAGAATTCGATACAAATTCAATTCGTTGATTTATTTTACCACCTCTACTTTTAAGTGTGATAATCAGGTTTGTAGCATCAATAATTCAAAGGGAAAAATTCATGTACTACCCTATAGTTTGGAACAATTAGCAAGTTCCTCAATTTCATGAAGGCAATAATTGTTTTAAGTGATTGTATAAGATGGTGCGTGTATATTATTATATTACGACTTTCCCTTTAAATTATATTTTAATTACTTGGCCTTTACTAATTATAATGTTCCAATCCATAGGAGGTCCAAAGAAGTTTTCCCTCTCACCGTTAGTGATAAGAATAGAAGTTTGAAGTTTGATTATCGATTTATTTGGTATTGCGATTAGAAAAATATGATTAATAAATGGTGATTCATAAATGATGTTATAAAATTTTGATTTATGCTAAAAAAATAATTGCAGTGCGTTTTTTTTAATATTTTGATGGTGGGGAAAAGCTAAAATTATTTTTAATTTTTGCAAAACTCAATTTTTTTTAAAAAAAATCACGATTTGTAATCGCAATTTCTCATCATTAACCAAACATTTAAAAATTATATTTTGACCTAAATATAATTTTGTCACTTCACCACATGTCAAACCGCAATACCAAACAGACCCTACAGAGAATCCAACACCAATGTTGTTGGGGTGAGTGACCGGCGTAATCACACACGTATAACGCAAGCGCACGTATCGTTCAAGTAGTATAAAAATATCGATCCCACGAGGACTTAATATCTAAACTATTAATTTTATGAGGTCAAATGATTACTAATATCTAACAAGTTGATTGATTGATTTGAAATAGTGACGATTCTAAATTTAAAAGCAAGTAAATAAAATAGTCGAAAATAGGTTTTAAGAAAATTCAATATTAAAAACTATATAGGGTTGTGATTTCTTCCAATATCATTTTAAAGATGAAGTGGTTATCTTAAAGTTGGGTAATATATTGATTTATTAACCTGGAACACTAAATTATGTGTAAGCCTCTGTCGATGGTCAGACACAAATACCCAGTTTAACCCAATTGAATCATATGTCTATGTCAACCAAATTATCTGGATTCATTAAGTTTAAGTTCCAATTATGGCTACCCCCGCCCGACAGGTATATTCCTATCCTGTAAGGAAATCTATTAAAGGGTTATATATCCTCAAGGAAGATCGTGGGCTATTGAGTCTAAGGCTGAAACCTAAAATCCTTATGTCTAGTTCATTTTAGATTTACCAGATCAATTTTATTAATGGCCAGTTAATGAAAAAGCATTAAGTTTAAGACTCAATAAATAAATCTTTATATTACCCAAGCTATAATCTAACCCTTATAAAATGGTGATATTAGATTTCATCACAACCCCAGATAACTAATTTAGTTACAACACATAACTAGGGCTAGTAAGAACTTGAAAATAAAAGACATAAAGTAAAAATGCGGTAAAGTAAATACTGAAAAGTAAATTACAATAAAATAAAATGCTAAGGTAAAATGAATTACTTTTACTACTACTAATTTAGATATCTCCCATAAAATAATATATAACTTGTGATTCTTTTTCCAACCAGCCATATAGGCGGTAACCTGATTAAGTCAAATTAAGTCCAACCAGCCATAAAGGCGGAACCAAAATTAAATTACCAACCGACCAATCTGGCGGTATCCTTTATTAGTCAGGTTTAAATCAGATTAAAATGAATTACCAACCGACCAATCTGGCGGTATCCTTTTTAAGTCAATATTTTAAATAGTGAATATGTTATATTTAAGGGAGATTAATCTAAATAGCAATAGTAAAAGAATTACCTTTCACCCTAGCTGGGGAAGTTACCTCCTCATTACTGAAAAGTAAAAACTGAAAAATTAAAGAAAGAAAAGTACTGTGCGTAAAAGTAAATTGCGAAAAGTAAAAACTGAAAAGTAAAGAAAAGAAAGTGCGAAACTGAAAATTAATTACTGAAAACTAAAAATAAACAAACTAGATACAATCTTCTTATTTATTCATTAAGAATTTCAAAGAAGAAAGTATGAATTTTACAAATGAAATGGCTTGGTATTTATAGGCAAAATTTTGCCACCATCAAATCATCCATCAAATTCTCCACCAAATCCATTATTAATTTCTCCACTAATTACTCCACCAAATCCATAATTGCTCCACTAATTGCTTATCTTGTTTGGTGTTGATTTGATAATTTTTATTAATTATTAATTAATTAATATTTTGCTTTGAAAATGATTGATAATGACTTTTAATAATTACACTCCACACACTTCTGGATGGTTCATCAATTTCGGTCATGAAATCATCATAATTGGAACATATTTTCTCTTTCAAAGTTGTAGATCTTTGAGTATTCTTTAATCTGGAACTTGAATCAGCTCAATCCGATATCTGAGTAAAAAGTTATGCCCAAAATACGACAGATGCGCAAAACTGGAATTTCCAAAACTGCACTTCGTCAAAAACGCCCTTTCAAATTTCCAATCTCCAAAATTAATATATCAAGTCCAATAATTGCCCTTATTTGATCCACATTTCGTCCTAAATGATTTCATTGAGTCCCGATATTATTTTATCTGCAAAATAAAATAAAACATATCAAAACGTTCATCAAACCCGAGAAACAAAACAAAATATTAAGTAAAAGGGGTGGTAAATATTGATATATTTTCCGCTCATCACACCCCCAAACCTAACATTTTGCTAGTCCTCGAGCAAAACAACAAAATAAAATTAAAATTAAACTAAGCCACTTTCGTAGGGATCACGGTTGCATTTAGCATATGCAACAAGCCTTTAAACCCCTAGGTGTCCCTAGTGGACGAGTTGTAGTCTCGTGAGGGTTTACAGCAATGATACCCACAAACGTTTTACAAAAGTAAAAAGATAATAAAACTAATGCACACAAAAGCAAAAAGACAAGAGAAAAGAGAATAAAGAAGTTAGTGACTAATCAGGTGAAACTTCTACTCCAAGTTACTAGTTGTTTTGTTTCTTTCTAAATTACCAATAAGTAAATTCTCCGATTATTTTTACCATTCTCCATATACACAGCCAACAAAATATTAATCAACTCATTTTTGCCCACAACAGTCATAAGTGCAGTTGATAAGAGAGTATATTTTTGTCCTAAAGTTTTATCAGAATTCACACCTTTTTGCAGCAATGGAATAATTTTTTCTGATTTTTCTGATTTTTTCTTTAATTTTTCTCTATTTTTATTTATATACAATATCTTCCATCTATGTAACGAGCGTTGGGTCGGTGGCTCCCAAACCAGTTGGCTTTAGGGCACCAGGTGTTAAGACACCCCTACAGACTTAATTACTCAGACTTCAGATATATATATTTTTGCAGCATCTTTGATCCATGTAGCGAGCTTTGGGCCAATGACTCCCAAACCAGTTGGTTTTAGGGCACTAGGTGTTAAAACACCCTTACAGACTTAATAACTCGGATCTCGGACGTTTTTTTTTTTTTTTTTTTTTTTTTTTTACTCCACTGCTTTTTGAGATGCTTCCTCCAATTAAACTAGAGCACTGAATATTACAAACTTTTCAATTTTAGCTCATGTCCGTATGTTACTATATATGTTGATAATATTTGCTAACTGAACATATGAAGATTCCTTTTAGTCCGTTTTAAGGAGAATTCACAAATTAAATAATTCAAAATAAAATAAACAAAAATTAACTTGTTTCGAAATAGGTTTGAGATACGTCTCAGGAGTGGAAACTACTTACTCAGCTATCTCTTACCAATTTCACATTTTTAGTCAAATTAAAAACACAAAAAAATACAAAATATTTTTGTAATTTTTGAAAATTTTTCAATTTTTTTTGTATTTTTCGAAAATTTTTGGACTAAAAATAAAAACAACACACAAACTAAAAACAAGGTACTAATCAACTAATTCCTCCCCCAAACCTAAATGAGACATTGTCCCCAATGTCTTAAACAGTAAAAGGAGAGTTAAGAAGGTTGTACCTGGTTAGCTGAAAATCTACAGGAAATTAAAGGTTAAGATCCAGATTAATCCGATGCCTCTTACTACGATCGTCCCCAGACCAATTTATCTTTGAAATGATAGGGTCAATTTGTGGTTCATATGCTATGAGTTGGTCAATTAGATCCGGAGCGGTTCTGGCAGTAAATAGAAGTTCTTTTAAAGGTTTTGATATGAACCCATTCCTCCGTGCATCATCAAGAAACACACAAAGAAAATCATAAAATCCATCAACATTGTACAGCCCAATTGGTTTCTGGTGTATGTTCAGGTTCGCCCAAGATAATACAATAAACATTTCTTCCAATGTACCCAAGCCACCTGGCAAAGCAATAAAAGCATCAGCACAGTTAATCATTTCTACCAGTCGTTCAGACATACCTGGCACGATCAGTTCCTCTCCGTTTGATGTTTCAATAAGATTTGCCCCTGCCAAGGGTTTTGGGATGATTCCCAAAACATGACTGCCTCCTTCCTGTACAGCCTTTGAAACGATCCCCATTAATCTAAGATTGCCTCCGCCATATATTAAGTGCATATTTCTTGCAGCTAAGACTCGACCCAATTCCTGTGCTGCTTCTATGTATTGTGGTTTAGTACCAACACTACTACCGCAAAACACACAAATGTTTTCAACTCGTCTTCTTGAAGTGGCTTCCATTTTTATGTTTTTCTTTCTTAACTCTGGATGACTTCAAAGGTGCAATGATGAGTTGAATTTATAATACCTGAAAGGGGTGAGTAAAAATAGCACAAGTATCTTCCAAAGGACGATTAGTAGCGAAATAATATCGTGATAGTCAAAAAGGTCTGGATCCTGTCGGAGAAAATAAAAGAAATCAACAAAACAAATCACAATTATTAAGAAAAGACAAAGAGATATAATATTTACAAGAAAAGTAACGGCTTGATTGACGTCTATGCGTCAGGGACAAACTTCCCATCTAATTTTCTTATAAATTGGCAAACAGGGTCTTTTTGAGTCAGATTCCCGAGACTTAATTGTTGTCTTTCTTTTTGGAATTGTGTATGTAATTTGCGAATGGCAATGTGAACATATCCACTGGGATGCGTCTCAAGAGTTGAAGATATTTCATCTAAAGACTCCTTACTCAAGCCATCCCTAATGAATTTAATTTTGTCTTCGCGATTATCAGACACCACATTCCTAAAGAACGACAACGAGTGTGCAATTAAATCGTGCACATTTAAAAAAAACACCCATTTGCTTAGCTCTTCGTTTCTTTGCATAGGTGCTTCTTCCAAAACCAGGCAGATGTGAAATAAAGAGTCAGAAGACTCACCTGCCAATCGGACTCGTGCTTCAATTACCCAACGAATATCATTAGGAATACCATGGATTGTCAATAACCTCATCCGTTCCAAGCGAGCTTTGTATACTTTCATCAGAGATTTTGGAGGGAGAGAATGAAATTGCTTGTGAAGATTTGCGAGAGCTTCTTCCATCTTGAATTGACTTAATCTGCAAAAACTAAACACACAAAATTAAATCACACCAAATCACAATATATACAAGATTTGCATGGGTTGCCTCCCTGCGAGCGCTAAGTTTAAAGTAGTCAGCCACACTTGACTTCTCGAACGTTAAGCTGGATCTGAAAGTGTGACACTTTCTTTTTGTCGCTCAAATGATTCTCCCCAGTAGTGCTTGACACGCTTGTTTTTAACCTTGAAAGTTTTGTTAGCGTCAGGATCATGTATCTCAACGGCTCTATTTGGTAAAACTTTGGTGATCACAAATGGACCTGACCACCGTGATTTTGGCTTCCATGGGAAGAATTTCACCCTTGATTTGTTTAACAGTACCTTCTGCCCTGGTTCCAGTTGTATGCGCACTAACTTCTCATCATGTCTCTTCTTGCCCTTTTCTTTGTACAATTTGGCATCCTCAAAAGGCTGATTGTGAAATTCCTCCAATTCGTTGAGTTGGTGGAACTTTTTCTCTTCTGTTGCTTGTAGTGCAAGAATTGGCTCCTTCAGTACAAAAGACGCTTTATCTTTAGGCTCCACAGGCAATTGACATGTTTTAAGTTTGTCAGTAGAATTTGCATTGCATTGGAGTTCTGAATGGTACTGTGTATCACATCGAGTTTGAAACATTCCTCCTTCTTTTCATCATCTGGGAAATTCATGGCTTTGAAAACATTGAATGTTACTTCTTGGTCCTGTACCCTCATGGTTAATTCTCCTTTTTGTACATCAATAATGGTTCGACCTGTAGCCAAGAATGGTCTCCCAAGGATGATTGGCACGTCTGCGTCTTCCTCCATATCAAGGACAATAAAATCTGCTGGGAAAATGAATTTGTCAACCTTGACCAGCACATCCTCAACTACGCCTATCGGAAATACGAGCGTTCTATCAGCAAGTTGCAGTGAGACTGAAGTTGGCATTGTTTCTCCAATCTGTAATTTCCTGAAAATAGAAAAAAGGCATCAAGTTAACACTCGCACCTAAATCACACAAAGCCTTACCAAAGTTATGTTCTCCTATGACGCAAGGAACAGTGAAACTGCCAGGATCTTTCAACTTTGGGGGAAGTTTCCTCTGAATGATGGCACTGCATTCTTCTGTTAATGCTACTGTCTCGTAATCTCCCAATCTCCGCTTTCGTGAAAGAATATCTTTCATGAATTTGGCATAGGTGGGCATTTGTTCCAACGCTTCTGCAAATGGAATGTTGATATGCAGCTTTTTGAAGATCTCCAGGAACCGAGAAAACTTCTCTGTCCAATTTGTTCTTCTGAAGACGTTGAGGAAAAGGTGGAGGTGGAGTGATCTGTTCTTTTTCCTTTGCTTCTTTTTCCTCCATCTGTTGCTTTGTTTCTTTTGGAACTTCCTCAGCAGTTGTTTTGGCTCCAACATCTTTGTTGATTTCAGTACCGCTTTTTAACATGATGGCATGACATTGTTCCTTCCCCATGTTTCTTGGATTTGGCTCAGTGTTGCTAGGAAGGGTACCTGGCGGTCTGTAACTCTGAGCATTTGCCAGTTGTCCCATTTGATTCTCCAGTATTTTAATAGAAGCTGAATGGCTTTGAAATATAGTGTCATATCTTGCTGCTTGAGAGTCGTGTTTTGCTTCCATCTTTTTCAAGTAGGTCAACACTTCTGTTATTCCTGATTCATTTGCTTGCTCCTGGCTTTTGTTCTGTTGCTGGAATTCAGGTGGATAGTTCTCTGTTGGCCTGCTGAATTGTTGCTCCATGAAAAATTGGGATGATTCCTCCACCCTGGGTTGTAGGTGTTGGAATATGGATTGTTCCCTTGTCTGTTGAAATTGCTGACATAATTCACCGTTTCTTCAAGTTGGTTTGACTCTGGTGCTCCTCCATATGGTGAACTTGTGGATCCAGTGATGTTCACAACTTGCGTGCTAAGTGTTTCTAGACATTTGCATATCTGATCCAGCCTGGTATTCACTGCTGTGTTTGCTCCAACTTCATAAATTCCTGCAATTCTTTGGATCATGCTCCTTTCTGTTGGCCACAAGGAATTGTTGTTGGCCATTTCTTCAATTAAGTCCCAGGCTTGATCTTCTCCTTTCGCCATTAAAGCTCCTCCAGCAGCAGCATCGATTGTGGTTCTCATTATTCCAGAAAGTCCATTGTAGAAAGTCTGAACTTGTAGCCACTTTGGAATCTCATGGTGAGGACATTTCCGAAGTAAATCTTTGTACCTTTCCCAAGCTTCGCAGAGGGATTCTGAATCTTGTTGTACAAAGGATGTGATGTCATTCCTCAGCTTTCCGGTTCTGGCTGGTGGAAAGTACTTTGCAAGAAATTTGGTGGCTAAAGTGTTCCAAGTTGTGATGGAACCTGCTGGTAGTGAATATAGCCAAGCTTTAGCTCTGTCCTTCAAGGAGTATGGAAAAACTCGCAGTCTCATTGCTTCTTCTGATGCTCTGTTGTAGTTAAAAGTGCCGCAAACTTCCAGGAAGTTGCTGATGTGGGAATTAGGATCTTCAGTTGCATTCCCCCCGAACTGAACTGAGTGCTGAATCATCTGAATGCATGTTTTGATGTCACACGTATTTGCTGGTAAGGGAGGAAGTACAATACAGGAAATGAGTCTGTCAACCACCGGAATGGTTCTGTCTCGAATGGGAATTGGTGGTGCAACGTTCAAAGGTTCAGGTTCCATGTTGACTAAAGCTTCTTGGCCTTCTCGCCTTTCCCTTCTCAATTGTCTGATGGTTCTTTCAATTTCTGGGTCAAGCGGTCGTAGTTCAAAGCTTCTGGTTCGTCTCATGAAGTTTCTGAGAACCTGAAACACAAGAAAACAAAAACAATAAGTAAAACGAAGATAGATACAAGTAAATGTATCTAACCCCTAAACTAATAGTCAAAGATAAATAAGTCCCCGGCAACGGCGCCAAAAACTTGACCGGCGTAATCACACACACACGTATAACGCAAGCGCACGTATCGTTCAAGTAGTATAAAAATATCGATCCCACGAGGACTTAATATCTAAACTATTAATTTTATGAGGTCAAATGATTACTAATATCTAACAAGTTGATTGATTGATTTGAAATAGTGACGATTCTAAATTTAAAAGCAAGTAAATAAAATAGTCGAAAATAGGTTTTAAGAAAATTCAATATTAAAAACTATTATAGGGTTGTGATTTCTTCCAATATCATTTTCAAGATGAAGTGGTTATCTTAAAGTTGGGTAATATATTGATTTATTAACCTGGAACACTAAATTATGTGTAAGCCTCTGTCGATGGTCAGACACAAATACCCAGTTTAACCCAATTGAATCATATGTCTATGTCAACCAAATTATCTGGATTCATTAAGTTTAAGTTCCAATTATGGCTACCCCCGCCCGACAGGTATATTCCTATCCTGTAAGGAAATCTATTAAAGGGTTATATATCCTCAAGGAAGATCGTGGGCTATTGAGTCTAAGGCTGAAACCTAAAATCCTTATGTCTAGTTCATTTTAGATTTACCAGATCAATTTTATTAATGGCCAGTTAATGAAAAAGCATTAAGTTTAAGACTCCATAAATAAATCTTTATATTACCCAAGCTATAATCTAACCCTTATAAAATGGTGATATAGATTTCATCACAACCCCAGATAACTAATTTAGTTACAACACATAACTAGGCTAGTAAGAACTTGAAAATAAAAGACATAAAGTAAAAATGCGGTAAAGTAAATATTGAAAAGTAAATTACAATAAAATAAAATGCTAAGGTAAAAGGAATTACTTTTACTACTACTAATTTAGATATCTCCCATAAAATAATATATAAACTTGTGATTCTTTTTCCAACCAGCCATATAGGCGGTAACCTGATTAAGTCAAATTAAGTCCAACCAGCCATAAAGGCGGAACCAAAATTAAATTACCAACCGACCAATCTGGCGGTATCCTTTATTAGTCAGGTTTAAATCAGATTAAAATGAATTACCAACCGACCAATCTGGCGGTATCCTTTTTAAGTCAATATTTTAAATAGTGAATATATTATATTTAAGGGAGATTAATCTAAATAGCAATAGTAAAAGAATTACCTTTCACCCTAGCTGGGGAAGTTACCTCCTCATTACTGAAAAGTAAAAACTGAAAAATTAAAGAAAGAAAAGTACTGTGCGTAAAAGTAAATTGCGAAAAGTAAAAACTGAAAAGTAAAGAAAAGAAAGTGCGAAACTGAAAATTAATTACTGAAAACTAAAATAAACAAACTAGATACAATCTTCTTATTTATTCATTAAGAATTTCAAAGAAGAAGTATGAATTTTACAAATGAAATGGTTTGGTATTTATAGGCAAAATTTTGCCACCATCAAATCATCTATCAAATTCTCCACCAAATCCATTATTAATTTCTCCACTAATTACTCCACCAAATCCATAATTGCTCCACTAATTGCTTATCTTGTTTGTGTTGATTTGATAATTTTTATTAATTATTAATTAATTAATATTTTGCTTTGAAAATGATTGATAATGACTTTTAATAATTACACTCCACACACTTCTGGATGGTTCATCAATTTCGGTCATGAAATCATCATAATTGGAAAATATTTTCTCTTTCAAAGTTGTAGATCTTTGAGTATTCTTAATCTGGAACTTGAATCAGCTCAATCCGATATCTGCGTAAAAAGTTATGCCCAAAATACGACAGATGCGCAAAACTGGAATTTCCAAAACTGCACTTCGTCAAAAACGCCATTTCAAATTTCCAATCTCCAAAATTAATATATCAAGTCCAATAATTGCCCTTATTTGATCCACATTTAGTCCTAAATGATTTCATTGAGTCCCGATATTATTTTATCTGCAAAATAAAATAAAACATATCAAAACGTTCATCAAACCCGAGAAACTAAACAAAATATTAAGTAAAAGGGGTGGTAAATATTGATATATTTTCCGCTCATCAGTGAGATAACTATTAAGTTTATTAAGAGAATTGATACTCAACTAAACTTTATATTGAGTTATTTTAAATTATGATTGGAATATATATTGGATAATAATTTAAATATAATTATGATTTGAAGGTCATAGATTCAAACCATGGAAATAGTGTCTTTGTAAAAAAGTAAGGGTAAAATTATGTATATTAAATCCTCTCAAGGACTCACCGTGTAGGAAATCTCTTGTATTAGATCATTCTTTAAATGAATCGTAATCATTACAAAAATTATGAAAAGTTTAGAATAACATTAGCATATCATTCGATCCAAATTCCTAAACATGAGATTTAATATTTTTATTTTCAATAAGAAAAATTATGTGATGGTTATAAAAGAAAAAACACTTATCTATACAAATATTATAAAAGGAGGAGAAACAAATCTAACAGTGATAGATTCTAATCATAAATTTATAGTCATAGCATTTTCCCCCCTCAAAATTACAATTATGAAAAGAATCTAAAAAATTAATAAAAAAACAATTTTTTTAATAATTAAATCCACTACTCAATTTTTATAAGAAAAGAAATCACTATTTTTTTAAATTTTTTTTATAAAGCTCTAAACGGGGCCAGTCGAATATTTTAAAAGGAAATAAATGAAGGATTCAGCTGCCTTCCATTGTCATCAATTTTTGTTCTTTATTTGCAAAGATTGATCCCCCACTATTGCCACCATTTTCAAAGGTTTGGTGCAATCACAAAAAAGTACCAAAATAACTTTAGGTATGAACTATTCATTTATTGACAATTTGAGACAGAATTTTACTACAAATATAGAACTCATTTGAGATGTCAAACCATCACAATAAGTAAGCTTCAAGCAATAAGTAAGCTTCAAGCAAAGAAAGCTTAGAGAGTGTAAAGAGGGTGATGTTTTTTGTAAAGTATAAACACTTTGTAAATTATATTATTGTAATAATATAATTCAATTTTTCCTCATAAACACTCTTTAGTGATAAGATAATCACAATAGGTGGTATCAGTAATTTTGGTTATATATTGAGGTCGTAAATCGAAGAACGGAACTCGATTCAGAAAATTCGAGTTTCGGAAAATCTTTCAAAAATCAGTTTTGAGCATACCATTAGCTTTTTCACGTCGAGACGAGCACAATGATATTTTCCGGCTATCAACACTTTGTAAATTTTGTTATTATAATAATAGAATTCAGTTTTTTCTCGTAAACACTCTTCAGTGATTAGAGAATCATAACAAGAAATTGAAAAACATACACTATCAACAAGAAAATGAAAAACATACATATGATATTATTAGGGGTGGACAAAAAAACCGACCGAACCGAACCAAACCGCAAACCGAACCAAACCAGACCGAATTTACGATTTTTTTCCTAACGGTTCGGTTTGCGGTTCGGATTGGCCCACCCCAAACGGTTTACGGTTCGGTTCAGGACCTAATCCGAACCTCACCTGTAAAACCGAACCGAACCGTTATAATTAAAAAATATAAATTTTTATAAAAAATTTTGTATTTTTCTTTTAATTTTATTCTATGTTTTCTTTTTATTAGTATGTTAATACTTTTATTCTTGAATTTTTGTTAATACTTTTATTCTTCAATTTATTTATTTTATGGTAGCATCATTATTCTTGAAAGTAAGATGTTGGATTTGTCTCTTAATTAGAATGATGGTAGCATCATTATTCGAGGTAATTTTTAAAAAAATACAAGAATTAATTGTGCCTCATTTTTCAATTCTTTATAGAGTGCATATGTTCCCTGGAGTCACAACTTACACCCGAGCACTTCATACCATTTGTTGGATAGACTAGTTTTTTTTTTTCACTTAAATGGATGAAATTGTATTTTAAATATAATAATCCGTAAACCGAACCGAACCAATCCGTAAACCGCTGGTTTAAAAAATTTTCAATCCGAACCAAACCGTTATTTAATGGTTTGGTTTGAGAGGTAAAAAATCCGAACCGTAAAATATGATTTGGTTCGGTTTTTAGCAAAAACCGAACCAAACCGAACTGCGCCCACCCCTAGATATTATGATCTTCATCAAAGTTTCATATTTAATTACTTATCGAAAGATGGCCATAAATTTTTGCCCATGATTTATCAAAGTTGTACAATTTGACTACATAATAAAGATAATTTGGTACTGGCCAGATACTGATTGCATCAATGCTGCGTAATAAATCTTGACGGAAACGGAATCTAGGAGCGTAAATGATAAATTGGTAAATAGCAATAGCATGGAAATAAATGATGAATTTATGTAATTTTCTTACAAATGTGAAATTATGGAAAACAATAGGATCATTATTGACATTTTTCTCATTTTTTTACATCATACAAACAAAATTTTGCCTCATCTTCTCATTCTTTCTCCGCTTAGGCTTCGGAGATTCATCACTAAGCACTGTGATCGACAACGAAGAATAAGAAGAACAAGAAGAAGAAGGAGAAGAAGGCTCCGGAGACCCACGTTTTTTCAAAACCCTAACCGGCTCAGAATTGGAGCCAATGAGGTGAGGGAAATTAAGCTTGGCTTTTGAGCCGCGCATCTTGAAAGCGGCTCTGTCATAAGCCAATCCAGCATCCTCAGGTGTATCATAGGTACCAAGCCAAACTCGAGCCCCATTCTTCTTAGGATCCCTTATCTCAGCCGCATATTTTCCCCAAGGCCTTCTCCTGACACCGCGGAAATGCGCTTTCACGTGGGTCTCACGTGCCACCGCCGTCTGAGGAGCCGTGTCTTCTGTTAATGGCCCTCTGCATGTCCCATCATCACTTCCATCAAGTTCTTCAAACGAAATCCACCCCACGTTAATGGCGTCGTGTAAGGCTTTGTAAGCTTCCATGTCCTTGGAGTTACCCTCTTGTGATGAAGAGTCACCTAAACTACAGACGCTTGAAGTTGTTTCTGAAGGAAATGAAATGGGAATGTCAAGAGACTCAGAATCATCGTGGAGAAGATAATGGCTGATTGATTCCAAAAGAACCAAATCTGATTCAGAAATATTTTCTGTGTACATTTTTTAGTTGTAGTGAAGAGTTCTTAGATCTATGAGTTGAGTTTTTTGTATTGAATTTGAATAAATATTCTTGTGGAGATTCGATAGTTACTCGATAATATTTATATACATATCATTAGGTTTTATTTTATAATTTCTTTTGCAGTTTCCATGAATTTTCATTTTATCGATCACGTGTTTTATGTGCATAGTTGGATGTTTAAAATTTTAATTTCATATTTATTTGTTTGTTTCTAACTTTGTTTATTTGTGTACATTTTCCCAAATACATATTTTAATTATAACTTGATGGGTGGTTAATGAGACGAGAATGGTTTAAACTTTATAGTTGGGGCATGTGATGATTGATTACTTTACGCTGCAAATTTGTTTTACATAATAAAAAAATTATGCTGATAATTGTGCTGAGAATTATGTATATAACTGATATTATGATATTGGGATTTTAGGACTGATTTTAGTCTTGTGAAATTTATATTTGTGATAGATTCTTCAATGAAAGTTACAAGTTTGAATTTTAATTATATGTACTATTTTACTGATTGTGATTTGAAATCTGTATGAATAAAATATGAGTTTGAAAATAACTGATATGGTCATTTTTGATCATTTTTTTTAATCGAAACATATCGATATTGAAATATATGATTTGTAAATCAATAATTTGTAATTTTTTTTTACTTGAAATACTTGATATTTTAGGATTTATTTAATTTTTAATTTAAAATTTCTATTAAAAAACACCAAATATGGCTCCCCCAAAACCTACCTCAGTGTTAATTTCTTAATTTTATTTTTGTTTTTTTATTAAGCTTTAAAGGGGGCCATTTGAATGTTTTAGAAGGAAATAAAATGAAAAAATAATAGAGAAAAAGACGTATGCATCTCGAAAATTGTTTATGACAAATACTTCTATAATTTAAAAAATGGACGATATACCTCATTTCGTCGATATTCGATCGAAAAATAAGGTGCTGAAGATTAATTTAGCGTCAAGAAATGATGCCAAGCTTTTACTGATGTATTACCGACTGTAATTTTGGTTGGTAAATAAATTTCTATTACCAACCAAAAATGTCGGTTGGTTATTTGTAATTTTTACCGATTGAATTTAAATTGGTCGGTAATATATAATTAATTTAAAAAAATTATAAAAAAAATAAATATATACCGACAACATATATTCCGACCGAATAGTTGGGTCGGTTATTACTGACTGACTAAAATTCAGTTGGTAAAATAAGGCGCCGAAACCCATTTGGACGCCAGAAAATGACTCCATTACTAGTGTATTACTGACCAAATAGGTTTCGGTCGGTAAAAATTCTAAATTATGAATCGAATTTGATCGGTCGGTAAAATTTAAGAATATAAAAATAAATTTTCCCATTCCCCTGACTCACTACTCACTGTCATCTTCATTTTCAGATTTATGCCCACTGTCTTCTTCACTGCTCCAGTCTTAGTAAATTTTTTTTTTCTTGCTACTATCTTAATTAAAAATATTCTATGCAAATCAAATTAATTAGGAATTTGTATTTAGGGATTATATTTGGGTGTGGTTGTATTTAGGTAAGAAAATCAAATTAATTAGCTAGGAACTTGTATTGTGATTGTGTTGATGATTATTTTGAAGTGTTATAATTTGATCTGCTTCTTTCTGTAACATAAAAAATGGTTATATTCTTCTATTTTAAAAGATAACATAAATGAATTCAAACAAAGAGTGGATGCATGCGAGGCTTCACAATGATGACACACTTAGCATGAAATTTGTGAACGTGATACATGAGTTTATTGAATATGCTAGTGGTTAGTCGGCGTATATGCAAGGCAATAAGAAAACGTGTCATTGTAAAATGTGTCATCTTCGAAAGTTTAGAGAAATTGAGAAAGTTAAATTACATCTAGTGAAAAAAGGATTTGTTTCAGATTATTATGTATGTGATCGACATGGGGAAACTATTATATGTAGTCCGTTCGAGCAGTTCACATACAACACATCAACAATGATAGAAACAAAAGCCATAAATCCATATCGCCAAGTGATTTATGATGTTGCTGGCCCTTCCTTTGTTAATGATGACCACCGTTTTTTTTTATATAGTTGGGTCTAATTTTCAAACAGAGAATCTGGAGGAATTCCTTAATCTTTCTATAGAGAATTTGTATAAGATGCTAAATTCTTTAGATGCAGAGTTATGGCAGGGGTGTGAAAAATATTCGCACTTGTCAGTGGTAGCTCGATGTTTGAATATGAAATCTTAGCAACATTAGTCAGATAAGACATTCGATGATTGGGTACAGTTTATTAAAGAAGTATTATTAGAAGACAATACGATGATGGATAATTTTTTCAGTACGAAGAAGTTAGTTCAAGGCCTTGGGCTACCTGTAGAAAAAATGATTGTTGTAATAATAGTTGCATGATATACTGAGAGTGATGATATTGCCATGACAATGTGTAAATTTTGTTCTCAACCCAGATTTAAGAACAGAAGAGGATCGGCTAAACACAAGAACGTGCCGTATAAAAAGATGTATTATTTTCAGTTGACCCCAAGGTTACAACGACTATACGCTTCAATGGCAATAGCCGAGCACATGAGATGACACGATGAGCATGGACAAGAAGAAGATGTTATGTGTCATCCATCTAAATCGAAGGCATGGAAGTATTTTAGTTGCACCCATCCTTCATTTTCATATGAAAGTCATAATGTTAGATATGGGTTATGCACTAATGCTTTTCAGCTTTTTGGTCAATCGGGACAATAATATTCTTCATGGCCAGTCATAGTCACTATGTATAATTTGCACACCTTGGATGTGCATGAAAGAGTAGTACATGTTCTTGTCATTAATTATTCCGGAATCTTAGAATCCGAAACAGAATATAGATATACCTTCAGTATTTGATAGCTCAACTACAACTATAGTGGGATGTGGGTGTATCGAGAAAGTAAAACTTCAACTTGAGAGTTGCATTGATGTGGACAATTAGTGATTTTCCTATTTACTCAACACTGTTAGGCTGGACTATATCTGGAAAATTGACTCGTCCTTACTGTATGGATAACACACATGCATTCTTGCTCCCAAGTAGTCAAAAGATTTCATGGTTTGATAATCATCGTAAGTTTCTTCAACCTAATCATCTATTCAAACACAAACATAACTCATTTTCGTAAGAATACTAAACAATTCTCAATGCCACCACCAATTAGGACAAGCGAAGAAATCTTGCATCAGATACATGAGCTAGGGTTGAGAAAGGTAACTGAACTTGATGTTGATGAGATTAATAACTGCCCAACATGTAAGAATTCTGGGTGGAAGAAAAAAACATCTTCTGGAATTTACCATATTAGAGTTCTAATTTGATTAGACATAATCTTGATATGATACACATTGAGAAAAATGTATTCGAAAATATGTTCAACACTGTAATGTATGTGAAGGGAAAGGCTAAAGATAATGCCAAAACAAGGGAATACATAGTGTTATTATGCAAACGACCAGAGTTGTAAATGCATGCAGAGTCAGGAAGTATCCTAGAGCATGTTACACATTGGATATAGATTAGAAAGAAATTTTACGCAAATGGTTAAAAGAACTCAAGTTCCTAGACGGTTATGTTTCAAATATGGGTTGATGTGTGGATATACGAAAATATAAGTTATTTAGGATGAAGAGTCACGATTGTCATGTGTTTATGCATAGGTTAATACCAATTGCATTTTATGAATTACTTACAAGTCATGTTTGACAGATATTTACAGAGTTAAGTTTATTTTTCAAAGACATAATATCAACTACTCTTAAAGTGGCTGAGATGGAAAGACTTGAAGAAGAGATCTCAATCTTTTTGTGCAAATTAGAGCGTATTTCCCCTCAAACCTTCTTCGATTCCATGGAACATCTTCTGATACACCGGTAGTATGAAGTAAAAATAGCTGGACCCGTGCAATATCGATGGATGTATCTGTTTGAGAGGTAACAATAGAAAACAATCTTACTTATTATTATGTCAATACAATTGCTGATTGTATATGATTTTTGTGATTGTTTTATCAGATAGTTTGACATTTAAAGCATAATGTAAAAAATAAGGCAAAAGTCGAGGGTTCCATTTATAATACAAATATAGTTGAGGAATCATCAATATATTGTTCACATTATTTTGAACCTCGTGTGAACACGAGGTTTCGACAAGTTCTTCGTAATGATGATGGTGGGGATTTTGAAGAGGTTGAAGGAAATCTCAGCATTTTCACATATCTTGGTCGACCACATGAAAGATCAAAGAAAAGAAGATTGGAATATAAAGAAATATTGACAGCTCACACTTATATTTTGTTGAACTGCAATGAGGTCGTACCATTTCTGAAGTGAGTAATTTATTTTTGCAATACAATATTATTTATTTCATTCCAAGTCATATTCTTCTAAACCTTATTTTGCCATATGTCTATAGCGTATGCATTGACGAGTTAAAAAAATTGGTGCCTGTAATTACTGAAGCTGAGATTGATGTTGAAATTGATACATATTTTACCGATTGGTTCCAAAGATACGTAAGTAATGAATTAATAACAACTGTGATTTATATTATTATACACACACACACACACACATATATACACACACGTATAGGTTAAATGTGTGTTACATTGTATGTAAATAATTTTCACTTTATTGGATAGGCACGCGACAACAAACACTCTATCAACAACATCTACATAAGAGATCTAGCAAAAGGTCATCTGAGAACAATCAACTGTTTTAATATGTATTTCAATAATGGGTACAAATTTCACATTGAATCAAATTGCTCCGGTTGGGCAACAATGAACAATAGAGTTTGTATAAAAGGGTCTAGCTACAGTGATAATTCATGCGACTTCTATGGCCGGTTGAATGAAATTTTAGCGGTAGAGTACTCTGGATTACCCATTTAGATAGCTGTATTATTCAATTACGATTGCTATGATCCGATTAATGGGATGAAGGTTCATATATATTATAAGCCGATAGTTGTCAACAAAATACACAAATATAGAAAGTATAAACCGTTCATTCTAGCACTGCAAGCTTCACATGTGTACTACATTCCTTACCCTAGCGCCAAACGAGACACAAACGATTGGTTGGCCGTATGCAAGGTCAACTGTGGATATTCAAAAATCATCAAATAAAATTGATGTTCCAAAAATAACATTCCAAGAAGATATGGTGGAGTATGTGTATGAAAATGAAACAATTATAGGGGTGGATGATGAACTTAGTCATTTGAATTCATCAACTGGAGAATTGATTGATATAGACTCGGGGGATACTGAACAAGAATCTGTTGAACCAATTATTCAATCAAGCTCAAAAAGGACATAAGAAGATGAAGACAATGATTTTATTAATGATGATAATAAAAACTAGTGTTCAACATTTTTAAAGAAAAGAACTTTTTGTTGGAATTATTATTTTTTAAATAATTAATTATATGTGCCATTTTAAAAAGCATGAATCGTTATTAATGATGATGATTGTATTAATTATTATAAATAGTATTAATTATTATAAAAATAGTTAAAAAAACTAATTTACTGATTGAATTATTCGGTCATTAAATTGAAATATTTCTGACCGAATTAATAAACATTTAGTAAATTTTCAATTACCACCATACAAAACTAGGTTGCCCATTATTTTTCGTTTACCGACTAAATTTCGATTGGTAAATTAGATATTTTACCGATCGTATTAATTCGGTCTGTAAATATATACGTTACCGACCGAAATAATAGTCTATAATAGATACATTTACCGACCTAATAATTTCGGTCGGTAAAATGATGAGTTATTACTGACCGAAATTCATATATAACGACCGATTATTTATCATATACAATCGGTAAACAGTCCGTAACAGCACTGACAGAAATATATTAGGTAGGTAATGCGTCATATACAGTCGGTAATACAACCGACAAAATATATTTCAGTCGGTAATTGTTTACCGACAATCAAAATACCAACATAATATTTCTGTCGATAATATATTATACCGACCGAAAATTATTTTTTACCGATCAAATATTCGATGTTGTTTTCTTGTAATGAATAAATGAAGTGACCACCAAAAGCGCCATGCAGTTGCCTATTGCCAGTTTGCCACAATAGCATCAATACTTGTTTTTTTGTTGGTTTTTTTTTTTTTTTAAATCAAATACTGGCCTTTGTGTAGGGATAGCAATGATGTGTGTTCGGGGTAGGGACTATGATCTCCGAATCTGAACTCAATTATTAAGAAATCTCTAAACCCGTCTCAATCTGAAATTTTCCAAATGGAGATATTCCTAGTTATTTCCGAATGGGGATGAGGAATAAGTGACACTTTATTATTATTTTTCAAATTTTTTGTGAAAATCTTAAAATAAACCAATGGACTTTATATATATATATATATATATATTTATTTATTTATGTAAAATGTACTCCGGTTCGGGGCCCATATCAATTCGGATGTCAAAATTGAATCGAGAGCCCGGACTTCATCCAATTCAGATTTTTATATGTTTTGGGATCTCAAATCCATCCCAATTGAGACGTATCCTCATGAACCCCGAACTGGTGATGATTTTTGTCATCCCAACCTTTGTGGTATTGAACTCGATTTAGACGGCACCATTAGATGAGTGAAGAGTTCTTAGATCTGTGAGTTGAGTGCTTTGTATTGACTTTGAATAAATATTCTTGTGGAGATTCAAGAGTAACTCGGTTATATCTATATACATATCATTAGGTTTTATTTTATTATTTCTTTTGCAGTTTCCATGAATTTCCATTTTTTCGATCACGTGTTTTATATGCATAGTAAGATGTTTAAAAATTTATTTTCATATTTGTTTGTTTCAAACTTTGTTTACTTGTGTACATTTTCCCAAATTCATATTTTAATTATAACTTGATGGGTGGTTAATGAGACGAGAATATATATTGCGTGTATTCGGACAGAAATATTCGTCCGGAAATCCGGACAACAAAATATGTGTTTGTGGCATGTGATGATTGATTACTTTACGCTGCAAATTTAATTTAGATTATAAAAATTTGTGACTCATAATTGTGTATGCGAATTGCATATAATACTGACATTTTGACATAGTGAATTTAGGTCTGATTTTTACCTTGTAAAATTTATAATATGTGATAGATTTCTTAATGAAAATTGTAAGTATAAATTTTAGCTGTATGTATCATTTATAAATTGTGATTTGAAGTCTATATCAATAAGATAGTATTTGAAAATGACTGATATATAATTTATAAATGTAATGAGATTTTTTTAATCCATTTTTCTGGTCGAAATAAATCGACATTGATACTAGTTGTAAAATTCTTTCCACTGTAGTGAATTCCTTCTACATTTACCCGTGAATGTTTCCCTCACATTGAGGGTTTTACCATGTTAAATATGTGTTTCATTGCTTTATTTTATTGTTAATATTTATGCTAGACTAAGCCTTATAATTATTATTGTATTGTTATATAGTAGGCAAAACCTCATTAACTAACAATTGTTATCAATTTCACTTTACTTACATGCTAGCTTCAGCCCACGATCCGGTAACAGTGTTTTCAACGCTTCATGTTCAGGGTTATTATTCACGGAGACTGTTCACATATATGGTATAGTACTATTTATGTATACATACTATTCAAATATATAGTACTATTCACGTATACGGTATTGTCCACATATACAATACTATTCACGGTGAAATAGTAAAAGTCGGTTCAAGTGAGAAGTTGATCATCATTAGAAACATAGCATGAAAGTTTGAAATTGAGAAGTTCAACGGGAGCAATGTTTCCCTATGGAAACTTAAAATAAAAATAATCTTGAGAAAATACAATTACTTAACGACAATTGGTGAGAGACCAGATGGAATGACTGATGAAAAATAGAAGGATATGGATGACAACACCATGGGCAACTTGTATTTAGCCTTAGTAGATTCTGTGTTATCCAGCGTTGCAAGGAAGAATATGGCAAACGAGATTTGGGATGCACTTACCAAATTGTACGAGGTCAAGTCACTACTGATCTTAGATCTTCTTGAAATGGAGATTTTACAATCTTCATATGAGTGAGTCCACATCTATGACGAATCACATCAACAATTTGGATATATTATTTTCCCAACTCACCGTGTTGAATTATAGTATATCTACAAATGAACGTGCGAAAATTCTAATCAAAAGGTAAACTAGTACACTATACACTCCTCAATAAAATGGTGTGGCAGTAAGGATGAATAGAACGCTGCTGGAAAGATTAAGAGATATGCTCAGAATAGCTAGTCTACCAAAGTATTTTTGGGCAGAAATAGTTCATACGGCATGCTATGTTGTAAATAGATATCCATCAACAAAAAATGATTTGAAGACACCGATAGAGATGTAGAGTGGAAATACATATTATTACTCATCTCTTCACATTTTTGGTTGTCTTGTATATGTGATGTACAATGCTCAAGAAAAAATAAAGCTAGATCCAAAATCTTGAAAATGCATTTTCTTAGGTTATGCAGATGGAGTAAAGGGGTATCACTTGTGGGAACCCACTACCCACAAGATCATCATAAACAACGATGTGATATTTATTGAAGATCAATCGCAAAAATAAAGAAATAATAGCATTTCAAAAGAAAGTACATAGACTACAACGGTACTGATGTAAAATAATACAGGACAAGAAAATTCAGATTCTTCTGAAGCAACACCAGAGCACGAGGTATCAGAACCAATCGAGTTTAAAGCTTATGAAGTTCTTCGATCAACTCGAGAGAGAAGACTCCAAGTTGTCACTCATAGTATGTTACAGAGAGTAACATTACATATTGTTTTCTAACATGGGATAGAGAGCCATCAACTATCCATAAGACTACAAATGACATAAATGTATCCTTGTGGATGGTAGCAATGCAAGAAGAAATAAAATCTTTTCACAGAATCAATACATGGGATATAATATCATTACCACATGGAATAAAAATCATTGATAACAAATGAGTCTACAAGATCATGCGAGATAAAAATTATCAAGTGGAGCGGTATCATACACGATTGGTGGTAAAATGATATGTTCAAAAAGAATGGATAAATTTCAACGAGATATTTTCTCCAGTGGTTCGACTTACAACTGTTAGAGTAGTTCTGGCTATGGTCTATAAGATCATGCAAGATAAAAATTATCAAGTGGAGCGGTATCATACATGATTGGTGGTAAAAGGATATGCTAAGAAAGAATGGATAAATTTCAACGATATATTTTCTCCAGTGGTTTGACTTACAACTGTTAGAGTAGTCCTGGCTATGTGTGCTATTTATGATCTATATTTGGAATAATTGGATATAAAAACTGCATTTCTTCATGGAGAACTTGAAGAAGAAATTTATATGCTCCAACTAGAAGGTTTTGCTGAAATAGGTAAGGAGAACTTGGTTTGCACGTTGAAAGAAATCTTTATATGGTCTCAAACAGGCGCTGAGATGTTGGTATAAGAGATTTGATTCCTTCAATATTTGTGTTGGGTACAACAGACTCAGTTCAGACCATTGTATATATTACAAGAGGTTTGGAAATAATGACTTTATTATTTTACTGTTATATGTGGACGTCATGTTGGTAGCAGACCCTAACAAAGATCGAGTCCAAGAATTAACGACATAGTTAGCTAGGGAGTTTGATATGAAGGATCTGAGACCATTAAACAAGATTCTAGGGATGCGAATACACCGAAATAAAAATAAGATAAAGATTTACCTTTTTTAAAAAATTACTTAAAGAAAATCTTAGGCGGTTCGATATGGAAGATTGTAAGCCAATTTCTACCTCACTTCCTGTTAATTTCAAGTTATCCTATTTTCTGTGTCCTAGCAATAAAAATGAGAGGAATGAGATATCTCGAGTACCGTATGCATTGGCTATGGGAAGCTTAATGTGCGCTATGATTTGTACAAGACTAGACATTGTACAAGCAGTGAGAGCAATTAGTCGTTTTATGGCGAATCATGTAAAGAGCAGTGGAATGTTGTTAAGAGGATCCTTAGATATATCAAATGAAACTCAAATGTTGTATTATGTTATGGAGTATCAGAATTAGTTGTCAGGGGATACATGGATTTAGATTTTATAGGAGATCTCGACAATAGAAAATCCATTACATGCTATGTATTTATGCTTGCAGAATGAGTACTGAGCTGAGTATCCAAGTTATAGAGTGTTGTGATTTTGTCTACAACAAAAGCTGAATACATGATGGTTACACAAGCTTGTAAGGAAGCTATTTGGTTTCAAAGGTTATTGGAGGAGTTCGGGCACAAATAAAAGAAGATTCCATTATTTTGTGACAGTCATGATACTTTGTATATTATAAAGAATCTAATCTTTCATTCAAGAACAAAATATATAAGGGTACAACACCACTTTGTTCATGAAGAAGTGGAAGAAGACAATGTGGACTTATTGAAGGTACACACCAATTAGGACCTTGCAGACGTAATGGCCAAGCCTATCAATACAAACAAGTTTATACGGTGTAGATCCTCTTATGACTTAGCATAAACGTAAGAAGCTTGAAGATGACGAAGTAAAACAGATGATGTGGAAACTGATTGGTTCTCAATCAAGTTTCCAAGTGAGAGAATTGGTAAAGTAAATGGTTCGCACCGAAAGTGACTTTATAAAATAATAAAAAATATATCAATTATGTGGGTGAGTCCCACTTGCTAAAAGAAAATAATTAAAAATTAAAATTCACTATTTGCACAATGAATCTCATACCTATAAATAAAGGCTTCATTTTTTTTTTATTTTCTTCATTTCATTGTCAACCAAAATCCTATGTATTCTAAGAGAGAAAAATATTATTTATTCTTAATGAATTTTTCCGTAGATGTTTCCCTCACATTGAGGGCTTCACAACGTTAAATTTGTGTCTCATCACTTTATTTTATTGTTAATATTTATGGTAGGTTAAGCTTCTTAATTATTATTGTATTGTTATATGATAGGAAAAATCTTCTGAACTAATAATTGATCTCAATTTCACTTTACTTGCGTGCCCACTTCAGCCCACGATCCCCTAACATTTAGAAGGAAATAAAACAAAAAAATAATAGAGAAAATGACGTATGCACCGCGAAAATTTGGTAAAATGATAAATACATCCCTAATTTTTGAAATGGACATATGCACCATTTTTGTTAGTTTTTCCATTTAATATAAATATTGAATTCCTAATTTGTGAGAGATTCTTTAATGAAAGTTGTAAATATGAATTTTAGCTGTTTGTATAATTTTACATATTGTGATTTGAAATATGGATGAATAAGATATGCATATTTGAAAATGATTCATATATAATTTATAAATATAATGGTAATTTTTGACCTTCGACGACACCGTTTCAGGAGTCGACGCAATATCCTGTGGGATATCTCTAGTGTATTTGTCATTTTAACAAAACTTTAGGACGTATATATCATTTTCCCAAAATAATAAATATGATCTTGAATGTTGCATATTTAATTAATTATTTATTAAAAGATGGCTATGAATTTTTGCCCATGCTTTATCAAAGTTATAGTTATTGCGTCGACGCTGCTTAATAAATTTTGACAGAAACGGAATGCAGGAACGTAAATGATATTTTGGTTTAATAGTAGAGACATAAATGATGAACTTATGAATTTTATAACTGATGTGAAATTATGGAAACAATTAGGGACATTGTTGAATTTTTTTCTCATTTTACATCGCATGTACAAAACTTTGCCGGCTTAATTAGCCGCCGAGCTTATCACATTCTTTCTTCGCTTAGGTTTTGGAGATTCATCACTAACAACTGTGAACGACGACGACGACGAAGAAGAAGAAGAAGGAGAAGGTTCTGGAGGCCCACGTTTTTTCAAAACCCTAACCGGCTCGAAATTGGAGCCAATGAGGTGAGGGAAATTAAGCTTGGCTTTTGAGCTGCGCATCTTGAAAGCGGCTCTGTCATAAGCCAATCCAGCATCCGCAGGCGTATCATAGGTACCCAGCCAAACTCGAGCCCCATTCTTCTTAGGATCCCTTATCTCAGCCGCATATTTTCCCCAAGGCCTTCTCCTGACACCCCGGAAATGCGCTTTCACGTGGGTCTCACGTGCCACCGCCGTCTGAGGAGCCGTGTCTTCTGTTAATGGCCCTCTGCATGTCCCATCATCACTTCCATCAAGTTCTTCAAACGAAATCCACCCCACGTTAATGGCGTCGTGTAAGGCTTTGTAAGCTTCCATGTCATTGGAGTTACCCTCTTGGGATGAAGGGTCACCTAAACTACAGACGCTTGAAGTTGTTTCTGAAGGAAATGAAATGGGAATGTCAAGAGATTCAGAATCATCGTGGAGAAGATAATGGCTGATTGATTCCAAAAGAACCAAATCTGATTCAGAAATATTTTCTGTGTACATTTTTTTAGTTGTAGTGAAGAGCTTAGAAAGGCTTCTTAGATCTGTGAGTCGAGTGTTTGGTATTGAATTTGAATAAATATTCTTGTGGAGATTCGAGAGTTACTCGATACTATCTATATACTTATCATGAGGTTTTATTTTATTATTTCTTTTGCAGTTTCCATGAATTTTCATTTTTTCGATCACGTGTTTTATATGCATAGTTGGGTGTTTAAAATTTTGTTTGTCTATTTCTAACTTTGTTTATTTGTATACATTTTCCCAATTACATATTTTTAATTATAATTTGATGGGTGGTTAATGAGACGAGAATGGTTTAGGCTTTATAAGTGATAGTGAGTTTCACACGTTACCTAAACGCACGTATCGCTCAAGCAGTATAAAAAGTATCGATTTCATAAGAATTTATTATCTATCTTACTAATTATTAAGACTAATTACCCGCGAGTATCTAATTAAAATTAATTGAAAATTTTTAATTATATTAAACTAATTCTAAAGAAAATAAAGACGATTATGAAAATTTCGAAACAACCAATGAGAGAAAAACATCCAGTGTTATGAATCCATCCAATATTATTCAAAAGATGAATCGATCTTCTTATACTTATGTAATAAATCAACTTATTAATCTGAAACACAACAATATTCACAAGCCTCTTTCGATGGTCATGTGCAAATATTCAAATTAAATTGATCAACTATATTTCTATGTTAACCTACATAATCCGAATTCACTATGATCAGGTTCTAATTGTGGCTACACACGCCATACCGGTATATTTCTATCATGTAGGAAAAATCCCTAAGAAGAGAGATCGTTTGCTATTGAATTTAAGACTTAACCTAAAATTCATTTGTTAAGTTCAATTAAGTTTATCAAATCAATCTTACTGGTGATCAGACAATAAGAAATATTAAATATAAGATTCAATAAATAAGCCGAGAGATCACACAAGATATAAGAAACCAATTTTATAAACTTATAATTATGCGTTTCATCACAACCCTAGATTAAGAATTTAGTTACAGCACATGCTTAAAAACTCTAAACAAATATTTAATTAATAACAAAACATCATGAAAGCAAGGGAAATAAGAAATTCTATCGAGATCGGCACATACTTCCTGTTGTTGAGTCTCTATGTTGTACTTCGCTTGATGTGCTCCGTATTATCTCAAAAGTCTATTTGGAGACTTTAAAACTATGATCTCCAGATCTTTGGCGAGCTAATGCTTTTATATGGTGTGTTGGGAACTTTCCTCTTTTAAACAGAATATGAATTCTTTTTTTAAATCATAATACGCATATATTGGGCGACAATAAGGAGCCATTAGTGCACCATAAGGCCTAGTGTGCATAGCTCAAATCGATAATATTGGTGCGCCAATATGACTTCAGCGGCACACCAATATGATTTCTTTCTTTTCTTCATGTCCAAAATCTCCTCACTTATTCGACGATTAACATCTTCGCTTATCCCATTGTAATCTTGACCTATAAAACACCACAAAACATATCAAAGCACACAAGAAGCTCGATTTAGCTAAAAAAAATGAAAGATTTAGCTCACAAAATGTGAGGAAGGAGTGGCTGTGGAAGCAATTGTTCGATAGAACTGGACACATTTAGTAGGGATTTGATAGAGGGCGCACAAGTGGAGAAGGTGAAGAATCGGTAGAAAGATGTTGTTATGAGAGAGTGTGTGTGAAGTAAGGCTATAAGGATGGCGTGAGTGGGGAGCATGACGGATTGGGTAAGGATGGCATATGTGTGTGTCTAGGAAAAGAAAAGAGAGAAACAATTGTTAGAGATTGGAATGATTTGAGAGAAACATTGTCTGTTTTACTGTCATTGATATTGGCGCGCCAATAGTAATTGAGAGAAACATTGTCTACTTTACTGTCATTGATATTGGAGCGCCAATAGTAACCTAATGGCGCGACAATATTAGGCAGAAGAGGAGGTTGGGGGCGATCAAATAGGCACGCCAATGGTGATCTAGTGGCGCGCCAATGTTTTATTGGCGCGATAATATGACCTTAGTGTCGCGCCAATACACTCTGGACCCTAAAATCCTACTTTTCGTCCCATGTGACCCCAGAATAGCCATTTCAACCGCCCCATGCCATTTTCCTGCAAAAATAACAACAAACAATTAGAACATGCATTTTTCATACAAATAAATAGGGAAAACAAATATGCTAAAATTAAAGTCTTGAGTTGCCTCCCAAGTAGTGCTTGTCACGACCCCTTCCCTAGAGCGGGCCCAACCCTAGAAAGAGGTTTGTAGACTTCTTTAGCTCAAGCATTCTATATGCCAAATCAACCAATTTAAAACACACAATTATTACATCACAAATTACAAACCCATAAAGTATACACAACTTTTATGGTTTACAACACAAGACTTTAAAAAAAAAATACAAATGACGACTAGAATGTCTGGACCAACCAGAAAATACAACTGTGGCACGTGGATCCAAATCTGGTACTGCTCCTGCTATGCTCGCGAACTACCTGGAATGTTTGGGGGAAGAGGGGAGTGAGCTTAAAAAGCTCAGCAAGTAAGCACTCATACACTCAACATGACCTCACCAACAAAATAAAGATATATATATATATATAAAAGTATATAATATATGAAAATATCATATATTATAATATCATCTCAAGCAATCAACCCACAATAATACAATCATCCATCAAACATGATTGCTAATCCGGGTCCAGTATAATAGTGGTTTGAAACCAATGGGAGAGTACATCATCACAACTCCCAAGGTTTCCCACCATATCATAACCAATGGGGGAGTACCTCATCACAACTCCCAATGTTTTCCATCATATCAAACCAAATATGTATGAGTGAGTTAAAACCAATGGGGGAGTCCCCATATACCCCCAAGGTTCTTCACCATATAATCTTGCAAAATATCCATCACATCTCATCTCAAATCCGACCACTATTATATGAAACCCGGCAGCATAACATACATCACTCATCATCTAATACAATCACATCTCACATCCAATCCATCAATCTCATCTCAACAATCATGAATTCATATTTATCATGCTTTCAATTAATCAATATTTATATTTCAACAAATATATATATATATATATATATATTATATATATAATTATAATTATACCAATATATTTATATATAGACTTCCACAACAACCATCAATCATCAAACAATTATGTTAAGAGAATCATCATGCAGTATACTTACCTCTATCCACGCAAAAGCCCTTAATATATCTATCTCCTCGCTAAGAATCTGAAAAAAAAATTACGATCAGGTCCCTCAATTATCCAAAATTTCGATTTTACCCCTAAACTTTCTAAATTTCCGTTTTAGCCCCTAAACTTTTCTAATATGCCCAAATAGTCCTACAATTCTTAAATATTACTATTTAACCCCTAAAAGCCAGAATTTACAATTACGTCCAAAACTTTCCAATTCTATCATTTACACTCCCAAAACGGAAATAATCACATACCGAGCTCCAACGATCTCCAAATCTCTCAAAGAAAAATCCACTGGTCAGCCAACATCTCAAGGATCACAGCGATGAACGGCTTTGGAACATTCATTAGATAAAGTTCATTCACCTACTAATTATACTAAATATTTCAAAGTTTTCATTAGTTAAGTTTATTCACTTATTAAATGCACTAAATGTTTCAAATTTTCATAGTGACATATGGCAACACCAAAGAATAAGCATGTTTCAAAATATCAAAGTGTAAGGAACCTATGACATCACCTATCTCCACATTGGTATGATATTGTCCACTTTGGGCCTAAGTCCTCATGGATTTGCTCTTGGGTTATACCCAAAAGGCCTCATACCAATGAAGATACATGTCCATCCTTATATACCCATGATCTTCCCCATATCTAACCAATGTGGGACTTTGGGACATTGTTTGACCCAACAATCCTCCCCTCGAACAAAGGACCACAAAGGACAACTGAGCCTCCCCTCAAACGATCATTCATCCGTCCACTCCATGAAGACCAGAGCACACCGCCTGTCTAACCGAGTACTCACGGATCACAATCGGGGCTCACCACCTTTGTTCGGTATTCTGAGGATTCATCCACATGGCTAACTCCGGGGCATGGCTCTGATACCACTGTAAGGAACCTATGACATCACCTATCTCCACATTGGTATGATATTGTCCACTTTGGGCCTAAGTCCTCATGGATTTGCTCTTGGGTTATACCCAAAAGGCCTCATACGAATGAATATACATGTCCATCCTTATATACCCATGATCTTCCTCATATCTAACCAATGTGGGACTTTGAGACTTTGTTTGACCCAACACAAAGTTTCAAAGTAACATGTGGCAACACCAAAAAAAACAAGAGATAAAAATATATATTAGTATGATGTGCACCGCAATTTTTTCTACTATTTAATACGGCGGCGAGAACCTTGCCCTTAACTTGACTTTAAGGGAGGCAACAATGGGGAATTTTCCACAATGATTTTTTTTTTTTTTTTTTTTTTTTTGCCTTTTTTGAAATCAGCATTCTTAAAGCCAAAGAGTGAGGGTTAAGGGAATCCACCGGAACCATAGTGAAATCCATTATCTGTCTTTTTCATTGTTGTATCAAAACAAATAATTAAATTAGTAAAAAAAAAAAACAAATAATTAAATTTATCAAGCGGCAGCTAGCCCTCGTACAATTCTTCTAGTGTCAAAGATGCTTACATGAATTCCATTGAAAAATTCATATACCCTTAGACTTCTCTGTGGGAATGATCACACTTCCAGATTTTTTTCCCCCCATTTTTTGGACATTATATATATTCTTTCACGGTTTCACCCAACTATACTTTTCAGCGACAATACCATTTTTTATCCAAACATATTTCTATGTGGTAAACTAATCATAATGCTCAATTTTAATGGGCAGTATAGGTCCTGGACCACAATTGTGTAAACAAGACAAATGAGTTTAGTGCACAAGCGCCAAAGGGATTAATGACGTTTATAGCATGTACATTTTATAAAGATCAAGATCATAATTTTTTTTCGAATCGTTGAAAATCCCGTTGTCAAACCATCAATTCCGGACTTAAACGGAACAGTTAAAACTTCCGACTATCCCAGACTTTTACAAAAAACGCACTCCTTAGATTCGAACCCAGAACCTCAAAATGAGATCATGAACCATACACCACCAAACCACGCTGTTGTGATTAAACACACAATAATAGAGGTGATTGGAGAGAAAACTCTTCTTTTATATTACTCACAAAAGAATTACAAAGCTTTATAACCCAAGCTTTACAAAAAACTCTCAAACACTTTACTCTCTATTCTCACTCAATTTAGGATTTCTGGGATAACTGGGATACATTAACAATGGGTGAAAGGGCTCTTTTATAGTGTTCAAAGGCGTGTGCTACAGTGCACACGCCTTGGTGGTTGGCAAAACGTGTTTACACATTTTGCCTGCTGTCATGCATGCTTTGGCATGCTTTCGGCGCCTCCTCTGTCTTCAACAAATCTCCCCATCGGTGAAGATTTGCTCCAAAATCTGAGCCGACCATCAATCACCCAAATCCGGATCCTCCAAAGGATCCTCCCCTGGCTGCATCTGTATGACTGCCTACGTACCCTGAGTTGGGATCAATCCAATCCTAGTTCTCTAAATCTCTCCACTCTGACTATGTGGAGAGTTTTGTCATCCCAGCTATGGCACGATAGATTTCAAGCTTCTCCTTCGGTAAAACCTTCGTGAACATATCGGCACCATTGTCGTCGGTGTGAATTTTCCTGAGTTCTAACATCCTTGAGCTCAAGACGTCTCGTATCCAGTGATACCTCACATCGATATGTTTTGACCTCGAATGAAATGTGGAATTTTTACCGAGATAGATAGCACTCTGGCTATCACAGTACAAAATGTACTTCTCCTGCTTGAAACCCATTTCCTCGACGAATGTCTTCATCCACATCAATTCTTTGCAAGCCTCTGTCACTGCAATGGATTCTGCCTGTGTTGTAGAAAGTGCAACACATCTCTGCAACCTTGACTGCCATGCCACAGCTCCTCCTGAGAGAGTAATCAGATACCCCGAAGTAGACTTTCGGGTATCCACATCTCCTGCCATATCTGAATCGGTGTAGCCTATCAACACTGGTTCGCTGCTTCCAAAACATAGCCTCATTTTGGATGTGCCTCGAAGATACCGCATGATCCATTTGATAACATTCCAGTGTTCCCGTCCTGGGTTTGACATAAACTGGCTGACCAATCCGACTGCGTGTGCTAAGTATGGCCTCGTGCACACCATGACATACATAAGACTTCCCACTGCTGAGGTGTATGAAACCTGTTTCATTTCCTCCTTCTCTGTCTCAGTAGAGGGACTCTGTTGTGTACTCAATCTAAAGTGGGTAGCAAGAGGAGTGCTAACCGCTTTAGCCTTGTCCATCTGGAATCTCTGAAGTACCTTCTCGATGTACTCCTCCTGTGACAAGTATAATCTTCTGGCTTTCCGATCACGGCCGATCCTGATGCCAAGAATCTGTTTAGCTGGCCCCAAGTCTTTCATCTCAAAAGACTTACTCAGTTGCTGCTTCAAATTATCAATCCTCGATTGATTCCGGCCAACTATCAACATATCATCTACATATAGCAGTAAGATGATAAAGTCATCGTCAGAAAACTTCTGAACGAAAACACAATGGTCTGAAGTGGTCTTCTTGTATCCCTGCTCCCCCATAACTGACTCAAACTTCACGTACCACTGTCTCGGTGCCTGTTTCAAACCATAGAGGCTTTTCCTGAGTCTGCACACATAGTCCTCTTTTCCTCTGACTCTGAAGCCTTCTGGTTGCTCCATATAAATTTCTTCTTCCAGATCTCCGTGAAGAAATGCGGTCTTGACATCCATCTGCTCAACCTCTAGGTCGAGGCTTGCTGCTAAGCTGAGTACCACTCTGATAAATGACATCTTCACAACTGGAGAGAAGATTTCATCGAAGTCAATGCCTTTCCTCTGATTGAATCCCTTGACAACTAATCTGGCTTTGTATCGGGGTTGTGAAGTGTGCTCATGTTGCTTCACCCTGTACACCCATTTGTTCTTCAAAGCCCGTTTGCCTCTTGGCAATTTCACCAACTCAAAAGTGTGATTGTCATGCAAAGATTTCATCTCATCTTGCATGGCTTCCTCCCATTTTTCTTTGTCATATGTTTCCACAGCCTCCTGGTAGCTCTCGGGTTCTCCCCCGTCAGTAAGCAGCACATACTCATATACAGAGTATTTGGTTGAAGGTCACCTCTCTCTGTCAAATCTTCTTTGTGGAACTGTTGGTGTAGCTTCTGGTACTGGTGGTTGATCATGATCATCATCTCTGGGAGCTTCATCACATGTACCCTCATGTCTGGGAACCTCAACTTCAACTCGTACTGGCACCGGTGTGTGAGGTTCTGGATTCACATCTCTGTATTGCTGGGGTATTGTCTTCAATTCCTTTCTGATATCTTCTATGGTCTGGTCTTCAACAAAGACAACATCTCGGCTCCTGACAATCTTCTTCTCCACAGGATCATACAGTTTGTAGCCGAAATCATCTTGACCATAGCCAATAAAGACACATTGTCGCGTCTTTGCATCAAGCTTGGTTCTCTCGTCCTTTGGGATGTGTACAAATGCTTTGCACCCAAAGACATGCAAGTGTTCGTATGACAGTTCTTTACCTGTCCAAGCTTGGTTAGGAACATTACCTTTCAGTGCGACTGCTGGGGACATGTTAAAAACATGTACTGCTGTGTTGAGTGCCTCCCCCCAAAATGTCTTCGGTAGCTTAGCTTGTGACAGCAAGCTTCTGACCCTTTCGCACAAGGTTCTGTCCATCCTCTCAGCTAGGCCATTCAGCTGAGGTGTCTTCGGAGGTGTTGTTTGATGTCGGATTCCTTGCGTCTTGCAGTACTGATCAAACGGACCTATGTATTCTCCACCGTTATCTGTTCTGATGCATTTGAGTTTCTTGCCGGTTTCTCTCTCCACCAGGGCGTGAAACTCATTGAACACTCGAAGCACTTGGTCTTTTCTCTTCAAGGTGTATGCCCAGATCTTCCTTGAATGATCATCAATGAATGTCACAAAATACAGTGACCCACCAAGTGTTCGTGTCTGCATCAGACCGCATACATCTGAATGTATGAGATCTAGTACCTCCGGTTTCCGTTGAGGCGGGGAGCTCTGGAATGACACTATGTTCTGCTTTCCAGCCATGCAGTGTTCACACTTCCGTAAGTGTGAGTTCTTCAATTCGGGAAGAACATTCCTCCTGCGTAGTATCTCCATCCCCGTTTGACTCATGTGACCGAGCTTTTTGTGCCACAGCTCGGCTGTCTCATTGCTGTTGACTGTATTTATGCTACTATTTGAAAGCTTAGCATGCATCAAATACAGAGTTGAATCTTTCTTACCTCGTGCCACGACCATTGATCCTTTAGTGAGCTTCCAGCATCCGTCACTAAAGGTGCTGCAGAAACCTTCATCATCCAGCTTGCCTATTGAGATCAGGTTTAACCGGATGTCAGGGATGTGCTTGACTCCCTTCAACACTAGCCTTGTCCCGTTCTCTGTTTCAAGGCAGATGTCTCCAATACCGACGGCTTTGGACTGTCCGTCATTCCCCATCCTTACAGCACCGTAGTCCCCTGGTGTGTAAGATGAAAAGAAGTCTCTGTGAGATGTGGCGTGTATGGAGGCGCCACTATCTATCACCCAACTGGTCTCGTGGCTGGCAAGATTCACAACATCTTCTTCATATATAATATGGAATTCTTTGGAGGTCTTTTCGGTGGTAGTGGCAACTCTTTCTTGATTAGAGTCGCCATCTCTCCTGGACTGCTCGTTCTTCAGTTTGTAGCAATCCCGCTTCATATGGCCTTTCTTTTTGCAGTGATAGCACTCAATATCTCTAGTTATTGATTTCCCCCGGTTCTTGTCTGATTTACCTGGGCCTCGGCTTTTACTCCTCCCCCTTCTGGTCTTCTTCTCTGTCACTAAAGCTTCTGAGGTTGAGGTTGATGCTGACTCCTGCATTCTCGTCCTCTTTTCTTCCTCGAAGATCATGGTCTTTGCCATCTCCATAGTGACTTTCCCATCTGTGGCTGAATTTATCACCGTAGATCTGAACGTTTCCCAAGATTCTGGTAATGTATTAAAGAGTATTAAGCCATTTACCTCATCACCGAAGTCTATGCCCAATCCAGACAGTTCTTTCATGGTTCCGAGGAAATAGTTGATATGGTCCGTCACAGCTGTACCTTCCTGGTATTTCAAACTCATCATCTTCTTGATGTAGTACAGTTTGTTGTTTCCAGTCTTTGCTCGAAAAAGCTCCTCTAGCTTTCTCCATAAAACACGTGCATTTGTTTCTTCACTGACATGATTGACGATACTATCGTCGATCCACTGACGAATAGTACTGCATGTTTTCTGGTGAAGATTAGCCCACTTTCCATCGGTCATTCCTTCTGGTTTCTGCTCCAGAAATACTGATCCATCATAGTCCTTCACATACATAAGGTCTTTCATCCTTCCTCTCCATGTGAAATAGTTTGTACTGGTTAACAAAACCATTTTTCCGTTGCCCCCATCCATCATAAAAATTCTAAGCAGAATTTCAAAAAACGGACCTCACCGTTGCGTCCGGAATGGTAAAAAATGGTGGAAATGACACTTCGTTTGTCAAAATCCAACACAGGGACCAATTTGCAAATTTCAGAAATTACAGGGGTCAAAATGCAATTTCCAAAAGTCCAAGGGACAAAATGAAATTACGGAAAAGTTCAGGGACTAAGTTGCAATTTCCAAAAAAGTTCAGGGACTAAATTGAAATTTTTTGAAAGTATAGAGGCTAAATTGTAATTTCCAGAAAGTTCAGGGACCTATCTGAAATTTACCAGACACCGCTGACGTGGCAGCTGACTGGGCGCTGACGTGGTGCTGACTGGGCTGCTGACTGGGCGCTGACGTGGCGCTGACTGGGCGCTGACGCGTGAGGTAGAGACTGTGAGGCGCGTGCGGCGTATGACAGCTACTGGGACCTCCGTTTGATCGCCGGAAAATACCACCGTGCTCGTCTCGCCGTGAAAAGTCCGATGGTATGCTCAAAATCGATTTTCGACAACTTTCGTCGGAACCGACTTTCCGAACCGAACCTCTGTTACCGAGTTTCGGGATCCCTCCGAGTAACCTTAGCTCTGATACCACTTGTTGTGATTAAACACACAATAATAGAGGTGATTAGAGAGAAAACTCTTCTTTTATATTACTCACAAAAGAATTACAAAGCTTACAACCCAAGCTTTACAAAAAACTCTCAAACACTTTACTCTCTATTCTCACTCAATTAGGATTTCTGGGATAACTGGGATACATTAACAATGGGTGAAGGGGCTCTTTTATAGTGTTCAAAGGCGTGTGCACTGTGGTTGGCAAAACGTATAAACACGTTTTGCCTGCTGTCATGCATGCTTTGGCATGCTTTCGGCGCCTCCTCTGTCTTCAACACACGCCCCTTGGGACGATGATCATCATGCATATACTTATGTTAACAATCATATGATTATTTCCTGCATATAAGTGTCAGAGCAAAGGCAACCACATCCTATAGGCTGGTTCAAAGTGAATGTTGTCATGTTGATGCGTCTGTTGCAGCTCATAGGAATAAGGCCATGGAGGTGAAATAATGGCAGCAACATGGATAAGGGCTAAACATTTTAATTAGTTTTGGGGAAACGGACCGAGCTATAGGGCAGATCCATCTCTATTAAAAGTATTGTTCGTTTTCCATTCACTTATTACCACCTATATGTTTTAATTAATTGTGATAATATTCATACACACATGATAATAAGTAAATTAAAAAAAAAAAAAGTAAGACCTGTGAAATACAAAAGACTCTCTAGCTGATATAAATAATGAACTTAAAAAACCTGCTTCCTCTAAAGTGAAATTTTGTAAAACATAATGGATCATACTAGTAAAATTTTCCAATTTTAGCAGAGTCCAGTACATGGGTTGCCTTCGGTCCCGATAGGTTCAACATTACAACAAAAGAAACAAATTCAACTCTCAATCAATTTCCAACAAAACACATGTTATCATCCCCCAAGTACAATCCATTAATCCTCAAATCATCAAATTACAACATTAAACTCCATGGATTCCAATGTAATCCATGTTTAGGGTTTTCTTAATTTAGTGGTTTCTCAAATTATTAACTTCCCAACACAATAATTAGCTAAACCTCATCAACCTCAAGTCAATAACACCCATCAATTACCAAATCACCAAAACATTATCAATTCAAGTTTGGACCAAACATTTCCTTACCTTGAATTCATTTCTCTCTTCAATAGCATAATCCCCAAAGCTTCTACTTCTTTCTTCTAAGCTTGCATGTGTGATTGAGCCCTCAAATCAACCCAAATTTGGTGGACAAGATGAAGGAAAATTCTGCATCTTCTAACTCATCCCTTCTCTCACGTTTTCTTCTCTAAAAAATGAGGGATGAAAGAGTGATGCTCTCTTTATATACTAGGGGCTGTTTGTAAAGGTTAAATAATGAAAAATATTTGAAACTTTAAGAATTCTCCAATTTGGTCCGTACCGTTCATCCGAATCTGATTTGTATTTTTGTTCTGTTTCGGCTTCGAATTTGAAGAAATATCCAACGTGAAAGTTGTAAATCTCAGTCTTAGCTTTCCAACGATATAAAATTTATAAAAATCGGATATCGAATGAGAAAGTTACAGTCTGAATACTAAAGGTTGTCCGTGTTGAACTTTTAAAATAAATTTCTTAATGGTACTACAAGGAATTTATCGAATAAGCTTAAAGTAATTTCATGAGCCTAACACACACTTTCATATGATCAAGTAATCGGTATTATTCCATTCCTAACTTAGTATTCATCGGGTTACCGGGGTGTTACACCGTACGTTGTTGCAGTTTTAATTCTTAAAAAAGAAACTAAGATTTATATTTATGCACAGAAAATCCTTCATAACAGACATTAATATAAGAATAATCGAGATTAATAAACATCAAAATTATATCGAATGAAATTGACGTAAGTACCTACGTGAGAGAATTAAATAAGTAAAATGAAGAAGAGAGAAATTTTCCTTTGATTCATTCTAAAATAAAAAGTGTTTATCTCATTATATTGTACGTGTATTTATAGTAATAACAATAATTAATACATCACATTTAACTCAAATCACTAATTGTATTAGCAAATTCATTCACTTAAATATGACAAATATATTTATTAGATCAAGTTCAATCACTTCTTAAAAATGATAAATACATTCATTAGATAAAGTTCATTCATTAGATCAAGGGATTAATGACGTTTACAGCATGAACATTTTATAAAGATCAAGATCATTATTTTTTTTGGAATCGTTGAAAATCCTATTTTCAAATCACCAATTCCGGACTTAAACGGAATAGTTAAAACCCCAAACTATCACAGACTCTTATAAAAAACACTCCTTAGATTCGAACCCAGAACTTCAAAATGAGATCTTGAATTATACACCACCAAACCACGCCCCCTGGGACCATCATCATCATGCATATACTTATGTTAACAATCATATGATTATTTCCTGCATACAAGTGTCAGAGCAAAGGCAACCACATCCTATAGGCTGGTTCAAAGTGAATGTTGTCATGTTGATGCGTCTGTTGCAGCTCATAGGAATAAGGCCATGGAGGTGAAATAATGGCAGCAACATGGATAAGGGCTAAACATTTTAATTAGTTTTGGGGCGCCGGACCGAGCTATAGGGCAGATCCATCCCTATTAAAAGTATTGTTCGTTTTTCATTCACTTCCTACCATCTATATGTGTTGAGGAAAATATCTCACATCGGCTGAGATAAACAATTAAACTCAAAATATAAACATTAGACAACCCTCAACTCTCAAGCTGGCTTTTGGGTTGAGTTAGACCCACGAATTTCAATAATATGTTTTAATTAATTGTGATAATATTCATACACACATGATAAATAAAAAAAAAAAAAAAGTAAGACCTGTGAAATACAAAAGACTCTCTAGCTGATACAAAAGTTGAACTTAAAAAACCTGCTTCCTCTAAAGTGAAATTTTGTAAAACATAATGGATCAGACTAGTAAAGTTTTTCCAATTTTAGCAGAGTCCAGTACATGGATTGCCTTCAGTCCCGATAGGTTCTTACCATTTGTTACTCGAAATTAATCATGAAAAAATAAAAATAAAAATAAAAATAAAAATTACCAAAGAGTAAGCAAAGCGGGCTCAATCAGCCATGGAGCTTATCTCATTCTTTCTCCGCTTGGGCTTCGAAGAAGAAGAAGAAGGAGGAGGAGGAGGAGGATCTTTATTTCCTACACTAATAATTTGAATATTAGAGCCAACAAGGTGAGGAAAATTAAGCTTGGCCTTGGAGCCACGCATCTTGAAAGCGGCTATGTCATAAGCCAAAGCAGCATCCTGAGGCGTATTATAAGTCCCAAGCCAAACACGTGCGCTATTCTTCTTATGATCCCTTATCTCCGCCGCAAACGTTCCCCACGGCCTCCTCCTCACACCTCTGTAATTTTCTCGCACCTGACTCTCACGTGTCACCGGCGTCTGAGGTTTAGCATCCAAGGTTGTTGTTTTTATTACCTCACTTCCATTAAGGTTCTTGTTACCCTCTTCTTGTGACGGAGAGTCGTCGGAGAATATAAGTTCATTATTGATTGTTGTTTGTGAAGGAAATGTCATCGGAATATTGTTGAAATGATCGTGAGAAAGATACTGTCCGATTGATTCTAAGAGACCAAATTCTGACTCCGAGTTATTTTCCGGGGACATTTTTTTTTTTTTTTTGGAAGGCTACTTGGGGATTTTTGTGTGTTTTGCTTTTGATGAATTGCCGTGAAGATTGGAGGTTTCTTCAATAGAATATATACACTTTCCAAGTTAGGTAACTAGTATTTGTGATTGTGTTTTGGCAGTCTTGATTCATCTAATTAAATGTTATTATATATATATATTTATCATTAAATTTAAAATAATTATAAATATTATATAAATATATAATGAGAATGGATCAACTGTCTTTTAAAAATATATTTATTCTTTAATGTTCAAGATTCTTTGTTATTTTTTCTGTCTCCCAGTGAAGACCACCTCTTCAATCCCTCTCCCTCTCATATTAAATCTCAACCATTGACTCTGCGTAATCCAAATACTATAAATTGATGTAAAAGTAATTATATTTTAAAGGGTTGTTATCCATCCCATATATAATAGTATGTAATTAAATGATACAAATTATGATATAATGGTACCAACAACACTTGAAAACTTTCTCCTCGATTACACTTTTATTTTTAATTTTATTAAATTCTCATTCATACGTAGGGATGAAAAAAATCCTCGAGATCTACAGGGTTCGGTATATTAGAGACAAGTAATAAATCCACACAGGACTTATAAGGATCCGATAAGAATAAAATTTTCATACTCGTTAATTAAATAAACCAAATACGAATACTATTAATCTCGTATCATAAGTGTCCATTTTTATCTCTACGTGTACCTAATCTGGAATCGAGTATTAATTCTTTGATTAGGAATGACGTAAAATGAAACAATACATTTAGTTTCAACTTGGAGACAAATGCCCATGTGAGTTTGAGAGTCGACAATTTTGACAGTTGCTTAGACCCATCAGTCCCACATAAATAACAAATATATAATTATTAAAAATAATTTTCATATCTTTAGATTAAAAATATTACTATTTAATATACTATTTTATATTACAAATATAAAAACAGAAAAGAACTGTCTAGATAATTTTAGATGTGTTTAGTGGGCCACACTGTATTAGAATATATTGTATCATAGTAAGATGTATTATATTAAGATGTATTAAAATTTATTTTAATTTAAAATAACTTCATGCAACCATAACTGGCAGGAATCGATCACTATCAAAAATCTGTAAATGTCACATATTTCAGTCATATTTGATACTATTGGAATCCTCATCTCCGGATATCGGAGCTTCCAGTTTGTAGTGAATTTTATGTCTAATGGCTTTGACTATATATCTACGACGAAGGAGTGGTACGATACTGGTGATATTGATATTATTGTGTAAAATCATAGATAGGGATTCCAATAGTACCAAATTTAATATAAAAATCTACCAGAACACAATAGTGGTAGATGATAAGGATTCCAACAGTACCAAATTTAATATAAAAATCTACCAGAACACAACGATGGTAGATGACAATAGTGGTGGTTCACAGTTACCCGCAGCAGGACGCCTGATCATATTTATATTAATGTGGAAATTTATAAATGAAGTAGATTGTTTTATCAATTTTTCGTTTTTGGTCTATTTTTCATGCATATGTTAGGTAAATTGGCCACCATATTATATGGCCAAATCTTGTCTTGATTACTATTCGAGATGAATAAATCATCTGGAATTATGGACTAAATGGTAGGAATCTCAAATTTTGATCTGGATTCAATATTTTTAGGTTAAAATTCGGGATTCATGATGAAAAATAGTCCAAAATCTTGATCCAATTTTTTATTTGGGATGACATATCATCTTGAATCCCAACTAGAATTTTTATTCGGGATGAAAAATCTTTCCTAAACCCGAACTGAACAAGATGAGATTTCGATCGGGATTAAAGATTTTATGCCAACCCTAGTTTGATATATTGCACCAAACATATTAAGGGTCAAACGTTGCCCAAATCAACTCCAAAATCAGCCAATATACTCCAAATAAAACATCGGTTTCTATACTACTTTATCTCTGTAAATTATGTGGTTCCCTTTACACTTGTAGTTTTATCCCACTTTGATTGAAGATAATTATTCTAATATTTTATCCCACATTATTTAGGGATAAAGATTTTAATAGTTTGTCCCATATTGCTTAGGGTTAATGATTTTACCATAAATTCTTATAATTTTTATTCATTTAATTCTGAACTACAATTTATAAATAAAACATTATGTTTTCATATAACATGAAAATAATTTTCTTAACATTCCCAATAGTGAGTGTTAATTCCTACTAAGTACAGATATGATAGAAAAACTCCATTGTAGGAAAGGAATAAGGTTATGGTATATGGAATCTTAACATAATTTTATTAACAAGTAGAACTAAAATATACATCGACAACGCTTTATATTCAGCCATATCCAGTAGAAATATACTGAATTTCAAAGATATCTGCCGAAATGGTTATCATATCAAGGCTCAAGTATACAATCGTTATTAACAATTACAAATAAATTAGAAACTGAAATTCTTAATTGTAACTCTTATAATCAAAATTTCTACATCTATCATTTTCATATATGAACCTAAAGTTCAGAAAATTAATCGTATAAATTAGAACTATAAGTTCTATAATAATTTTTAAATCTAAACATGAAGTTTGGAATATTAAATTCTAAAATGAATTCAAAATTTTAGGGAAGAAAATAGAACTTGAAGTTCTAAGCTACAACTTTAAACATTTAAATCTAAAGTTCTAAACTTATAGTATCATATATATGAACCTAAAGTTTTATACACAAATAAGAAATTTTTGTTCCGGATGTCTTATTATATCATTTTATTTCATGGGGTGTAGATATTGAAATGTGAATCCAAGCTTTGAGCTTGGAAAAATATACTTGAAGGGTGAACATTTTCCTCTGTCATATTTTACAAGAGAGTTTGAACCTCTAACTATTGTAATAAGACATAGATGGTCTATTGTTATTTATTGTAACTCAACGTTATCTAACATTACCTCACAACTGAAATTGTGAGTTGAAATTTTTTTTATTGGAAATAAGATATTTACCATTTCCTGAAGTGAAGAAAAAAATATCGTAATAGATATGTAAATGTAAAAGAATAGCATGATTAATGTCCTGACAATAGTCATGAATCTCCATGATGATAAAGTGATAAAAATGGATATAACCACAAGAAGTGCCATAGCTATGAAAATAATGATGAAATTAGAGAATCATTAAAATTATGATAATATTTGTCATCAACATGACATGAAAAAGCATTAATTTTGTACCGGAAGTACGTAATAAAATTTATGTGAAAGACTAGAAACTTGTGGAGTAGCTAATGATCCATAAGATTTTACTTATATTAATGTCTCGAATCTTTTTAAAATGAAAGCAAAAAAATATATATATCAATTAGTACTTAAAGTTTTTATACTGTATGTTTTGTTTATTTACTTTTAGATATTAATATTGCTTGAAGCAAAAGTACATACCATATATGATCATGTTGACCTAATTAAAGGTCATGTTGAAGAAACCATAATCTTATTAGTTATTAGGACTTCTAACATATGATATTTTTACTGCATGCTTAATGGGTTGTCATTTCAATGAGATAATTTTTCTTCCTCTGAGGAAAATGAAGCCTCCCGTAGTAAGACATACACTTTAATGGAAAGTTCATACCATACTCATTTAGATCCTCGCACCAGTTAAAGTGAAATTGAAGTGCGTAGGATAGTACATTTGTAATAAATTGCAAATCAATAAGCGTTATCAAGTCACATATACTAACTACTAATACACTAACTCGGGTGATTGTTCATACTACTTGGTTTAAAAGATATTATTCCCTGGAAGAGGAAAATAAGAGATCATGTTCTTATCACATATAATGCTCGAGTTACGAATATACTTACATTCTCAGAATCAATAGTTCAAGAAGAAGTAATAGTCCTTGAAGAGAAACAAGTCCATGAAGCGACCCAAGTCTTTAAGAGTCCCTGAAGAGACATGAACCTTTGAAGAGAAAACGTCTACAAATTATACTTATACAAGAGAGATGTGGGATCGTAATGAATTAGTCATCGATAATATAGCGTTTCATAATAACTACTAAAATTACAAATGATTTTAAGCCTCAAACCGTCGATAAATGGAGGCAAAGACATGATTGTGAAAGTACCTACAAGCAATAGCGACAAGAAATCTCTATACCCAAGAGGGGGGTGAATTGGGTTATCGCTACAAATGCGGAAATATAAAATCTTTGCCGATTTTAGCTCTTATTACCAAGTGGAAGTTTTAGGCCAATTTTCTCTATTCTAATAAATAGCCTATATGCAAGTTTCTAATCAATAAGTGTAAATACAAAATAACTTGCAAATAGTAAAAGAGTAGGGAAAGAGAAATACGACACCGCGATATATAGTGGTTCGGCAAATCGTGCCTACGTCCACTCCCTCAAGCCTCGCTTGAAGATTTCTACTAGAATCGAGTTTTTCGTGGTTCACTCGTAACCAAGAGTTTTCCGCCAAGGCGCACTCCGAACCTTTTAAAAGTTTGAGTTTTCTACGTAGGCTCACTCACAAACCTTTACAACTTACCCAAACAATGGGATTTCACAAATCACAAGTATTTGATATGAAAGAATTAAATCACACTTGGGCACTCACAAATAATAAGAAGATTGTGTGAGAGCAAACCCAAGTGTTTCTAAGCTCACTAAATGTATGGAAGGTGTGTGTGTGAGCTTGGATGAGTGTTTATGAATATGAAGGTTTTGAACACTCTTTTCTTGCCTTAGAGAATGTATGAAGATTATGTATTAAGTCTCTAACCTAAGGCAAAGGAGTTAGGGTTCTATTTATAACAAAATTCAAAGCTTTCCCTAACTTACAGCGAGACCGGCGAGCATACCGGCGAGGATACCGGCATGCCGGTTTAGGGCTCCAACGGTAACATAACGTTTGAAAAACTAGCCGTTTGACCGGCGAGAAAACCGGCAAGGAGACCGGTAAGTAGTGTGCCGGTTCCAGAGAGCATGATTGCTATGCCAATACCGGCATGGAGACCGGCGAGGATACCGGCACGGTATGGCCCGGTTCCAGTAGGCATGCGAGACAGGGGAAGGCCGGTTTAATGACCGGTAAGGTCCATGCCGGTTCCAGAGAGCTTCCCTAAATACTAAAATGCAGATTTGAAGGTTTTAATGCATTTTGTACATGCCCCTAATGCATCTAAGTGAATGTGCATGATCCCTATGAGCTTAGGCACTTGAATATTACATCTCACATTACAAATTAAATCATAAGCTAAGACTTCGCAATATATTCTTCAATTTGCCGCAAGTCTTCACATTCTCGCTCTTCACCTCATAAGCTTCGACACTTTTTGTATTACTTCGTGTTTGCACGTCGAAGTCTTCTTTCTCATGTTGACGTCATCAAAACCAATTACAATGATTATGCGACCAAGTCGCCAACAATCTCCCCCTTTTTGATGATGGCAACCCCTTAAAACTTGTTGATACTTGTGAGCTTCTTGGAGTCCAAATTTGACAATTTTGCTCCCCCTCAACATAAGCTCCCCCTCAATGTGTGATTGTCTTGAATATAGCTCTATAACAACTTGACAAACACATTAGTACATTTACTCCCCCTTAAACCAAGGGTGAGGGTAAAACAAGTTTTAATCTCATTTCTAATGATTTCTCCCCCTTTGACATTATCAAAAAGTGGAGAAGTAAAAACAAAGTCAAAATGAGATACCAATTACATATGTGTTATAAAGATATCAAAATTTAAAAAACATGCACATTTGGCAATTTAGAGGAAACGGTACCAATGTTTTCGTGAGTACGGAGTTTTACCTTTACCGTTGCGAATCCTCATCTTTTTGAGCCTTTGGGATCAAATTTGCAATTCTCTTTAAAGATCCATTCCCAAAGCTCCCCCTACAAATTTATCAATTACACTTTGGTACCCAAACTTTCTTGGGTCCATTGGGGTTAATTTTGATTCCTTGAGGAATCCATGCATTCTTAATCACATTATTGTTCATGCATTCAAAAATTTTATGTCCATTTTTATTACATGCATGACATGTGACATTTTTATTGATGGTATTTTTAGCATGGGAGTCGGATGCCTTAACAAAATAATTTTTTAAAAATTTTCTCTTAATGTAAGGCCTATATCCTAATCCTTCTCTTTTAAAAGCACATTTTTGGGATCCAATTAGCATATTAAAATTCTTATGTCCCAATGTGAATTTACTAAGTATGGTTTGCAAATCTATCACCTTAGTGTTTAATAACACATTTTCATTCAAAATCGATTTGCAATCACATGTCTTAGAGCTAGATGGCATATTTGAAATGACATTTTCAAGTTTTAGCTTTTTAATCTTTAAACATGCATTTTCATCATTTAAGCATGCAATTTCTTTTTCATGTTTAGCCTTTAAGCATATCATATCATTGTCTAAAACATGAAATTATCCATACTAGTTGCATGTTCAATTTTAAGTGTAGCATGCTCATTTTTGACCAATTTTAATTTCTTTTTAAGCATATCACATAATTCTTTTAAACCATTAAAAGCATAAAGTAATTCAGAATTGTGTACCTCTTCTTCTTCGCTTTCTTCTTCAATTTCAAATCGGATGTCTTCATCCGTGATAGCCATAAATGCTATTGATTTATCTTTGACTTCAACTTCTTCCTCATCGGATGAGCTTGAATCGCTAGAGATCCAAGTTGAAGTTGCTTTCATTGCCTTTTTCTTTGATTTTCCTTTCATTTTCCTCAATGGTCAATCGGTAGCTATGTGACCCGGTTTGCTACATTCATAGCACATAATTTTCTTGTTCTTCCGCGGCCACTTCTCTTCATTCTTTTCATCCGTCTTTGATTTTCCCTTTTTATTTACGGACTTAAGAAGCTTCTTCAAGTTCTTGTTTATTTGAGCCAACTCATCATCACTATCTTCTTCTTCACTTGAGCTTGACTCATCTTTTCTTCTTGCTTTTAAGGCCAAGGATTTCCTTGTCCTTTTCTCATCTTCCTCCTTTTTGTCCATTTTGATTTCCATTTCGTACTCAAGCAATTTACCGACCAAATCATCCATCTTCAATGTGTTGATGTCGTTTGCTTCTTTAATGGAGGAGGTATAGCTTCTAAACTCTTTCGGGAGAGATCTCAAAATTTTCTTCACTTGATCAGATGTCCCGATGACTTTTCCCAAGGCTCCTAAATGATTGATGATGACCGTAAACCTTGAAATCATGTGATCAATTTCTTCCCCGGATTCCATTTTGAAATTGTCCAATTCGCACATGAACCGGTTGATCTTCGATTCCTTTACTTGGCTTGTGCCCTCGTTGATCATCTCTAATGACTTCCATAAATCATAAGCATTTCCACACTCCGGAAGTTTGTTTATTTGATCCCGATCAATGGCACATAAAAGTTGGTTGAGTGCCTTAGCATTTTGTGAAGCTTGCTTTAGATCTTCACTATCCCATTCTAAACTTGGCTTCGGAACCTCAACCCCATTGCTATCCCTTTTTGTTGGCCCTTTTGCACCTCGTGTGATGACCAAATAAGATTGCGGATCAACGGCTAGAAGATAATTTAGCATTCTCATCTTCCAATAATTGTAGTCCGTTCCGGTGTAAAACGGAGGTCTAGTCGTTGAAAATCCCTCGGCAAGATTTGACGAGTTGCTTGTAGATGCCATGATCTATTCTCGGACGGTTAGGTCTTGTAGAGAATACCTCGCTCTGATACCAACTGAAAGTACCTACAAGTAATAGCGACAAGAAATCTCTATACCCAAGAGGGGGGTGAATTGGGTTATCGCTACAAATGCGGAAATATAAAATCTTTGCCGATTTTAGCTCTTATTACCAAGTGGAAGTTTTAGGCCAATTTTCTCTATTCTAATAAATAGCCTATATGCAAGTTTCTAATCAATAAGTGTAAATACAAAATAACTTGCAAATAGTAAAAGAGTAGGGAAAGAGAAATACGACACCGCGATATATAGTGGTTCGGCAAATCGTGCCTACGTCCACTCCCTCAAGCCTCGCTTGAAGATTTCTACTAGAATCGAGTTTTTCGTGGTTCACTCGTAACCAAGAGTTTTCCGCCAAGGCGCACTCCGAACCTTTTAAAAGTTTGAGTTTTCTACGTAGGCTCACTCACAAACCTTTACAACTTACCCAAACAATGGGATTTCACAAATCACAAGTATTTTGATATGAAAGAATTAAATCACACTTGGGCACTCACAAATAATAAGAAGATTGTGTGAGAGCAAACCCAAGTGTTTCTAAGCTCACTAAATGTATGGAAGGTGTGTGTGTGAGCTTGGATGAGTGTTTATGAATATGAAGGTTTTGAACACTCTTTTCTTGCCTTAGAGAATGTATGAAGATTATGTATTAAGTCTCTAACCTAAGGCAAAGGAGTTAGGGTTCTATTTATAACAAAATTCAAAGCTTTCCCTAACTTACAGCGAGACCGGCGAGCATACCGGCGAGGATACCGGCATGCCGGTTTAGGGCTCCAACGGTAACATAACGTTTGAAAAACTAGCCGTTGGACCGGCGAGAAAACCGGCAAGGAGACCGGTAAGTAGTGTGCCGGTTCCAGAGAGCATGATTGCTATGCCAATACCGGCATGGAGACCGGCGAGGATACCGGCACGGTATGGCCCGGTTCCAGTAGGCATGCGAGACAGGGGAAGGCCGGTTTAATGACCGGTAAGGTCCATGCCGGTTCCAGAGAGCTTCCCTAAATACTAAAATGCAGATTTGAAGGTTTTAATGCATTTTGTACATGCCCCTAATGCATCTAAGTGAATGTGCATGATCCCTATGAGCTTAGGCACTTGAATATTACATCTCACATTACAAATTAAATCATAAGCTAAGACTTCGCAATATATTCTTCAATTTGCCGCAAGTCTTCACATTCTCGCTCTTCACCTCATAAGCTTCGACACTTTTTGTATTACTTCGTGTTTGCACGTCGAAGTCTTCTTTCTCATGTTGACGTCATCAAAACCAATTACAATGATTATGCGACCAAGTCGCCAACAGATTGGCCTCAATGGAAAGAAGTAATTCAAATATAATTGACTTCTTTAGCTAAACATGAAGTATTTAGACCCATAGTCCAGACACTTAAAGATGTCAAATTTGTTGGATATAAATGTGTATTTATAAATAAATATAATAGATATAATAAGATAATTACATATAAAGCGCTCGCGAGGTTTCATGTAGAGACCTAACATTGATTATAAGGGTATTCTTATGCATGAATACTATTATGTTTCGATTCTTAATCATTACTGTATATGCTTCTTATGGACGCAGTGACGACACTTGACACTGATATTTATATAAAAATCCCTGAATGATTGAAAATGCATGAAGCATATAAGTAAAAGGATCATAAACTATTTTCAACCAAGTTACAACGATCTTCATATGGATTAAAATAATCTGGATGCATGTGTTGCAATCGTTTAAGTGAATATTTGATGAAAGAATGATACATAAATGATCTTATCTCCCCATGTGCATTTATTAAAAAAATATGAATATGGATTTACTAATATTGCAGTAAATGTCGATGACATGAACTTAATTAGAACTCCTGAAAAACTTCTAAAAAATAAAATATATCGGCTTTCAGATCGAGCATAAAACTAACGGAGTGTTTATCCATCAGTCTACATATATTGAGAAGATTCTAAAATATTTCAACATGAATTATGCTCATCCATTAAGTACTCATATGGTAGTCTGATCTCTCGATCCTAAAAAGGATTCATTCCTTCCTAAAGAGAAGAGATACTTAGTCCAGAAATATCATATCTTAATACAATTGGTGTCTTTTTATATTTAGATCAATGTACCAGACCGAACATTACATTCCCAGTAAATTTATTGGCTAGATTTAGCTCTGCACCAACTCGATGACATTGGAATGACGTTAAACATATTTTATGTTATCTTCATGAGACAAAAGACTTATAATTATTCTTTTCAAATAAGTAAACACAAAATTCAAGTCTTGTTGGTTATACTGATACATGATACCTCTCTGACCCTCATAAAACACGTTCACAAATATGGTATGTTTTTACCTATAATAATACGATAATTTCATGGCGATCTACAAAACAATCTTTTGTTGCTACATTTTCCAATCAATCAGAGATACTTGCACTATATGAAGCAAGCAGAGAATGTATATGGTTCACAAATAGGGTATGTTTTTACCTATAATAATACGATAATTTCATGGCGATCTACAAAGCAATCTTTTATTGCTACATTTTCCAATCAATCAGAGATATTTGCACTATATAAAGCAAACAAAGAATATATATTGTTAAGGTTACTTATCCATCACATTCAGAGCACATGCAACTTAAACTATGGTATACATGTTCCAATAGTTATATATGAAAATAATATTGTATGTATTGTACAAATTAGAGGATAGTACATCAATGGAGACAGAACTAAGAACATCTCACCTAAATGCTTCCACACTAATGAAATCCAGCAGAACAAGTAAATTGATGTCAAACAAATACGTTCAACTGATAATTAACTTTGTAGACTTATTTATGAAAGCTTTACTAACATCAAAATTTGAGAAACTTATATATAGTATTGGCATGCGTCGACTTAGTAAGTTATCCTAATGATACCTTTTGAGGGGGAGCATTTCATCAGGGGGAGCGTATCTATTGACGTGATGAACTACAAGTAGATGAAAGGACACTGTACTCTTTTTCCGTCGATCGGGTTTTGTCCCACTGGATTTTACTAGTAAGGTTTTAATGAGGCAATGTTAGGTCAAACAGATAGTGTAAAATTAAAGTGATATATCCCGAGGGAGAGTGTTGTAAATTACGTGGTCCCTCACTTTAATCTTTACACTTGTAGTTTTATCTCACATTGATTGAATATACTTATTCAAGTATTTTATCTCATATTGCTTAGGGATAATGATTTTAATAGTTTATCTCATATTATTTAAGAATAATAATTTTACCTTAAACTCTCCCTATAAATATAGAACAACTCTTATAATTTTTATTTATTTAAAAATAAAAATAAAGCCGATAATTTTACAAGATATTCTATTCTTTTATTCTTAGCTCCCAAATTTCAGCCGACTTCTCGGCTGTTTTTTTAGCACGCCTCAATTATTGTACTCAAGTGAGTTATTTTTTCTTTTCAGTCGTATATTCATTTTCATCAAAAATCTATTTAATTATCATATATTTTTCACATATTTCATGTCAGATTAATTTGAATTTTAAGTTACGTACATTAAATAGAAATTCTATTTTATTTTTAAAAACTCATATCCAACAACTAACGATAAAAAAATATTTTAAATTATAATACTAGTTGAATAATTGGTATTAACTAAAGAGTAATTATCCAATTTACATTATATATCATTCTAAGACCAAAGATCTCCCAACTTTTCAGCTTCATAATGATGAAATTAAGCTTTCTAATAGGAAACTAAAAAAAATCAAGATAATTGCAAATTTCAGTCTACAATGAAAAATATTAAAATTTGATATTAGTATATAATTCTTATTGTACTTAAATAATTTGAAGTACAAATTCATTTTTTTTTGCTAATTATGGAAATGTACATGTAATTTTATATCATTTCATTTTATCTTAACTAGGATTGAATCTTTAGCTATATGGCATATAAGTCATTTAAATGAAGCAAAACATGTGGTGCCGTTAGTCAATTTGTGATATAACTGTCGCTTCAAAAACGTTTCTAGTGCAATTTGGCCTCCTACTTTTGAAAAATGTCTGATAAATGACATCAATGTTGGAAATAAAAAAATTAAAAAAAAAAAAACACCATCCAAGTTCATGCACATGGACAACGCCGAGCAAAAAACTAGCCACCAATTTTGAAAGCTATTTAAATAATTTATTTTTTTTATTTCACTTTAAATAACTACCGATATGATATCACAAATTAATAAAAATAACACATGTATAATTATATTAATTATAATTATTATTTATTTAATTGATTTTTATATTTTAACATCATGAGAAAAAATGATTAGTTTGTTACATTAGTGGCGTGTTACTATCATTATATGACATAATTTTTCCTAAACAATACCCCTATTGAACAATTATTCTCATGTTAACGGGAAAAAATAACATCTCCCTAATGTTTTGTGAAACTAAACGATATTTCTCAATGTTTTAAAACTATTCACTCCTCCGATATTTAAAAATTAAGCGAAACCTCCCTAGGTGGGGGGTTTTGCTATAAAATTTATGTTTTTAATATAAAGCATGATGTAGGATGGAAACTGGGATATCACATCCCGAAAACAGTCTTGTTCCGTCTAGTCCAAACCCCAAATCACGACTTATTTTTTGAATCAAGATGAAAAATCATCCCGAATCTCAAATAAATTATTAGAGATCTCAAATATAGATTGGAATTCGAGATTTTCAAGTAAAAAATTTAGATTTTTAAACGGTTTCGCTTAGGTTACGCTCGTTTTCCCCAAATAAAAGCTGCAAAATAGAAACAATCTGAGTTTTGGGAGCAAAGTGCCAAAAAAACGTTGAACTTGCTAAATCCTTCTTGATGTGCCTCTCTTGACCAGCAACGTACAATTCAAATGCGTATAAATGTGGCTTATCTACTCTGATGGCTGCACTTGTGACTTGTCTGTCACTTTTTGCAAGTAGGTCCTTTTCCATGCAGCCATATTTTATGACAATGTGGGTACCAAATCCGCCCCACAATCTTGACCTCTCACTTTCCTGGTTTTTTTCCCTGAAGCCAAACACCCCTCGAAGACCAACCAACAACTGGACCAGACTTTCCCCGATAATTCTGAATAGTCTTAAATTTTATAGGATCCTAGACAAATTCTTAAAATGAGGTCCATTTCTGTACAAGATAAAAAAAAAAAAATTACAATTCAAATTATATATTAAAAAATGAAATTTCGCTGAATTCAGGACTCGTAATTTTAGGTCAAATATAAGGGTTTCAACCAATAGCCTGTATCGACTCTCCCCAAAGCCACCTCTTCATTCTTGTTGGATGCATTTTTCTTCTTGCTTGGTGTCTAAGAGTTTAGTATAAATTTTTTATTTTTTTTAATCAAAATCCTAATTTGTCATTAAAATATATTATTCAAAACTGTATTCTGTTTACATTTTCTGCTCTGTTAGAGCCTTGTAAAGTTGAGGGTTGTATGCCAAGAACAGGTTTGGAGGACAACAAAGACCAAAGGGTGACTGGCCCGGCAGATTTTAAAATTTTAGCTTCGTAAAATTTGGAAAATTTTCAATTTTAGGTTTTAAAATAGATAAATAATTTTAAAATTTAGCCTAATAAATTTATTATGTTATTATTTAGGCCCTTTAAATTGTTATCAAAATCTTAAGATAATCCAAATCTGATCGATTGAACCAGGCACATAAATGCCAGATTAGGCAATTGATTTACGATAAATTACAGAGCTGTTCTTTATATATTACGTTATCGAAAAAATGCACGAGATGCTGAAACATGGGAACTTTCCAAGGAAAGAGGATTAATTAAAAATGAAAACGTAATTAGTGCAGTTTTAACTGAAAATTCTGTTATAACCTTAGAAATTAATTTGCGAAAGCAAATTTCGGGTGTATTAAGAGATCACGAATATATAAGTCGATGATATTATATCTTAGGGATTTGATGTTCATATCCATGTCTTCGGTATAATATGGATTACCTGTGACTAAGAGATTATACGTATACGATGACATCGACTTGTATAATTCAGTAAGGTTATCCATGGTCGTCATAATTTACGAGTGGGTGCATTTATGAACACGAAATCGGATTCTATGACGGATAAACCTGAACTTAGAGAGTCATACAATATGAAGTGTACTCGTTGAGCACTTGAGCAACGCGTTATGAATAATATGTATTATTCATAATATTTTATCGGATTAAGCCAGTTAATATGAATTGTTTAATCGGTAAACGAAAATACACATGTCGGGGTATTTTAGTTATTTTGATGTGTATTTATATTTGATACATAATTTGATTAGATACACATATATGAGCATATGGTAGCTTGACACTTGTAAAGTTAGTAATGATTAATTCAATTAATGAATTGAATTATTATTATTATTATAAACATTACAAGTGTAAAGTTAATTAATTATATATATATATATATATATATATATATATATATATATATATATATATATATATATAATGTAATATAATATATGATATATAATTTACCATGTGTATTTTTTTTATCTAGCATTTTAATATGATTAAATTGAACTAATATTGACCAAATTACCCTTGATAATTTTGGCCATTAGGGTTTTGGTATAAAAATGATTTTTGTTCATTTTGTTCTTCCTAAAAACACAAAAAAAAAAAAGAGGTGTGAGAGAAAAATTAGATCTAGAGCGAAGTTGAAGAAGTTCTTGAAAAATAAGATTGTTGGATGCTTGATAAAATGAATACATGCATGTGTAGTGTTTAAAGTAATCTTATTTAGTGTAATAAAAGCTTATTTTGGTCATTTGATGATTTATTTCCATTTTAGAGTGTTATGACCACTATTGTGATACCTATAATTATTTTTGAGTGATTAATATATGGTGGCTTTGATTGGTGTTGAGATTAATTTGATTAATAATGAGAATATTGGGTTTTAGCATGAAAATTTGATAATTTTTGTTCCCTGATCAGATTTGGAAAATCTAAATTTTTGTTGATGAAATATATGATGTTCAGATGTATTAGATGTGTATTAGGTGTTCGAATAATTTTCTGGAAATTATTTCGGAGTGAGAATACGCGAAAACGGAGAAAAACGATTTTATCGGGTGAATTACGGTCTTACCGGATAAATGATGTCTAAATAGTGAAATTATCACTGTTTGGGCAGCCCATGGACTGATCGGATATTGTTAGGCTGACCAGGGCAGCCCGGTGGGGTATCGATTAGTCAATTCGGCTGTTTGGGCAGCCCATGGACTGACCGGATATTGTTAGGCTGACCAGGGCAGCCCGGTGGGGTCTCGGTTAGTCAATTCGGCTGGAAACGTATTTTACGCGATTTTGCAGAAAATCATTTTTCCTAAAAGTTTTGAAGTGTTTTCTTAATTTATATTGTCGTTATTTGATAATGAAAAATATATTTAGATGAAATATGAATAAATTATTGATATATGATACCTAATAAATTATTCGATAATTCAAAATTACGATTTCGTTTAAATTACGCTTCCGCAGCAAAAACCCCAACAAAATACAACATCATTCACATATCCAATATCACCCCATCCTAGAAACAAAACTCAGAAATAGTTGAGAACAATAAATTTATTTGTATGCTTGCATATTATATATTTCAATCTTGCTAATTCTATCAATTATATTAATTAATTTGAATTAAAAAGCAAGAATAGGTCGTTGTTATTTTCAGTTCAATTTATTATTCACGTTGGGGACTGGCCCGTGTAGATTTTTTTAGTGTACTTGATAATCAAAACTTCAATTTGATATTTTTTTATTAATAAGATAAAAATCTCTTTTTACAAAAGAGATTTCAATGGATTTTTTTTTTATCTTATGGTAGGGCGTATTTGATAAAAATAATGGCAAAAAAGAAAGAAAGAAAGAAAGAAAAATAGCCATAGAAGAAATCATTTTAGGAGGAAATTAAGAGACCAGAAATTATTAAAGTGAATCACTCCTTGTAAATTTTTTTTTCATTTAATTGACTATATATTGCCAAAAACATTAAAAGATAATTATACAATATATCTCACACATCACTATAGACCACATAACTTACTAAAATAATTACTAGTAAAATCAATGAAAAAATTCAATTAACCAGTGACCATACACTATTTTTTTCTTTAGAAGAATAGTTCAGCTGATATATGATTCAAATTATTAAACATGTGAAAAAAATCAGAAAGCTACTAAAACTCACAAATATCGTCACAAATTTTTTTTTTTTTTTAAAAATCTTTAAAGCTATAGTTTTTTTTTAAGGTAATGAAATCATTTTTTTTTTTGGAATCGTTGGAAACCCCACCATCAAACCACTCCTTCCGAGCTTAAGCGGATCAGGTAAAACCCCCGACTGTCCCATGTTCTTACAAGAAACGCACTCTCTAGATTCGAACGCAGGACCTCAATGTGAGATTCTGAACCCTATATCACCAAACCATGCCCCTTAGAAATGATTTCATTATAATTAAAAACATAATCACAAATTATGAAAATAAAAGGCTATTTTAGGCCGAATACAATACTTAAAATGTTCTAAAATTCAAATCTATTTAGGACAAAACCTAATAACATAAAACTCAATGTATTATGTATTCCGCGTAACCAATCGAAAATCGAATTGACACCAAAAATCTACTCAATTAGGGACTAAAGAAATTAAAAGAGCGTCCTAATCTTCCTACCTTAATATATTGTAAGACTTTTACAATAATTGACCGGTGCGAAATCACACGCGTATAACGCAAGCGCACGTATCGTTCAAGTAGTATAAAAATATCGATACCTCGAGGACTTAAAACCTAAGCTATTAATTTTTATGAGGCCAAATAATTACTAGTATTTAACAGATTGATTGATTCATTGGGTGATGACTTTAAATTTAAAAACAAGTACATAAAATTTCGCAAAAGTAGGTTGAGGAAAATTCAAATTTATAAAACTATCAAGGGTTGTGATTTCTTCCAATATCATTTTAAAGATGAAGTGGTTATTTAATGTTTGTGTAATATATCGGTTTACTAATCTGGAACACGAAATTATGCAAAAGCCTATGTCGATGGTCAGATGCAAATATCCAGTTTAACTCAATTGAACCATATGTCTATGTCAACCAAATTACCTGGATTCATTAAGTTTAAGTTCTAATTATGGCTACCCCGCCCGACATGTATATATCTTTCATGTAAGGAAATCTATTAAATGGTTATCTATCCTCAAGGAAGATCGTGGGCTATTAAGTCTAAGGCTGAAACATAAAATTCCTTTGTCAAGTTTATTTTAGATTTACCAGATCAATCTTATTAGTGGCCAGTTAACAAGACGCATTAAGCTTAAGACTTAACAAGTAAACCTTTAAATTACCCAAACTATAAAATAACCCCTTATAAACCGGTGATATTAAAATTCATCACAACCCCAGATAACTAACTTAGTTCCGACACATAACTAGGGCTAGTAAAAACTTAAAAATAAAAGACATAAAGTAAAATGCTGAAAAGTAAATGCGGTAAAGTAAATACTGAAAAGTAAAAATAAAATAAAATGCTAGGGTTAAAGGATCTACTTTTACCACTACTATTTTAGATATCTCCCTTAATATAATATATTAACTTGTGATAACATTACCAACCAGCCATATAGGCGGTAACCTGATTAAGTCAAATTAAGTCTGACCTGCCATAAAGGCGGTATCAATATTTGTCCATAAACTAGCCATGTAGGCGGTAAATTACCAACCGACCAACCAGGCGGTATCCATGCTTAGTCAGATTAAAACCAGTTTATAATTGATTATCAACCGACCAATATAGCGGTATCATTGTTAAGTTAAATTTTTAATAGTGAATATATTATAATTAAAGGAGATTAATCTAAATAGCAGTAATAAAAATTTTACCTTTCACCATAGCAGGGGGAAGTTACCTCCTCATGTTGAATAGTAAAAATTGAAAAAGTAAAGAGAGTAAAATTTTTTACAGAAAGTAATTAAAAATTAATTACCTTATTTACATCAGAGAATTCAGAGAGGAATGTACATCTGAAACTGAAATCTCGAGCTGAATTTATAGGCCTCGGTAAGTTGTGCGAGTCGCGAAGCGACAATATTTCCGCGTCGCGACGCGACACGTGTCATGCTCTGGTTGGTCTGCCGAGATTCTTATCCGATGAGGTGGCGATGTGGATGATTAACTCAATAATTAAGCTGACGTGGCAGTGACGTGGCGATGATGTGGCAATAACGTGGCGACACATGGCGATAGTGATTGTCGGCATCGTAGGATTGCGACACGTGGCACGCTGTGATTGATTGATGATGACGTGGCGCTGACTTGGCAATGTTGTCTCGATCTTCTACTGACGTGGTGATGACATGGAGTGACACGTGGCGATGGCGATTGTCTGCAAGTTACTAGTGACTAATCAGGTGAAACTTCTACTCCAAGTTACTAGTTGTTTTCTTTCTTTCTAAATTACTGAATAAGTAAATTCTCCGATTATATTTACCATTCTCCATATACACAGCCAACAAAATATTAATCAACTCATTTTTGCCCACAACAATCACAAGTGCAGTTGATAAGAGAGTAATATTTTTGTCCTAAATTTTTATCAGAATTCACACATTTTTGCAGCAATTGAATAATTTTTCTGATTTTTCTGATTTTTTTCTTTGATTTTTGATTTTTTTTTATTTATATACAATATCTTCCATTTATGTAGCGAGTGTTGGGTCAGTGGATCCCAAACCAATTGGCTTTAGGGCACCAGGTGTTAAGACACCCCTACAGACTTAATTATTCAGACTTCAGATATATATATTTTTGCAGCATCCTTGATCCATGTAGCGAGCTTTGGGCCAGTGACTCCCAAACCAGTTGGCTTTAGGGCACTATGTGTTAAAACACCCTTACAGACTTAATAACTCGGATCTCAGATTTTTTTTTTACTCCAATGTTTTTCATAGATGCTTCCTCCAATTAAACTAGAGCACTGAATATTACAAACTTTTCAATTACAGCTCATGTCTGTATGTTACCATGCACGTTGATAATACCTGTCAACTGAGCATATGAAGATCCATTTTAGTCAATTTTATGGAGAATTTATAAATTAAATAATTTAAAATGAAATAAACAATAATTAACTTGTTCCGAAATAGGTTTTAGATACGTCTTAAGAGTGGAAATTCCTTACACAGCTATCTCTCACCAATTTCACCCGACTAATCAAATTAAAAACACAAAAAACATAAAATATTTTTTTGATTTTTGTAAAAATTTTCAATTTTTTTTGTATTTTTCGAAAAATTTTGGACTAAAAAAAAAAAACACACAAACTAAAAACAATATACTAATATACTAATTCCCTCCCCCAAACCTAAATGAGACATTGTCCCCAATATTTTAAACAATAGAAGAAGAGTTATGAAGATAATACCTCGTTAGCTGAAATTCTACAGGAAATAAAGGTTAAGATCCAGATTAATTCGACGCCTCTTACCACGATCGTTCTTGGACCAATTTATCTTTGAAATGATAGGGTCAATTTGTAGTTATAGGCTAAGATTTGGTCAATTAAATTGGGGCAATTCTGGCAGTAAAGATGAGTTTTTTCATAGATTTTGTCACGAAACCATTTCTCCGGGCATCATCAAGAAATACACAAATAAAATCATAAAATCCTTTAATGTTGTACAGTCCAAGCGGTTTCTGATGTATGTTTAAGTTTGCCCAAGATAACACTGTAAAAATTTCCTCCATTGTACCCAAGCTACCTGGCAAAGCAATAAAAGCATCAGCACGGTTAATCATTTCTACCAGTCGTTCAGACATACCTGGCACAATTAGCTCTTCTCTGTTTGATGGTTCAATAAGATTTGCCTCCGCCAAGAGTTTTGGGATGATTCCCAAAACTTGGCTACCTCCATCCTGTACAGCCTTTGAAACGATCCCCATTAGTCCAAGATTGCCATCGCCATATACTAAGTGCATATTCCTTGCAGCAATGACTCGACCCAATTCATGTGCTGCGGCTACATATTATGGTTTAACACCAACACTAGTACCGCAAAACACACAGATGTTTTCAACTCGTCTTCTTGAAGTGGCTTCCATGTTTTACTCTGGATGTCTTCAAAAGTGCAATGATGAGTTGTATTTATAACACCTGAAAATGGTGAGTAAAAATAATAGCACTAGTACCTGCCAAATGACAATTATTAGTTAAAAAGTAAAATAAATCGTGATAGGTCAAAAAGATCTGGATCCTGTCGGAGAAAATAAAAGAAAACAACAAAACAAATGACAATTATTTGGAAAAGACAAAGAGATATAATATGTACAAGAAACGTAGCGGCTTGATTGATGTATATGTGTCAGGGATAAGCTTCCCATCCAATTTTCTTATAAATTGGCAAACATGGTCTTTTTGAGTCAGATTCCCGAGACTTAACCGTTGTCTTTCCTTTTGGAATTGTGCATATAACACACGAATTTCGTGATACACATATCCACTGGGATGTGTCTCAAGAGTTTTAGATATGTCATCCAAAGACTCCTTACTCAAGCCATCCCTAATGAAATTAATCTTATCTTCGCGTTTATCAGACACCATTCCTAAAGAACGACAACGAGTATCACAAAACATACAAGCACATTTATAACAAACACACATTCTTTTGGCTTTTCTCTTTTTAGCATAGGTGCTTCTTCCTAAACCATACAGATGTGAGATAAAATAATCAGAAAACTCACCTGCCAATCGGACCCGTGCTTCAATAATACAACGAATGTAAGTAGGAATACCTTTGATCATCAGTAGTCTCATCAGTTCCAAATGAGCTTTGTAAACTTTCATCAGAGATTTTTGAGGGAGAGAAGGAAATTGCTTGTGAAGATTTATGAGAACTTCTTCCATTATGAGATAACTTAACATGCAAAAACTAAACACACAAAATGAAATCACACCAAATCACAATATATACAAAAATTGCATAGGTTGCCTCCCAGCTAGCGCTAAGTTTAACATCGTCAACTAGACATGATTTCTCGAATGTTAGGATGGATCTGAAAGTGTGACACTTTCTTTTTGTCGCTCAAATGATTCTCCCCAGTAGTGCTTACACGCTGACTGTTAACCTTGAATGTTTCGTTGGTGTTGGGATCAAGTAACTCAACAGCTCCATATGGTAAAACCTGAGTAATCACAAAAGGACCCGACCACCTTGATTTCAACTTTCCAGGGAAAAGTTTCAACCTTGAGTTGTACAACAACACATGCTGCCTTGGTTCCAACTGTCTGTGTACTATTTTTCGGTCATGCTATTTCTTGGTCTTTTCTTTGTACAGTCTGGCATTCTCATAAGCTTGTAGGCGAAATTCCTCCAATTCGTTAAGTTGGTGAAGTCTTTTCTATCCTGCAGCTTGTGGATCAAGATTTAACTTCTTCAGTGCCCAGTAAGCCTTGTGTTCAAGCTCAACTGGAAGATGGCATGCTTTCCTAAACACCATTCGATATGGGGACATAACAATGGGTGTCTTGTAAGATGTCCGGTAGGCCCATAATGCGTCATCCAGTTTTGTAGACCAGTCCCTCCTTGTTGATCCAACGGTTCGTTCCAATATTCTTTTGATCTCTCTGTTTGAAACTTCAACCTGTCCATTTGACTGTGGATGATAAGCAGTGGCAACCTTGTGAGTAACTCCGTATTTGGATAGGAGTGCATCAAAGTATCTGTTGCAGAAATATGTGCCACCATCACTGATAATTGCACGAGGTGTTCCGAAGCGAGTGAAAATATTCTTTTTAAGGAATTTGATCACCACTTTTGAATCATTTGATGGCAATGCAATTGCTTCAACCCATTTGGAGACGTAGTCTACAGCAACCAGGATGTACAGGTTTCCGAATGATGGAACAAAGGGTCCCATGAAATCTATACCCCACACATCGAATATCTCCACTTCCAGAATATTTTGCAATGGTTCTTCATTTCTCCTCGAAATATTCCTCGTTCTCTGGCACCTGTCACATTGAAGAGCAAACAAGTAAGCATTTTTAAAAAAAGTGGGCCAGAACAAACCTAATTGTAGGACTTTGGCTGTAGTTTTATTCCCGCTGAAGTGTCCGCCATATGGTGATGAATGACAGTGTTGCAAAACACTGTTGACCTCCTCCTGTGGAACACACCGTCTCAGTAATTGATCAGCACAGCGTTTGAACAGATATGGCTCATCCCAGACATAATACTTGACTTCCTTGAAGAATTTCTTTCGTTGCTGAGTTGCACATTCCAACGGCCATTTTCCCGAAACTATGTAGTTGACATAATCAACATACCAAGGGACATCATGATGTTTCATGGAAAACAATTGTTCATCTGGAAAAGTTTCTTTGATTGTCAGTTCTTTGCCAACTGTTTCTCCATTCTCAAGCCTCGATAAATGATCTATCACCTGATTTTCTGTCCCTTTCCTGTCTCTGATCTCCAAATCAAATTCTTGTAGAAGAAGTATCCAACGGATTAATCTAGGTTTGGCATCTTTCTTCGCGATCAGATATTTGATTGTTGAATGATCTGTGTAGACCACCACTTTGGGACCTAGCAGTTAAGAGCGAAATTTGTCAAAAGCAAACACAACTGCAAGCAACTCATTTTCAGTGGTTGTGTAGTTAAGTTGAGCTTCATTCAAAGTTTTGCTGAAATAGTAAATGGTGTGGAAAATCTTTGCTTTGCGTTGTCCCAAAACTTCACCTACAGCAAAATCACTAGCATCCCACATCACCTCAAATTGAAGGGTCCAGTCTGGTGCTACAATGATTGGGGAAGAGACCAGCTTCTGTTTTAAGATCTCAAAAGCTTCTTGGCATTCTTTGGTGAAGTTGAAAGGCACATTATTCTCCAAAAGATTGCACAGAGGTTTAGCAATCTTGGAAAAGTCTTTGATAAATCTCCTGTAAAAACCTGCGTGACCAAGAAAGCTCTGAATCCCTTTGATTGATGTTGGTGGATGTAGTTTTTCAATTGTCTCGATCTTTACTTTATCTACTTCGATCCCCTTTTATGAGATCCGATGTCCAAGAACAATGTATTCATGCACCATGAAGTGACATTTCTCCCAATTGAGTACCAGGTTTGTATCTTCGCACCTTTGTAACACATGTTCCAGATTTTACAAACAGTGGTCAAAATAGTCTCCAAACACAGAGAAGTCATCCATAAAAACCTCCATACTCTGCTCCAGCATGTCTGAGAAGATAGCCATTATGCAATGCTGAAATATGGCAAGGGCATTACATAATCCAAATGGCATCATGCGGAATGCAAAAGTACCATACGGACATGTAAAAGTGGTTTTCACCTGATCTTCTGGGGCGATAGCAATCTGATTGTATCCTGAGTATCCGTCCAGAAAGAAATAGTACTCATGTCTTGCCAGTCTATCTAGCATCTGATCAATGAATAACAGTGGAAAATGGTCATTCCTTGTTGATTTGTTCAGCTTCTGGTAGTCCATACAAACTCTTCATCTAGTCATTGTTCTTGTAGGAATCAGCTCATTCTTTTCATTTGTGACTACATTGATTTCTCCTTTCTTTGGCACACACTGCATAGGACTCACCCACGTGCTATCTGAGATAGGGTAGATGATGCCAGTATCCAACAATTTGATGATTTCTTTCTTCACGACTTCCTTTATGATTGGATTGAGTCACCGTTGATGCTCCACTGTGGGTTTGTACTCATCATCCATCAGAATCTTATGCATGCAAAATGATGGACTAATGCCTCGAATGTCTGCTATAGTCCAGCCAATGGCTCTTTTGTGTTCTCGTAACACTCTCAGTAACTTTTCTTCCTTCTCCAATGTTAGTGAAGAAGAAATAATAACAGGTAATTCAGAAGAGTTTCCAAGAAATTCAATCGAAGGCTTCATTCAATCTTTCTTCGGGAGTTCCAGACTTTCCACTTGTGGTGTTGATTTGAAACAGAATGGCTTGTAAAGATAGTTGATACATTCCATAATTTCAGCATCTAGCTCGCTGTTAGTCATGTTGGTGATGCAAGCTTCAAGTTTGTTCGTGGGAATTGTATCAGTATCCTGAATGATACTATCAACAACATCAATTCTGAAACATTCTTCTTCATTTTCATCGCTCGGGAATTTCATGGCTTTGAAAACATTGAAAGTAACTTCTTGGTCCTGAACTTTCATGGTTAGTTCTCATTTTTGTACATCAATCACAGTTCGACCTGTCGCCAAGAATGGTCTCCCAAGGATGATAGGCACATCTTTATCTTCTTCCATGTCAAAGATAATGAAATCTGCTGGGAGAATGAGTTTGTCAACTTTGACCAGCACATCTTCAACGACTCCTCTCGGAAATGCGAGCGTTCGATCAACAAGTTGCTCAGAGAATGAGGTAGGCATTGCTTCTCCAATTTGCAGTTTCCTGTAAATAGAAAAAGGCATTAAATTAACACTTGCACCCAAATCACATAAAGCCTTACCGATGTAATGTTCTCCAATAGTGTATGGAACAGTGAAACTGCCAGGATCTTTCAACTTCGGGGGAAGTTTCCTCTGAATGATGGTACTGCATTCTTCCGTTAATGCTACTGTCTCGTAGTCTCCCAATCTCTGTTTTCGTGAAAGAATGTCTTTCATGAATTTAACATAGTTGGGCATTTCTTCTAATGCTTCTGCAAATGGGATGTTGATGTGCATCTTTTTGAAAACTTCCAGAAATCGAGCAAATTGTTTATCCAGTTTATTTTTCTGAAAACGTTGAGGAAAATGTGAAGGTGGAATGATCTGATCTGATCTTTTTCTTTTTCCTTTGCTTCTTTTTCCTCCATCTGTGGAACTGCATCTTTTTGAATTTCCTCAATTGTTGCCTTGATTCCAACATCTTTGTTGATTTCAGTACCGTTTTTCAAGGTGATGGCTTGACATTGCTCCTTCCCTCAGTTCCTTGGATTTGGTTCTGTGTTGCTGGGAATATTACATGGCGGTCTGTAACTCTAAGCATTGGCCAGTTGTCCAATTAATTCTCCAGTGCTTTGATAGAAGCTGATTGGCTCTGAAAGATAGCATCATATACTGCTTGTTACTTTTTGAACATCTCTGCAATCCATTCTTTCATTTCTGGTTCTTTTTCAAACTCTTAGCCTTTTTTCTGTTGCTGGAATCCAGGTGGTGGATAATTCTTTGGCCTTGAATTATCGCTCCATGAAAAATTGGGATGATTCCTCCACCATAGGTTGTAGGTGTTGGAATATGAATTGTTCCCTGTCTGTTGAAATTGTTGACATAGTTCACCATCTCTTCAAGTTGATTTTGTTCTGGAACTCCTCCATATGGTGAACTTGTGGATCCAATGTTATTTTGTGTGCTGAGAGTCTCCATGAATTTGCATATCTGATCCAGCTTGGCACTGACTGCTGTATTGGCTCCAACTTCATGTCGTATATCGTGACTTGGTCCGATGATTTATCCCAGTGAACCATGAGTCTCAGGAGACTCATATAGACATGTTGGTGTTTATTTGATAAGACACTGAACGACTCACTGAAGGTTTCCTAATATATGGTACATCAGCGTCAATAGGAACTTTCTCGAGTTGAGCGAGCATAGTGGTCCTTAGACTTGAGATACCACCGTGGATATATGAGTTATCATCCACACTTTGATGGCAGTCACATCAACGATCTATTCATGATCAGACCTCCGCCTGTTCGTTGGGTGTGGACTGTTGCTCATGATATCCTGTGCGTATCAAGATAGGATCTGTCAGTCCTGTGTACAGGGCATAAACATCCTCACGTGTTACGATCTAGTAAATCCATGGCCGTGGTATAACTTCGGAAATTATTTCCGAGTGTTATTTAGAGATCGTAAATTGAAAGTCGATTGTATTATACCGAACAGATTTGACGTTCTCATCTATATCTCAGGTATAATACGGATGGCCTGTGACTGATGGATTATACGTATGCTATGACCTCGACTTACATAGTTTAGCGAGATTATTTGTGGTCGTCATAATTCATGAGTGGGTGGATTATGGACACGAAATTGGATTTCATGACGGATAAACCTAAACTTAGAAAGTCCCACAATATGAAGTGTACTCGTTGAGCACTTGGGCAACTCGATATGAATAATACGGATTATTCATAATACTTCATCGGATTAAATGAGTTAATCCGGATCGTTTAATCGTTAAACGACAACACATGCAATTAAGGGATTTTGTCCGCTAAAAATTATTGTGTATTTGTATTTGATACATAATTCGATTAGATACACATTAATTATTTGCAAATGAGATTTTGACACATGCCATTAATATATGTATTTGTTATTTAATGTAAATAAAAATACATATATGTGTGTTAATTAATTGTTTATTTATTTAATGGTTAAATAATTGAATAATTGAAATTAATGATTTTTCATTTGTCATTATTTATATGATATATGGTGACAAATGATTGGAACAAATGGCATGCACTATTTTAACTTATATTTGTTCAAATTTGGTTGGATAATATAAAGTAAAAATGGTATTTGATTTGATTAAATCAAGAAATTGACAAAATTACCCATAAACCCACTACTAGTCACGTCACTTTAGGGAAATATAAAAGAAAATTGTTTTCTTCTTCCCTATTCTAGTTGTTGCTGCCGAGAGCTCCATAACAAAATGGGTTTTGATTTTGAATTATGATTCAAGCCATTAAAGTGAAGGAAATCATCAAGGAAAGCATATGAAAGATGGAGATTAGTAAGTAATCTTTAACTTCCTTTGAGTTAGAAAATTAGTTTCTTATTTCTTGATGTTTTAGAATTGTTCTAGGGTTCTTTCATTTTAGAAAAATTGGGGCTTTTGGTAGTAGATCAAATATTGGAAGTGTAAGAGCATGTGTGAAGTGTTTTAGGAACTAATTAATGTAATTTTGTTCCAATTTTGTTCAAATTTGTATTGGACAATAAGTTGCCATTCTAGAGTGTAAAAGCCACTCATTTTATGCCTAGAATTGTTCTAGAGTGATTCATATATGTGGTGACTTGATTTGGTGTGTTGATTAATTTGTTTAATCTTGAAATTTTGGATTAAAAGCTTGAAAATGGGTAAATTCGATTCTGCAGATCAGATCTGCCCAAACTAGAAATTCTGGGGTATTTTTGATGTCCTACAAATGTAATGGATGTATTTTGGGAGTTGGCACAATTGCCGGAAAGTGTTTCCGACTTGAAATAAACGAAAACGGCCAAAAACGGCGTTACCGGGTGGATTTTGAGCCAACCGGGAGACGGCTGTGAAAACAGTGACTCCGTCACTGTTTGGGCAGCCCATGAACTGCCCCGACACTATTGGAGCTGACCTGGGCATTTTCCATAAGTGTCAGGTAGTCGATTCGGTCAAAAACGAGTTTTAGGTAATTTTGCGGAAAAACAGTTTTCGTAAAAGTTTCGCGAGTTTTCAACTATATTTATGTTAATATATGATATTAAATAAATTGGTTTAGGTAATATATGAATAAATTATTCATATTAGATATTGAAAAATTTATTTGGTATTTTGAAAATTTTTTAAAATACGATATCGCCCGGACCCGCGCTTCCGCTGCGCCCATCGCCCAAGACCCCAACAGTTGCTGGCCATTTCTTCAATTAGAACCCAGGCTTGATCTTCTCCTTTTTCCATCAAAACTCCTCCAACAGTAGCATCAATTGTGGTTCTCATCAGTTCAGAAAGTCCATTATATAAAGTTTGGACTTGAAGCCATTTTGGAATTTCATGGTGGGGACATTTCCGGAGCAAATATTTGTACATTTCCCAAGCTTCGTAGAGTGTTTCTGAGTCAAGTTGTACAAAGGATGTGATGTCATTCCTCAACTTTGCTATTCTGGCTGGTGGAAAATACTTTGCAAGGAATTTGGTGGCTAAAGTATTCCAAGTTGTAATGGAACCTGCTGGTAATGAATGTAGCCAAGCCTTAGCTATGTCTTTCAAGGAATATGGAAAAACTCGAAGTCTCATTGCTTCTTCTGATGCTCAGTTGTAATTAAAAGTGCACCAAACTTCCAGGAAGTTGCTGATGTGGGCTTTAGGATCTTCAGTTGCATTCCCCCCAAACTGCACTGACTGCTGAATCATCTAAATGCATGTTTTGATGTCACCCGCATTTGCTGGTAAGGGAGGAAGTACAATACATGAAATGAGGCCATCTACCACCGAAATAGTTCTGTCTCGAATGGGAATTGGTGGTGCAGCCTCCAAAGGTTCAGGTTCCATGTTAATGATTGTTTCTTGGCCTTCTCACATTCTCTTCACAACTGTCTGATGGTTCTTTCAATTTCTGGGTCAAACAGTCGGATTTCAAAGCTTCTGGTTCGTCTCATGTAGTGTCTGAGAACCTGAAACACAAGAAAACAAAAAACAATAAGTAAAAAGAAATTAGATACAAGTAAATGTATCTAACCTCAAAACTAATAGTGAAAGACAAATAAGTCCCCGGCAACGGCGCCAAAAACTTGACCGGTGTGAAATCACACGCGTATAACGCAAGCGCACATATCGTTCAAGTAGTATAAAAAGTATCGATCCCACGATGACTTAAAACCTAAGCTATTAATTTTTATGAGGCAAAATGATTACTAGTATCTAACAGATTGATTGATTGATGACTTTAAATTTAAAACAAGTAAATAAAATTGCGCAAAAGTAGGTTGAAGAAAATTCAAATTTATAAAACTATTCAGGGTGGTGATTTCTTCCAATATCATTTTAAAGATGAAGTGGTTATTTAATGTTTGTGTAATATATCGGTTTACTAACTTGGAACACGAAATTATGCAAAAACCTATGTCGATGGTCATATGCAAATACTCAGTTAACCCAATTGAACCATATGTCTATGTCAACCAAATTACATGGATTCATTAAGTTTAAGTTCCAATTATGGCTACCCCGCCCGACTGGTATATATCTATCCTGTAAGGAAATCTATTAAAGGGTTATTTATCCTCAAGGAAGATCATGAGCTATTAAGTCTAAGGCTAAAATATAAAATTCATTTGTCAAGTTTATTTTAGACTTACCAGATCAATCTTATTAGTGGCCAGTTAACAAGACGCATTAAGCTTAAGACTTAATAAGTAAACCTTTAAATTACCCAAACTATAAAATAACCCCTTATAAACTGGTGATATTAAAATTCATCACAACCCCAGATAACTAACTTAGTTCCGATACATAACTAGTGCTACTAAAAACTTAAAAATAAAAGACATAAAGTAAAATGCTGAAAAGTAAATGCGGTAAAGTAAATACTGAAATGTAAAAATAAAATAAATGTTAGGGTTAAAGGATCTAATTTTACCACTACTATTTTAGATATCTCCTTTAATATAATATATTAACTTGTGATAACATTACCAACCAGCCATATAGGCGGTAACCTGATTAAGTCAAATTAAGTCTGACCTTCCATAAAGCGGTATCAATATTTGTCCATAAACCAGCCATATAGGCGGTAAATTACCAACCGACCAACCAGGCGATATCCATGCTTAGTCAGATTAAAACCAGTTTATAATTGATTACCAACCAACCAATATAGCGGTATCATTGTTAAGTCAAATTTTAAATAGTGAATATATTATAATTAAGGGAGATTAATCTAAATAGCAGTAATAAAAGTTTTACCTTTCACCCTAGCAAGGGGAAGTTACCTCATCATGTTGAATAGTAAAAACTGAAAAAGTAAAAAAGTAAAAATTCTTACAGAAAGTAATTAAAAATTAATTACCAAATTGAAATTTAAGGAAAACTAGATACAAACTCCTTATTTACATCAGAGAATTCAGAGAGGAATGTACATCTGAAACTGAAATCTCGAGCTGAATTTATAGGCATCGGTAGGCTGTGCGCGTCGCGACGCGACAATATTTCCGCGTCGCGACGCGACACGTGTCATGCTCTGGTTGGTCCGCCGAGATTCTTATCCAATGACGTGATGATGTGGATGATTAACTCAATAATTGAGCTGACGTGTCAGTGACGTGGCGATGATGTGGCAATGACGTGGCGACACATGGCGATAGTGATTGTCGGCACCGTAGGATTGCAACACGTGGCACGCTGTGATTGGTTGATGATGGCGTGGCGCTGACTTGGCAATGTTGACTCGGTCTTCTGCTGACGTGGTGATGACATGGAGTGACACGTGGCGATGGCGATTGTCGGCACCGTAAGATGATGACACGTGGCATAGCGCACGTTAGCATGATCGGCTGTGATGTTGACACGTGACACGGCGCACATTAGCAAAGTCGGCGCACGTTAGCAAAGTCAAACTTCTTAGATTCTTACATGTGTCCCTGGCGCACGTTAGCATGAAGCGGCGCACGTTAGACGTTGTAAATGACCATTTTTCCCTTTTTGTCTGATTTTCACTGGTTTGGTTCAAAATCACCTCCAGAATATCCTGAAACTTTATTTATCTACAAAATAACACAAAACACATAAAAATATTCACAAAACTCAAGAAACTATACAAAATATTAGATCAAATGAGTGAGAAATAGTGATATAATTATCACTCATCAATAATCTATAAAAAAAAACATTAAATCCATTTAAACTATATTGACGCTCAGAGTGCTCGTAGAGCTCCACTACTCACAGCCTCCAAAAAAAACTAATAAAAATAAGAAGAAAACCTTAAACAACTACCAACAGAGATTAAGATTTAAATGGATTTGAACAATTACCACATAAACGTGCAGCCACAAATCCAAAATATGGGAAATCAAAATAAAACAAAAGAAAATTGAAAGTTCAAAAGATTCGAGAGGGGAAAGGCTGTGTGATCAGCGACTGTCTTCAAGTTTTAAGATTAGTGTTTGCTTATGTGGGAGCATTTTTTTGAGGGAGGTAACCGTGTGGCAGCTCCCTAATAGCTATAGTTACTGACCTTTAAATGTTTGTCTTCTCCAATACTTGAACTCAATCAAAAATAAATAAATAAAAGTTTACTCAAATTCATAATACATATATGATTTTCAGCGCCACGATGTCTCTCATTCTCAAACTCACACGAAGAAAGTGAACATTTCTTTTGTATATAGTTAACACTCATGTTCCGCTTAAGCCCGAATAGTTAATACTCCTTAATTAGTTAACTTAAACCCTTAATACTTGTCGTAGAGAGTAAAATATAATGAGATAACTCAATTTAACCTAACTAAAAATGTCATTGTGCTATTAAGTTCTTAACATTGAAATTCAGCAAGAGCTCGAATGATGCAAATTTGAATTTAAAAGGACTAGAGTTATGCATTTTAGAAACTTCTTGTCTTTGAACAAAAACAAAAATGTATTCTTTATATCTATCCAAGATTTTCCACCTCTTCTTATAGTGTCCTTTCTATGGAGACCCACGATTCTTAATTCCTAAACCCAAAATTGGAGCCTATAAGTTGAGGAAAATTAAGCTTGGCTTTGGAGCCACGTATCTCGAAAGCAGCTCGATCATAAGCCAATGCAGCAGCCTCAGGAGTATCATGGGTTCCAAGCCAAACTCGTGCACCATTCTTATTAGGATCACTTATCTCCGCCGCAAATTTTCCCGATGCCCTCCTTCTCACACCTCTGTAATTTCCTCGCACCCCTCTCTCACCTGTCGCCGCCATCTGAGTTGTCATATCTCCTGTTTCTTTTACTTCACTTTCAATAAGTTGATCAAACGAGATCCATCCCACATTAATGGCCTCGTGTAAGGCTTTGAAAGCTTCCGTGTCATTGATGCTAGGGTTAGGGTTAGGGTTATACTGAAGTTCATTATTGATGGAGAAACTACTGAAGCTCGAAGTTGGGAAATATGAAAGATCATTATTGATGGTTGTTTCTGAAGGAAATGTGAGTGGAATATTTTCGAAATCATCTTCAAGAAGATGCTTGCGGATTGATTCCAAGACAGCAAATTCTGACTCGGAGATTTTTTCTGTGAACATTTTTGTTAAATTAGAAGAGAAGATTTTAGAAGAATTTCTTGAAATTGTGAGCGTTGTGTCACATGAATTGGCAAAGAGATTTATACATGTCCTATTAATTTATTAGGGTTTTATTTATAGTTCTCTTATGCAATGAATATTTCTTTGTACCAACAACCAAAAAGTGTACTGTGAAATTCTATTAAATATAATTACAATTTATTTAACTGTTCTTTTAAATTATTTTAATAAACATGAAAAGATATTATATGATTGTATGAGTTACATGATACCACCCATGTACAGTAAAAATTTTCCGTGGAATTCCAGTACTTGCACTTTCATGTCTGTGACCATGGCTACAAAGCTAATATTTCAAGTACATTTTCTATATGGTTGCAACTCCGCACACCTTTTGAATCTTTTTTTATTAATATATATATATATATATATTCTTGAGTGAGTGATTACAAGAAAATATGGAATTACCGATCGAATACCGACAAAAAAATTAAAAAATAATTTCTGACCGATTACCGACCGAAGTATTACCCACCGAATATTCAGTCGCTATTCGGTCAGTAAATACGGCGCTAAAGATTAATTTATCGTCAACAACTATCGATCGATTATTCGGTCTGTAATTACTAATAAAAAATAATATTGATTATAAAAAAAATAGATATTTTATCAACCGAAACATAATTCGGTCGGTCATCATCATCATCATCATTATTACTACTACTACTTTCACACACATTCAATCTTTGAGGTTAAGGGTTCAAGTCACACCAATTGCATCAATTTCTATAATTAAATGTGAATTGTGTGGGTTTAGTCTGCGCCCGACTTTGGGTGGTACTAAAGCCCAAACGTGAGTCCCACCCATGGCTGGTCGGGTGGGGTAATGGTTGGCCTCACAATTTCTTTGGATCAAGTCACACCAATTGCATCAATTTCTATAATTAAATGTGAATTGTATGGGTTTAGTCTAGGCCCGCCTTTGGGTGGTTCTAAGGCCCAAACATGGGTCCCACCCATGGCTAGTCGGGTGGGGTAATGGTGGGCCCCACAATTTCGTTTTTAAATCCAGTGAGTTTACAGACCAAATTATATTCAGTCGGTAAAATCTAATTTTTTTTTATTTTTTTTTAAGAAATTACTCACTTAATTATGTTTCATTTTGTTTCGGTCAGTAATTTTACCAACCGATCCTATTTCGATCGGTAATTTAATACCGACGATCCAAATACCGATCGAAAAAATTCGATCGGTAATCATAATTAATTATCAAATTTTTGAGATTACTGACCGAATATTCAGCCGGTAATTTTGAATTTTCTTATAGTGAGTTATAGGAATGACATAATTTAGTAAATTATAATAATTAGAGTCAACATATAAAGAACACTTTACAGTCGTTACTCATTACCCACCCACAGAATCGTGGAGATGTTCCGAACTAGAAATTACTTGCACAGAGAATGTATTGATTTTATGTGCAATTATAACAACAACAAGAAGTTGGACAAACTTTAGATTTTATTAATTTTTTATTAAAAAATGGACAGTGACCACCGATGGGAGGAGTCAAAAAGAATTGTCTTTAAAGAATGTATTAACTATTATTGTCTTTTGTTTATTAAGAATATTTCACTGTCTAGCAGTAATATGAAGACATTATTTTTGGAAAACCACATAAATTAAGAGTCTATTTAGGAGGGCTGAAAATCATATTAAAAATATTTTTTATTGTTAAAAATATTTGAAATCTCTTGATTATATGTTTAAAAGCACTAATTAAGTAATATTTCCAAATTGACCCTAAATCAAATAACAACAAATATTAGGGGTGGCAAACCGAATCAAAGAATCGAATCCTAAATATATCGAATCAAAATGTGATGGATTCGAATTCGATTCGTTTATTAAACGAATCATAATATCAAGATTCGTATTCGATTTATTTATTAAACGAATCGAATACGAATATTCGTTTAGTCATGATATTATTCAATAATATAATTTATCATAATTTATTTACATTAATTTTCTCTTAAATATATACATATGAAATATGTAATTAATATATTTACTTAAATTACCTCATCAAATATCGACAATATTATTTTTTTTATGGTAATTAGCCATAATTTCTCGAATCTTAATTGAAAAATAATAATAACTAGTAAAAGAAAATAAAAAAAAGAATCATAAACGAATAAATAAATCGGTGGGCTTAAATTCATATTCGATTCGTTTAATAAACAAATCGAATTGAATTGACTAATTTATTAAATAAATCTATTTTTTTTAAACCCGTAATCACTTTAAAGCGAATAAAATTGAACAAATAAATTAATTCTAACCCAAATTGTCATTCCGCTAATGAATACAGAGATTTAATGAATTAAAATGTGTGAAAATGGGCCACCTGTTAATGAATTAAAATGAGTGAAAAATGACCTGCTGATTTTCAAAAAAATATCATTTTTTGTAAGTAATGCAAATTATATATGGTAGTCATAAATGAGCCAATCGGTGTCATATGTTCCAAACTTGATTTCAACGAGTTTCATTCCTCTTATAGCCAAATAAATCTTAACAGTTGTCTATATAATTAAAGCTCCACTGCGCAGTTACTTTGAAGTTTATATTTATGACACCAAAAAACTAATTGATTGCCACATATGATTAATTGGCACATAATTTGGAGCTTATATTGTCAATTTTTTAATGCAACATTCTTGACGAGTTTTTGACAGTATATATGATTTCGATATCATTTATTTACAAAAAATTTATGACTGAACACCTCGGAGAGGTATGGCCTGATAATTTTCAACTTGGGTTCGAATTTTGATGAGGTAATGAGATTAAAAAAAAAAAAATTTAAATTTGTACTTTACATACCCCTTTACCTTAAAAAAAAAATCATAATTTTATCATTAAAGGATAGCTAATTTGACTTAACTCTTGCAGTGCAAGCAATAGATGACAAGATCAAGTCCTAATTGATACGTTTAATTTGGGATTTGAGTGGGTGATGGTGTTGGCAAAACAAACGATATTAGTATATTGTATTAATAATAATAAGAACTGATACAACAACCGCAAACTGAAAGACAAATTGCAGTGGAATATTATATATTTCAACAAACAGAAATTGTCGAGGCTTGTACAAGACAATGTCCTTAAAACATATTTGCCTTGTAAAGAACCTTGGACACCCCTTATCTCCACATTGGTATGATATTGTCCACTTTGGGCCTAAGCCCTCATGGATTTGCTCTTGGGTTATACCCAAAAGGCCTCACACCAATGAAGATACATGTCCATCCTTATATTCCCATGATCTTCCCCATTTCTAACCAATGTGGGACTTTGGGACTTTGTTTGACCCAACAATCCTCCCCTCGAACAAAGGACCACAAAGGACAACTGAGCCTCCCCTCAAACGATCATTCATCCGTCCACTCCATGAAGACCAGAGCACACCGCCTGTCTAACCGAGCACTCACGGATCACGATCGGGGCTCACCACCTTTGTTCGGTATTCCGAGGATTCATCCACATGGCTAACTCCGGGGCATGGCTCTGATACCACTTGTAAGGAACCTATGACATCACATATCTCCACATTGGTATGATATTGTCCAATTTGGGCCTAAGCCCTCATGGATTTGCTCTTGGGTTATACCCAAAAGGCCTCATACCAATGAAGATACATGTCCATCCTTATATGCCCATGATCTTCCCCATTTCTAACCAATGTGGGACTTTGTTTGCACCCAACAATCCTCCCCTCGAACAAAGGACCACAAAGGACAACTGAGCCTCCCCTCAAACGATCATTCATCCGTCCACTCCATGAAGACCAGAGCACACCGCCTGTCTAACCGAGCACTCACGGATCACGATCGGGGCTCACATTCGGTGAAGCAGGGGCTGAACAACAAGATTCAAATCCCTAAAATTGAAGACAAAGGCGCAACAAGAATCATCAAAGGGGCAGAATAGCAGTGTGCCGATTCAAGAACAAGTCCTGCAAGACTCTGTTCTTTGGCCGAAATCAAGATCAAAATTTCCTAGAAAAAAAATCGAGAGTCTTGAAGAACAGAGCCATCGCCAAAAAGAAATTACAGATCACAGCCGAAAAACAAAGGGCAACAAGATCAAGAATCCGTCAACCAGAAGAACGAATACCACTGCCAAGAACGAGAAACAAGATCAGGGCCTGCAAAGTTCGAAAATCTGTGATCAAGAAGCCAAGACCCATCTTCTTCAAACCAAAAAAGAGTCAAGAACAGAATCAATCAATACTCGAAAAACAAGAACATAGCCACCGTGACCAAGACAAGATCCAGAGCTAGGCGACTCAAAGACTCTTGGGGCAGTACAAGGGATACGAAAGAAACAACTACTTGAAACCAACCAATCAAGATCCAGATCTGAAAATAAACAACCAATCTGCCCAACAGAAACTGAGTCTGTGTGTGAATTGGCGAGTGTGGTTAGGGCAATAGGGTGTGTTCTCTTTTGTCAGTTGATTGAAATTGTAGTTCTGGAATTACTGAGTGTGTTCTGTGAAATTGAAAAATTAAGGGCTTTGTTGTTGGGTAGTAAGGTTTCTGACTTGCTTGGGTGAGTGATCAATTAGGCAGTGCCGAGGGACCATTGGGAAATTTGGTTGTGTAATTGGCGACTGTGTTAGGGCAGTTTGGGTGTGTAATTGCCGAATTGATTTGGAAGTTGGAGGCTTAGTCGATTGGGTGATTAGGCTGCTGTCGTGTGTGGGCAGTTTGGGTGTTGAAGGGTTCTGTTATTGGGTGTGTTGCCGATTGGTGTTTGAGAGGTGTGGCATTGTGTTGCCGATTGGTGTTTGAGACTGTTTTGAACAGATTGGTGGTGTATCTTGCTGATTGTGTTTGGGCTGAGTTGGGGAGTAATTGCCGAGAGTGATTGCGGAATTATCATCGGGTGATTACTGAAAAAGGAAAAGGAAATGTCGACGATGAGACTCGACATTGGAACCTTTGACGGAAAAGGGGATTTCACAACTTGGAAGAATAAAATGAGGGTTCTGCTTTCCCACCATAAGGTGGCTTTGGCACTGGAACCGGATCCAGAAAAGTGGCCAAAGATGGAAAAGGAAGCGAAGGACGGAATCCTGGAAGAGGCTTACAACCTGATTTTCCTTCACTTGGGAGATTCGGTCATCAGGAAGGTTGATGGAATGGACACTGCCATTCAACTATGGGGTAAACTCGAATCTCTTTATTCTGTTATTTCTGCACCAAATTTAGTGTTCTTAAAAGGAAATTTGTTTAATTACAAGATGGATACTAGTAAGTCGATTGATGATAATTTGGATGAATTCACGAAAATGACTCAAATCCTTAAAGGAACTGACCAAGCCCTAGGAGACTCTAGCGAAGCTATGATCCTTTTAAATGCATTACCTGAAGAATATAGTGTCGTTAAGAACTCTCTACAGTACACAGGAGTTGTACCTAGGCTAGACTTAGACTTGGTGATATCTGGTATAAGGGCTAGAGAGCTAGAACTTAGAAACAGTAGGAGAGGAGGAGCGAACTTATTCGTGAAAGGTAAAAATGAAAGGAAATATAATGGCCCTAATAATCATCAGACTAGTAACCAAGAACCTAAGAAGAAGAAAAAGAACAAACAGGATAAGAATAAAGATAGTGACAAGAAGTGCTATCATTGTGGAAAGATGGGACACCTTAAAATGAATTGTTATAAGTTCATTAGGGAACAGAAAAATGAAGGCAGCACCACTGTGGCTGCCGAAAAGGAGTCGATGTGCCTATCTGAGGCATTGACTGTGTGTAGGGATCACATTAGTAGAGAATGGATTCTAGACTCCGGGTGTTCCTTTCACATGAGTCCGTATAGGGACTGGTTTGTCAACTTTAGAAATTCTGACCAATGGACTGTGTATATGGGTAATGACAATACTTGTAGGATACAGGGGGTTGGGGACATAACTCTTAATCTTCATGATGGTAAAGTTAGGATTCTTACTGACGTTAGATATGTACCTGACTTGAAACGGAACCTGATATCATTAGGAACACTAGATGAATTAGGTTTCACATATAAAGCACACAAAGGACACATGCACATATCTAAGGGTAATAAACTAATCCTAACTGGTATAAAGAGAAATGAATTGTATGTTCTAAATGGCCCACATGTATTCTCGGATAAACCCATTTCTGCTTTAACTTCTAATGTTGATAGACTAATATATGGCACTTGAGACTTGGCCATATAGGCCAGAAAGGTATGCAGGTACTCAGCAGCAGCAGGGACAATTTGGAAAGGACCAGTTGAAGCCACTTGAGTTTTGTGAGATCTGTGTGTTGGGCAAACAGCACAGACAGAGCTTCCCAACTGGAATTCACTTGTCAAAGGCGAGTCTGGAGTATCTACATTGTGATTTGTGGGGACCAGCAAAGGTCCAGACACATGGGGGTAAGAAATATTTCCTCTCTATTGTTGATGACTACAGTAGGAAGGTATGGACATTCTTACTAAAATCAAAGGATGAAACTTTGACTAAATTTAAAGAATGGAAAGTATTGGTAGAAAATCAAACTAGTAACAAAGTAAAAGTCTTGAGAACTGATAATGGCTTAGAATTTTGTAATACTGAGTTTGACCAATACTGTACTAGTGAGGGTATCCTAAGACATAGGACTGTTAGGAACACCCCTCAACAGAATGGAGTTGCGGAAAGAATGAATAGAACCCTATTAGAAAAGATAAGATGCCTTTTATTCTCTTCCGAACTTCCGAGGGCCTTTTGGGGTGAAGCCCTCAATACTGCTACTCATTTAGTTAACCTTAGCCCTAACAGTTCAGTTCAGTTTAAGACACCAGAGGAAATCTGGTCTGGTAGAGGCTCATAAGCTTGCACACCTTAGAGTATTTGGCTGTGAAGCCTATGCTCACCAGTCCGTAGGTAAACTTGAACCGAGGTCAATCAAGTGTGTTTTCCTAGGATACCAAGAAGGGACAAAAGGGTATAGGTTATGGGAAAGGGAATCACCTGGAGTCAAAGTCATAGTTAGTCGGGATGTTATATTCAATGAAATTTGTTTTCCTTGTAAATCTACTAACAACAATGCAGGTGCCTTAGAAAAGGATCTAGCAGATTTTGATTTTGCAGGTGGAGCTCAGATGCAGGTGGAGCCAGTGACATCAAGGACCGCTGAGCAAGTTGGTGACATGTCAGGCACGGAGACATTTGAGGGCTCCCAGCCCATGAGAAATAACCGGAGGAAAACAGAAATGAAGTAGCAGTACAAGAACAAATTGAAGAGGACACAGTAGATCAAGTGGATCAAACTGAGCAACATGATGAAACACCACAAGACACATTGGCCAACTACCAGCTAGCAAGAGACAGAAGTAGGAGGCAGGTAAGGCCTCCTACCAGGTATGATTACTCAACTAATGATTTGTATTTCTGTGCATTAATAGCAAGTCATGAAATTAATGGGATTGAGTCTGCTAGCTTAGGAGAGGTTTTAAAGTCTACCCCTAAACTTGAATGGGAAGCGGCTATAGAAGACGAGATGTTTTCTTTTAGTACTAGACCTGAGGTGATTAAAATGGCAAATGTGCCTTATGCAAATGCTATAGGTCCTGTGATGTATGCCATGATTAGTACTAGACCTGACTTGCCTTATGATGTACCTTTATTAAGTAGGTTTATGTCTAATCCAGGTGGAGCACACTGGAGTGCTTTACAATGGTTGTTAAGATACTTGAATATTACTATTGATATGGCTTATGTTTTAACAAATCTAACGCTTTAGATTTGGTAGGGTATGTTGATTCTGATTTTGCAGGTGACAGAGACTCAAGAAAGTCAACTACCGAAGCGGAAGTATATAGCCATAACTGATGTGTTCAAGGAAGCAATTGGCTTCAGGGTATCTTAACCGAAATACAGCAGCTGCAAGGTAAGACAGTTGTGTATTCAGACAGTCAGAGTGCAATACATCTGAGCAAGAATCCAGTACATCATGAGAGAACCAAGCATGTGGATGTGAAGTCATTTTTGTGCGGGAAATTATCTCAAGCGGTAAGATTGAGATTAAGAAGGTTCCAACTGAAGACAACCCATCGGACATGGGGACAAAGATTGTGACTGCAACCAAACTCTTTCACTGCAGGAAGCTGTTGCAGGTGGGGGTTGGCTGACCTTGCAGCCGACATGAGCGATGATATGAGTAGGTGAGTTTGTTGTGCTATCTTGACCTTAGTGTGTCGTTGTGTATGATTGGGAGTGATAGATGTTTTTGGCTTCAAGGTGGAGATTGTAAAATTTGAAGCCTTGTCATCCGTTGGATAAGGGACACGTGGCGCAATCCTTGCCGTTGTCCCAATTACATGTATTTGCTCATCCTATATAAAGGGCACTTAGGTTGAGTATTAGGAGAGAGTTTTCATTATTTGTATTCCCTTAATAATTGGCTAAGTGTTAAGCCTATTCCCTAGTCCAAGTTAGTGTAGTCTTCAATTGGGAATTTGAGAGATTGTCACTTTTAGAGATTAGGGTTCTTTGTGAGATTTGGGGAAATACATTTTGTAAACGGATTCAAGATTCCGTGTGTAATCTTGAAATTGCTTAGTGCAGCGAGCTCCCTATTCCGGAGTTCAACGTGGATGTAGTCGGGAATCTTTCCGGCGAACCACGGTAAAAATCGTGCATTCTTGATTGATTGATTGACGAATATTGCGACAAAAACTTAACATGCCTCTTACTGTCGATGCTTAGTATTAGAACGGTAATTGTTTCCCACGATACAACGGGAATGAATATCTTGGACCACTTTCAAATTATTTTAGTAAACTCAGATATGACAGAACTTAACAGAAGCAGGACAGTAACAGAACTCTAGTAACCTGTTTTTTATGCGCCACTGCCGTGAACAATAATAGGGGAAGAAATTGAGTTCTTCACTTGATCTTTCGTATCATGTCTCACCATTAAGAAGCCTTGAGTGCGAGTTCTTGAATCTCACAAAAAAAAATTCTCTAAATATTTTAAAGAAAAAGTTAATGCATTATATTTATTTTCTTTTCTCTGTAGAGAAGATGGAGATGGAGGCTAGGCTTTTTGTTTTGCTACTATTGTTAATAAAAAGAGAACTCTTACCTTTTTGTAATTAGGGTTGAGATTGTTTAGTTGCAATCAAATTATAAAATACACTTAACCCTAATTAAGCCTTCGTTGGGTGTGAATCACGTCCTTCAGAAAAAGAGCTACTAAAAGGTAAACGTTTTCCCCGATCCCAGATCAAGAACAAAGTCCTAAACAAAGTCTTTCTCCTCACCGACAAAGCAGAGTGCTAATCCCGATCAAAACAAGTCTGACCGGGGAAATTGCTGGGTTTCATTGTCAGTAAACGAGGAATCGAAAGACACTTTTGTTCTCAGCGCCGGCATTAGAGCCACAGCGAACCAAGCTGACGTTTTTATTATTATTTAATTAATTAAATACTAATATCAAATATTAGGCATATTTTGGAATCAAATTCCAAAATTATTTGATCAAAGATTAAGTAAATTAATTAATTTAATTTAAACTCTTTTAAATTAAATATTTGATTATCTCATAAATAAATTAGTTTCCGATTGTGATTTAAATAAATTATTAATCTCATTAATAATTTATCATAATATATTGTTATGTATGTGATATCATAATTAGACTTTCCAATTATTTTATGGCTTCATACAGTGTATCGATTTAGCATGAGGATCAAATGGACCTGAGTTCCGAACTCCAATAATATCGAGATATTGATTAAACTTTTTAATCAAATATCATGAATTATTAACTTCAGATTATTTCATTAAAAACTTGAAGCTGAACTCTCGATCATCACTATAGATATATTACATCGAACCATATTGGCATGCATCGATATAATCACTACATATAAATTGACTCTCTACGAGTATCTTATAATTAGATACATGTCATTATGTCTGTTATACCCATCTAATTATTTCTTGTGTCTTAAGTACTATTGATTCTCTAATGAATAAGTACGATTGATTCTCTAATGAATAATTTATTTATAAATATTATGAATTTTATTTTTCTATTTGTAATAGAAAGATTCGAGAGTTCGAATTGTTCAATTATCGATCAACCCTTAAGGAAGATACTCTTCTACTTCTCGCAATAAGGAGTAGATTTCATATCGATGTAAAACGTCTCTAGCTAGATACCAAACCATGCCCTTAAAGTATGCAGTTATTGATCGAGATTGCTACACCAACATCACCTTTGTATATCAAAGGATATTGAAAGTCATGCAGGAGTTCGTAGTACACTAAAGATTCAAATCAATCCATATATAATCATCTATTAGATTGATATGATTTTTTTTAAACAGATATTAAAATAAATTCATTTATGTCTTGGTCCAGTCCCATATAATATTATCATAGAAACGACCTTCATTCTCATGTCATCACATAAACGATCACAAATCAAGGTCGTCATACCATTATGGAATGAACTACAGCTGTAGATAAACCACAAACAAAGTGACCATTTTTAATTGCTCTCTACAGACTATTTTTTATTACTAATTTCATACTTAAATCCTCTTATGTATGACACTCATACACTAAGTCTAAATGTACATTAGTAACCAAGGGCATACATGACAATTTATAATATGTAAATTTAAAACAGACACTTTGATAAATGAGTTGCATCGTTTATTCATTAAAATAACTTCGTTTACATATTAAATTATGCTTTAGGGCATACATCCAAATAGAAAATACTTGCACTAGACCTGTGGGTTTTCTTTGTTTATAAACAAAAAATACTCTCCAAATCTAGTCTAGTGATGTTGCACAATGTTGAATTGATTGAGAATTCAATTGCAGAGATGGTCTTTTTGCATGCATATTTGAAATAGTTTCAGTTTGTTGGAATTATGTAATTATCCATCAAAAATAAAATGAAAATTTACAAAAACATGGTTAAAACGAGTCTGGTTCGAATGGGTCACCATTCGTGTATGTAGGAGACCCGGATGTACATAAGTCGAACCAATTCATGTTGGGATTTGCATCCCCACGCGTGGACACGCATAGAGAGAGTCTTTATCCTTAATACATCTTGCCAACTAGAGTAGTTATATATAAACCCTTTTAGCCTTTGTTTCTTTTCTGATGTGGGATTAATCAATTTCCTCTTATTTTTCCATCTCAATGGGTGCCATTTCAAAGACAATTTCTTATTCGCCCATACATCATTTTGAGCATATAAATATATGATTTCAAAGTACTCACGGAGGAGAATCTGAATCACTCATGACCTATTACTTTCATTAAGTGGGTCTCACTCAAAATCATACTTCAAAGTAAGAAATCATGCTATTTCTCCAACAATCCCCCACATGAATGAAAATTGATGGAAAAATATATAATACATGTTTTGACATCAAAACATTTTGAAGTTGGTGATCAAGTTTAGCGGATAGAAACCTACATAGGATATGTAGGTTTTAACCTTTGAACATTCCATTACAACAATATATTTATTTTATTGACCGACCAGTAGACACGATGTATTTGAAATGTTCTATCATTGGTGTAAACGATGATATATTGTACACATATATCTTTCCTAACACAATTGAGTTCTCATGGTTATGTTCTTTTTGGCCCTGAACAACTGCTTGGTTTTGTAAAAGTTTCTAAGAATTTAGCCATTTACAATTCCTTTTGAAGTGGCCACACTTCTCTCTCACATAGGTGACTTCTTAATCAGAAATAATATGCCCTACTCCATAATGGATGAATTGGACCAGAAATGTCCCCTTGAAGCTTTTGTAAGAATGATGGGGATTCAAATGCAATCTTAAATTGATATGGGTGTATCATAAGTTTGCCTTGTGAGCAAACGGTGCAACTGATCTCATATGTTAATAGAATCTTCTGGTTCTTTAATTTATGCCCATTGGAATTTTAAATTATTCTTCGTATCATTATATCTTTTGGATGATCAAGATGATTATGCCATAACATAATCATCTTTGGATTATTGAACTTCTGGTTTATCATTACATGGATTTATAATACATTTATGATTGTATAATACAATCCAGATGAGGAAATTGGAAGTTTTTCCAATATGTATTTCTTACCTGAGATAATTTTGGTAATACATATATATTGTACATTGTTTTTATCTAAAGTCTCAATGCGATACCCAGTTTGGCGGATACCTTTGAAACTTAACAGATTTATATTATATCTCCATAAATATAGAGCATTTATAATGCATAATTTTATTCTACTTGCTAATAAAATATCTATATTTTATTTTATATGTGTGTATGTGTGTGTGTGTTTACATGACTTATAAAGTTTAATAGATAACTTTTTTTAGTAATGGATCGAAAATTAGAATTTGACTTCCAGATATAGATATTTAGTTTACGAAGTTGACTTTGACAACTGCGACGTCATAGCTATGAGTATCTCAGTGTTGGAAATTAGAATTCGATATAGTAGCATATAGATATTTTTTTAAAGAATATAGACATTGATATGTTTGTCATTGATGTGTTTGATGTTCATTGATGATGGTATCATTGTTTGACATATGACTGAGACATCGACATGATATGTTTCGAAAACTCACTTCAGCACATATAGTACAATACCAGTTTATAACTCAGATTTAAAATTTAGTATGTTTTCAGACAAAACATAATTTTAGTACATGAGTTGTAAAGAGGTTTTCAAAAGTATTTCTAGACAAAATTCAGTTATATTTTTGGGCCGAAATTAGTTTCGATCCGAGTATGGATCCCGTTGTATGAGATGAATTGATATGTTTGATGATATGTATGTATTTTCCGATCTGGGACATGGCCCATTTTGTATGTATTGGCTGACTGGGATGCCATCGGCTTATGGTTGACCATGATCAACTTGTGCTACATTGAACATGAAATATTGCATTGCATTGCATGGCATACATATTCATACATTTGTTGTGATGATGCATATATATTTATGCATACACCAGATAAAGACCTTGTGCACATAGGCATATACAGATTCGAGACCAGGGGACGGTGATTCGTAATTCCCCTGGATCTCCTCATGCCTCAGATGTCACATTCTTGAGTGCAGTTTCAGTTTCTTGGGAGACGATGATACGTAGCTCCCCAAGACACTAGCGATTTTTCAAATAGGTATGTGAGGAGAGACGACGATACGTAATGCCCCCATACATCAACTTTTCACACAGACTTTCCAAGTTTTCAGATAAAAAAGATTTTCAGAGATTTATTAATGATTTCAGATACAGAGAATTAGTTTTTATAGAGTTTTATAGTTTTCTAACAACATAGATTTCAGAAATTTATTGAGAGTTTCACGATTTTCCAAACATGGAGATTTTTTATTTTACGATGATGATGGTTTTAGATTTGATTTCATTAGTTTTGGAATCCATCGATTTGAAATTGATTACATTAGCTTTTTAGAGTTTTTCACAGCAATATTTTCTTTATGACGGTATAATTTTGTAAAAGAGTTTATTTCCAACAAATTTTGAATTTGGATTTATTTATATCAGATTTTTATTTTACCTAATTTCATATATTACAACCTATTTTGAATTCCATTTTACTCACAATAGATTTTGGCATTCCCTGACAGATGAATTTTCTTGATTTATGGAATCCATCAAGTTTCAAAAGTTGTTATAAAGTTTTATGACTTTCAGACACAGAGATACTCAGATCTTGTATATAATTTACCCCACGGGGCCAGTTATAATTATTCCCCTATCCTAATACGGTCCAAGGATATGGACCAGATACAGTTAGTCCCCTTATCCAGTTGAGGTATTTTCTTGGATATATACTTTTTTGATTTAGTGTATATGTGCTTGTGGATGTGGATGATGCATGAACATAGTTTCAAAGTATTACAGATTTCAAATTTTATTGAAAAACATATTGATTTCATATTTTAGTTTTCAGAGAAAAGCTCAAGAGTAAGTGTTTTCTGAAACTAGCAGATTGTTAGTTTCGTAGCTCAAGCAACAACTATTTGTTAGTTTCGTAGGTTAACATTGGACTTGAAGAGCCAATAAAGTTATGGAGAAGATTTTTAAGACAGAAGATCGCCTCAATTACTGTCAAGGTTGTCATAAAGTCATTATATACCCTTGGGTCATGTGATGGATTCACACAACCCTAGTTTCATTTATATTGCATTATGTATAACATATTCGTGCTGAGTACATAATTGTTTAGTTATATGTTGAGTTACAGGCCTGAGGCTGTCCTGCATGTTGAGTTGAGTTTGGTTGCATTTAATTATATTTGTAGGTCACCACGAGATACTGAACTTCAGTTGTAACGCCCCGGTAATATCGACGCTATTACCCGATAATTCCAATGAATATTGTGCTAAAGGTGGCATAATACGTGATATGAATCATGTTCAAGCATGTATGTGCTCATGAAATGACATTTTGGACATTTGGCAAATTCCTTGCAGTTCCGATACAACTTTGTTCGATATTCCACTCTGAACAGTGCATGGTATTTAGGACATAATTTTTTCATAAGATCTCTGATTTTTATTAATTTTATATCATCGGAAAGATAAGACCGAAACCTAAAACTTGCATGTTATATTTTTTTCCAAATTCAGATCGAAAATAGGTCAAAAATCATGATTTTCATGGCTACTATAGTGAAATTCGAGAATGAGCTAGAATTGGGTGATGTGGCACAACTTTAGCCACTTATCTCATTACAAAACTCGACCCTTTGCCTATAAATAGAACATTATTCACTAATATTTTCTCTTAGCCAAAACGTGAAGAGCAAATTGGGGGTCTCATGCCATTTTCTTCTCTTCCTTTTATCTTCATTTCCAAGTCATTTTTGGATCCATTTGAGCACACTTTCAAGCACGGTAAGCTTCTTTTCTCTTTATATCTTCACAATTTTCAGTTTTGGGCAAAGGAAATAATGCCCCAAATTCACATCTTGCATACCCTAGTGTAGGCATTGCATTTTTGCATGTGAAACCCGATGATGAGTCTCATTTGGAGGCACTACCTTTTGAGTCACGAAAGCCGCGGGAAACGGATATCGGAAGGAGAAATTCAGAATAAACAAGGTTCACTGTTTTCGTTCGTGCTGCGTTCGTGTATGCGTTCGAACGGCAAACAGATTGCGGGCGTTCGTGTCGCGTTCGAGGAAGCGTTCGAACGGTATCGGTAATTCTGGTTTTGCTGCTAGCCTCACACCCCAGCCCATTTAGCTCCCCAAAGCCCATAAAACACATCCCAAATTAAATAAATAAATATTAATTTAAACATTAAATAAAATATTAAACCATTTACCAATAAATAAAAACATTTACCAAACTTAAACTAAAATCATGCCTAATTTAAATAATTTGAATATATCATATACTAAAATAAAAAGAAGATATGTCTAATTAAAATCAATCCTAACCAATTAAAACCAATCAAATATTTGACTTCCTAATCTAATAAGACATCTACCAATTTAAAATAGTTGACTTCCTAATTTAAAATATTTTGTCCCCCCTCAATCTTGTGTATACCATCCTTAGGACTCCTAATTTGGAAACTAGATCTCTTCCTTGTGAGACAAGGGCAAACCCTAGCTCTCTTCTATATAAACATGCATTAACCTAGCCACACCATCTCTCCACTCTCTCTAAGACACGCCCAAGACAAAAAAAGAAAACACTTCACATATACACAAAAAGAGAACAAAGAGCCCTATCCATCTCCTCCATAGCCGAATCCACCACAAGCAACTATCCTCCATAGCCGAATCCAAAGCACCAACAACCACCATAGCCGAATCCAAAACAAACCAAACTCACCCTTAGCCGAATCCAGAACACCAAAATCCTTCAAAGTCGAGACCACCACAAGCAATAACCCCCCCTTAGCCGAATCAAAACACTCCCCTCCTTCACCGAGAACACATCCCCCCATACAGCTCTTACAACCGCTAAAACACCCCCTAATAAACACTCAAAACCAGCCCCCTAAAACACGCCTAAACAGTCCCTGAATCACCTTAAAACAGCAGCCCAAATCCTCTTAAAACAGTCCCTAAAAAACCTTAAAAACAGTAACATAAAAACTGCATTCATAATCTTAAAAATAATCACACACAACTGCACTAAGAACCCACACAAACTTGGAACAGTTCATTGAAACATCAAAACAGATGGCCTGAGCAGTGAGCAGCAAAAACAGAGGCCGAACAGGAGCAGAACGGAGTTCGAACCGCAAGCAAAACAGCAAAGCAGCGAACTAGGACGCTAAACCAGTGAACCGGAGAAGTTGAGGAACTGTACCCTTCCGACGTCCGTGAAACGCAAGCCTGAAAGTTGGCTAAAAGGTTAGACCTGAGGGTATCTTTCACATTCGCTTTTGTACTATTTCTTAAATATTGCTTGTGTGATTGTCAAATGCATGTTGTGGCCCTTGAGTAGATAAATATGCATGAATTATGAGATGTAGTATGTTGTGGCTGGGGAATGAAATGAGAGACGTGTCAACTCTCGCGGTATATCGGATGGAAACCCGGACATAAATTTCATAGCCGATTTCGAATGGACGGTAATATGATCTGTACTCGGGACACAACTCCATGTACCGCTTGAGTAAACGGCACCCTCTTTTATTTTGTGTTGCTTTTGTTTATCTTTCGTCACTTGAATTCTGTATGTTGTTCATTTATGCATGATTCAATCGAGCTCATGGGCTTAGTAAGTGGAATGAAAGATCCCCTATGGGGAGGGGTTAAAGTCCTTTACCACGATGCTTTGCCGCGCCGGTTGATGTGTGTTCGGTTGGATGCAAGATACGTTCAATCGGGCAACTTAGTTTGATATTATTGTCTTTATCTTTTATGCATGGTTCAATCAAGCGCATGGGCTTAGTAATTGGAATGAAAGATCCCTTATGGGGAGGGGTTAAAACCCTTTTACCATGATGCTTTGCTGCGCCGGTTGATGTGTGTTCGGATTGGATGTAAGATGTGTTCAATCGGGCACTTGGTTTTGACATGATTGGCTTTATTTTTGTATGTATGATGCGATCGAGCGCATGGGCTTAGTGAGTTAGTCCAAAGGTCCTCTATTTGAGAGACGAAGAGCCTAAAAGGCCACCTTTGTGACACTACTTCGCCGCGCTGGACGAAGTGTGTTTGGGTTGAATGTACGTTCAATTGGGCATACGAAGTCCTACACTTTTATTGTCTTTATTTCATGTGTTATGATGTGACGCGCATGGGCTTAGTATGTTGGTCTAAAGGTCCTCTCTTTGAGAGACCAAGAGCCCCAAAAGGCCACCTTTATGGCAGTACTTTGCCGCGCCCCTTTATTTTGTTGTTTATGTATTGCGTCCCATTTCATGCATCAGGTCTGTTCCCGTTCGAACGCGTTTACGAACGCAACTCGAACGCGAATGCATTTTGCCTTATCATGCATCAGGTCTCATTTTCGTTCGAACGCGTTAACAAATGCCATACGAACGTGAGCATTCTGTTTCATTGCCGTTCGAACGTGTTAACAAACGCCATACGAACGTGAGCATTCTGTTTCATTTCCGTTCGGACGCGTTAACAAACGCCATACGAATGTGAGCATTCTGTTTCATTTCCGTTCGAACGCGTTATCAAACGCCATACGAACGCGAACCTTCTGTTTACCATTCGAACGCGTTTACGAACGCTACACGAACGCGAACACACTGAACTGAGACATATTCATCACATGCCATGTATAACTGTTTCTTAGGTGATTTTTTTTTATGGAACCACACATAGTCATTCTCATCTTTGTGCACATAATAATGAAAAGCATGTTTATTCCATTAGTTGCGTCATTTGCCTTAGTCTTGATTTAACGCATTACGATTCATATACCTATGCCATGATGACTTTGAAGTATTATTTCTTGTGATATATCGGATGGAAACCCAGACATAAATTCCGTAGCCGATTCTGAATGGACGGTAATGCGGTATGTACTTGGGATACAATTCCACGTATCACTTGGAAAAGTGCTCACATGTATGCTTGTGCTGTTATTATGTATGCTTGTGTTTTTCATGAATATGATATGCTGAATGAAGTTGTATGTTCGTTGTTACTTTGAGGTATTTTCAGGCATGTGTTCTTAGATGTGAGATATATGTGAAATGTATGTATAAGTTTTATTTTGTACCCGTGAATTTAGAAGCATGATACTCTTGGAAATAAGTGCTATTTAAGCCTGATTAAATTATCACATAAATCCTGTCATTACAAGTGGCATAAGTAAGGGACCATTCCGAACCCAATGGTTTGAGGTCTTCCCTTGCGAGGGGTGAGTGCGGCCTTAAATCTCATTTTCCCGGTTCACACCGGGTGGCGACTCCATTATTCTCCGGTTTAGTCCCCCGTGGCTACTCCGTACTCCCGACCAGGCCGCGAGCCCGGGACATCATGCGTCGCCCCAGATTCTGTTCCCACACCTAGGATTTGGATTTGCTTAGTTGGCCTTGATATGGTTGCTAGCATGTATTTTGGAGAGTATCATGATAGTATTAGCATGGAATGAAGTCTTTTGTGTGTATGAATGTATTGGGGGGATTTTACTTTGTGATTATTAATACAAGATTATGTTTATTTTTGGGTCGATGTTATGAAATGGTTTCTATCAAGTTGGGCGGAAATTTAATTTAGGCTAGCATCATGACGCGCACAAGCTAGCGTCGCAACACCGAACTTATGAATGCTCTCTACCTTAGGTCAGTAGTGTGGAAGACTATGGTCGGTCGTATGGAAGATTCGATTCGGTCATGTGGAATACTTGGGTCGATCATATGGAAAACTCGGGTCGATGTTGCGGAAGCCTTGAGTAGGTCGTGTGAAGTCTCGGGTCGGTCGTGTAGAAGTCGCAACGCTCAGCACCTGGCGTCGCGACGCGTAAAAGAAACAGATTAATTTCATTTCAATTGCAACTTATGATGTTAGAGGTCACCCATATGGGTTTCGTATCGACACATATACAAGCATTATGTCATGTCAAAAGCATAATACGTTGTGAAGTGATCATAGCTAGTTAAATTGATAAACTTAGTATATTTCTGAAACATATTCCACAACTTATATTCTAATCAAGTTTATCGATTTTAGATCATCGACATTAACCATAATTTTCTTCGTCAAAGGGAAGAAGTGCCAGCCAGATTCCAAATCAGTGAGTATAACCCTTTCTTAAATTGATTTCTACTTATTTGCTTTTGATTTTGACTTATTTTTCAGCATATAGGACATTATCCAAGTTTATTTCAATTATTTTATGAATAATAATGTTTTGAAAAATGTTTTAGAAATTTTTGATTTCAAAAGCATGGTTTTATGATTTTTGGAGGCATGGAGGAAAAACCTACCTCAGCTGTAACTTGGTACAAATACTGGAATTGACGGATTCAGAACGTGTGCACACATAGTTCAGGACTAGATATTACAGATGCCCATAGATCCTAGATTTCAGGGCTAATGGGACGGTGATACGTAACACCCATAGACCCTAGATTCAGATTCGAGATGATAGCATTGATCCACACATCTGGCTCTAGTTTAGTGGCTTGGGGGATGGCGAGACGTAACGCCCAAGACCACTAGTTTAGGCGTATGGGGGGACGGCGAGATGTAACATCCTCATACGTCAGGATTTTTAGTGACAGATTTTCAGAAATATGGTTTTCAGAAACGATGGTTTTGTAAAAAAAAAAAGATTTAAGAAAGAATTCAGTTTTACAGAAAGACTCAAAGTTTTACAAACCGAGAAGATTTCCAGAATGGTTTTTATAGAAATAGTTGTATTTTCAAATAAGAAAGAGATTTCAGAAAATATTATTTTCTTGAGAGGATTTCGGTTTTTAGAACCATGAATTTATCATGAAGTATTTCAGTTTTCAGTTTTAAAAATTGTCCACTCACTAAGTCGTGCAAACGATCTAACCCCCTCCCAATTTTCTGTTTTACAGGTTACCCGGAGGACGAGCTCGAAAGGATAGATACTGATGGCAGTCACTAGGGTGTTGGGTACAACAGATCGAGTACAGAGTTACAGTCCAATCAAAGTCGAAGTAAAGTTACATGCAAACACTAGTATGGTATAATTCGTTGCAATAAGTTAAAAGTGTCCATTACAGAGTTGTAAAGAAAAATGTATCTGAGTATACAATTATAAGTATTAAATTACATTGCATGTTATTAATTTGGGCAATGGTCCCATGTATGAGTTTACATATGAGATAAAGTTCTAGTATGGATCACAGTCAGAAATTCAGAGGCTTAGGGGGATAGATCTGTCTATTCACTGCCGATAGCATCTCTCGGAGAGGGATGTTACAAAGATGGTATCAGAGCATGATTTAGGGAGTCAGTGACTGCAGTGGGTAGAGTATGCCCGGGGTACTAGTATACGAGGTATTGCCTCTCCAGTATTTGATCATCGAGTACGTCCTCAAGTCCTATAGACATGTTAGTAAGAAATTCCCAAGCTATTCGAATATTCTTCCTTATGAAAGTAACCATACTCTTTGTCCAAGTTGAGAATTCTTATGTAGTTATCCTGACTTATTATCAGAAGTTCAAGACAAGCTATGAGAATAGATAGTAAGGTTCTGAGAATATTCACTTAAGGCAGTGGGAAGAGAAAACTATAAGAAAAGTAAGAAATGATATACATATGCTTAAAGCAACCAAGATAATAAGGGATAGAGATACAGAATCAGATAAATAAAGAAAGTGACAGAACTTATAGAAATAAAAGGGAATATATGAAGCCTGAGCAAGAATAAAATATCAGGTAGACCAAAGAAAAGTTTATTCCCTCCTCAGAAAATTCTTCCAAGTGGATCTTACCGTCTTTGAGTACCTCGTATGGATAACAAATTTTCCCCAATAACAAAGGATAGTTAGAAAGATAAAAGAAGCGGGAAATTTGAATTAGTTGGGGAATCCCCTAATAGACTTGAGATACCAAAAAGGGACGTAGAGAATCTAGACACCCAAATCCAAGATCGTAAGTAAATAAAATAAATGTCAAACAGAAAAATGAATAGTTGCCTTAACCAAGGAACCTGATATGGATATGGCCCTAATCCACCCATATTCTCACCTTTCAGTGATACTAGGAAACTTTCCTGACAGAGTTTATCTCATACATATCCTAACATGAGTAATAGACTCTACCAGGACATAGTACACCAGAACAAGAACATCAACATCCGTTGAGATGTGAAATTTCTTACCCCATCCTTAACAAGCATAGATATTGATAACCGTAAGGAAGCCCGACGAGGGTATATCCTAAGACAGAAATAGAAAACACTGAGAGATGGTTCACCCATAAAGGGACCAATGAGGCTCATAAGGTTAGAAAAGAGAGAACCCAACATAAACTAAGATTGAAAAATTTGCAGTATCAGTAAGAAACCATATATCAGACCAATGCTAGTAGAAATCCGTGTGAGTTTAAAATGACAGACCCATGAGATTAGAGATACTCAGGAGTTAACAAGAGTACTCGTACGAATAATGAGATTAAAAGACATAGTTGTAGCCTATAGCAAAAGCAAATAGCAGAGATCTATAAAAGAGTCAATAAGAATGAACCACCACTAGCCTCGGCAGCGTCACTTAAGGCCAAGAGACATGTTATGGAAATAGATAATGTAGAAAGGTGTGGAAGTAGCAAGGAAGTTCAATATTGATAGTAACATAGATAATATAGCTCAATGACGGTAATGTAAATGGAGACCTCAGAATGGTTGATAAAGTTATGGAACCTTAAGACATGGAGTAGCTGATGCGGTCCCAACTGAACGAATGATAAATCTTCTTCCCGGTATCCCGACCCCAGTAAATGTATAGACACCTAATCAGACCATCGCTAAACTTAGACAAATAACAGTATAAATATTCGCAGATCTCTATGAAATGCATATAGTCACCCCTCAAGTTAGAGCCTAGTAAAGATTTGAACAAGTAAAAGAGAATACTTAATGGGATAGACAAATTATGAGACAAAAAACAGCCGAACAAAGGATTTCAATAGAACCTAGATAATGATCATAATATAGTGATATTATGTAAGAAAATACAGTATATGACTTATAAAGAGCCCCATTATACTAGGATGGAAGAACTAGTAGAAGAGTAGCACCCGAAACAAAAGTATTAGTAAAGATACCCTAACCAATTGAAGTTGATGTAGAGCTTCCAGAGAAGTAATGACTTGAGAGGGTTAAGAAACAGAGACTAGTATGAAGAATAAAAAAAGGAGTATGGTAGGATTTTGAGAGAGCATAAACATGAATGAGATTCTCAGTAAAGGCTGGTGTGATTAATTGTCGAAAATAAATCAGGAGTAAAGTTGAAGGAAGTAATACAGGCAGTTCTCAACAGTATTACCTTTAGTGTGGGAGCCCAACATTAGTTATGAAAACAATGAAATCCTAGGATTATAAACGAGCAGCATGTGCACCTACATCACGCATAGCTAGCGAGGCCACCACAACCGAAAAGACATCAAGATCAACCTCACCCTCCCAAACCTCATTAGACAACAGCTGTAATGATGGACCTCGATATACGTCCCTCTGATATTCTCAGAAGCAAGTGAACTTGTGATGTAGTATGGTATCCTCTAAGGTAAGGAAAGAGACATTCAAAATGTAATATTCTTCGGATAAGAATACAGAGATATAGATTACAGAAGTTACAAGTATAGATTAGAACAGAAAAAAAGACAAAAATGACTCTAAGTAAAAGGTTTAGATGTGGAACTGTCGAGGTAAGACGACGATAGGAAAGAATATTATATTGGCAATCACAGAAGTGCATAACAATAAAGTTTCTCAGTATGGGAATGAGACTAAAATTCTATTAAAATGGAAATGAAAGGAAGGTAACAAGCATAACCAATAAGTTTTTGACGCAATGAACCTAGTTAGGAACAAGGCACAGTACGACCTGAAACAAATTATGGAGAGTGTGATATAAAAGAACCAAGGAAATTGAGTATGGACTTTAACCAAAAATTGAATTGTCGTCATCGACGTCAATAGTAAAGACACATAGTTTACTTTGATTACTTATTCCACACTAGTATTCATGTAGTGTATATAACAACGATGTATCCCATTAAATTTTAATCCAACCAGAAGGAGACCGTCAGAGATATGTCAATATCTAATATTTTGGAGTTAAGAGATATCGGAAACTCTGATGATAAACTTAGAATATATAAAGATATTGATCATAAACTATGAGGTCCCTAGCCCAGAGATAGATGGAGATACGAGAACATGAAGGTCAGAACTGATAGTAATTGAAATTTAGAAAAGAGAAAGCGATAGTCAAATAGATAAAATAAGAAGAAGAATACTAGGATCAGATGGACCATGTGGAGCTAAGGAAATATCTAGCAAGATCATTCTTCTATACGCTTACATCCAGAATTGTAGCAGGATATGAAAAAGCCTAACCATAGGAAATACTAGTATGTCTTGAGACTCAAAAGTATTAGAAATCAGAAGACAATACAAGATATGTGAGAAATTTATGTGCAGTAAAACACTACTTATGAGCATTATTGCAAGTAACACATTTTAAGCAATACAGCTTTCTGAGGGAGTTAGTACTGTAGTAGTTTTCCTATAATTAAGGTTCATGACTAATACCAAAGTTTGCGCAGTAAATTCAAAAAGTAGTGGAGAATGGCATGAGGTTGTGTTACGTCCTATCGAGGCCCTATTGCGGTGTATTGGAGCAATGAGAGCTTATTCCCTTACGGCTGAGTGACTTAGATGGCTTGGGGCCCTAATCTTTCCCTCAATGCCTCTCTTTGTTAGATTGGCTTGGGGTTGTGTTACGTCCCGCCGAGACCTTATTGTTGTGTGTTGGCGCAATGAGGGTTCATTCCATTACGACCAAGTGACTTAGATGGCTCAGGGTCGAAATTTCTCCCTCGAGGCCTTACTATTTTAATAATAGCCTGAAGGGTGGAGGTTTTGCTCATGGCTTTTTTTTTTACAGGTTTTTGCATATCATTCCCTTCTGGGATTGTAGTATGTCGAGAGCTTGCATCAGCCAGAGGTGGCATAAGATGACCTTCTTCAAGCGGATAAGCCAATGGATGGACTGACCTGAGTTAGCTCGGGTCAACCTCTTCGGTCAAAAAAATGCCTAAAGGAAGAGATATCAAAGTTATGAATCAGAAACAGATGTGCTAGATCATGGTTATGAACCCGATATGGAATTTCACAATAAAGGGCACTGAATCTTGCTGTTGTGGTACTCGTTATGAGGTGGTGGAGACTTGAGATTCTGGACTTGATCATGATTGAGCATCAGTATAAAAAGAAACTACCATCTTTTATAAAGTTCCTGACATTAACTCGTTGATACCGAGATATATGGGACAGATGTTGATGGTAGTTTTTCACATTGAGGAATATTCAAATACCGATTAGGGATATGATAGGTATTGTACATAGCCAAAACATGCATAATATGGGCCTGACCGGCGTAATCACATGTGTATAACGCAAGCGCACGTATCGTTCAAGTAATATAAAAAGTATTGATCCCACGAGGACTTAATACCTAAGCTATTAATTTACGAAGCCAAATTTTTACAAGTAAATAATGGATTGATTTTTTTGATTGGAATGGTGATTTTAAATTAAAACAAGTAAATAAATGGCTCGAAAGTAAATTAAGTGAAATTCAATATTAAGAAACTATCCAGGGTTGTGAATCCTTCCAATATCTTTTTAAAGATGAAGAAGTTATTTTACGTTTGTGTAATATATTAGTTTATTAACCTGGAACACGAAATTATGCAAAAGCCTCTTCTGATGGTCAGATACAAATATCCAGTGTAACTAAATTAATCATATTTCTATGTCAACCAAGTTACCTGAATTCATTAAGATTAAGTTCCAATTATGGCTACCCCCGTCCGACAGGTATATTCCTATCCTGTAAGGAAATCTATTAAAGGGTTATTTATCCTCAAGGAAGATCGTGTGTTATTGAGTCTATGATTTAAACCTAAAATCCATTTTCCAAGTTCATTTTAAGTTTACAAAATCAATATTATTAATAGCCAGTTAACAAGAAGCATTAAGTTTAAGACTCGATAAATAAACCTTTATATTACCCAAACTGTAAAATAACCCATTACCCTTTATTAACCGGTGATATTGGAATTCATCTCAACCCCAGATAACAGGTTTAGTTACAACACATATTTACGGCTAGTAAAAGCTTAAATAAAATAAAAGACATAAAGTAAATGATGGAAAGTAAATACGAAAAAGTAAATGAGAAAAAGTAAATGCTGAAAAGTAAATGCTGGAAATTAAAAAAGTATAATAAAAAAATATTGGGGTTAGAGGATCCACTTTTATTACTTCTATTTAGATATCTCTTTTATTATAATATATAAATTTGTGTGATAATTACCAACTGACCATATAGGCGGTATCCTGATTAAGTCAGATTTAATTAATTCCAATCGACCATACAAGCGGTATCCATGTTTAGTCAGGTTAAAATCAATTTATTATTAAGTCCAACCGATCAATAAGGTGGTATCCAATTAAGTCAGGTTTTAAGATAATTTATATATTATAATTTATGGAGATTAATCTAAATATTAGTAATAAAAGCTTTACATTTTACCCCAGCAAGGGGAAGTTACCTCCTTATTACTGAAAAGTAAAGACTGAAAAGTAAAGAAAGGAAAGTATTATTGCGTAAAAGTAAATTGCAGAAAGTAAAGACTGGAAAGTAAAGAAAAGAAAGTACAAATGCGAAAATTAATTACTGAAAGCTGTAAATAAACAAACAAGATACAATCTTCTTAGTTTTCTTAAGGAATTACATAGAAGAAAGTATGAAATGAATTCTGAAATCGAGCTCAATTTATAGACATCTCCGGACTTCATGTAATTTTGAATGATTGTGATGATGTGGCGAATTACATAGGAAAGTATTATTGCGTAAAAGTAATTTTGATTGCTGCCACGTGTCACTGGCGGCTGTCGGCAGCTGAATGATTGTGATGATGTGGCGATGTCGATTGTCGGCAGAATGGGATGACGACACGTGTCCGACGCACTTTAGCATGACTCGATGTGATGTTGACATGTGGCAGGCGCACGTTAGCGATGATGATGATTGTCGGCAGCATGTGATGATGACACGTGTCAGGCGCACGTTAGCATGATCCGACACATGTTAGCGGTCGCGATGCGCAAATGACAGTTTTGCCCTTTGTGTCTGTTTTTCACTGTTTTGGCCCTGATTTGATTCCAGAAAGTCCTGAAACTTTATTTATCTAAAATAATAACAAAAAACACATCAAAATATTCACAAAAATCAAGAAACCATACAAAATATTAGGTCAAATGAGTGGGAAATAGTGATACATTTACCCCTCATCAGGGCCTAAGGGCTCGGAGAGACATACGAAATTTGACAGAAGTATCTGACCCCATTAAACGGAGGAGTTCTCCTAAGGGCATAGTCTTCTGATGATGAAGCAAGTTAGTCTTCTGATGACAAAGTAAGTTGGGATACCGATCCGACCTAGAGAAAAAGTGTTGGATTTGGGTTTATCTAAGGAATTGTGGAAAATGACCCGAGGGGTCTATGCTAGCAACCCGACCTGGTTAAGGAAGCTAGAAGAAAATTTTACAAGTATCACATGCCTTACATACCGACCCGAGGAATGAAGATGGGATCACAAGCTGACCTGTATTGGAGCCATATGACGCATGCCCTAGTTGAAAGTTTGGGCCTTTAGAAGGTTGATGTGACAGAAGTCGGCCAACGGCTCTCCTTGAGTTGCAGGCTGTCACACCAACAAAGCGTGTAACAGTGGCCAAAATATTGGAATGATGGGTTTTCGCTGACAGAAGTGGTTGAGCCAAGTGTTAGTACGACTGATTATTGAGTGGTTGAGGAATATAAGCATAGGGCAATGACGTCATGGGCGGTGGAATAATGGATTTAGGAGCCTATATAAATGAGTTGAAGTCTTATATTCAGGGGTTTATAAATGTAACACCCCGCCAGAGACAGGGTGCTACCGGTATGAGACAGGGATAACCCATCTCTTTGAGCCTAAAAAAAAAAGAATGACGTGCCCAAAAAAAGAACATCATGGATCACAATCCAGCACCACAAACGAAACCTGAAAAGAACATTCAACATTCAAAATGACCTCAGGTCCACACAAAACACATCAAAATCATCACTTAAGGGCTTCGTGCCCACATTATCCATCAACACTCAAGGGCTCTATGCCCACAACATCATAAGCAATCAAATTTTTTACTTATTAATACAAAACAGTGTGCTCAGCATGACAAACAACATAATAATCAAAGATTCCTAAACCTATAAGATTTCTCTCAGGACAATTGTGAGAGTGACTGCAGTTTGAGTAATCCATCATCTCGAGTAAGATATCCGAGCCAAAGTGAATGACTGATCAGGTTGCCCACCTGCAAAAATAACAACGGTGGTGGGGTGAGTTATAGAAATACAATAAGTAACCACACACACTACAACGAAATAAGATTGAAACTTTAAATACAATACTTATGAACATATATACATATTTACAGTTACTTATTAGAACACCTTTAACTCATACTGTTCTTTTATTTCGAGAAACATTGGTTCAAGAGACGTACTTGAAGTGAATCAAAAACAACTTACATGCAACCTCCTCGAACATTAAAACTTCACATTACACATAATCCAGAGTACATAACTTATGGAGGCTTTCAAATTCTCTACATTACGGACATGTTCGTTAAAAGTACAATGCATCACATATACTCCTTCAACCCAAATTTCATGTGATCGACTTTAAGCTTTTCTTTCCGAACACAAGACATGTTATGCTAATGCTAATGGAACATTTTGGCGTAGCCGAAATAACCACTAGAAATGCACAAAGCTGGCCTAACACAATATTATCAATCTTACATGTCTATTATCCTTACAACTTGTCACTCTTATGCTTATCATCATGCACTTATATGATTTTCACTTAGACAAAGTTAACATTCAGCTTTAATATAATCTGAAATAATTTGACCAAAACATCAATGATATAACCTTAAAGCTTTCTAATCAAGCCATTACTAACTCATATTTTAATACTATCACAAGTACACTTTCATACTCAAAACGTAATACATACCATCACTACATAATTTTCATACCATAAAAGTTTACATACAACTATTAAGGTAATCAATATAACCAATCTTCATGCTCATCAATAATTTATTATCAAGGACAACAAAGCAAGCCCTAACCATCCCTTTATTTACGACCAACACATTACACAAACCAACATCAAACTTTAATTGACTTACTATCTGACCATATCAAGAAAATACACCTCAAGTTTTCAATTTAACTCATAGACAACATATATCAATATCTCATTAAGTACTTCTACTATGCTCACAACACTACCATCATCATCATCACTAGCATCAACTTTAATACATACCAAGCTTAAATCAAGTTTCATGCATTCACACACTACACATATAAACTCAACATCAAACTTTAGCATTACAAGCATAATTTATCACAACACACAAGAATCTCATATCCTTTCACACATCTATATATTCGGCCAAGGGACACAGAATACAACCTTTGGAGTTTTCAACTCCAATAAAATAAACTCGTGTCATCACCTCCTATCAAACTTCAGTCATAAAAAATCATCATCAAATCATCAAAACAACAAGACAACTCCACAACACAAGTTTACAAGATTCGGTAAACATAAACAAAAAGTTACAAGTTTAAAGTTTTCCCAACACAAGCCAGTACATACTCATATTTAACATTATCCCAAACACATGAACCATCATCTATTTTATCAAAAAAAAAAATTAACTCCAAACCAGCCCATGCAATTCGGCCAAGAGGGCATCATTATCAAACTTTTGAAACTACACTCAAACTAAGTTATATCCATGTCATAACATCATTCCAATACTGAAACCATCACTAATATTCCATAACAATACAACTTACTTTACTCATATTCTTACATCATACAAGTCATAAACTATCATCACTTCTTTAGCAAAAGAAGGCTAAAAATCAATCTCATTTAAGTCCTTCAAGTTTCGGCCAAACACACAAAAAGATGGAACTTGAATTTCCAACAATTCAAGCAATTCAAACTCATGCTCAACCTTATTCTAGACATAACCAACACTATTAAAGATCAAAGAAAATAAAAAAAAAACACAAAACAACTTCCCCAACAATCTTGAGTATTTTTTTATAACTAAGAAAATACAAACTTCAACACAAATCAATATAAACTCTTGCCACAACATGATTCTAAGCACAAGCCACCATAAAAAACACAAGAATCACCCTATCACAACCAAACAATTCGGCCAACACTCCTTATTTGGGAAAAATTAGGCATTTACTAAAACAATGCTTGTTCCATATTTAAGTTATCATGAAATGCATAGAAATGTATACTAGAACCTCATTTTAGCTAAATGTACAAATTTAAATTTCTAGGGTTCAAAGATGCGAAAATTATGGATGAGAAAATATGTTTTAAATTCGAAATTAGAAGGAAAAAGTGTTATAAACTTACTTCTGACGATATAAAGTTCACTAAAATCAGACATCGTATGAAAACGTTACGGTTGAAATACCAAAAACTGTCCGGATCTAGTTAAAATTTAAATGCAAAGCGAAACTGAAAAATTTTCACTCCGTGTTTCTAAAATAATTTATATAAGTAATATCATCCTAATGATGCACGCTTGAATGCTTAAATATGTCACGCAACACACAAATAAATTTCATAATTGTACCACGAAAATTGGGCTATTATAGTAAAATTTCACAATCCACTTCTTATTGAAGTCGAGAGTTACAGTTAGTGATGGAGAGAAAGCTAGTTGGTTCCCGATCGCCTGAGAGAATTGTACCTGGCTAGTTAAGACCTAAGGTGTTTTATATTGTATCTTGTATTTGTCCCCTACTTGTAGCTCGGGTCAGTTTTGACCCCAAGCAAGTAATAAAAAACTTTTTTTACTCCCGTGAATATAGGTTGAAGCCACTCTCTGCCAAACCACATAAACTCCGTGTATTTCTTTTCTACCTGGTAAATTTACTTTTGATTCCATACTAACCAAACAAATCCATTGAGAGAGATTTGTTCGAGGGGTTAATTTCTTCGACTGCCCTTAGAATGAAAAACAGTCGTCAACAATAATAAATTGGAAAGATTTCATACAGCATAACCATTTATTTTTAAAAAAAAAATTGTAGAACATAAGATTCTAAAGGGCATGTATATTAGAATTTGGATATGGTGTTAATTTTCATAATCTTTTATCACATGTATTTTAAAAATAATACACTATTAAGATTTAATTATATATAAATTATTATCCAATAATATCAATTATAATCTATCAAAAAAATAATAATAAATACAAAACTGAGATCATTATTAAGTCACATCACCTTCACCATATAACTTTGCATGAAATAAAACATCAGTGTGATCAATTAAAATCATCTTTTTCTTATGCTGTGAGTTAGGTTACAAGTTGTCAACATCAATTTCGAATTAGAAATTTTAAGTAGGACAGTCCCAGTATATTGTGGGTGAAAATTAGTGTCATTAAATGAAATTAACACGCAACAAACAAATCAAAATGAAAAAAAGAAAATAAATCTATACAACATGCCAACATAACACATAAACCCTAATCCTTATAGATTGAGAAAAACCTGGTGAAATGACGAAACTTGCAGTCCAAGTCGAGATAAATCTCTGTCCTTAAGAACTTATTAGCATTGTCTCGGTGCTCTACGGGTTTTGTGGCTAACGTTCTCCCAGGATAACTCGGATTCCTCTTGTTCAAGGGGCACTCCTTAACAAGATCTCGAACTGGAAAATGGAGGGAACTCCCTCTAACTCAAAACAATGAAATGAGACTCACTAAATTCGGATGATTTTCTGATCCTTGAGAATGAACATGGAGGCCTCGTTATAAAGGCATGGAATGGTGCCTTAAGGGCACCATTTGATTTGGGGTGCAACCCTCTAAAGGGTTATACCCCTCCCATGCATCCCTTGGAGCCTAGAGATATGTTATCATCAATTGGAGGACATGTCCCTACAAGTATGTACCCTTCCCATAGAGTATCATCCAAGGGACATGTCAATCCTCCATCCAAAATAATAAATTTTAAAGAATTTACAACAATCCCCCACAATTCTTCAAATATTTATTCAGACACTTGAGAGAGTTACCGTGAAATAAAACTACATCGAAATAGGTAGCTTTCGCCTTGAACCTTTCCTAGTGAATGACAATCGGATTTACTTGGCAAACCAATGACCCATAGTCTTTAACAGTTCTACCGTTGGTGTAAACCAAGACAATTGCCAACACACAGCTTTACTTTGACCATTTCCCGTTCTACGGTTGTGTTCATTTCAGCCATGAACAGCGGTCCTGGATTCATCAAGCACTTTAGGGAAATCAGCCTGTAAAATCCCATGGAAGTGTCCTCACTTCTTACTTGAAATAGGTGATCTACTATGGAGAGGTAATCTGTCTTTACCCCTATTTGGACTCATCTCCTAATATAATGATCATTAAAAGCCTTATCATATCCTAACCTTGACAGACAGCACTCTGCGTCATTATCGAAATGGGAAAGAGTACAAAACTCTTCAGTGCTTGTTTTGAATTGCATAAAGTTTCAGTTGTCCCTTTTGAACCTAGATCTTGGGATCTTCAGTCAGCTAGGTTGGGTTTCCACAGTGAAAATTCTTAATTTATAGGCTTCAAGCCCATTTCCCTCGATGACTTCTCAACTTGCTCTCTAGGTAAACCTTTAGTAAGTGGATCTGCTAGGTTTTCCTTCGACTTGACATAATCGATCGATATTATGCCACTTGAAAGCAGTTGACGTATGGTATTATGTCTCCGACATATGTGTCGAGACTTACCATTATACATTATATTTTGGGCTCTCCCAATAGCTGATTGGCTATCACAATGTATGCTTATCACTGGCACCGATTTAGGCCAACTAGGAATATCCTCCAGGAAATTTCGAAGCCATTCTGTTTCTTCCGTAGTTTTGTCTAATGCTATGAACTCTGATTCCATATTATACCGGGCAATACATGTTTGCCTCGAGGATTTCCATGACACGGTTGCACTACCAAGTGTGAAAACAAATCCACTCGTAGATTTGGAATCCACTGTATCAGATATCCAGTTAGCATCACTGTATCCCTCTAGAACATTAGGATATCTCGAATAATGTAGCCCATATATTGAAGTTTCTCTCAGATACCTCAAAACTCTTACTATGGCTTTCCAGTGGTTATGTCCTGGATTGCTCGTATATCTACTAAACATGTTCACAGCTTGAGCGATATCAGGTCGTGTACAATTCGTGAGATACATTAGACTTCCGATGATTCTCGAATACTCTAATTGCGATACGCTTGAGCCAGTATTCTTTGATAGATGAAGAGTTAGGTCTATAAGAGTCCTAGCCACATTTAGATCTCCTTTGTTATATTTCTCAAGTATCTTCTCAATATAATGAGTCTGAGATAATATATATCCTTCTGATGTCCTAGAAATCTTGATTCCTAGGATCACATCAGCTACTCCTAAATCTTTCATATCAAATCTGCTAGATAACACTCTCTTGGTAGACTGAATCATTTCATGATTACTACCAATTATCATCATATCGTCTACGTAGAGACACACAATAACATATCATTTTTGAGTTGATTTGGTGTACACACACTTATCACACTCATTGGTTTTGAACCCACTTGACAACATCTCCTTGTCAAATTTCTCATGCCATTGTTTAGGTGTTTGCTTTAATCCGTACAAGGATTTTACAAGTTTGCACACCTTCTGTTCTTATCCAGGAACATTAAATCCTTTTGGTTGTTCCATGTAAATCTCTTCATCCAATTCACCATTCAAGAATGTCATCTTTACATCCATTTGATGTATTTCAAGACCAAATATAGTTGTTATGGCTTTGAGCATTCTTATTGATGTGATACGAGTCACTGGTGAATAAGTATCAAAGTAATCAAGGCCTTCTTTTTGTCTATAACCTTTTATGAAAAGTCTTGCCTTGTACTTATCTATTGATCCATTCGGTTTCATCTTCCGTTTGAATATCCATTTGTAGCCTAGTGGCTTACAACCTGGAGGAAGATCAACCAACTCCCAAGTATGGTTCTGTAGGATGGAATCAATCTCACTATTTATAGCCTCTTTCCATAAAGGTGCCTCCGGCGAAGACATTACTTCCTTATAGCTTTGAGGCTCATTTTCTAACAAGTATGTCAGAAAATCGGGACCAAACGACTTAGACGTTCTAGCTCTTTTGCTACGTCTAGGTTCGATTATCTCAACGTTTGCACGTTGATCTGATTCTTGGTCAACCTGATCACTGTTTTTGTCAGTATCAATAGTTCTTTTGAGATATTATATTCTTTGTCTTTCCTTACAAGGAAATGTCTGTTCAAAAAATGTCGCATTCATTGACTCAATTATCATATTCAGATTGATGTCAGGAATCTCAGACTTGTGTACCAAGAATCGATACGCACTACTGTTGCGAGCATATCCGATTAATATACAATCAACAGTTTTGGGTCTTATTCTAACCTTCTTAGGTTTAGGAACCATTACTTTGGCAAGACACCCCCACACTTTTAAGTATTTGTATGAAGGAACGTGACCTTTCCACAACTCATATAGTGTCTTATCCAATCTTTTGTGAAAAAACTTGTTCAGAACGTAGTTGGCGGAAAGCAAGGCTTCCCCCCAAAAGTTCTGGGGTAAACCAGAACTTGTCAACATGGCGTTCATCATTTCCTTTAATGTTCAATTTTTGCGCTCAGCAATCCCGTTTTGTTGAGGCGAATAAGGAGTAGTGGTCTCATGAATAATTTCATGATTAGAACAATATTCACCAAAGGGTAACACATATTCACCACCTCTGTCACTCCTGATTCTCTTGATTTTCTTGCCAAGTTGATTTTCAACTTCGTTCTTATAGTGTACAAAGCTCTCAATAGCTTCATCTTTGCTTCTCAGCAAATACACATAACAGAATCTTGTGATATCATTGATAAAAGTGACAAATTACTTTTTACCGCCTCTTGTTTGCACAATATTCATATCACACACATCAGTGTGTACAAGTTCCAAGGGTTCAGAACTTCATTCTATGAAATGAAATGATGCTCTATGCATTTTTGCTTCAACACATGCCTCACACTTATGTTGGCTATCAATTGCAAATTTAGGTATAAGGTCCATGTTAATTAATTTACGCATTGTATCATAATTAACATGTCCTAACTTCTCATGCCATACATTTTCTGACTCAATAATATAAGCGGAAGTTGTAGCTTTATTAATAGCACTGTGTCGATCGACAGTCATTACATTGAATTTTAAAAGGCCCTCAGTGAGGTATCATTTTCCTACATAAACACCATTCTTGGTCAATACAAATTTATCAGAAACAAATATAAGCTTAAAACCATTCTTGCTAAGGAGAGAGCCCGAGACCAATTTCTTCCGAATATCAGGAACATGCAAAACATTCTTCAATGTAAGCTCATTTTCAAATGTCATCTTCAGAAACATTGTGCCTTGTCCAACCACTCTAGAGGTAGACGAGTTTCCCATCGTCAGATGATCGCCGCCATCGACCTTCTGATATGAGGAAAATATCTTGCTATCAGCACATATATGACGAGTAGCCCCAGTGTCTATCCATCATTCTCTTGGATTCTCAACCAAGTTAGCTTCAATTACCACTACTGATAGGTTCATCTCTGAGATCTCTTCAGTCAACTGCTCATCTTCAGTAATATGGGCCTCATTTTTCTTTTTCTTGCCCTTGTCCTGAGACTTCTTATTTTTGCAGTCCTTTTCCATATGACCGCTCTTTTCACAGTTATAGCACTTCCTCTTGAACTTCTTGTTAACTTGGGAAGAATCAGATCCACTCTTCTTACTCTTCTTGCTACCCATTACACCTTCGACGATGTTGGCCTTAGACTTCATAGTCTTGTATCTGGCCTTCTCTGACTTCATGTTGTCCTCTTCGATCCTCAATCGGACTCCAAGGTCGTCAAGGCTCATCTGCTTCTTTTTGTGTTTCAGATAACTCCTGAAGTCCTTCCATGATGGATGCAACTTTTCAATGATGGTGGCAACTTGAAACGTCTCACAGAGTTTCATCCCTTCATCCAATATTTCATGAATGATCAATTGTAGTTCACCCAACTGAGACATTACTGTTCTTGAATCTACCATTTTTTAGTCCAGGAACCTACCCATGAAAAATTTCTTTTGCCCGGCATCCTCGGTTTTGTATTTCTTCTCGAGAGATTCCCAGAGAATCTTCACAGAAGTCATGCATTGGTACACATTGTACAGGGTATTGTCAAGTCCACCCAAAAGGTAGTTCTTGCACAAGAAGTCACCAGACGACCATGTCTCTTCTCGCACTTGCTTGGCTGTTGCCGATTCACCATCCATAGGATTCAGAGGATCTTTGAGGTACTTAGCCAACTAGAGAGTTGTCAGGTAGAACAACATTTTACTCTGTCACTGTTTAAAGTTTGCCCCACCAAACTTTTCCGGTTTTTCTCCATGAGCGACCGGTACTGTGATGTTTCTGCTAGCCATGTGTAACTGGTGAAACCAACAGAGATCAATAAGTCTACAAAAGATAAATTGCACAACGATCAACAAATGACCTTGTTCAAGTGATATACCAAGTATCCACTCGTTGTTCTATTGGATAATAGTACCAATAAACACAAGTCCTTGAATTTTCGACTAAGGTTTCGTATAATAAGTAAATAAAGGAATATTCCCAGAGGACGAGGGGGTCCGGAGTAACCACTTAAATCCCTGACCACTTAGGCTTTTATCCCTCTTTTGATAGAATGTCATTTAAACACTTCCTCAATAAAGTCTCTTAGCAATTCAAACTTAGTATTACACTTCCAATTTCACAATACAATACTCAATATGGGTAAATATATGTGTATATGTGTATGTGTCAATCAAGATTGGATGGAATTACTTGTGTAAAATTACACTTTTAATTCTCAACCAAGTATGCAACACACAATTAATTTTCAACTTTATCACTATGTGTATGCTTGTGATAATTGAACACCCTAATAATAACTTAAATCTATACTACCAAGATTATTGTGATACAATATATGATTTTACTAAGTTAATATTATGATTAATTAAGTTAATCTAAGTCTCTTTCAATTTAGAAACAATTCCAGGACTAATTTCGTTAGTGTCGCGTTCGTATTTACGTTCGAACGAGACTGTCCAGTGTATGCATGTTCGTGAAGCGTTCATAAATGCGTTCGAACGAAGTGTTCCATAGAGTTTACGTTCGAGAACGCGTTCGAACAGAATATTCCAGAGAGTTTACGTTCGTATTGCATTTAGGATGCGTTCGAACGTTCTAAGACAGAAGGCTTGCGTTCGAGTTGTGTTAGATTACGCGTTCGAACGTTCTAAGTCAGAAGGCTTGCGTTCGAATTGCGTTTGAATACGCGTTCGAACGTTCTTACCAAAATTTAGATTTTTGCCTTTGCGTTTGTCGGGCGTTTGAACGCCCTTACATATTTTTCATGCACATACTATATTTTCCAGAAAATTTATTATTAGAGCATGCGAATTTTAATCTAATCAACACTAATGTGATAAGTTCTTAAGATTGTGGGTGAAAATTAGTGTCATTAAATGAAATTAACATGCAACAAACAAATCAAAATGAAAACCAGAAACCAAATCTATACAACATGCCAACATAACACATAAACCCTAAACCTTATAGATTGAGAAAAACCTGGTGAAATGACGAAACTTGCAGTCCAAGTCGAGATAAATCTTTATCCTTAAGAACTTATTAGCCCCGTCTCAGTGCTCTACGGGTTTTATGGCTAACGTTTTCCCAGTATAACTCGGATTCCTCTTGTTCAATAGGCACTCCTTAACAAGATCTCGAACTGGAAAATGGAGGGAACTCTCTCTGACTCAAAACAATGAAATGAGACTCACTAAATTCAGATGATTTTCTAATCCTTGAGAATGAACATGGAGGCCTCATTATAAATGCATGGAAGGGTGTCTTAAGGACACCCTTTGATTTGGGGTGCAACCCTCCAAAGGGTTATAGCATTAGACTTGAAAATTTTAGCATTAACATGAAATGGAATCTACCTCGAAAAACGCATATGTAACTATCACCATTGAATATGCAACTTCTACTATTACACTTGCAACATTCACCAATAAATATGTAATATTTCTAATATGAAACCTTTAACAATAAATATGCAACATGAAACCATTGGACTTGAAATTTTAGCAATAACATGCAATGGAATCTACCTCGAAAAACGCACATGTAACTATCACCATTGAATATGCAACATCTATCATTACACTTGCAACATTCACCAATAAATATGTAATATTTCTAATATGAAACCCATAACAATAAACATGCAACATGAAACCATTGGACTTGAAATTTTAGCAATAACATGTAATTACATCTACCTCGAAAAACACACATGTAACAATGACCATTGAATATGCAACTTATACCATTAGACTTGCAACTTTCACCAATAAATATGTAATATTTCTAATATGAAACATTTAACAATAAACATGCAACATGAAACCATTGGACTTGAAAATTTCAGCAATAACATGAAATTGAATATGCGTCGAAAACCGCACATGTAACTATGATCATTGAATATGCAATTAATATCATTAGACATGCAACGTCCTACCATAAACATGAAATATTTTATAATTTGAAACATTTACCATTATACTTGCAACTACAACCATTAGTCTTGAAAATTTTATCATTAACATAAAATTGAATCTGCCTCGAAAACCGCACATGTAACTATCACCATTGTACATGCTATTAATACCATTAGAAATGCAACTTGTGCCAAAAAATACGAAACATTTTCTATTATGAAATTTTTTTAAAACATGCAACTGTAATCATTATACTTGTAATTTTTAATAATAACATGCAGTTGTTCCCTTTCTTTTTTGCTTTCGGCATTGCTGACGTCCCTTGGGTATCACATACCAGGGGTACGCTAACAATGCCCAAAACATTCTCATTTTATATATTGCTGATGTATAGTAATTAGTAACTGATGTGTATCCCATACTTATATGTGCATTTAAAAATTGATTAATGGTTTTATTGGGTCCATTAGTGTTAGTGGTTTGATCATTATTGATGCGAGGAGTCACTTTGCAGCACAGTGAAGCCCGTGTCCGCGTGAAGGTGTAGGTAGTAGGTACATGAGAAGACTTATTATGCGAGGATGTCACGCATTTGCGACAGTGTACCAATCGTTTTGTGCGAAAATTTACCGACGAAATATTTTCATCGATAATTTATCATGACTAACGAATTTTTTTATCAATAAATTAACGATATCACAAAAACTTCATACCATAGTCCCTATTTTTTTTTTTTGCTCTCCATTTCTCTTTCTTCCTCCCTCCTCCCTCCCTCCCTCCCTCCCTCTCTGCACTGATATTTACAACAATTAATTTATATATTTTTTGTTCCTATTGTGATTAGAGGTTGGGCATAAAAATGAGATTGGATTGGATGGGTTGTGCAAGAAAATTATCAATGGATGATTACAAAATAAAAAATAATAAGTTGACAAAATTTCTGACAGACACTATAGTCGATAATTACTGATGGAATATTCGTCGGTAATTATCAATGAAAAATGTATCAGTAATCAATCGGTATTGGATCGTTTATCATTGGAAAATGGTCGGAATTTAGAGTCGGAATTTCCATCAGTAATTACTGATGGACAAAATATTTCATCATAATTAAATTGTTAACAATGTATTTATACCGACAAAAATGTGACATCGGTAAATTCATTTACCGACGAATTTTCCATTATTGCCAACGGAAAATGTTACCGCTAAATGAACACATTTTTTTTTATTGTGTTATGTACTTTCGGATAAATAGAAGCTTTTTATGTGTTTTTGAGAATTTTTATTATATTTGATGAAGTCTTGATTGTTTTGGATGGAATGTTCTAAGAATGTCCAAAAGTTATTTTAATTTTCTATGAATTCACCTTGGTGAAATTACATGTAAATTAACGAGAATGGTTGGTGTATTGGTCATTAACATCTGGAAAACCATAATTTTAAAGAGTGACGCATCGAGCCTCGAGTGTAGGAGAAAATGATGCACCTATACGTTGTAAGACCATAAATTATTTTTATCATGCATTGATTTTTATAATAGTGTATGTTGGAACTTTATAGTGGGTGATTTGGGAAGTTTACGTATGTTAATTTCTTAAGAGAAGAAACAAAAGATAAGGGGTGTGATAAATATTGTACATGTTAGTATATACACACAACAATTGCTTTTCATTTTCATTTTGTTTTTTTCAAGAGGAAGAGAGAGAGAATAGAAAAAGAAAAAAAAAAAGGAAATAAAACTTTTTGTCTCGATCCATCAAATTCAAAATCGATTTCGACCGGATCTTTTAAGGAGAGCATAGAGCTTGACGATGGGACTATTTTGACAGTAGTCTTCGCACCGGAAACGACTGATTTTCACTGATTTTATAATAAGAACTTTTTTATTTTTCTCGATTTACCGTTAATCCAGAACTTCAATTTATGAACTGTCGATTATGGATTTTAAATCTATTAGTATCCTCCCACTATTTTACGTAATTTCATAATCTCCCTTAGAAAATACAAATTTGACAATCAAAATTTCATAGCATGAAGTGGATCCCATGACATTTACTCCAGCCTCACAATAATGACAGTCTTGACCTTCATAAACTCATTAGGTAGACCTTCAAGATCAATCACATTCATGTGACTCCTAAGTTTGGTCCTGAACCGTTTCTTATCCTCACAATAATGACGGTATTAGATTAAGATGTGTTCCAGATGTATACTTGTCAATGTGCACTAATGAGTTTCGTAAGTACATCCTCACAATAATGATGGTATTGGGTGACTACGTCAACTCATCACGCTATATTTAATGTTTTACTGGAGTGACCTAAGTTCCGACCACTTATTCCCTTATAATAATTACGATATTGGGCATAAGTAATAAGAACTCATTCATCTTCATATTGATAAGACGGATCATTCAATAATGCTCCAACATTATTAATACTATTACTTAAAAAGAAAAATCACATATTCACAGGAGATTTATGATAATCAAGTCATTAACATGGTTGGGTCAAAATAAAAATTTTAATTTAAAACATGCAATGCATATCCAACATGACTTATGCATAATTAAATTAAAATTATAGAGGCATCGATTCAAATACATGTCAAACATGTAACATGTGTTGTTTTGTTAAAACCTGACTTTGATACAATTCTGTTGGGGCGATTGTGGAACCCCTAAAGTCGGATCGGTGCCCCGCGCAGCGGAAATGGATCTAACCCGTGGTAATTGAGCATGGTGTATTTTTAAATATTTTAATGGAATATTATTCCATTACAAGTGTATAGGAAAAAATCGGGGATGAATCGGAGTCCGAAAAAATCAAAACAAGAGAAAAAATCTGGTCCTGCAAGTGGTGTGTGCCTAGCACGCGTAGCGCACGCTTACGCAAGCAGGCAGCTTGCACATGCTACGCAAGCATGGGATAAAATTCTGATTGATAAACCGTCAGCGGAATTGGAACCATGGGAGAGAGATGAATGCATGGCTACCGGAAAATTCACATTCCAATCGGCGCATGGCACTCACGCATGGCCTAGATTCATGGCACATGAGGCCCACGTGTTGGACAGAATCTCAGCCCCTTCTCCCCAAGTCTTTATTCGTGCTGTTCCGACCCTTTTGAGTAGTAACAGACCTTCAAATATAGATTTTTGTGTAATTCGTCGTTATATTCAATTTATGCGTATATGTATTTCAGAAACGTAATTAACCTTATAATGTGATTAATTTACTTACTTAGGCTATTTAAATGATTGTCATGTGATTGAAAGTGAATTACAGACTTAATCAGAAAATATGGTCGAGTAAGAATATGTGTGGGAAGTTATTATAAGCCTGAGATTTGGGCTAATGACGTTGAATTGATATATGGATGTGTATATATTGCGAATTGAATATGATTGTAAGTTTGATGAGGATGAATTATACATAGACGAAAATCTGCCGAAATTCCATTAGGATTACAAGAATGTTTAAGTCACGTTTCATGTATATTTTTTTCATCTACTCTAGTTAGAATTATGTTCCTTATGATAAATTATTTTGTCTCTTTAAGTGATCGAGATAGCATAAGTGGGGATAGTCCTACTACGTAATCTCATTTCTCGGTAATATTGCTCATAATATGCGTAGATCAGCTTGTAATATTGATGTTTTTAAAAAAGTATATAGCTATGAATGTTTTCTTAAATGAGTTTTAAGGTAATGCATTAAATGATTTAGTTTTAGAAAGTTTATATTTTGATATAACAAAATTGATTGAATATTGATTATGTTTGAAATTATGAGTTTGTAATATATGAGACAATTTGCATAATTTTTAAGATACATGAGCATGAGTTTTAGAAATGATCTTTTTGCTAGAATCCACTTTGTGTACATATACGCGCCAGATTATTTGCCATAAGACGATATCTCATGTTGCTAGGTTTGCTCCGGATGTCAGTTTTTACCGTGGGAAAATCTCATGTTGCCAGTTTTGTCGTTATGTCACGAGTTTGAATCTATATGAATAAATATTTTTATTTTATGTAGAGTATTCTTGTGCATAATGAAATTTATGAGAAATATTACTTGTGATTTTTAGGAAATATTTTATACACTAGTTTACAGATTTATGTATTTATTTACATTATGAAAGACTTAGTCGATCCGCTTTGTTATATGTTTATCCATGACACTAAGTTGTGATCCATTGGAGTAAGCGTGAACTTACTCCTTTCTTTATTTTACAGGTTCAGAAGATTTGTAGATCCTCCCTTTTGTCCTCTGTTATTTTTCATCATATTTGGCTATTAGAGAAAAGTTGTGCCAACAGTAGAATATCTTTTGATATGTTTTTGAGATGAGAGATCTATATATATCTTCCATACATAGGTTTATTATTTTGATCTGGACACATTGCCTAATTTTGATACATTGATATATAGACATTTAATCAGGAAACTATATCAGTTTCACGACTTCGTGTCACTCATACCCTATTTAAGGAGACAAGTGTGACATATACCGTCCAATATCCTATTCATCAACTACCAAATTTTATATACAAAACATATCAACTATCCATTAAACTTCTTATATTAAATATTTTTTTATTGAATATTATCATATATCCAAAATATCATATGAAATTAATATCCCTATAATTGAAACAAGAGATCTAGGAATCCAAATCACTTCAAAATAAGTGGGGCCAGGCTTTAATTTAACGTCTAATAGGGTTGAGATGCAAATATCATGTATGAGCTGGCACACAAAATAAAGATTCTGGCCGGGTGATTCTAAAGATCTCTTAAGATCTATAATTTCAAGAACAAGAAAGGCTGATCTCTCTCAGTCTATTTTCTAAACTAAATTAGATGGCATTGAATCACTAATAAATACTCTTTTTTTTTTTTTTAATTTAAAAAATGATAATTAAAATCTTCAGAGATTTGCGGATCTTGATTCTTGATTATATTAATATGCCTATGATATATATAACCCACCCCTACAATTAATTTATATTTGGTTACTTTTAAAACTTCCCACTATAAGAACATGTGATTTGTATATATTTGTTTCTGTTGTTTCTTTCCCGAGGAAGGAGAAAGAAGAAGACAACATTGATTTTGAATGTTTCAATGATGTATTAGGGCAACTCCAAAACACGAGGAGTCATTTCGTTAAAAAAAATTTAATTTTATTAAATTTTATTTTTCATTCTTCAATATTCTCCTCTTTCTTCCAAAATTATTATATAATACTTATTTCTCTTCATTTTATGTTAGTGGTAATAGTTAGAATTACTAATAATTATTTATATATTAAAATAATATAATTAATGTGAATCTCATCCAATTTAATTAAAATAATATAAATTGATTTACATTATTTCCCTTCTACTAATATTAATAATAAGAGAGGCGATATTTCACACAAGTAATTGATAAGATCCTAAATTTTAACTAAAATCTAAATTTTAAATATATGATATGATTTTTATTTTTTTAATTATTTATCAATAAATATACATTTTAAGAAGTCGCGTAGAGTCCTCAAAATTCCGAATAATTTAGGTCCATCCTAATAATAATAAAGTTAATCAATCAATTCATATGTGCTGTTTTCATTAATTATTAATTTTCTTTTCTTTTTATTTGTCTTTTCTCCTTTAGTAACTTTCTTATCCCATTTTATTGTCCGGCAAATGTTTACAGATTTTTAGCAATTATTGAAAAGCCATGAAACAAGAGACAAAATTTTAAGATAGAAAAAAGGCCAATTACAAAAATTGGATACGCGAGAATAAGTTTCTGAAGTCGTACCCAAGTGACGTTGCTTGATAATGTAGAATTCAGGATTTCACCTTAAAATTTTGGGTTCGAATATAGGGAGATAGTTTCTTGTAAGACCCTGAGACGGCCGAGAATTTTACATGCTCTACTTAAGCTCGGAAGGGATGATTTGACGGCGGGGTTTCCAACGATTCCAAAAAAAAAAAAAATTCTTAAGTCATATGTTAATATTAGGTTTTTTGCTTTTGATAAATATGATAAAATAAGAAGGAAAAAGTAGCAATGAAGAATTTTAGGTTTAAATTAATAGATGATGATTTCAGAAAGAAGAAAAGTTGATTTCCACTAAATCCAAAAAAGAAAAAGAAAAACCGAAATATAGGAAATGACCCTTTTATGAGTAAGCTCTAAATACGACATGATTTACTTTGAAATGATTTAGAAGAAATCACATTGGAAATATGTCATAGTGTTTAATTATAAAAAGATATTTATATTTCACTGAATTGAATGAAATAATAATGGGTGGAACATAATGATAAAGAATTAAAAAAAATTAAGGAGGTCAAATACTAATAAATAAAAAAATTAGGGGAGCCCAACAATAAATCTGCTAAAATTGAAGATTAAAAATAAAAATAAATTAATAAAATAAACTTTACAGGGGTTATGGCCCCTTTAGTTTTAGGACTCCACCCCACCGGCTAGTTGCACGCTACCATCATTACCAAAAAATTCAACATCACTTGAACTCTCACTCTCTCTATAGCCTCAAACAGTCTCCGGTCTCCAGTCTCCACCGAGGCCGTTCCATCAATTCCCGATCACTCAAGGGTTTATTTGTATTATTTTCGAACTTTTGGGCTCACAGTGCAATTATCGAAAATTCTTCAACAATTGTTTGCAAATTTAGGGTTCTGTTTGCTATTGTCCATGTTTTGGGTTATTTTTATAATTTTATGTTATTTTCATAATTTCTGGAATCTGGTGCTATTTTTGCAAATTTTGACTTTTAGTGTTAGTTTTGCAAAATCTGAAAAATTCAGTTATTTTTACAAAATGTCATAATTTGAGCTATTTTTGTCGTTTCTGTTCACTACAGGTTATTTTTTGCAGACTTTGAAAAAAATATATGTCTCGCAATAATATATGCAGTTTTCTCAAATGCTGAAAAATTTATCGATCATCTTGAAGAATGGGAAAATCAAAATCACAAAATTATCACATGATTTCAGCATTCATTAGTGTCATATATCAATCTCAGCCAAGTCTTTGTGAGATTTTCTTGTCCATCGATATACAACTACTGACATGTCACATCAGTATAAGTTGATTTGTAGTTTGCTTCAAATGCATCAAGAACCAAATCAATTCATTACAGATTTTCATTCCAATGTGTAGTTTATATGGGATCAATTGACTATTTCTGAATCATAATGTGAGAATGTTGGAGATGTCGTGAAATCTACCGACTTCAGAGACCGCCAAAAACTGATTCGGTATAGCTTTAAACAATAAGTTTGAACCCACTCACCTCCTTACTTTATCAAATTCCACTACCCAATCTGGATTCTACAATCGACAAACATACTTATGAAGAAATTTGACATTTTACGACAAATAAACAAACCACATATACAGTCATTGAAATTACCTACAAGTAATAGCGACAAGCAATCTCTATACCCAAGAGGGGGTGACTTGGGTTATCGTTATAAATGCGGAATTAATAAATCTTTACCGATTTTTAGCTCTTATTACCAAATGGGCACTTAGGTCGACTTTCTCTATTCCGATTAATAACCTATATGCAAGTTCTCTAATCAATAAATGTAAATGTAAATAAACTTGCAAATAGTAAAAGTATAGGGAAAAAGAAATACGACACCGCGATTTATAGTGGTTCGGCCAAACGTGCCTACGTCCACTCCCTCAAGCCTCGCTTGAAGATTTCCACTAAAATCGAGTTTCCGTGGTTCACCCGCAACCAAGATTTTTCCGCAAAAGCGCACTCCGTACCTTTTACAATTTTGATTTTTGTTCGTAGGTTCACTCACAAACTTTTACAACTACCCAAACTAATGGGATTTCACAACCACAAGTGTTTTTGTTTAAGAAGGTTTGAAACACATTTGGGCACTCACAAATAATAAGAATATTGTGTGAGTTGCAAACCCAAGTGTTCTAAGCTCACTACTAAATGTATGAAGGTTTAGTCTGTGTGAGCTTGTATGAGTGTTTAAGTATATGAAGGTTTAAGACACTCTTGTATTTTCCTTGGAAGAATATGTATGAAGGTTTTCTAAGTCTCTAGCCAAGCACAAATGAGTTGGGGTTCTATTTATAATAAAATGCAAAGCATTCCCCAACAGATGCTGAGACCGGTCTGGTCACCGGTATGGGGACCAGTATGCCGGTCTGGGGTTTTCAACGGATACTAACGGCTATATTACCGTTGAACAAGTATACGTTAGGCCGGTATGCTAACCGGTATGAAGACCGATATGGTTTGACCCGGTTCCAGAATGTGTGCAAAATGAAGAGCTAGACCGGAATGGAGACCGGAATGGAGACAGGTATGGATCTCCCTAGTTTCAGTAACTATGCACCAGGTATGGATCTCCCTAGTTTCAGTAACTATGCACCATGAAGAGCTAGACCGGAATAGAGACCGGAATAGAGACAGGTATGGATCTTCCTAGTTTCAGTAACTATGCACCATGAATAGCTAGATCGGAATGGAGACCGGAATGGATCTCTCTGGTTCCAGAAAGCATGCATAAGGCTTTTCTTGACCGGTATGGTCACCGGAATGACACCGGTATGCCGGTCTCAGACCAAAATGCAGAGTAATGAAGGTTTTAAGGTATTTTTCATGATCGTAATGCATCTAAGTGATTGTGCATGCAATCTTATGAGCTTAGGCACTTGAATATTACAATTCACATTACAAATTAAATCCTAAGCTAAGACTTCGCAATATATTCTTCAATTTACCGCAAGTCTTCAAATTCTCGCTCTTAATTGCATATGCTTCGACACTTTTTGTATTGCTTCGTGTTTGTACGTCGAAGTCTTCTTTCGCGTTGACATCATCAAAATCCATTTATGCGACCAAGTCGCCAACAGTCATTACTACTCCTCAGTTTCATCAAAGTACATCTTCCTCTTAGAAGCCATGCAATTATTACAAGTTGTCTGGCCATCTGTTACTGGATTGTCCAACACGACGTTGCAGAATCTGTCATAAGATAACGCTTGGGCATTATGAAAAAACTATCTCAATAAAAGATTTATCTCATAATTCCTATTTCAAAGACTGTCAATCAAGCTTTGCTACTATTTTTGATGATCGTGGTGATACTGAACATCCTCATCCTTCTCCATCTCAGCCATTTAAGATCTAGCATCTCTATTCCGATCCACCGCCTCCCAATTTGGTAACATCTTGCTTCTTCTATTACATTAGATAATTCCTATTAATATTCTGATCTATTTTTTAATCACATGGCAACCGATTCTAGTATTTTTACTTCTATATATATTCCTCTAAATTTATATGCTATTCAAATTGTTGATGGTTCTTTTATGACATCAAGTCATTTTGGTCGTATTTCACTTTTGCATATATCTATGTCTAATGCCTTTATCATTCATAAACGTAGTTTGAATCTCCTCTATGTTGGTCAATTATGTGATTTCGACTTTAATGTTTTATTTATTATTTCTGGTTGTTATGTAAAGGATCCAAAAACCGACCAGATATGTAGGATAGGTTGTAAGGCTGGCATATTTCGTTTGAGCTCATTAGTCTTCATATTCCTCCAGACATTTCTAGACTTCAATTTGTAGCATCCATCTCATCAATCCCCTCTATCAGCATATAAAATTCTCAATTGGGACACTATTCTCTTAACCATTTTTGCTTATTATAATCTAATGGTAATTTAAGTATTATTTCTAATACTTAATCAAAATTAGAAGATCGGGCTAGGTTATATTGATTCTAAGATATGGTATTAAGCATATGGGTTACGAGCGTTGAGATCTTATCTCCAATCGCCTTCATATATCACGTCATGTCACTTTCTGGGAAGATAAAATCTTCAAATCTGTCTCCAAATTTCAACAATACCTTCCTCACCCAATATCTTATTTACAAATAATACAGTTAATTTGTTTCATGATGTTGACACATATGAGCCTCAAACAACTGCTTATGACACTATCACAACTGATCTCAACTCGTCTGCGCCAACTGACGGATTTGTTACTGACACATATTGCTCTATTGTATCTTCCTCATGCAATCTTCCTCCATTTCGAAGTTCTAATAGTCGTATAACTTCTTGTCAAATTTAGTGATTTTCATTATTTTTCTATTACTCTCATTCTTTATGAAATTCAATTCTATTCAGAGGCCGGTTTTATTTCTATTAGGCAAAAAGTAATGGTTGAGGAATTACAGGAGTTTGAAAAATCACAAACGTGAGATTTAGTTAATCTACCACTAAAAAAATATGTGATTGGATGTAATTGGATCTATAAAATATTGACTAAGTTCAATGGGTCCATTGAATAGTGTAAAATAAGTCTTATTGTAAATGACTTTTCTCAAGAATATGACATTGATTATGAAGAGACATTTACTCATGTTGATCGCCTCACTTCAGTCTGTAACTTACTAATTGTTGCCACCTTTTGTCAGTAGACACTCTTTCAATTGGATGTGAAGAATGACTTTCTTAATGATGATATCTCAGAAGACGTTTACATAAACTTCCACTTGGCTACCTTCATCCTCCTCACAAGATTGTAAACTTCGCTGGGCATTATTAAGGGTGGCAATGGGTCTGGCTGGGCCCGGGCTTTGATAAGCTCGGCCCGAGCCCATAATTAATTTTTTGGCATGGGCCTGGGCTCGGGCCAGGTTTTATCCAGCCCGCTTTTTTATTATATATAATTTATTATATATATATATATATATAATATTTTTTTAAGCCCGACTCGGGCTCAGCCTACACTTTTAAGACCTAGCCTAAAATTTTTTGCCCCCGGATGGGCCGGTCTGGACCCTGACTTTTTTTTACCATCTTTAGGTATTATATGACCTTAAACAATCTCCTCATGCCTGGTTTGGAAAATTCAGCACCAAAATTTACTAATTTGAGTTCACATCCATGACTGGTGCGTAATCACACGAGTATAACGCAAGTGCACGTATCATTCAAGTAGTATAAAAAGTATCGATCCCACGAGGACTTAAAACCTTTTGTTATCAATTTATGAAGTTAAATGTTTACAAGTATCTAATGGATTGATTGTTTGATTGGGTGGTGACTTTAAAATTAAAACAAGTAAATAAATTGCTTGAAAGTAGATTGAAGAAAATTCAAATTTATAAAACTATACATTGTTGTGAATCCTTCCAATATCTTTTTAAAAGATGAAGTGGATATTTTACGTTTATGTAATATATTGGTTTATTAACCTGGAACACGAAATTATGTAAAAGCCTCTTCCGATGGTCAAATATAAATACCCGATATAACCCAATTAATCATATTCATATGTTAACCAAGTTATCTGAATTCATTAAGATTAAGTTCCAATTATGGCTACCTCGGCCGATAGGTATATTCCTATCCTGTAAGGAAATCTATTAAAGTGTTATTTATCCTCAAGGAAGATCGTGGGCTATTGAGTCTAAGGTCTTTAACCTGAAATCTCTTTTCCAAGTTCATTTTAAGTTAATCAGTTCAATTTTATTAATAGCCAGTTAATAAAAAGCATTAGGATTAAGGCTCAATAAATAAACATTTATATTACCCAAACTGTAATTTAACCCCTTATAAACCGGTGATATTGGACTTCATCACAACCCCAGATAACTAACTTAGTTACGACACATATTTACGGGTAGTAAAAACTTAAATAAAAGAAAAGACATGAAGTAAATGCTGGAAATTAAATTACTGGAAAGTAAATTGCTGAAAGGTAAATTGCTGGAAAGTAAATTGCTGAAAAGTAAATTGCTGAAAAGTAAATTAAGTAAAAGTACAAATAAAAGAAAATGTTAGGGATAGAGGATCCACTTTTATTACTATTATTTTAGATATCTCCCGTAATATAATATATTAACTTTGCGTGATAATTACCAACCAACCATATAGGCGATATCCTGATTAAGTCAAATTAATAATTAATTACCAACCGACCAACCAGGCGGTATCCATGCTTAGCCAGGTTAAAACCAATTTATAATTAATTACCAACCGACCAATTTGGCGGTATCCTCATTAAGTCATGTTTATTATATTATAATTAAGGGAGATTAATCGAAATAGCAATAATAAAAGCTTTACCTTTTACCCCAGCAAGGGGGAGTTACCTCCTCATTGCGTAAAAGTAAAAATTGAAAAAGTAAAGAAAGGAAAGTACTGTGCGTAAAAGTAAATTACGGAAAGTAAAAACTGAAAAGTAAAGAAAAGAAAGTGCGAAAGCGGAAATTAATTACTAAAAGCTGTAAATAAACAAACAAGATACAATCTTCTTAGTTATTCTTAACGAATTTCAAAGAAGAAATTATATATTTACAAATGAAATGACTTGGTATTTATAGGCTAAATTTTGCCTCCATCAAATCATCCACCAAATCCATTACTAATTGCTCCACTAATTACTCCACCAAATCCATTATTAATTGCTCTACTAATTGCTATCATGTTTGGTGGGAGTTTGACTATTTTTATTTTTTATTTATTTATTTATTTATTTGCCTTGAAAATGATTTTAATAATTACACAAAACACACTTTTGGATGTTTCATCAATTTAGGTCATGAAACATTCAGAATTCGAAATTATTTTGTTATTAAAAGTTGTAGATCTTTGAGTCTTCTTTAATCTGGAACTTGAATCAGCTCAATCCGATATCGGAGTAAAAAATTATGCCTAAAATACGACATTTACGTAAAATTGGAATTTTTGAAACTGCACTTCGTTAGAACGCTCTTTCAAGTTTCCAATCTCCAAAAATAATATGTCAAGTCCAATTTTTGCCCTTATTTGACCCACATTTCGTCCTAAATGATTCCATTGAGTCCCAACATTATTTTATCTGTAAAATAAACTAAAACACATCAAAACGTTCATCAAACCCGAGAAACTAAATAAAATATTAAATAAAATGGGTGATAAATATTGATATATTTTCCGTTCATCAATCCACTACTATGGAAACAATCAATACATAATCTCGTAAATTACGTTCCATGATTGTTGTACATATTTAAGTTCTTGCTTTACCTATATAAATGTCATTATATTGTAAATACAAACAAATTGAATATACAAAATTATTTCATTCAGTTTCTAACATAACCAATCCCAATTAACCAACGAAATTGTTTAATTTAATTAATTGATTCGTGTAGAGTGTCTCATCAATCATAAGTAGAATAGAGTTGGCAACGGGCCGGCAAATCCTGTTTCATCCCGGTCATATAAAACGGGACAAAAATGTATCTTAATTCCGTCTCATTTTATAAAAAATCTTATATATCATGTCCCATGAAATCTCGGCTCATCCTGAGAAAATCTCGTCTCGATTCAAAATTTTCTCATTCCAATCTTGTCCCATTTTCAAAAAAAGAAAAAAAAATTATCTCAAATCTCGTCTCAAACGAGACAAGATCCCGTTGAAACAGGATCGGACAAGTCAAAATACTAACCCTAAGTCGAACACTGCACCCTTATCCATATAATATATAATAGGTCAGGTCCCAAGCCGAGCTGGGGCGCGAATATTATTGTTAGGGTTTTTCTCTTTAGCCGCATCCTTACATCCCTATATTGTTTTGAACGTGAATCTCACGCGTGGCCGCCATTTAGTTCCAGTACTTCATTATTATTGCCTTTTTAATCGATTTTTAATTTAATGGAATTTCGCGGCTGTATCTGCATGGGGCTGGTAGCTCGATCACGTGTTCTGCATGGGTAAAGGTTAACGTTTAATTAATGATTTAATTATTGTTTTTTTTTTCTTATTCGGTGATTTTTAACCCGAAGCTTGGATTTTTAATTGAAGAAGAGTGACATGTGAATAAAAAATGAAGGAAGGATAATTTTTTTTAATCTTTTGTGTATTCAAAAATTATAATTTAATGATTTTGTTGATGGTGTTTTCAGGAACTATGGCATTTAAGGCAGCACGACGATGACAGAAGGGTAATTCCCTGACTGGTCGAGATCATACAGCCGACCCGACCATAACATGTGAAGACCGACCACTTTGGTTCGGATGACCGAGCACTATAAGGTCGGCAGAAACACTCTTAGCATAAAAGATTGTCATGACCGACCTCATGAAGACCGACCAGACGGCGAGTCGTGTTCAAGATGACGACACCCTATTCTTGCGGATAAGGTAAAACGGATTATCCTACTCTCACAAGGAAATGAAGTCAGAATCCAAAAAGGAATAAAGAATGGAGAATCGGACTAGGAATCCTTACAAAGAAAGAAAACTAAAGATCAACTAGGATTTCTTGTGCAAATAGGAGTCTGATTTCTGTGTTATTATAAATAGGAGGGCATAGTGTAGGCACTGCATTTTTACACATAAGTCCCTATGATGAGTCTCATTTTGGAGACACTACCTTTTAAGTCACGGAGGTCACGGGAAACGGATATCGGAAGGGGAAATTCAGAATAAACAAGGTTCACTGTTTTCGTTAGTGCTGCGTTCGTGTTTACGTTCGAACGTCAAACGGATTGCGGGCGTTCGTGCCGCGTTCGAGGAAGCGTTCAAACAGTGTCGGTAATTCTGGTTTTGCTGCTAGCCTCACATCCAGCCCAATTAGCCCCCCAAAGCCCATAAAACACATCCCAATTTAAATAAATAAATATTAATTAAAACATTAACTAAATAAGATAATAATTAAATTAATTAAATAATTAAATAAAACATATACCAAACATAAAATAAACAATTACCAACTTAAACTAAAATCATGCCTAAATTAAACAAATCACATACTAAATCAAAAATATAATCATACCAAGTTAAAATCAATCAACCAATTAAAGCCAATCATATATTTGACTTCCTAATCTAATAAGATAATTACCAATCTAAAATATTGTATTCCTAAACCAAACCAAATCAAATCCCTTGCTTCCTTAACCAAACCAAATCAAATCCCTATTTAATTAGTCAAATACCTTTCCTTGTCAAGCCCAACCCTTTGCCTATAAAAAGAACCCTTCACCAACCTTCTCAACCCTAGTCCCTAGCTCATACACAACACACATAAAAATTAGAGGAAGAACACACCCAAAAAGAGAAGCAAAAGATAAAGAGGAGACGGCAGCGAAACCACAAGGAAACAGTAGCAAAACGGACTCAAGACAGTAAGACAACGAACGAGAACAGTGAACCAGTGAACCGGGAGAGTTGCGGAGCATCCACCCTTCCGACGATCGTGTACCGTACATCCGAGAGGTGATTTAAAAGGTTAGACCTGAGGGTATCTTTCACACTTATTGTTATTTAATTTCTGGTCATTTACTTTGATATATTTTCAATACTTGCGGCATTTGTTGTGTGTATGATGTGTGTTGTGGGTATTGGATGAATGGAAGAGTGTTGTCTCTTGTGGTATATAGGATGGAAACCCAGACGTAAATTCCGTAGCCGAATCCGAATGGACGGTAGTGCGGTCTGTACATGGGACACAACTCCACGTATCACTTGAGTAAACAGCATTTTCTCTTGTGTTGTGTTGCTTTGGTTTATTTATTTCTTGTCATTTAAATTTTGTATGTTGCTTATTCTCGTATGATATGATCGAGTGCATGGGCTTAGTAAGTGCGATGAAAGGTTCCCTAATTGGAGGGGTTAAAATCCTTCACCACGACTCTTTGCCGCACCGATTGATGTGTGTTCGGTTGAATGCGAGATACGTTCAATCGAGCATACCTAGTTTGATATGATTGTCTTTATTTTCGTATGCATGATTCAACCGAGCGCATAGGTTTAGTAAGTGCGATGTGAGATCCCCTATGGGGAGGGGCTAAAGCCCTTTACCACGATGTTTTGCCGCGCCGGTTGATGTGTGCCCGGTTAGATACAAGATACGTTCAATCGGGCACACTATGTTTAAGATCATTGCTTTTAATTCTTTGTATGCATGATTCAGTCGAGCGCATGGGCTTAGTATGTTGGTCTAAAGGTCCTCTCTTTGAGAGATCAAGAGCCCCAAAAGGCCACCTTTACGGCAGTACTTCACCGCGCCCCTTTATTTTGTTGTTTATGTATTGTGTCCCATTTCATGCATCAGGTCTGTTCCCGTTCGAACGCGTTTACGAACGCAACTCGAACGCGCAAGCATTTTTTCCATATCATGCATCAGGTCTCATTTCCGTTCGAACGCGTTCACGAACGCCATACGAACGTGAGCATTCTGTTTCATTTCCGTTCGAACGCGTTATCAAACGCCATACGAACGCGAGCATTCTGTTTCATTTCCGTTCGAACGCGTTATCAAACGCTACTCGAACGTGAGCATTCTGTTTCATTTCCGTTCGAACGCGTTTACGAACGCTACACGAACGTGAACACACTGAACTGAGTCTGTCTTATCATATTCATGCATAATTGCCTCTTGGTTGATCTTTCTTGTGTTATATAGCCAACCATATTATTGTATCCCTGCATTTATCCATTCTATGTGTTCTCGGGATTGTATTCAAGCATGATTAGGCTGTTAGCATGTTATTTGGTTAATAGGTTCATGAGATAGTACTCAAGCATGTTTATTCCATTGGTTGCGTCGTTTGCCTTGGTCTTGATTTAACGCATTACGATTCATATGCCTATGCCATTATGACTTTGTAGTATTATTTCTTGTGATATATCGGATGGAAACCCAGACATAAATTCCGTAGCCGATTCCGAATGGACGGTAATGCGGTCTGTACTTGGGATACAATTCCATGTATCACTTGGAAGAGTGCTCACATGTATGCTTGTGCGGATATTATGTATGCTTGTGTTTTCATGAATATGATATGCTGAATGAAGTTGTATGTTCATTGTTACTTTGAGGTATTTTGTTAGACATGTGTTATTAGATATGAGATATATGCGAAATGTATGTATGAGTGTTATTTTGTACCCATGAATATAGAAGCATGATATTCTTAGAAATAAATGTTATTTAAGCCTTGTTAAATTATTACATAAATCCTTTTATTACAAGTGACATAAGTAAGGGACCATTCTGAACCCAACAGTTTGAGGTCTTCCCTTGCGAGGGGTGAGTGCGGCCTTAAATCTTATTTTCCCGGTTCACACCGGGTGGCGACTCCATTACTCTCCGGTTTAGTCCCCCGTGGCTATTCCGTACTCCCAACCAGGTCCCCGAGCCTGGAACAGCATGCGTCGCCCCAGATTTCCTGTGTTCCCAACATAGTATGTGTAAAAGGCATGATCAACAAAATTAGTGATCAGAATCATCAAACTCTGATTTGTAAAAACAAAGAAGAGACCCGAGAAGCATATTTGAGTAATAAAGAGTACCATCATGTTCTTGTCCGTGGACGTAGGTCGGATCAAAAATCCACCGAACCACGTTAAATCTCCTTGTGGATTGGTGCGTTATCTGTTCTTTTGCTAAGTTTGCATTTGGTCCCCCATAACCAAACAAATTCACTATTGAAGGAGGATTATCTCGGAGGTGATATTCCCATATTATCCTGAGACCAAAATCCGCCGTCAACAGTTGGCGCCGTCTGTGGGGAACTCAACAAAAAGCAACTCGCATAGTGAGACAATGGCGGAAGACGGAAACCACCAACCATCAGGGAGCTCGGCTGAAGACTGGATGGAAAAGATTGAGGAGAACCTTAGGAAAGAAAGGGAGGAAAGCCAAACTCTGCTAAAAACCATAGTAGACCGGTTGGCAAGGATAGAAGGAGCACACAATGGAAAATTCGAGGCCGGGACTAGCCGACGAAGGAACGACATAGCAAAAGGAAAAAGAATTGTCGATACAAGTGAGGACGACAGACCCCGGAGGAGGGATCCTTACAGGGTAAGATCTGTAGTGGTTCAGGAAGATTCCCAGACCGAGGACACATGGGAGGGAGAAGATGACAAATCGTCACCAGACTCCTCCTACGATAGCCCTCACAACACCCGGAGAAGAGGAAAAGAAAATAATGAAAAAGTACGAGAAGATACCGACCCCGAGAAGCACCATTCCCGAGATAGCAAAAAGAAAAGAAACCACAGGGGGCGGCATGGAACCAAAGACAGCAGCATGAAATCTTGGTTACGGGAGGAGCTGGTCAAATGGGGAGTATACCCCAATGCAGACAGAGGGGATGCCCAGGACGGCAAAGATGAGTCCCCCCTCACAGAAGAAATAAAGTCAGAGAAATTCCCAAAAAGATTCAGCATGCCGACCATGACACCATACAAGGGCCATACCGATCCCAAAACCCACATTGAAGGTTTCGTCCTACTAATGGAGGTGCAATGGGTAACAGGGGACGCCATCTGCAAAGTGTTCCCACTAACTCTGGCTGGACCGGCCATTCTATGGTATAGAAGCCTAGCCCCAAGAAGCATCAGCAGCTTCGCACAACTGAGAAAGTCATTCATACGACACTTCAAAGGAGCTTGTGTCCCCAGAAAGACAATTGGAGAACTAAGGCTTATGAAACAAGGAGACGATGAACCTCTGAAGATATTTATTGAAAGATACCATAATATGGTACTCGAAGTCGGAGGGTATGAATCCCCCGAGGCCCTGGAAAGCTTGAAGGGAGCCTTGAGGGTCGGAAGGCTATGGACCCATCTAAGGATCCAAGACACCCCGGACTACGCCACCGCTCTGGAGGTGGCCCGAAAATTCGTTTTGTTAGAGAACGAAGAGAAAGTATCCCGAAAAGGGAACACCATCAGAGAAAGAACCGCAAGGGAGGGTACCCCCGCCAAACAGAAAGAGAATCCAGAAGACCACCCCCGAAGCACAAAGAATTCAAGCCACTGCACCGGGACAATCAAGAGAGAAGGGCGCCGACCCAAGTAAACCATGTGGTCGGGGAAGATGCATACATTCCCCTAAAGAAACCACTGGGACAAATTGTCATGGAGATCCAGGGGAAAGGCCTCTTAGTGGAACCCGACCAAAGGAGATTCCCCCCGGACAAAAGGAACCAAAAGGCTTATTGTGTACACCACAACTCCAAAGGACATGCAACAGACGGATGTAAAGATCTGCGAGAACAAATGGAAGATCTAGCACGAAACGGGTATCTAAACAAATACATTGACCACGAGGTCATGACAGCCAGACAAAGAGCACGTGGTCGCCAAATCAATATCATCGCAGGAGGAAGAACACTGGCCGGAAACTCTAACCGGTCAAGGAAAGATTACAGCAGAACCCGAGGACCAGATGTCTTAGAAACAGAGCAGGTCACAGGGCTAAAGGGAGGCCGGTCGGTACCAATAATGTTCACTGATGAGGATACCCGAGGAGTAAGTTTCCCTCATGACGATGCATTGATAATCAAGGCAGTCATCAGCGGGTCGGAGGTAGACAGAATCCTAGTGGACCCCGGGAGCGCGGTTGACATAATTTCCAGAGAAGCACTGGACGACCTAGGGGTAGAATATGCAACCCTGACCAACGATAGCACTCCCTTATACGGTTTCGGAGGATCAGCCGTCATCCCACTAGGAAGAATACAGTTGGCAATAACTGTCGGGACACATCCTCGGACCCGGACGATCATGACAGACTTCACTGTAGTAGACTGCATGAGCAGTTACCAGGCCATCGTCGGGCGACCCTTCATGATGAAAACAAAAGCCGCGATGTCCTGCTACCACCTGAAACTGAAATTCCCCACTCGGGAGGGGGATTGGAATTGTGTGCGGAAGCCAGAGAAAACAGCTCGCAGCTGCTTCGCAACTCTCTCACGAGAAACTCTCTGCATCACAAAAGACAACCGAAAACGACAAAGGAACCAGAGAGAAGAAGAAGAAGACAGAAGCCCAGGGCCTGGCCAAACAAAAATGCCCGACTCGCTGCAGCTGAGGAAACAGAGGAGATAGAACTTTACGGGCCAGGGAAAAAGTATAAAGATAGGGGGAGGCCTGAGCAAGTCTATACGACAAAATCTTCTAGAATGCCTGAAAGGATACCCGGACGTCTTTGCCTGGGGATACAATGACATGCCTGGGATCGACCCAAGATTCATCAATCACCGCCTAGCAGTAGATCCATCTCGCAAGCCGGTCAGGCAAAAAAGAAGGAACTTCAATCAAGAGAGGAGCAAAGCAATAGCAGCCGAGGTCGAGAAGTTACTAAAGGCAGGTCTCATCAGAAAGCAAGGTACCCGGATTGGGTATCAAACGTGGTATTGGTCAGGAAGAACAATGGCAAGTGGCGAATGTGTGTCGATTTCACCGACTTAAACAAGGCGTGCCCAAAGGACAGCTTTCCTTTGCCAAACATAGACCAGCCAGTAGACACCACGGCTTGTCAAGGACTACTGAGCTTCATGGATGCTTTCTCCGGATACAACCAGGTCAAAATGTGCCCGACAGACGAAGAGAAGACAACCTTCATCACAGATCAGGGGCTTTACTGTATAAAGTGATGCCCTTCGGGCTAAAAAAACGCTGGGGCGACCTTCCAAAGGTTGGTAAACAAAGTTTTCAAACCACTCATCGGCATTACAATGCTGGTTTATGTCGATGACATGATAACAATGTCAAAAGAACCAAACAACCACATGGACGACCTAAAAATGACCTTCGAGCTTCTAAGGAAACACAACCTGAAACTCAATCCGGAAAAATGTACCTTCGGGGTAGATTCAGGGAAGTTTTTAGGCTACATGGTAAGTGCCCGAGGAATTGAAGCAAACCCACAGAAGATCCAGGCAATACTGGCCCTAAAGTCTCCCAAAACAGTAAAGGAAGTACAGAGTCTGACTGGGAGAGTGGCTGCGCTCAACCGGTTCATATCACGAGCAACCGACAAATGCCACCCTTTCTTCAAAGTAATTCAAAAAGCAAAGAAGGATGTCGACTGGACGGCAGAGTGCGAAGAAGCCTTCCAGCAGCTGAAACAGTATCTGGTGCAGCCCCCACTCCTGGCTAAACCACTCCCGGGTGAAACATTATACCTATATCTGGCCGTTTCGGACCGAGCAGTAAGTTCAGTACTGATACAAGAGACCGACAAAATCCAGAAGCCTGTCTACTACATCAGAAAAGCCCTCTTAGACGCTGAAACCCGGTATCCAGTACACGAACTAGTCGCCCTTTCACTAGTTACGACAGCTCGAAAATTAGGGCCTTACTTCCAGGCCCATCCTATCAAGGTATATACCGGCCACCCCCTACAACAAATTCTGCAGCGGCCAGAGGTTTCCGGCAGATTAGTGAAGTGGTCGGTAGAACTGAGTGAACATGACATCGCCTACCTCCCAAGAGCAGCAGTGAAGGGACAAGCCTTGGCAGATTTTGTCGCCGAATGTACCAACTCCCAGACCCTGGCTATAGACGAGGACAAATGGGAAATGTCTGTAGATGGTTCGGCCAGCACACAAGGCAATGGCGCGGGAATCGTCCTAAAAAGCGACAAAGGAGAAGAAATCTTACTCGCCCTGAAATTCGCTTTCATAGCAACCAACAATGAAGCAGAGTATGAAGCAATACTGGGCGGTTTGAGACTATGCACGGTGTTAGGGATCCAAAATGTAGTAGTAAGGAGTGACTCGCAGCTAGCCGTTCAGCAACTGTGAAGCAGACTCCCTGGCACGGCTCGCCTTTTCAACAAAAGCCGAACACCCCAGGATAATCCCCTTGGTTTACATCCGGGAAAGAAACGTGGAAGAATCTAAAGTAGAAGTTCTAGATAAAGAAAGCCAAGCATCATGGATTCAACCCATCAGAAAATACTTGGAAACGGGAGAAACACCAGAGGACAAAACGGAGGCCAGAAAGTTAAGATACAAGAGCACCAAATTCTCCCTAATCGACGGGGTACTTTACCGACGGGGTTACTCAGTCCCCCTCTTAAGATGTCTTACAGAAGATGAGGAAAATATGTGCTCAGAGAGATACATACGGGCATCTGCGGAAGCCACGCCGGAGGTCGCTCGATTGCTTTCAAAGCCTTAAGACAAGGTTTCTACTGGCCGACCATGCACCAGGACGGCATAGAAGTGGCCCGCAAGTGCGAAGGATGTCAGAAAAATGCAAACCTCCACCACCAACCAGCCGAACAGTTGACCACACTGCTCAGTCTCTGGCCGTTCGCCCAGTGGGGACTAGACATCATTGGGCCAATGCCACAAGGGAAATGACAGGCGAAGTATGTCATCGTGGCCATAGACTATTTCACCAAATGGGTGGAGGCAGAGCCATTATCCACCATAACGGAGAAAAGAGCCACTGAATTCCTGAGGAAAAATATCGTCTGCCGGTTCGGGATTCCCCGAGCCATCATCACAGACAACGGGAAGCAATTTGACAGCAAAGGATTCAGAAAGCTCTGCGATGACCTCCAGATTGCCCTAAGATTTGCCACACCAGCCCATCCCAAATCAAACGGCCAAGTCGAGGCGACGAACAAGACCATCAAGGCCAACCTCAAAGCTCGGCTTGGATCCAGCAAAGGCCTATGGGTCGAGGAACTACCAGAGGTACTATGGGCGCATCGAATGACCTATAAGGACTCCACGGGAGAGACCCCGTTCTCCCTAGCATACTGATGTGAAGCTGTCATCCCGGCAGAGATTGGGGTGACCTCCCACAGGGTTAAGCACTACGAGAGTAAGCAGAATGAAGAACTTATTAGGAACCACCTCGACCTGATCGAAGAGAAGAGAGAAAGGTCGGCCATGAGAACACGATCTGCCAACAAAGGATGGCCCGCTTCTACAATAAGAGGGTTCGGACACGCACCTTCATCCCGGGCGACCCTGGTACTAAGAAAAGTCACCCTAAATACTCGAAAACCAGAGGAGGGCTCTCTGGGCGCCAAATGGGAAGGGCCCTACAAGGTGGTAATAGTAGTAAAACCATGGGTGTACATCCTAGAGCGACTGGACGGTAAAAGATTAAAAAAGCCTTGGAACGCTGAGATGTTGAGGAAATACTTCCAGTAAACTTTCCCTTCCTCCTATCTGTTTACAGCAAAAATGACAGGGATCCAAATACATAAAGCCTCTCTCAGAATGACCCACAGAGAGTTGTAAGAAGGGCAGTACGTCCCCGAGCATGAATAAAAAAAAAAAAACTTTCTTTTTTCCAAGCACTCTCAAATAAAAACCATATTAAAAAAAAACTCGGGGACATGCTCACGACAACGATCCAAAGCTGAAAAACACAAAATTCGCAACCACATATACCACCACAAAAATGCACCGAGTCACACCAGACTCATCCGACTCCATACAAAAAAAAGGGGCACAGAGAGCATAGATCTTTGAGAAACATAACATAAGGAGGAACATACCTTAATGTTTCAATCGGCTCGGGGCTGGATTACGTTCCGCCGATGCCTCTTCATTAGTCGGCTCGGGGCTGGATTACGTTCCGCCGAGGCCTCTTCATTAGTCGGCTCGGGGCTGGATTACGTTCCGCCGAGGCCTCTTCATTAGTGGCTCGGGGCTGGATTTCGTTCCGCCGAGGCCGTTTTCGGCTCGAGTGGGGGTTACGTCCCACCGAGTCAATACTCATTGGACTGGGGACGGGATATTCCCCCAGAACTAAGTATCTCTTTTGGCTCGGGTCCTCAAGGGCATACTCGATGCATAGGATCCGTGAGAAGCATAGCACAGGGAGGAATGATACCCCCGTGACGATTGCTTACTCCAGTGTTACCGAACATAAGGAGGAACATGCCCTTAATGTGTCGAACACTCTTCTGATCCTTACCTACCCGATGTAATGGATCCGTGGGAAAGCATAGCACGGGGGATGATGACACCCCCGTGACGATTGCTAGCTCCAGTGACACCGGACCTAAGGAGGAATATACCCTTAGTATCCCGGACACTCTTTGATCCATTCATCATCCGGATTTGTGGGAGACACAGCACAGGGATGCGTTATGCCCTTGTGGCGTGTGCCTGCTCCAGCGTGGTAAGGAGGAGCCCTCATACAATACACAGGCTCCCCAGTGAACCAACGTGTAGAGGATGTGCCCTTACCATTCAAACGCTCTTCTGATCCGAATCCTGGTTCGCCGGGACACTGAATTGAAAGATTCAGAATTGTGTTTTGGAGACCTCGGGCAGGACGCTGCTTTGAGACATCCATGTTGTTATTTTTTTTTTTGCAAAAGACGTTTTTTTATTTTGGGATAGGTGCTAAGTCACCCCTGCCTTTTATTTTCCAGAAACTTGTTTTCGTTTTCCGCCGGTCTGGTAGGGGGACGCCCGGGCCAAATTCGGTAAGGCTTCGAAGGTTGATTCATTTCCCTTATGTGGAAGTCCCAGGGATTAGTCGGCTCGGGGCTGGATTTCATACCGCCGAGGCCACTTGGTTATTCAGCTCGGGGTCGGGTTACGTCCCACCGAGTCAAGCTTCTTTAGGTTTTGGGGGAGGTAACATTCCCCAGAACCCAAGTCTTTCACTCAGCTCGGGGTCGGGTTACGTCCCACCGAGTCAAGCTCCTTTAGGTTTGGGGAGGTAACATTCCCCCAGAACCCAAGTCTTTCACTCAGCTTGGGGTCGGGTTACGTCCCACCGAGTCAGCTCTTTGGACTGGGGACGTAATATTTCCCCGGGTCCAAGTGCCTCACTCAGCTCGGGGTCAGGATATGCCCCTCCGGCTCATATTGACCCCTGAAGGGTCTCAAAGAGTTCGAAAAAATAGGAAGCATGGAGAAAAAGGAGAAAGAGATAAGGACACATAAAAATATATATATATATATATATATGTGCATATACAGCTTAATGTTATTACAAGAGTAAAGTGTACACAGGGCCCCGGTCGGGTTACCCTTTCTCATTCAGCCCGCACAGGGGCAGGAATTTCTTCCTCAACCGGCTCAGATGGCGGGAGGACTGGCTCGATCTCAGGAGGAGGAACAGCTACTTCATCCTCGGCAGCATGGGAGACCTCTACTTCAAGGACGGGAGGAGGGATCTCAAGGCAGTCCTCGCCGGGGGCTGGAACATCAGGTCGCTCTTCTTGGGGAGCCCCGGAATCCAGAACCACCGAGATCGGGTCAGGATCTATCACCTCCTCGGAAGGAGGAGGGAGCCACTTCCGAAACTTCTCGTCAGAAATATCCCCCTTGCAAAAACTGATGGCCGCATAAATAGGGTCCATGTTCAGACTTGGCAGCACCATCGGTATTAGATCAGCACAATCACCAACTCCCTCAAGGCGGATGGCCTCCTCTCGGTCTCAAGATCGGCTTCTCTCTCCTCAAGCTCGGCCTCTTTCCTCTCGAGTCATCCCGGGCCCGCGCCATTTGTTCTTCATTGGCCTTCAATTTGGTTTCAACACTGGCCACCTTCGCCTTCAAAACGTCGATCTCAGATTGGGCAGTTTTCAAATCATCCCGAGCATTGTCGGCAAGCTTTCGCTCCAGCGCAGCAGCAGCCTTAAGAGCCTTATTAATTTTGAAGTTCTCAATAGCAGTCGACTCAAGGTTCTTTATCACCTCCTCCCAGTCAGCCAGTTTAGCCTCCACTTCTGTAAGACGATTCTGAAGCCTCTGAGCCTGGCCACCCTCGGACAACAGACTCAGAAGAAGGTCCTTGTTCTTCGCCATGAGGTAAGTAGCCTGGACAAAAAAAAAAGTCAAGATATGATATGAAGAAGACCGAGAACCGAAGTCAGAAAAAAGAATAAAACTACCTTTGCCATTTGAGAGCTCATCTCGGTCACTACAGCTTCGGGAGAGATATCCTCGTATCTCGAGACCTCCCCAGGGGGAATCACCTCGGCCAATTCATTAAAAGCCGGCACTAGATGTGAGGTAGCCTCCCGGATGCTTTCTCCCAAATCGTCCACCCCAAGGATTACAGAACCCTTTCGCTTCTTGGAGGAACCCACAGATGATTTTTTACCCCGGCGAACGTCTTTCTTCTTGCCCGGGACAGGATCCTCCTCCTCCTCTTGAACCAGCTCGGTCTCCTCTGATCCTAACAGACGCCTCCTCTTTCTAAGAGGCTTCGGTGGACTGAAAAGATGAGCAGACCCTGACGACTGCGCACCAGGAGAAGATAGACCCCGAGCAGCCGTCTGAACTTTCCCTTGAGACGCCCTCTCAGCCCCAGCAGGGACAGGTTGTGCCCGGGAAGTTCCAGTTTCCGCATGACCGGCTTTCTTCATAGTACCGGCCAACTTCTCAAGAAACTTTGGCCTCTTCGACATACCTACAAAAAAGGAGGAAAAAGAAATCAGGACCCGAGCATATAACAAAGACGTCAAGCACATGATAAACAAAAACAGCCGGCAGACATCTACCTATCCGACCCGAGACCTCCGGAGGGACGGTCCGAGTAAGGCCCGACTCAACAAAGGCCGCATCATTGACCACTTCCTCCAGTGGCAGCATACCCCGAGCCCAATGTACCCGCCTCCGAACCTGACGAGAAACCTTGGGAGCATCTCGCCAACAAGCTGGGAGGAACCAGAGAAGTTAGAAACCCAAGAGACCAAGAACGGGAATAATAAAAAAAAAGGAAAAGAGAAGGGTATTAAACTCCTAACCTCCCGCCCTGAAGATATCCGGAACCGAGACATCCTCCTCAAACGATCTCAGGACCCGACCCCAATCCCCAGTAGCCCAGAACCAAAGATCCTTGAAATTCTTGTTAGAGTCGGGAAGTTTCTGGACAAGGTTGGACGAACTATCATAAGCTGAGAGGTAATACCAACCGTAGTGAGTCTTTGGGTTAGACTTCAAACGATATAACCTCTTCACCTCTTCCAAACAAGGTACACCTAAACCTGCCCGGTGCCAAACCACATATATGCCGGCCAGAATCCTCCAACTATTTAAACTCAATTGACAAGGGGCAATCTCCATCTCGGCCAGCATCCAAGCAAAATAACGTTGCATCGGCAGCCGTAGCCCACACTCAAAAAAAGCAGGAAGAAGTGCCACCGAGCCCTCATCAGGTTGACTAGCACGATCCATCGGGCCGGGAACTTCAAGGGCAATATCTATTGGGATGTCATATCGTTGCCGCAACAGCGCCAGATCATCCTCAGTTATTTTGGAGGGACGTTTCATATCCAGAGCCGACGATCCAAGTTCACCAGGCTCTGGGTCCTTCCGAGGAACCCTCTGATGGTAGGAGTCTTGTTCGATCTCAGAGGGAGTAGGGGTAGTGTCAAGGTCTTCTACACTAGGTGCCCCCGAGCCAGAGGAGAGCTCCTCAGCAGGGGGAGTTGAGATTTTAGCAGGCTTTTCAGGGGAGGAACTGTTGTCAGACATCCCTGACACCCAGAGAAACAAAGAAAGAAGGGGAAGTCCATCTATAGCTAAAAGAAACTACTCACGGTTTCCATGTTAGCTAAAACAGGTGGTCTCTAAAAGTGCCCTAAAGCAGAACCCAGCAAACCATAAATCTTTCCCTATCAAAACACAGATTCATAAAACACAAAAAGAAGAGGTCGTTCAGAGGACTTACTTGTTCTTCTCGGAAAAAGCAGGAGGTTGTGCAGTACGGTTGTGCCCGTCCCTTATGTTCGCAGCAAAGAAAAAAAAAAGACCACGGTTGAGCTTCGAGAGCACGGAGTTGGCGAATCACGGAGAGGTTTTCAGAAAAGAAGGAGAAATTGCCGAAAAAGATGGAACAGTGTAAAGCCTCGCCTTCTTATAGTCATGGCAAAAACGCTCGTGACCGTTGGATCTAAGGGAAGAGCCCGGATGAACGCCAGGTGTCGACTACAAAAGAGGTCTCCCAAGTTTAAACAGACGGCTGAGATCAGCCCACTGTGAAGACGCCTCTACACGGTCGATTCGTTCCCTTTTTGGCGGGAACCCGGCGGATGATTGACAAGTGTCGAACTTAGAAGAAACCCTAAAATCGATTTGATAGGCATTTAAGCGGACGTGACTGTTGCGCGTCTCAAGACAAAGCGCTTGAAAAGAGGCAACAAAACATTTCTCGACACCGGACCGACCTCCAACAGAGCAAATCAAAAACACATTCTTTATATAGTTCTCGGCACCAACTTGCACGCTTGTTGGAACCGAGAACTAGGGGACAGATGTTGATGGTGTTTTCAGGAACTATGGCATTTAAGGCAGCACGACGAGGACAGAAGGGTAATTCCCTGACTGGTCGAGATCATACAGCCGACCCGACCATAACATGTGAAGACCGACCACTTTGGTTCGGATGACCGAGCACTATAAGGTCGGCAGAAACACTCTCAGCATAAAAGATTGTCATGACCGACCTCATGAAGACCGACCAGACGGCGAGTCGTGTTCAAGATGACGACACCCTATTCTTGCGGATAAGGTAAAACGGATTATCCTACTCTCACAAGGAAATGAAGTCAGAATCCAAAAAGGAATAAAGAAGGGAAGAATCGGACTAGGAATCCTTACAAGAAAAGAAAAACTAAAGATCAACTAGGATTTCTTGTGCAAATAGGAGTCTGATTTCTGTGTTATTATAAATAGGAGGGCATAGTATGTGTAAAAGGCATGATCAACAAAATTAGTGATCAGAATCATCAAACTCTGATTTGTAAAAACAAAGAAGAGACCCGAGAAGCATATTTGAGTGAAGTAGTATAAAGAGTACCATCATGTTCTTGTCCGTGGACGTAGGTCGGATCAAAAAATCCACCGAACCACGTTAAATCTCCTTGTGGATTGGTGTGTTTATCTGTCTTTCGCTAAGTTGCCTTTGGCCCCCCATAAACCAAACAAATTCACTATTGAAGGAGGATTATCTCGGAGGTGATATTCTCATATTATCCTGAGACCAAAATCCGCCGTCAACAGATTTCATAATTTTCAAAAAGAATTATAATTTTTAAATGTATGAAAATAAAAATTTTGTCCTCCCTTTATTTCATTTTTGTTCAGTTATCATTTCTCTTAATTGAATGACATAATTAAAGTTGTTAATCTCTTTGTTAATATGCATGTGTATTATCTAGAAAAGATTAAAAGAATTGTTGGTATTATTCATTTGCAGAGCCGGGCCCTTTTAAATTATTTTTTTATAATACCTCAAATTTTTAAAAACTCCAAAGCAATGTTATCAATCATAGCTTTTGTCATTTAAATTTATAACACAGCACCGATACTTTATAGAAAGAGCATTTTGTCTGCTACAATGACTTGTTATTTTGTATGTTCAGACAAATCCGTATCTTATAATTATTTGATTTGATTTGATTAAATAAAGGAATTAATAAAAAGGTCCTTTGTATATTAATACAATAATATATGAGTTTTAATATAAATCATTCGAACAATTTTAACAAATCAAAAGTAAAAGCAATATATGAACAATTTACTTAAAGTCTCATCAAACCCTCATTTTAAGATGTACGATTATTTAGCTCTCACGTGAAACTAGGCATTTTAGGTTGTGCTCTTCTCTCAAAGACATAATGCAGCATAATATAGTCATGCCAAAACTCTTTTGTCCAAACTTTTTTTTTGGTTTTTGAATCGTTAGAAATTCCGCCGTCAAACCATTCATTTCGGGCTTAAGCGGAGCAGGTAAAATCTCCGATTGTCTCAGGTTCTTACAAGAAACGCACTCCTTGAATTCGAACTCAGAACCTCAAGGTAAGATCATGAATCTTACACCATCAAGTCACGTCCCTGGGTGACAAACTCTTTTGTCCAAACGTTACTAGTAAAAACAAAATATTAGGGATATGATATTCTTGTTATAATGGCCACTCTTTTTGAAAATTTCAGTTTTTTTTTTTAAAGTATTTTAACACTAAAATTTGCAAAGAGGAAATAAATATGATACTGTTTTTAATATTTTTATCCTTGTTATATTTCCCTTTGAAGGAAATAAACATGCTATTATTTTCACTTTCTAGACAAGTGTTACTTTCAATCTACATCAATCTATTTCAATGAGTATGCCATTTGTCATGTTACTTGTCTTGTAAGAATATATTTTTTTCTGGTTCGTCTGTCTGGTGCAGACATTTGTATTGATGTCCCATTTCCATGCAGCGAATATTTGTTAGTGATATAAGTTTATCCACGTCAATAAATGTGTTCCACCCAATACACGACTCGATGTAACTTCTTCGAGACAGAGTTTTTAAAAAAATATATATATATTGAGGAGAATAAATCTCATTTTTATAAAATTATATAAAAATTAATATCATTTCGATAATAAATAAAAATATAAAAAATCAAAATAATATTATTTTGATGGTAATTTTATCCATGTTTTTTTCATTTAATCTTCACACTGTTTATCTAAAAATATCTTGAGTACTTTCTGTATATACATTTTTTTTAAAGATAAATGTTTGGAGAAAAGAAAGTTCAAAATTCTCTAAATATTGATGAGCGGTTAATATTTCTATATTTCTCGTCCCTCTATCTTAATACTGTATGGGTGATATCGAACTTTTATGAGTGAATTGATGTGTTTTGGGTGTGTTTTTACAGGTCAAAATAATTTCACGACTCAATGAATTAACTAGTGATAAAAACGACAAGTTACGGAGCAAATCGATGTGTATTTTGGAGTCAAAACGCTCGTCCTGACACTTGGCGCATGTCGAGACGCGCACAAGGCCAAATATCAAACAGAATGCAAATTGAAATTTAGTGGCTGAGTAGTTGTCGCGTCACGACGCCCATGCATGAGCGTCGCGACGAGCGCCAAGTTAAGGCAAAGAAGTCGCGACGTGCAAACGCGCGTTGCGACACGGGGGATTTTCTCCAATTCACTGTAAATCTCATTTTTAAGTAGGAAACACCCAATTGACCACCTATATAAGCACAAGTTCGTCCCAAAATCTAATAAGAAGCCTCATAACATATTGTGGAGCCTCAAGAGCATAGAATAGTGCCTAGAGCAAGGTAAGAACGAGTGTATCAATCCAGAGTTGGAATTTGAATCCGAATACTGCAAACGAGAGTTTTTTTCTTCCATTTTCTTTCTAGCTTTATCTTTTATGAGTTCTTGTCTTGTATTAATGATTAGCTTATTTTTATTGAATATTATGAGTAGCTAATTCATTAAATCTAGGGTTGTAATGGATCTCATGCATGTTTAATTAATTGAATTGCATATTTTTATTCATTTGGGATCGATTTGTTATTTATTATTTATTATTCTATGTGCTTTGATGCATATTTTATCTGTTTGGCCAATAATAAAATAGTCTTGGTAAATCCTTAAGAACTCGACGAAGGGAATTTGGATTAGTCATGGGAATAATACCGTGTGATTTATTCGTTGAATAGATTTTCTTGCAGGATAGACATATACCTAAAGAGCCTATGTAGCCAATATTAGAACCTGACCTTAATGAATTCGGTTAAATTTAATTAACATAGACATATAGTTAATTGATTTATTCTGAATATTTTCACCTGACCATCCAAAGAGGCTTGTGAATAATTTATTATTTTAGGTTAATAATTAATAACAACCCAATTGAATGGAAAGTGCTTAAACTCATTGTGTGCATGATTAGGTGAAGTTATAACCTTAGGTTCTTCTATCTTATAAGGTTTCTTCAAAAAGTATTATTTGTTCGTGATTTACTTCTCAGTAGTTTAGTTTAAGTTAAATATGTTAGTTTTGATATTAATAAGATAAATATTAAGTTCATATGGGATCGACATCCGACTAATAGTCATTATATTATTTGACCGATACGTGCGCTTGCGTGCTAGATTTATAAAATCACGATCAAATATATGTCTTCTTTTGTTATTATTTGCTCATATGTGTATTTATTTTTCCATGATTTATTGAGATATAAAAAATAAGAATCTAATAGAAAGAGTTTTGATTATGCACTCTGATTTTGCTAATTTATTTATATTATAATTTTACCTTCATGAAAATCATAAAAAATAAATATAATATCGATTAAGGAGAAGATAAGTGAAACAAGACTTAGATAGTGTGGAGTGCATGTAATCTAAGTGTTCCGATGAAAAAATAGAATAAATATTATTGTCATATGTCAAGATCGAGAAAAAAATAAATTGATATAAACAAAAATAATAAATTATATTTTACTACATTTAATCATACAAAAATTTATTTACCCTCAATTGACAAAAAAAAAAAAAAAAAGGGTAATTATATTGCTAATCAAAAATGGCGGAGGCCTTTAATCAAAAGTGTTCAATAATTAGAATTTGAGTGGTTTTTGGTGAGTGTGTAAAGAAGAGAAATAATATATTTTATATAGCCCAGGTGATTGAGGGACAAGTGGCGGCATTATTTAATAATTAAGTTTAACAGTTACTAATTAAATAAACTATCATTTTCTTAGTGGTCCGATCTGTATATATGGCCCCATTTGTGGTCCTTAATTCATAAACGTCGAAAAGTTCTTGTTTTATTTGATATTTTACATAAATATCAAATCTTTATATTCTGTTTTCATCTATTTATCAAAAGAAAAAATATAAATTCTTGCTCTAACTTAGGCAAAATAAATTGACATTCGCATATATAATTTAAGTGTCACCTACCTTAGATAAGAGATTGAATCACGGGCAACATGTTGTTTTGTTACTGTCTTTCTTTATGTTTTCTAAAGAGAATCGAATCTATTGATAAACGTATATTGCATGTTTTTTTTTTTGTTCTGTACATCACCCTAGATGTTGCCATGTTCCAAGATTTCGGGAAAAAAAAAATTACTATCATTTTATCATTATATTATCTTTCATTAAAGGAGTTTAATGGAACATTAATCAAGATGTGGAAGATCGGTTAAGAAAATAATACACTTGTTTAAGAGTTTAAAGGATTATTATCAAAATATGAAAAAGATTTTCATATGATGTTGGGGGTATTTTTTGGACCTAATAATACCTTTGGTAAGAAGAAGGGTAAAAGAGTAAAGGAGGAAAATGCTCTGGACGGTCTTGGAGAAGATCGACTACAAGATAGGGAGAGCCGACCTCTTTAGCATGAACGATGGACGACCACAGTTCAATGGGGATTTCGCCAAGGGTGTTCGGTTGATCTGACCTCGTAGGCAAAGGCAGGGAAGGTAATTAAGATATTTCCCACCGCCTCACTCTTAAGAGATAAAGTGATGTGACAGCGTCCTTAAGAGATAAGGTGATAGGACATCACTAATGATGATAAATAAGATATTTTTGGCCAAGTGGTCTTGGGGGAAGAGACTCCATTAAATGTAAAGGTTCCCACTTGAGGAGGGAACCGCCTCCAATTAGTATAAATAGGGGGTTTTTTGGAAAGAAGAAAAAAAAAGAGAAAACAAAGAGAGGAAATAATACTCTGTCTAAGAATCGCTGGTAATGTGTATGTTATAACTGCTCGGGTGTAACTTTCCGAGCACATTGTTTATAATAAAAAGATACTTGTCTTGTGCCCGTGGACGTAGGCAGGAATCACATCCGCCGAACCACGTTAAACCTCTGCGTGAATCAGTGAACACCCCACCTTCTGTCAAATTTGTCTTTGGTTTTCCCCATAAACAAACAAATTCACTGTTGGAGGAATATTATCGTGGGGTGAAATTCTCATTTTGCCCTGGGACGAAAATCAACCATCAACATATGATATTTATAGATTTAGAGTAATTATACGATAAAGTATTGAAAAAAATTATTTAGAGGACACTAGAAAAGAAGTGAGTACATATTGCTTATATTCAAGCCATTAAAGACCTGTATGAAGATGTAGTGACTTGTGTTATGACCGAAGAAAAATCGACAATGCACTTTCCTATTATGTTTATAGGTTTACACTAAGGTTATGGATTGAACCTTTTTTTTTTTTTTTGCCTTAATAATGGATCTAATCACTAATAATATTCAAGATGATCAGGTGCCATTATGTATTAATAATGTAAAGTATTGATGGATGAGTCCAAAGAAGGAATAGAGTCTAAACTTGAGATGTGGAGAAAAAAATATTAAAATCTAAAAACTTCTTACTATGTAGGTTAAAATTAAATACAAGCTGTGTGAGTTTAAAAAATATAGTAGAAATAATGCGATAGAAATAAAAACTAACGATCAACCAATTTCAAGGAGCCAATGTTTTAAGTATTTATGATCTATCCTTCAAAAATATGGAGAAACAGATCGAGTATTACTCATAAAATTCAATCAGATTGGAGGAAATACAGATGTGCATCTGCGATCTTGTGTGATCGTAACATTCTCTTAAAACTTTAAAAAAAAATTAATCAAAAAACTATTTGACTTGCAATGTTTATAAGATAGAATGATACGCAATAAAACTTCAACATGACAAAAAAGAGGGTATATCTGAATGTGTGGATGGATTATGAGAGATAAATTTAGAATTGAAGAAATTCGGAAAAAAAAAAAAAGTATAGCACCAATTGATGAGAAGACGAATGAAACATGACTAAGAAAGTTAATACACATGTAACGTAGATTTCTAAGAGTTGCACTAAGAAAATGAGATCAAATGGTATTATCATATGTCAAACGAGGTTAAAGAACACCAAAATTCATATCGACATAAAATTATAAATAGAGACACATATTTTATGAGTTTAATGAGATAATAATTTCAAATAAAAAGGACCCACTTAGTATGACTTTTTTTTTATTTGGTCTAGTTATTATCTTACAAAATAGACCAAGCAATGCCTTGTGTTTCCCGTTGGCATTAGCATGCGAAACTCATGGTATCTTTTTTATTTTTGTTTTTATTTTTTTATTTTTTAGTTTTCTTTGAATATTACAAAATAAATATTCGAAATATGCAACAGGATTGATCATACAAACACTGAATTATTTACTATTTTTTGTGTCATTATTATGAGATGTCCTAAAGATCGAAGCCATGATGAGAGCTTTGGAAAATTTTCATGAATAATTGAAGGACCATAAAAAAAACTCCAAGCCAAGGCAAAGTAATGCACGTTAAATTTCAAACAAGTATAGCAAAGTAATGCATTTTAAAGAGCAATTAATTCTCTTTATAATTTTTTAAAAAAAATAAAAAATTATTTCTGTTTAATTTTGAGTGTTTAATATCTGCATCATCACTTCAAATATAATTTTATGAAAAATATTAAAAAATTTAATGTCAACTTTACCTTGGTTTTTTTAGATATTTTCTTTATATTAAAATTTTTCCTCATTACGTCGAGGTAACTTTGCCTGAGTTTTTGTTAAGTATGGAATCAATAGAAATCAAATCTTCTCTTAACTCTTGTGAGTGAAGTTCATGTACTACTCTAGGATAGGATTTATTTTATTTTATTTATTTTTTAAATGTTAGATAAAGTCTAGATAAATTTAAATCAAATCTCCCAAAAATATCAAGATTTTCAATTTGAATTCTGTGTTGATATGAGTTTTTTATTTTATTTTTATAAATGATTATTGGTAGTTAATAAATAATATTTAAATATAACTAAATTTTAACTATGTATTGTTATTAAAACGATATTATTACATATAGCGTGGTTTAACAGTTATAGAACGACCACCAATGATTGATGAACTCGTTGTTTCGTTCTCCTTCTGTATCGTTACCTGAATGAAGACACTCGATTCGCCGACTTTCCCTAATGGCTAATCTTACAAAAATTATATTAAAAATTTTATATTTTTTTATATTTTATCAATTTATATGTGTGGTTTCTACTTTTGCCCATGTTAATTGTTTAAATAATAATTGTAGTCTCTGAGTACTTATTGGGCACAGAAATTGTAATTTTTTATGCTTAAAAAATAATTAATGTGTTAAATTGAATTAACTATTTTTGGCACAAAATATAGTTTCTTCTAATTGTTTTCTTCAAAACATTACGCGGACTACCCACTAGAATAATAGTATATATTAATTTATCAATTAGATAAAAGTTGTTTGTTTGTTTGTTTTTATTTATTTATTTATTATTATTTTATTTTTTTTTGGCCTAGTAAACTATGCTGCTTGCAGCATATACATACGATTGTTGTTCCTGCAAGTTGAGTGATAATTAAATTCTAACAATATCAAATAATTGAATATAAAAGCAAATTACTGAACTATAATAACATATTAGTTATTTAAATTAAATTTCAAATTTCAAATCAAACAGCTTGAGGGAGCACTCTGATCATCACTTTTTGAGCAAAAAATACTCGGTTTCCAGAGGGAACATTTTAAATAGTGTCTCGAACAAAATTCTTTGTAAACAACTAAACAGAAATTATATTCATAAAAAGGGTGGGATTACTTTAATTTAAATTTTTGACAACATTTCAAACCATTCATTTTATGTAATCCAATGATATATTAATTGTCATAATTTGACTTTTAATATCTACCATTGAATTGCATGAAATCAATGACTTATAATTTGTTTTAAAATATTCAATCTAAAATTTAGACAAAAACTATCGCACTTCTAATAATAAAAGTCGGTTTTTCTAGTAAAAACATGACATAATTATGAATTTGAATCAACACATAATCTTCTATCACGCATGTTTTAATAATAATACACGATTGAGATTTGATACCTATTTAGTATGACCTCTAATAGAAGTAATTTTTTTTTTTAATGTTAAAAGCTATTTCGTAAATTTGGATGGTAGAGTTTGTCTCTATTAAAAAAAAAAAACTCAAAATTCGAGTTTTTGAGAGTATAGTTTAGAATTTTTTTTTTTTTACAAGAATTAAATTATCTATAATACGCTTATTTAATTAAATAATATTATTTCATTTCTCTATTTGTAAAAATTCTAATTGAAAAAATTTTATTTAAAAAATGATAACAAACGAACTCTTAGTTAGATTTCAATTATTATCCAATATCAATTTCTCGGCACAAATCTAAATTCAAATCGGAATCCAAGTAAAAAAAAAAAAGGTAGCTACTGTAGTGACAAGCTATCATCAGTTTCATGAGCCTAGCTAGTACTTACTACTCCCGGCTCAAGCCGCCGAGTTTATCCCACTGATATTTCTCCGTTTAGGGTTCGGCGAATATTCCGGCAACAAAGACGATGATGAATTAGTTGAAGAAGTAGGAGATGGCTCAGGCTCCGACTCCGGTGAGCCACGCTTATTGTTGGTGGTGGTAACACGAACCGCCTTAAAACTAACTCTGCCAAGTAAGTGAGGAAAATTAAGCTTAGCTTTTGAGCCACGCATCTCGAACGCGGCTTTATCATAAGCCAAAGCTGCACCCTCAGGCGTATCATATGTCCCCAGCCAAACACGTGTCCCATTCTTCTTCGGGTCTCTAATCTCAGCCGCATATTTCCCCCACGGCCTCGTCCTCACGCCTCTGTAATGCACCACCTTCGCCGCCGACGCTGCGTACGTCTCACGTGCTGCTTCTGCCACGTGGTGATGATTTTCCTCGGCTTGATCAAACGAAATCCACCCCACGCTATTAACGGTGTCGTTTAAAGGCTTGTAGTTATCATAAGACGATTCTGGGTTAATGTTTAAATCACTGCTTACTTGTAATGGGAAATCAAATCCATTGTTGAAGAAACTTGACTCGAAAGATGAGGCTGTGTGATTTTCAAAATCATTTTCGAGAAGATTTTGAAGAAGATCAAAGTCTGATTCTGACAAATTTTCTAGAAACGGTTGCTGCTGCTGCTGCGGCGGCGGCGTCATTGAATTAATGTCTTCAAATTCATCATCATCATCAAGAAGCTGACGCCGGATTGACTCCAAAAGAACCAAATCCGTTTCTGGGATATTTTCAGAAAACATTTTTTGAAAATGGGTTGCTTTGATTATGTGAGATTGTTGATGATTATAATTAATTTTGAAACTTGAAACTGATCGAGTGTCTATGGAGTCGAATTGAGAGTTGATGGACACAATTTATATACACGTTAGCACTTTGGTGAATGGTTTGGTTACGTTAAAATAATAGTAGTACTACTGTTTCATTATTTTTTTCATGTGGTTGTGGGCCTTGATATATAATAAAAATGAAAATAGATTTTAATTTTATTTAAGGGATCAAACGACCAATTGATTGAGATACATACTTTGTCATCTTTATAGATCTTATTGCTTAAAGAATTTATCTTCATGACATAATTATTTCCTGGCATTGGTAATTCGTTGAGACGGGCCGAACACGGTTTCACTGTCTTAAATTTCATAACGATTTTTTAATACGGACAAAAAATCGTCCCAAATTCTAAATCGAACAGTTTGAGATCTTAAATTTCGATCGGGATTTAAGATTTTACATTAGTGACGGAATTTACCGACAGATTCATTTCAAGAATTCAAAAAACAATAAAGAATTTAGCACTCACATTTACCAACGGATTTCCTTCACAAAAATACCGTCGAAATAATCCGTCAGTGAATAAGGAGCTAGTTTATGCCACCACATATTAGCGACAGCTACTCAAACAACAATAAGACCTTATTACTACACTTATATCTAGATCCGGCCACGGTTTCGGTTCGGAATCGAAATCGAATTAGAACCGAACTGATTGGAGACGATTTCGGTTCCGGAACCGGAATCGAAATTTTTTGATTCGGTTAAGGTTCACCCCTGATCGAATCGAATAGAACCGCTGGAACCGGAATGTTCCAATTCCAACCGGAACCAAACGATTCCGGTTGGAACTGTAGAAGCCCAACAGCTATTAGCTGTTGGGCTGACAGAGAGTAACGGCTCCATTCCTTAAAATCAAAAAGAAAAATTAAATATTAAGGGTAATTACTAAATTACCATTAATAACATTAATAAAATAGCTAAAGAGATGCTGATAACACATTTTTCCACCGTTGCGCTTGAGCAAACCTTCAACTTATTAGGCAATATATTGGAAGCGGGACGGTTTTCATTCGTCTAAGTACTTTAGAAGTAATAACATGTGTAGATGATTGGACCCAAGCTGATCTGAGGCAACAAGAAGATGTCCCCATGATTTTGAAGATTTGTTTGATAATGCATTTACAAGTGCATGTGGAAGATGAGTTGAAGGATCAACATACACTGATGATGATTGATTAGTAAATAATTGTAAATTGTAATGAGGAACTATCTTTAAAATATAATGGAACTACGTGATCTTTGATTTCTCTCACCCTTAAGGATACGTAGGCAACTTATTAAGTTTTTAAAATTTAAGTTCGAGTTCTTTAATTTTATTTTTAATTTAATATAATCGAAATTCAAATTCATAATTTCAAATAAATTTTTTAATCTCTATTTTTTTTTTTAAAAAAATCATTATTAAAATTTTCTTAAAAAACTGTATGAAACCGAAACCGGAAGCGAATGGTTCAGTTCCGATTTCGATTCCGGTTCCACAAAAGTGTGGAACCGGAACTGAACCGGAATTATTTACAGCAGAATTGTTCTCGGAATCTACCGAATGAATTATTCATTAGTAATTATCAACAGAAAATTCTGCTGGTAAATAGCCAATAATTTATCGTATATGACAATAATTTAGCGACGGATCGATAAAAGAATTACCAATAAGATTTTGACCAACGGAATTAATCTATCGTTAAAACATTTACAGACAGTTTTTTCACTGAATGTCGATAGAATATTCCGTTGGCAATTGAATAGTTTTTTGTAGTGTAAAGTTTTGGGATCAAAATGAAAAATAATCACAAATCGCAAATCTATTTTTTATTTATGATAAAAAATAATCTCAATCGAAATTCGAATATTTTTTTTACCTTCCCTAATGTAACCCACATCCTTTTCTTCTTCATTCTTTCTTTCTTTCTTTTTTTTTTTTTAAAAAAAAAAAACTCTATAAAACATCATAACAAAAACTTCTATCGCAATTTAAGTTGACTCCCAAAAAACTGTTTTAATCCACTTCTCTTGTATTGTATCGTTAGCAGTTTATTTATTGCTTCAATAGTTCAATTATGTTTGATTCTTATTTTTTATTTTATTTATGCCTATAATTAACTCAGAGTTAAGAGTGATAATTCCGGAGGAGTGAAATCAATTCTACGATTTATTTAAAATTATCCATTTTGTCATTTTCTAACAAGAATATTTTGGTAATGCAATGTGATTATTTTTGCTGTACGCCAATATATATATATATAAATATATATGTACACCTCTTGTTTATATTATCAAGTAAAAAATAAATAAACATGGCCATGTATGTACTTGCAAAAAAAAAAAAAAAAAAAAAAAGCCAAAATTAATTTTAAATCTTGCAACTAAAATTGTTTTCAATAATATGTCGGCTAATAACATAATGGCTAATTAGGTGGCATCATTATCACACATTTTGCTCGTGTACGTAATTGTTCATTACTGAAAATATATATATGTATATAACGTTTTGGCACAAAGCTAATTTGATTTAGCCAAGATTATGTTAGTGTCATAAAATAATGTCATTAGGGTTCCAGACTCTAAATTTGTAGGCTATAATATTTTTAATTTTTTAATATAATTGATGTTTGGGTTACGTAATAACACCAATTAATAATTGTAAATTTTAAAAACTCAGGCTTATTCATTCATAAATGATAAGTTATAATTGTGATTGAATAATATTTACATAACAATTATATTGTTAGGCAATTGGAAAATTATTTGATTATGATTTATGTGTGCAGTGCGTGCGCGTATATATAGATATATACATATACACATACATATATTCATATAGATTCGGCCGGTGGTCCGGTTCGGAACCGAAACCTTGACCAGGTCTACATTCTTACCACTTGTTTTTATTTTACTTTTTAGTTCATACATCACATATAAGATATCTAATAATGATAGATTTTAAATATTAAATTCTACGTCTCATTATTCATCATTTTTTTTTCATTTTTCTTCTTTATAAATGTCCTCATCAAAAAAAAGAAGACATAACAAAACCCGACGTCTCAATTAAATTGACATCTAAGACTTTATCAAACAACACTATCATGAGTGTAATATTATCAAATTAAAAATTTTCTTTTTTTCTTTTTAATAAAACATTACACGATACATTTATTCGATCTTAATCCGTTAATCGTAGACTAACAACGGTTTTTGAACACTAAAATATGCGTCACGTCATTCCTCTTGTTTTATTTAGTTATTATTATTATTTTTAAATATTGATAGTAGATAAAATCAGAGGAGTTATCAATTATATATTTATAATTTAGCCTTTGTAATAGAGGAGATTTAACAATTTAATAGTTTACCCCAATATTTTTTTTTTTGTATACCTTTAACCTTTAAATATTCACGTCTATATCATTTGGCCCCCTTAAATTTCAATTCCGACTCCACTCCTGCATAAGACATCTACCCGTGACTGTACGATAGTTTTTAAATACTAAATTATGTGTCTCATCACTCATCAGCTTTTCATTTTTTCTTACCCGTGACTATCCGATGATTTTTAAACACTAAATTATGTGTCTCATCACTTATTTTAATTTTATTTAAATATCGATATTATAAAAGATTTACGTTGGGACCCAATTATCAATTATGCCAATATTTTAATACATTAAATTACGTGTCTCATTATTCATCCGAATTCTACGGTCGTTATGATATAACAAATCAAATCAAGATAATTTAATAAATTGTGGTGCCTCAAAGGAACATTAATCTGAATTTGGTATATACACATCATATCATATATAATCTAACACGATTCCGGCATTTACCTTGTTTAGTTGGTCCAAAAAATTATGCCACCATTTGTTAATAATACTTTGACACAAATTTCTTTTACATAATAATAAAAGTCGAAAATAAACATAAAATTACTTCCCACTTTTTAAGAAATGTTACTATCATCAATTAATATTTGCATAATTGCAGTGTATTAATTTTAATTATCAGTTTGATTTCATTTGGTGCGCTCTCACGTGAATACATAAACTGTATTTATTAAGCCAAAAAAATACTAATTTTCCATTACCATAATAGAAAATGATGGGAACACGTGTTTTTGCACAACCTGTTAATAAGAAAAATGACAAATTAATCCCATTTAATTATTTAAAGCCAATTTTAAAATCTACTCAGGGAATATAGTGGTGAGAATTTGATAATGAGTTTCTCAACTCCATGAAGGGCTTAAATAAACAAAGGCCCATCTAATACAAAAGCCCAAAACTATTACTTGAAGCCCATAATTATTGGGCTTATATTCAGAATGGTGGTAAAAAAATTGTCCATTATCCTCCATAATATTACCTATTAATTGAAAGCCGATTATTTTCTGTTGGCGACTTGATCGCATAAAAGGATTTTGATGACGTCAACGCAATCGACGACTTCGACGTGTAAACACGAAGCAATTCAAAAAGTGTCGAAGCATATGCGGTGAAGAGCGAGAATGTGAAGACTTGCGGCAAATGAATATTATATTGCAAAAGTCTTAGCTTAGGATTTAATTTGTAATGTGAGATGTAATATTCAAGTGCCTAAGCTCATAGGGATCATGCACATTCACTTAGATGCATTAGGGGCATGTACAAAATGCATTAAAACCTTCAAATCTGCATTTTAGTATTTAGGGAAGCTCTCTGGAACCGGCATGGACATTACCGGTCCCTTACCGGTCATTAAACCGGCCTTCCCCTGTTTCGCATGCCTACTGGAACCAGGCCATACCATGCCGGTTACCTCGCCGGTCTTCATGCCGGTATTGGCAAGAAAATCCTACTCTCTGGAACCGGGCTGGTCCTAGCCGGTCTCCATACCGGTTTGCTCGCCGGTCTAACGGCTAGTTTTTTGAACGTTATATAGCCGTTGGGAGACATTGAAACCCTAGACCGGCATGCCGGTCTCCTCGCCGGTCTCGGCAGTGTCTGCAGGGACAGTTTTCATTTTCTATATAAATGAGTCCCAAATTCGTTTTTGCCCAGTCCTTGCACCTTCATATCATTTCTTAGAAAGCAAAAACAAGAGTGTCTTAAATCTTCAAATACTTAAACACTCATACAAGCTCACAGACATCTTCATTACATTTAGTGAGCTTAGATCACTTGGGTTTTGCTCTCACACAATCTTCTTATTATTTGTGAGTGCCCAAGTGTGTTTTAATTCTTCTTTATCAAAAACACTTGTGATTTGTGAAATCCCATCGTTTGGGTAATTTGTAAAGGTTGTGAGTGCACCTACGTAGAAAACTCAATCTTGTAAAAGGTTTGGAGTACGCCTTGGCGGAAAACTCTTGGTTACGAGTGAACCACGGAAAACTCGACTCTAGTGGAAATCTTCAAGCGAGGCTTGGGGGAGTGGACGTAGGCACGTTTGGCCGAACCACTATAAATCGTGGTGTCGTATTTCTCTTTCCCTTAACTTTTACTTATTTGCAAGTTTGATTACATTTATAATATTGATTAGAAACTTGCATATAGGCTATTAATTGGAATAGAGAAAATTGCCTAAAACTCCCACTTGGTAATAAGAGCTTAAAATCGGCAAAGATCTTATAATTCTGCATTTATAGCGATAACTCAATTCACCCCCCCTCTTGGGTATAGAGATTGTTTGTCGCTATTGCTTGTAGGAACTATCAGTTGGTATCAGAGCGAGGTATTCTCAAGAAAGACTTAATCGTCCGAGAATAGATCATGGCATCTACAAGCAACTCTTCAAATTTTGCCGAGGGATATTCAACTACTAGACCTCCGTTTTACACCGGAACCGACTACAATTATTGGAAGTCAAGAATGTTGACTTATCTCATAGCCAATGATCCGCCATCCTATTTGATTATCACACGGGGTGCAAAAATGCCAACAAAAAGGGATAGCAATGGGGTTGAGATTCCGAAGCCGAGTTTAGAATGGGATAGTGAGGATCTAAAACAAGCTTCACAAAATGCTAAGGCACTCAACCAACTCCTATGTGCCATTGATCGGGATCAAGTTAGCAAGCTTTCGGAATGTGGCAACGCATATGATTTATGGAAGTCATTGGAAATGGTCAATGAGGGCACAAGTCAAGTGAAGGAATCGAAGATCAACCGGTTCATGTGCGAATTGGACAATTTCAAGATGGAATCCGGGGAAGAAATCGATCACATGATTTCAAGGTTTACGGTCATCATCAATCATTTGGGAGCATTGGGAAAAGTCATCGGGACATCGGATCAAGTGAAGAAAATCTTGAGATCACTCCCAAAGGAATTTAGAAGCTATACCTCCTCCATTAAAGAAGCAAATGACATAAACACATTGAAGATGGATGATTTAGTTGGAAAATTACTTGAGTACGAAATGGAGATCAAAATGGACAAAAAAGGAGGAAGATGAGAAAAAGACAAGGAAATCCTTGGCCTTAAAAGCAAGAAGAAAAGATGAGTCAAGCTCAAGTGAAGAAGAAGAAGATAGTGATGATGAGTTGGCTCAAATAAACAAGAACTTGAAGAAGCTCCTTAAGTCCGTAAATCGAAAGGGAAAATCAAAGACGGATGAAAAGAAAGAAGAAAAATGGCCGCGGAAGAACAAGAAAATTGTGTGTTATGAATGCAACAAACCGGGTCACATAGCTACCGATTGCCCATTGAGGAAAATGAGAGGAAAATCAAAGAAAAATGCAATGAAAGCAACTTCAACTTGGAGCGATAGCGATTCAAGCTCATCCGAGGAGGAAGAAGTTGAAGTCAAAGACAAAGATAAATCATAGCATTTATGGCTATCACGGATGAAGACATCCGATTTGAAATTGAAGAAGAAAGCGAAGAAGAAGAGGTACACAATTCTGAATTACTTGATGCTTTTAATGGTTTAAAAGAATTATGTGATATGCTTAAAAAGAAATTAAAATTGGTCAAAAATGAGCATGCTACACTTAAAATTAAACATGCAACTAGTATGGATAAAATTCATGTTTTAGATAATGATGTGATATGCTTAAAGGCTAAACATGAAAAAGAAATTGCATGCTTGAATGATGAAAATGCATGTTTAAAAATTAAAAAGCTAGAACTTGAAAATGCCATATCAAATATGCCATCTATCTCTAAGACATGCGATTGCGAATCTATATTGAATGAAAATGTCTTATTAAATACTAAGATTGTAGATTTGCAAAACATACTTAGCAAATTCACATTGGGACATAAAAATTTTAATATGCTTATTGGATCCCAAAAATGTGCATTTAAAAGAGAAGGATTAGGATATAGGCCTTATATTAAAAGAAAATTTTTGAAGAATTACTTTGTTAAGGCATCATATTCTCATGCTAAGAATGAAATAGATGAAAATGTCACATGCCATGCTTGTAACAAAAGGGACATAAAATTTTTGAATGCATGTATATGAATGTGATGAAGAATGCATGGATTCCTCAAGGAATCAAAACTAACCCCAATGGACCCAAGAAAGTTTGGGTACCAAAGTGTAATTGATAAATTTGTAGGGGGAGCTTTGGGAATGGAACTTTAAAGAGAAATTGCAAATTGATCCCAAAGGCTCAAGGAAATGAGGAATTGCAACGGTAAAGTTTAAATCCGTATCCACGGAAACATTGGTACCGTTTCCTCTAAATTATTTATGTATGCATATTTCATATTGGTAAAAATATTTTTTTGAAGCATACAAAGTGATTAGGCAATTTATTAAACCTTCTATTGGTATCAATTGTTCATTTGATATCACTAAGTGCCTTAATGATATATTTAAACCCCTATTCTATTTTAATTGGTATCACATGAAATTTATTGAGTCAAATACAATATATGTGATCACTTGATTGAATATGCCTTGCCATATGAACTAATTGGTTGAAAATGAAATGCATGTAAATTGACATAATCTTAGATGAATATCATGAAATGTATGTATTAGAATATTTAATTGGTATCATGGAATGTATTGATATATTTTTAATTGGTATCAAATTTGGGGAGAAATCATGCTTAAGATGATCTTAGATTTTAAATGGTATTCATGAGTATTTATCTTTTGAAAAATGCTATTTTATGCATGAATTTTGATTTTTATGGCAAAAAGGGGGAAATGCCAAATGTGCAAATCTTTTAAATTTGTTATCATTTTCGCACACATCTATTGGTATCTCATTTTAGAACTTAATTTTGCTTCTCCCCTTTTTGATAATGTCAAAGGGGGAGAAATCATTAGAAATGAGATTAAAACTTGTTTTACCCTCACCCTTGGTTTAAGGGGGAGTAAATGTACTAATATGTCTGTCAAGTTGTTATAGAGCTATATTCAAGACAATCACACATTGAGGGGGAGCTTATGTTGAGGGGGAGCAAAATTGTCAAATTTGGACTCCAAGAAGCTCACAAGTATCAACAAGTTTTAAGGGGTTGCCATCATCAAAAAGGGGGAGATTGTTGGCGACTTGATCGCATAAAAGGATTTTGATGACGTCAACGCAATCGACGACTTCGACGTGCAAACACGAAGCAATTCAAAAAGTGTCGAAGCATATGCGGTGAAGAGCGAGAATGTGAAGACTTGCGGCAAATGAATATTATATTGCAAAAGTCTTAGCTTAGGATTTAATTTGTAATGTGAGATGTAATATTCAGTGCCTAAGCTCATAGGGATCATGCACATTCACTTAGATGCATTAGGGGCATGTACAAAATGCATTAAAACCTTCAAATCTGCATTTTAATATTTAGGGAAGCTCTCTGGAACCGGCATGGACATTACCGGTCCCTTACCGGTCATTAAACCGGCCTTCCCCTGTTTCGCATGCCTACTGGAACCAGGCCATACCATGCCGGTTACCTCGCCGGTCTTCATGCCGGTATTGGCAAGAAAATCCTACTCTCTGGAACCGGGCTGGTCCTAGCCGGTCTCCATACCGGTTTGCTCGCCGGTCTAACGGCTAGTTTTTGAACGTTATATAGCCGTTGGGAGACATTGAAACCCTAGACCGGCATGCCGGTCTCCTCGCCAGTCTCGGCAGTGTCTGCAGGGACAGTTTTCATTTTCTATATAAATGAGTCCCAAATTCGTTTTTGCCCAGTCCTTGCACCTTCATATCATTTCTTAGAAAGCAAAAACAAGAGTGTCTTAAATCTTCAAATACTTAAACACTCATACAAGCTCACAAACATCTTCATTACATTTAGTGAGCTTAGATCACTTGGGTTTTGCTCTCACACAATCTTCTTATTATTTGTGAGTGCCCAAGTGTGTTTTAATTCTTCTTTATCAAAAACACTTGTGATTTGTGAAATCCCATCGTTTGGGTAATTGTAAAGGTTGTGAGTGCACCTACGTAGAAAACTCAATCTTGTAAAAGGTTTGGAGTACGCCTTGGCGAAAACTCTTGGTTACGAGTGAACCACGGAAAACTCGATTCTAGTGGAAATCTTCAAGCGAGGCTTGGGGGAGTGGACGTAGGCACGTTTGGCCGAACCACTATAAATCGTGGTGTCGTATTTCTCTTTCCCTTAACTTTTACTTATTTGCAAGTTTGATTACATTTATAATATTGATTAGAAACTTGCATATAGGCTATTAATTGGAATAGAGAAAATTGCCTAAAACTCCCACTTGGTAATAAGAGCTTAAAATCGGCAAAGATCTTATAATTCCGCATTTATAGCGATAACTCAATTCACCCCCCTCTTGGGTATAGAGATTGTTTGTCGCTATTGCTTGTAGGAACTATCATTTTCACGGTTTCACCTTTAAGTAATCGCATGTTCATTGTGTCTAAATAATTATTGGCATAAATAAGAAGAATTTTTTAGTGATCTTTATTTATTTATTTATCCATATTGGCATGTGACTCAACCTATAAATAAAAAGTTATTTTATTTATTGAAGATACCGGAGCTACATAGTATTTGAATACACTTTTGTATTGGGATTTGAACGTAGGCGCACATGAGTAGTTTTTGTCATCATCATCACTCATTATTTATTTTTATATAATATATTTATCAATCATTATTTTCAAGATAAAAAGCTCATTGTCATATTAGGGTGGTTTATTTTTTTTATTTTTTTGAAAGTGATGGTGGTTTTTTACAATATTCACTCAGAGGAGGGTCAAAACCTGTTGTTGTATTACCTGGCTCAGGTCACTGAAAGGTCCCAGGGTCCAAAAGAAAAGGAAAGCTTAGAGAATGGTATGGACTCGGGTATATAATGAGGTGTTCTCCCCGATGAGAGTTGCCGTGGATGAAATAATAATGGTCCTGACTCGACAAAAAAATTAAGTATGGATTGAGGATGCTTCGTATATTTGTATACCCCGACCATGTGAGGTTTTATTTGTGTGGTGTGAATACCCCGACCAGAGGAGCTTTAATAGAGTCAGGTCCAACTAGTTCAAGCAGCATGACGCATACTATACCTGAAAAAACGTGCATCTATAATACTAATGAAGAAAATAGTAAGGCAACGATTCACATGAAGTCGTGGGTCTTATCAGCCGTCATAGATCGGTGCAGTGACATAACAACTGGTTCATAGGTTGTCAGCGAAGATAGTGAAAGTAGTGACTAAGGGGGTAATGATGACTAAGTGACGTAAGATGATGTCAGGGTCGGTTGTAAAGAGATTTTGGGAACCTATATAAGGGGGTTAAAGTCATTGTAGAAGAGATTGGTTCTTTTGTTTGAAAAATTGTAATTGAGAAAAACACTCTATAATTTGAGAGCAATAATACTAGAAAGAAGCGAGTGATAGAGAGTGAAAGTGAGTCGTGCACCCAACCACATCTTGAGAGGTAGATCATTACCTGAGAAGTTTATTAAGATTGTAATGTTGTAACTCTCTAGTTAGAGGCACGGGTCAGTATTAACCCCGAGTCAATAAAATCATTCTCCATTTTCTCTCATGGACGTAAGCTGGAGCAACTCTTCACTGAACCACATTAAACCATGTCTCTTTGTTTGTTTGTCTCTTAGGAGTTTGTGTGGTTCTCACAACCAAATCAATTCACTAGTTGGGGGAGGGTTGTTCAATAGGTAATTCCCAATCTTGTCTCTCGAACAAAAAATAATCGTCAATAGTTAGCGCCGTGTGTGGGGAATGGTATAAAAAAGCAACAAACACAGTAAGACAATGATAAGAGATAGAAACCACAGAGTTGGGGAAGCATCGATAAAAGATTGGATGTATAAGTTGGAAAAGGGCTTACAGTAGGAACGAGAGAAAGCCTAGGAAGAGAGAGAGGTAACCAAAACCTTTGTGGAGGCCATGATGGAAATAATTGAAACATTGGAGAAGAGGCTGAGAGAGCAAGCTCCCGCGGGTCCCAGTCGTAGAAGGCAAGACATTGACAGTGGAAAGATAATGGTTGGTGAATAAATGGAACATGAGGCCATGAGAAGAATAGACTAGTGAGTGCAATGATGCTTTCCAACAGCTTAAATAGTACTTGACCTGAGCTCCACTTATAGCTAAGACACATTCGGGTGTGAAGTTATTTCTATATTTATATGTTTCACCACATGCAGTTAGTTCAGTTTTAGTACAAGAAATAGATAAAATCCAAAAGCCAAAATAAGGTTCTCTTGGGGCGAAGTGGGAAAGTCCATACAAAGTGGCGGAGATCTCCAAATCGGGTGTCTATCACTTGGAACAACTGGATGGCACCAGGTTCAAGAAACCATGGAATGCGGAAATGCTGAGGAAGTATTACCAGTAAAGCCTCTCTTAAGAAGTTCCACAAAAAGTTATAAGATAAGTGATAGTTTTCTAAAATACAAATGAAGCTTTCCTATTGATAATAAAAACTTACACCCATACACGCTTGTTGATTACTAAAGTGAGAAAGAATTATTTATTATTTTATAGAAGTATTTATCAAAGGTCAGGAAGCTTTTGATTGACAAAGGTGTAAATCACAGTGTGGGAAACGTAGTCCCCGTGGCATTCACAATCAACAAATTTAGCGGCGTGGGAATCGAGACCCCTTGTGTATTTACGTCCTCAATACCACCAAAAGGTGCAACGCGCAGCACGAAAATGAACCCATGTGGCACTCATAATTAAAATGCCACCTCCCGAAACACAAGCACCATGTGATTTTTGCAACCTTCAAAAAGAAGGAACAACACTCAGAGAGGTTTTATACTCCAGTGGTGGTTGTGACCTTTGAAGACGAGGTACATAGCACGCAGGGCTAAAGGGTCTTTGTAATGATTGTAACCTCGGAGCGATCATAGCATGGGGAGGAAAAATATCTATATGGCATTTGATTCTCCCATTTGAGATATATAGCACGAAAGGTTGTAGGACCTCCATAACGATTGCATGCTTGGAACTATCATAGCACGTAGGGATGGAATGCCTACGTGGTGTTTGACGCCCTTATTTTAGGTACTTAACGCAAAAGGTTGGAAGACATTCATGACAATTGTATACTCGGGACGATCATAGCACGTAAGGTTGAAAGGCCTATGTGGCATTTGATGCCTCCATTTGATGTACATAGCGCGAAAAGTTGGAGGACCTCCGTGAAGACTGTATGCTCGGGATGATCATATCACGTAAAGCTGAAAGGCCTACGTGGCGTTTGACATTCTCATTTAAGGTGTATAGCGCGGGGAAGGCTTTGGGTCTCCGTGACGACTATAACATCGAGGTCTGCATAGTGAAGAGAGGGATAATATCCCCATGGCATTTGCAACCCCCTTCTAGGTTCTATAACTCGGGTTAACATATGTTATGCAGACCTAGAGGTCCAACCTTCCGCGCTATGTACCTCTAAGATTGTCTTCAAAGGTCTTCCATCTTCAAAGAGAAGGAACAACACTCGGAGAGGTTTTATACTCCAGTGGTGGTTGTGACCTTTGAAGACGAGGTACATAGCACGCAGGGCTGAAGGGCCTTTGTAATGATTGTAACATCGGAGCGATCATAACATGGGGAGGAAAAATATTTCTGTGGCATTTGATTCCCCCATTTGAGATACATAGCGCGAAAGGTTGTAGGATCTCCATAACGATTGTATGCTTGGAACGATCATAGCACGTAGGGCTGGAATACCTACGTGGTGTTTGACGCCCTCATTTTAGGTACTTAACGTGAAAGGTTGAAGGACATTCGTGACAAATGTATTTTCGGGACGATCATAGCACGTAAGGTTGAAAGGCCTCTGTGGCATTTGACGCCTCCATTTGATGTACATAGCGTGAAAAGTTGGAGGACCTCAATGAAGACTGTATGCTCGAGATGATCATATCATGTAAGGCTGAAAGGCCTACGTGGCGTTTGACGTTCTCATTTAAGGTGTATAGCGCGAGGAAGGCTCCCGTGACGACTGTAACATCAGGGTCTGCATAGTGAAGAGAGGGATAATATCCCCATGGAATTTGCCATTCCTTATAGGTTCCATAACCCGAGTTAACATAGGTCATCATGGCAATTAGATTTGGAGGTACATAGCGCGAAAGGTTGGAGGGCCTGTATGATGATTGTAGCCTCTGGGTCTGCATAACATGGGAATGGATAATGCTCCCATGATGTTTTCCACCACCTTTTGGGATCCATAGCCGGGGTTAAAAGATGTCTTTAAGGTGATTGGATTTAGAGGTGCATAGCGTGGAAAAGTGAAGGACCTCTGTGATGATTGTAGCCTCGGGGTCTGTATATCGTGGGGAGGGATAATGCTCTCATGAAGTTTGGTGCCCTCTTATAGGATGTATAGCTCGAGGTTGTTAGACATTATGTCCCATAGCGTCACTGTTTGTAAATGATATCGTATTATTGTACAAAATTAACTATGTGATAATGAAATTGCCTTTTGTCGTTTTGTAATGTTATTTACTTTGATATATAAATGGCGAAAGTCCATATGATTAATACCGGATTGAGATGATATGAGACAGTATCAATCCATAAGGTTTAATCATTAAATATCCCTAGTCGGAGTATTATCGAGATCGGACATCGATAATGCGGAATAGACTAGTATTGCGCTTGTGCACGTTGTGAGGGCACAACGGCATAGTTCTCATATATTTAAGTATTGGATACTTATGCAAGTGCGATAGGAGGTTGTGTTTTACCGATGGTACGGAAAACAGCTTCGCTCTGGATAGACCCCGCGGAATCCCATTGGTAGTATGTCTGCGTGTCTATGGGAGGCCGCATCAGGGTAGGTGTATATGGTCTTAACCTGAGACTTACATTGCTAGTACTTGCGACAATCGGTAAACTTTGGTTTTGGTGGTTGGGGACCTTAACCGGTTCTGTGTACACCTCTTCTGGGTTTATCGAGAATCGTAGTGTACTGGATGTGATGTCAAGATGGAAGTATCACTTCAGACATATGGAGGTGATGATCACGCAGGACACAGAACTAGTACTCTATAAAAGGTTGCAACCGTCGGGACAATATGACCAGGTCAGGATTGTCCGATTTAAAGAGACTAGTTGCTTGATGTCCGATATATGTTTCGTACGGGGCAGACACATCTCCAGCCCCAGACCTAACATGTGATCGTCCGATACTGGATCGATGTACGCAATACTACGGTATACTACGCTTGATATAGATCTTATATTCCTATAAGAATATTTCTGGAGAATTGGGTAGGCATGGCGCTTTGGTAGAAGCCAACCTTGTCTTGTGAATCGGTAAAGACGTAGTACGAGGTACGTACGTGTTCGGATTATCCGACGACCGTATTTACTGCCAACATATCCGGAGATCTCTTGGGTCGCTTCCTGAAGATTCACCTATGATATTTGTTTCGGACTTAATTAATCTTGGATTAATTGCGGAGAAACTTTATCTTGGATAAAGTGTCTTATTTAGAGAGAGAACGATTAATTTGGAATTAATCGATAAAATTATTATATTCGATATAATAATCGAAATTCGATTTTGACGCGAAATTAAAATTAGATTTTAATTCGGGCATACGAGTTAATTTAGAATTAATTCGTTAGCGACGTAAATAATAATTTCGCCAGGCGCAATTATTTATTTAAATTCGGTTTAATTAACGTCGCGATGTAAGTTCGGTATTTCGGAAATATCGAACTCGAACGCGTGAGTGCACGTGGGCCCACTTTCATTTGGAAACGTGTGGGGCCCACATGACACATGTCATTATATGCACTATTTAATTGTTAATGCATTGCATGGTGATAGTGTACAATACACTCAATGGTTTTGCATGGAGTTTGAGTGTTTGACACTCTAAGCCATTGCATGTTTTGTGTCATAAGTTTATTATTAATTTAATAAATATTATGGCATAAATATAAATTGATTTTTGGTAACAAAAATTAATTACACAACACAACCTTTCTCTCTCAAATTGCCGAAAACTGCATGCAGTTTTTGCTCTCCATTTCTTCAATTTTGTTGCAAGATTTGAAGAAGTTGTGCATTGAAAAATCACAACAAAGGCTAGCACCTTCAAGGGATCATAAAGAGGTGATAGGGAAACCATCAAAGAGCTTGGAATACACAAAGCTTGGAGCTTTCCACCTCTTGTCTTCCTTGGCCGAAAATCATCAACCTTGGAGCTTCCACTTTTGGTTTGATTTTCTTCATCACTAAAGCATTGTAAGTATGATTCCGCCATACTTCATATTTTAATATATATTCATTGTTGTATTTCATATGCTTAATCTTTCCTTGGGACATATTATAGAAACCAACAGAGGTTAACAAAGGTCATCGGGGTAATTGGATCAATGGTGCATAGCTTGTGGAGTGAATGCCCACATGACGATTGTGACCTAAGTGGCACTAGGTGGTATGCCACCTTAGTGACCTTGTTGTTTTGGGAAATTCAGGGCTGGACGTTGTCTCCGTTACTTTGGGGTGAGTGATATGTCACCTTTGTGACCTTATCATTTGTTTTATACATCAAGAAGTGGGACGCCACCGCTGTTGCTTTTTATTGGCTAGCCCGAGATTGAATATTTTCCCTCTACAGTATTTTGATTAAAATTGATTAGGGTTAAAATTATTCCCCCGATGCCTTATTTTGATAATGGCACGATGAAGGTTATGTTCTCTCGTGGCCAAGTGTGAAACGGCTCTAGTTGGAATTTTCCCCCCGAGGCATTGGCTAAATATGAATGGCTCGGGGTTGGAATTTTTTCCCTCGAGGCCTTGCTTTGATAATGGCACAAGGTTGTGTTCCCTTGTGGCCAAGTGTGAAATGGTACGGGGTTAGAATTTCTCCCCGGGACCTTAAGTTGTGATTGGCACGAGGAAGGTTGTATTCCATCATGGCCAAGTATGAAATAGCTCGAGGTCAAAATTTCTCCCTCGGAGCTTTGCTTTGTGATTGCAATGGGAGTGAAGCTTTCTCCCGTGCCCGAGTCATTATAAGTTGCACAAGGAAGGAAGTATCCAAGACTTTCACTTTCAGATTGTGACCGTGGCCGGGTTAGGCTTAAGTAATTTGAATGGATCGGGCATCTTAAATTACAGTTCTTGAAGAAGATGGGTTTCTTTGTAGAAATTTTAGGTATTAAGTTGGTCGGTAATTTGTTTGGATTAGACTCATTACTTGATCGGGGTCTTCACTAAATTTGTTCTTATAAATGGTAATTTTTTTATATAAGTATTGAAAGAAAGTGCCATAGATCGGGACTTTGCTCAGTGTGTGCATCGGGGTATGCAGAGTGGAAAAGATAGGGCAGCTTTTCAGAATAGACACTTCCTAATAGAGAATGGCTGCAAGGGGACATCATGTCAACATTCTTTTTCTCGCACCATCATCTTTTCATAAAGTTCTCGGCACCAACTTACAATCTTCATTGGTACCGAGAACTAGGGGACAAGTATTAATAGTGATTTTTTACAGCACTCACCACGAGGAGGGTCAAAGCCCGTTGTTGTATTACCTGCCCCTGGTAGGTGAAAGGCCCAAGGGTCCAATAGCAAAGGAAAGCTTGAAGAAGGGTATGGATCCCAGTATGCAGTATGGTACTCTCTCTTAGGAGAGTTGATGTGGATGAAATAATGATGGTCCTGACCCGATCACATTGAAGTATGGATTGGGGATGCTATGTATGTTTGTGTACCCCGACCCAAGGAGGTTTTATTTGTGTGGTGTGAATACCCTAACCAGATGAGTTTTTATGGAGTCATATCCGACCAGTTAAAACAGTATGACGTATTAGCTACCTGAAAAAATGAGTGAATCTAGAAGACTAATGATGAAAATAGTAAGGCAACAGTTCATTTAATGTTGTGGGTCATACCAGCCGCCATAGATCGTCTTAGGCCGGTGCAGCGGTAGAACCACTGACTTATAGGTTGTCAGAGAAGGCAATGGAATTAGTGACTAAGGAGGTAATGATGACTAAGTGACGTAAGAGGTTTTTGGAACCTATATAAATGGGTTAAAGTCATTGTAGAATGGGTTGGTTCTTTTGGTTGAAAAATTATAACTGAGAAAAATACTCTGCAAATTGAGAGCAAGAATACTATAAATAAGCTAGTGATAGAGAGAGAAATTGAGTCGTGCACCTGACCACATCATGAGAGGTATATCAGGTTAGCCTTACCCGAGGTGTTTATTAAAATTGTAATGTTGTAACTCCCTTAATAGAGGCTCAGGTCGGTATTAACCTCGAGTCAATAAAATCATTCCCATTTTCTCTCGTGGACGTAGGTTAGAGCCACTCTCCGCCAATCCACGTTAAACCATGTCTTTGTATTTGTTTGTCTCTTATCAGTTTGTGAGGTTCCCACAACCAAACAAATTCACTAGTTGTGAGAGGTTTGTTTAAGAGGTAATTCTTAATCTTACCACTCGAACGAAAAACAGTCGTCAACAACAACAAATAAAGGATAAAGGAAAAACAAAAATAAGAACTTACATTTCAACTGGATTGACATCTAAAATTTTGTCCCAATACAGTTCATTCATGAGAGAAAATTTATTTATACTAAGAAAAGTCAAAACATTACAAGAGGGGAAAAAATAAAACCTAAGTAGGAAGTCTTTAGATCATTGGCTCTTCGAGAGAAGGGTTTACAATAAACAAGAAGTCTAGTGGTGCTCTTTGAATATTCATTAGGCGGAAATGTGGCATAAATAAACCTATCATTATATCTATTCGCTCATTTAGTGAATTAGAAAATTAAATATTTTCTATTTCTACCACATTTTTTTCTGTCTCTTTATATAATTTAATATTACTTTTTGAAAAATATGTTATGATTTGATATGTTGGAAGAAACTTAGAAATGGATTATATAGGCACAAGTTACTAATCATAATATTTTTGTTAAGCAAGTTTTTTTTTTAGAAATCGTTGGAAATCCCACCACCAAATTACTCTTTTCGGGCTTAAGCGGAGCAGGTAAAACCCCATGCTGTCTCAAGATTTTACAAGAAACGCACTCCCTGGATTCGAACCCTGGAACTCAAGGTGAGATCATGATCTCTACACCACTAAGCCACGTCCCTTGGGGACTGAAAGTTCATAATTATCGAAAGTTATGACCCTATGCGGAATTTATCACAATTAACTAAGACAAGTCCTAATTAATGTGTCTATGGATTCTCAACAAGCAACCTTAATTCTAATAGCAATAAATCAGAACAAAAAATTAAAGCAGAAAATAAATCAACCACACAAAATCAACACAAGTTATTTTGGTGATGAAGTGGAAAACTCGTTCGAATAAAAAACCACTTCGGGTATCTCGGCTACCAGCCCAAATCCACTATAAAGAGAAAAACTTACAGTGATTGTAAAAAGACATATGGTGGCAACTCCACCGACTCTAGTACCTATAGACTATAAGAACTCGAAGAACTCTTCGAGCCCGTATCCCACGATTTCTTCAGAACCTCGTAAGTCTCTAAGCAGATCAACTCTACAAGCACGACGGAACTCCGACTACCAATCTTCCTCCTTGAGAACTCTGAAGGTTTAGGAAATTGGATTTTGATATGTTGATGGTTTAACAAAGATCAATTTCACCAGAAATAAAAATTGATAAGAAAAGCAAATAAGTGTTCAAGGTGATAACAAGAAGATTGAAAACTAATAATGTGTTTAGGCTCAAGATAATGTGTTTTCAACACTTGTGAAGGTGGCTCAATGTTTGTTTATATAGGTAGGGCAAATGAAAAAGGGTTTCCTAGTATTCTTTTGGCTTAAAAATGTGTCTAAAGTGACATACTTACACAGGCGTTCGAACGCAAAGTTTCTGCCTTGAAACGTTCGAAGAAAAATACAAACGCCAAATGAACGCGGGTCGCGGACGGGTTTTCAGGGGTAACTTAAAATGCTTGTAAATTTCTCGTCCCTTGGCCAAATCATACGTTCTTTATATGTATGCGATCGTCTTCGAGTCTACTTTCCAATACAACTGACCGCATGTTAATTTGAGCTCTAAATCATCTGGAATATTGAAGTGTCAATACTAGGAGTATATTATCAAATAAAGTTCATAGTCAAGATTTACTAACACGGGTCGGTTAGTAAAATCCACTGAGACCAATACATGTCTTATATCGAGACTTGGTCTGATGGTTTATCATATTGAACCATGAGTCTTGGGAGACTCGTATAAATATGTAGGTGTTTATTTGATAAACACTGAACGACTCACCGAAGATTTCCTAATAGATTGTACACCAACGTCAATATGAATCTTCTCGAGTCGAGTAGCATAGTGGTCCTTCGACTTGAGATACCACTGTGGATATATAAAATATATTCCACACTTTGATGGCAGTCACGTCACCGATCTAGTTAGATCAAACCTCCGTCTGTTCGTTGGGTGTGGATTGATGCTAATGATATCCTATGAGTATTAGATAGAATCCATCAGTCTTGTGTACAGGGCGTAGGTATCATGTACGTATTTGTGATCTAGTAAATCCATGGTCGTGGTATACTTCAGAAGCAAGTTCCGAGTGTTATTTAGAGATCATAAATTTAAAAGTCGACTATATTATACCTTAGGAATTTGACGTTCTTATTTATATCTCCGGTATAATATTGATAGCCTGTGAAAGAGGAATTACATGTATGCAATGACCTCGACTTGCATAGTTTAGCGAGATTATCCGTGGTCATCATAATTCATGAGTGGGTGAATAATGGACACGAAATTGGATTTCGTGACAGATAAACCTAAACTTAGAGAGTCCCACAACATGAAGTGTACTCGTTGTGCACTTGGGCAACACGTTATGAATAATATAGATTATTCATAATACTTCACCAGATTAAATGAGTTAATTCGAATCCTTTAAATGGTTAAACGAAAATACATGCATTAGGGGTCGGTCAATTAATAATTAATGTGTATTTGTATTTGATACAAGATTTGATTTGATACATATTAATTAATTGTCAAATGAGACTTTGACACATGTCATTAATATATGTATTTATTATTTAATGTAAATAAAAATACATATATAATAATAATCGCATTAATTAATTATTTAGGTATTTAAATGTTAACTATCTAGATAATTAAATTATATCAATATTATATAATTGTTATGTAATATGTTTAATTATTAATGGTTACATGTGGCATGATTTTATTAAACATAAAGTTTACAAATTGGATTTATTAACTTAAAGCTTATTATTATTAATTAATTAGATTAATTGATCAAATGACCAAAATGCCATTCTTTACCTCCCTAAGTCGATTTTGGCTTACTATTTAAAGTTGGAAAATTTTATTTTCTCTTTAACAAGACTCCATGGCCAAACCTCTAAAGTAGAAAAGCTCTCAAATTTTGTTTGGAGAAAAAAGGAAGAAAATGAAGAAATCAAGAAAAAAAGTTTGAAGAAATTACAAGATTTGGAGGTAATCTTCAATAATCTTAAACTTAGAAAGCTTGTTTCTTGTTCTTGAATATCTATAATAGTTCTAGGGTTTCTTCATTTCTTAGATTTTGGGGCTTTTTTATTTTGGGGATGAATTTGGAGGCTTGATGCATGTGTGAAGTTAAATTGGATGATATTAGTGTAATATTATTTCAATTTTATCATTTGATGACTTGTTTCCATTCTAGAGTATTATGACCACTCTTGTAACACCTAGAATTTTTCTTGAGTTCTTCATTTGTGGTGACTTTGGTTGGTGTAATTATTAATATGATTAATGTTGAGAAAATTGGATTTAAAGAATGAAAAATGATAATTTTGGTTACCAAATCAGATCTGGTATTTCTGTGATTTTGGTGATGAAAAGTATGTTGTATAAATGTATTGGATGTGTTTTGGGCATTGGAACAATTTCCGTAAATTGTTTCGGAGTTGAAATATACGAAAACGGCGAAAAACGACGTTACCGGGTGAGTTTTGGGCTTATCAGGTGTCCGCTGTCCAAACAGTGAATTGGTCACTGTTTGGGCATCCCATGAACTGTCCAAGCGCTATTGGAGCTGACCTGGGCAGCCCCCATGTGTGTTGGTTGGTCGGTTCGGACAAAAATGCGTTTAATGCCATTTTTCGGAAAAACATTTTCGTAAAATTTTCGTTGTGTTTCTAACTTATTTATGTCATTATTTGATATCGAATAAATATGTTTAGGTGAAATATGAATGAATGAATTATTCATATTAGATATTGAATAATTTATTCGGTAACTTCAAAAGTTTTAAAGTTATGATTTCGCCCGAACCGTGCGCTTCCTCTGCTCCCGCGCTAAAACCCCAACAAAATGGTATCAGAGCAGGTCTGATCCTTCATCCATTACATTTGTCATGCTTGATATATGATATATAATCCAATTTTGATATTTGCACATGCATGTAATTTAGATGTTTCTTAACTTTTCGGTTCTACGTTAACGGAAAACATAACGCAGATTTAATGGTTAAGTTAAGTTATGTTTTCCCATGTAGAATTAAAATGTTGAGAAATTGATCTAGATTAAAATCTATATTTGATGTAGAATATAACCCTCTTAAGGAATATTCCTGCTTAAATAAGGTATTAAAATAACTTGTATTAGGAATACTTGTTTCTTGGTCCGCCTTGTCAGTACGAATGCATATGATTTCCTGATGATGTACCTATATCGTGCCAAAGCATTACAGTTATGGCTGATGGTAGTTCATTTGCGCCGGTAGAACTTATATGATAAGAGACAAATTCAAGTGAAAATGGAAATCCTAAACGTGTCAAAGCTGTCAGGACTACATCAGTAGCTTGAGTTTGTCACTGACAAGTGAAGCCTTGATACGCCTCCTTGTGAACCAACCAAAGATGTCATAACGAGAAACAGTCAGGACCAAAATCAGGAGTCACAGTAAGTGTGATTGACAATGAGTTGTCTACTTGTGAATATACGTAGGCGAGAACGTGCCAAAGCAGTGAGTCAAAATATATTCATGGGGTCCACTTCTCACTATGGAATTCAATTTAATTATTGAATTCCCGTTTTCTGATGGGGATTACGGTATTATGTAAAGTAGTGGGAGGCACTGCTGGGTTAAAAATCCATAACTAAGGCAGTGTGTAATATTATGAAATTGGCGTTTTTATTTTCTTTATTCTATAGTGTATATAAAATTAAACTTCTAATCCACTGCATGTATATTTATCTATATGTTTTCTGACTTCTCTTATGGTTGCAGATTTCTAGAATATGTTCTAGATTTAGAGTAGGCTTGGATATTGTTAGATTAGACAAAACCATCGAGAACTGTTGTTCCAATTTTCTTGGAAAATCATGATGGTTAGTGATTTAGTTACTAAGTCACATTAGGTAATCTAAATAGATATTCGTTTTAAGATATAATTTTGTAGAGAGAATAGTTTCTTTTACAGTAAGAATTGACTTGAATTAGTTCATGTCTCAATATTCTTGACTGGCATTAAGAAAACCTTATTAGGTATTTGTTTATCTGATAATGACGTTTCTTGGCTTTAGTGACCTTTAGAGGTAGTGTGTCAGACACAATTTGCTAATCAATTATCTACAATTATTATGAATTGTTGAAGACAAATTATAAAGCTAAAGAAATTAGATGTGTATAGTTGTGTATAGAGAATATTGATTCTCACAATACGACAACTGTAGGTATTGGATACCAAATCTCCCGTCTAGTTATTAGAAATATTATTTAATGATTGTTTTGATATTTGATATCAGAACTTGCGACTATTGGATATTTACTTGTTCTTTATAAAAAGTTGTTATATATTTTAATACGACTAGTAGTGTCATTGATATAGAGATAAATATTAAGAAAAATATTCGGTTAACTAAATAATTTAGAACTGTGCTTTATGAGATTTTATAACTTAAGCATTAGATGCTTATTATGTATGGTAAAAGATGGTCTGATACGAGATCACACCATATATCTTTATTTATTTAATGAATATTGTATTCAAGAATGTGATTAAATCTCATTTAACCAATTATCGTCATTGGACCACAGATTTATTAAACTAATACATTAGATGAATGTAGTTTAATGAATTATAAATTGCCTTGGATAGATTTCTTTACTTCGTAAGTTAGTTAATGAGTTTTCATGACTTAGTTACGCATTTCTGAAAGAACATTGTATTGAACGTCTTGAAAAGTTTTAGAACTTTCAATCTGTTCTAATAAAACGCGGATAGAATATTTTGAATGGTTCAAAGATATTCGATTTGAAGTTTTGAAAACTGTATCTTTAAAATTCATCATGAATCTTTGAATTGTTCAAAAATGCTTGATACGATCAAACATATGAATTCATGGTAATTAGTTCTAAGGTTATTTAATGAATATGATTCTTACTCAATATTATTCTTCTACGATTCCATCGTTATGGAATTGATCAGTGGGAGAAATAAAATCTTATAAGATTTGATTCGTTTGATATTGAGAGTTACCGAATTAGTTTCAATACTCTTGGGGATATGCTCCAGTAACATTAATTCCGAATTAGTTTCAATACTCTTGTGGATATGCTCCAGTAACACTAATTCATCCTTTTAATTAATGTTCCATTAGTTTCTACAGTTATATATATGATATGTATAAGTAGAAAATTTGAATCTTGAAAAGTTTGAGATTTGAATCTTTCTTTTATATAATGGTTATATAATTGAAAAGTACTTGCGCCTCGGAGGTACAAGTAAAAGTTTATCATTTATTCTATTTAATAGAATATTGTATTCTATTTGATAGAATATCTTTTCTACGATCTTGAGTAATAAAATTATTTTATTACTTTGTGTGTAACATTAGATGTTAACGATTGTAGAAAAGACTTGACTTATTGAAGTTAAATATGAAGAGTGATAAACTATAAATGGAACTACATAATTAATAAGATGAAAAGACCCTTAGACAACTTCCATATAAGTCCAATAGGATGTCAAAATCATTTGCGAAGTATTTGATACTTAATGGTTCTAATGTTTTCTTATCGAAGTAAATTATCCAATAACTTGTAGTGGGAGCGATATTTGATATCGATCTCGGAAGTTAGCTTTGAATCATAGATTTAAGATTGTTCGTAGCTTACTACGATCAAGTTTTGAACTTGATTAAGCTGTCGTTATGAATCGTTCAAAAAATGTGCAAATTGTTTGCGCAACAAAAGCAAAGTGAGCTAATTAAAGGTTTAACCTTTATAGTATGACAGTGAGAAAGGTTATACTAAAAAATCTATTGTAGATTTTGAAGAAACTTGTCTCTAGTCACACTAATTGAATAATTAAGGATCTATTGGTTAATGTTGATATTAAACTATGTATTTTAGCTAAGAATACAAAGTGGCGTTCCTGAATGGTTTTTTCGAAGAAGACATCCATTGTGATTTCTTTGTTTGAAGAGTTCGTTCTGGAATGGCCTTGGAGTTTGTATTCTGTTAAGATCACAGTTTGATATACCAGCTTATAGAGCCTATTGTAGACTCAGATGAGCTTTCCGAAAATCTGTGTTCTTTAATTTTTATATTAGTCAGATTGTCTGATTTTATCAAAGCATAGAGAATACAAATGTGATAGTAGGATTAGTGGGAGCGTACATATTTCTTTCTAGTGTTACATATCCTAACGACATTATCATTATTAATGTAATAATGATATATTTGTGAGGTAAAAGATTTACCTAAGTCTTCTTTTCTCCGTGAAAGCAGTGAGAGTAGTCTCTGTTATATTTGATATAAAGTTTCATATACGATATAAAATAAGAGACTTATGAGATACTCCCATTAGTCGTGCATTAGATATGATCTAATAAAGGACACAACAAAACTATTTGTATGACAGTTGGTATAACTGTTTGACAGTTACTGTGTCTCTTGTATATAATATTCATCTTTAATAAATGATGATTCCTTTGTCGAAAGAGAAATTGATTAGAATGTCTAGTCATTTATGCATCATAGGATGATGGCATAATGAATATTATATTATGTGCGATTAAAGATATCAATTTAATCGTAATTGTTACGAGCTATTTTGATATCATGTAGACCATATGATGTGTCTTTGTTTGGACCAAAATTGGGTCAAGGATAAAACCGTCTTTTACCTTAAAACCCAAATAGTATACAAAGCCCGAAAATAAAGACTAAGCCCATAGACATAGATGAAAGCCCAAGAGAAAGCCCAATAAAAACCTTATTCCACTTGATTCACGCATATAAGCCAAACCTTTACCAACCGATTCCCACTTTCCCTAAACATGATTATCCTACTCCACTTCTGATCATTAAATAAATATATCTTAGCATATAATGGACTTATGCCAGCTGCAAAAGTCATCCATCTTCATCTATAAATTACAACACAATTCGAGAAGAAACGAAGGGGGAAGGAAGCCTGACTTCTCTCTTACAGCTTCTGCTCTCTGACACAAGCTCTCAGAGCTTCACATTTCTTAAACACTTCATTCCGCCCTCACGGCCACCCAAAGAAGGTCATGGTAATAGTAAGCCTTGCTTTCACATTTTACACATTTACTGCTCATTTCATACTACTGACTTGAGCGTCGGAGTGCCCCCGGCACCCACCACACCGGTGGGAAGTCTACTCCCGCTCATTCTACCTTTGTCTTGCAGGATCGCTAATGCCCCCAATTTACAAATTCTGATTGTGGACCTCGGGCGAAAACCAGCATCCACAATTTGGCGCCCACCGTGGGCCTTAGCGATTCATAGCAAGCAAAGACCACCCAGTCTACAATCCTTACAAACAGACATCAGATCCCGTGGTGGCATAATCAGTCACTCTACAAAACAGTTACGATCAATGGAAGATGAAAATTGATCCATGTAGAACTCCAGTACTAATCTCCAATAGTATCTGGAACATAATTCATTCTTCGGCCACTCAAAGGCGTGAAGCTATAACTCTTTTCAACTATCTTATCAACCCAATTTCTTAGAAGCATTCAAGAATATGGAAAGTGAAAATCCACCATCAGACAACTATCCATTTAATCAACAAAGAAGCCATCGGATTTCTCCAGCCGACCAATCACGACAAGTCATTTCTTCCATGTAAAAAGAAATGTTGGAGTAATTCTCTCCAGTCTAACCCGGGGTCAAACTACCAATAAGGAAAATCTGAGCATTCTCTCTTTATAAATCATCAGCTCTCAAGGACTTGGAAGAATGGCCATATCCGACATGCGACGGGGTGAATTCCAATATTCTTCATACGACACGAAAGATTTTCTTAAGGTATTATGGAGTGGAAACTCTCATGCTTCAACTTGCATTAATTTCCGACAAAAACATTCTATGCTTCACGCATACAACTACTATACATGCGAAAGGAATATCCTCAAACACGCACACAACCTTTAAAAACAGTCCAATTACCAAAAGCTACATTTGACACGACATGCGCATGCCTAACATTGAATGGATACTTCATTCGACATGGGGCTCGAGATGTTTGGCATAAGAAAAATGCTCTATTCGACACTACATTCAGCATTAGGTGATGTCCCACTCGACATGAAATGAAGAAATGCTAATATCAATTCCATTCAACAATGCTAATACACATGCATAAAAAAAAAAAAAAAGAGGCCCAGGATTCCAAACATTACTTGCTACCAAACAGGAAGCACATGATCAAATGGTCTATACTACGACACGCCAAGGCATACTACAAAGAGCACACACAAAAGCTACTCCATGTGCACAACCATCATTCGACACCTACAAGGTTGCCACACCCCTCTCTACACACATCAATATGCCAAACCAATAGACCCAACCTGCCAGCCCACTAACCAAACAAAACAGCCCAAATCAAACTCCATTCGGCACATAGTAGACCCACAAGCAGCAAAACACAAGAAATTGCCCAAACTTTGACCAAAATTAAAAGAAAAATGAGAGGTGGGCCCGGATTTGCTTTGATTGACAAAAGAAAAATGAAATTGGCGTAAGATTAAAAAGAAAAGTCGTGGGCCTAGTTTTGAAAAGAATGTGAAAAGAATATAGCAACCCCACAACTTTGAATAACACAAGAAAAACACGTGGGCCATGTACAAATCATATATTATGAGAGGTCTCAAACTTTAAACAAGAGTCTGCAAGCAACCAGATGGCATATATTGCCCATACCACATTTCCCTACACTACCACACTACATCACTTATGCGCTCACTGCCCAATATATATATATATAGCTCAATTTAAATTATAGATTGATCCCAAAAGAGTTACAACAGTCGAGTTATACATAAGCCTTTTATTACGTGGGCCTCTTGCTCGTGGGCTTGGAAGGCGTTAGTGAGCTGTTGGCATTTGGGCTCATTTCCTTCATGTGTATCCTTCACATGGTGCATGGCTTCTGGCATCCCTTCGGCGCGTGGGTTCTAACACAATTTGATCGTGCACGTGGGTTGCATGCTACAGTAGCTCAAGCTTTGTAACTTCGATTTATTGAACATACTTTTTAGCTCCCAAAGACTTGGAAAGATTGTCATACAATAAGGTGAATGGTTATCCACTTCAGGCAACATGGAAAAATCCCATCTCTCCTAGACTACTTGGAATGATTGTCAACTCCTCCAGACTAAATCAAAGGTTAGTTATCTTCTTCATGCTACATTAATTACACCAACTCGAGACTACATAGGGAATCTATTAACATGCCTAGTCAAATGAAAATTTTCTTGGACCTCATTTGGTCCATTCGACCAACCTACATCAGGTTAGGTAGTATGGAAATTCCATGTGACTTTCATCAAAGTTAATTCTATTGTAGTATCATTAAACTAATTCAAGTATTGTATAATTAGTAATGACATCAATAAGCATCAATTTCTTCCATACTACATATTAGGGTAATCATTTCCATACGTAGTATGAAGATTATCATCCATTATAGACTTTATGGATAGATTTCCATAAACTCTGGAGAGTATTGGAAAAGCCCTGTGAACCTTCATCAGGTTCATTCGACCCTAGTCTCCTGACCATCATCAGGTCAGGTAGAATGAAAATTTTCTTGGACCTCTTTTGGTCCAATTGACCAAACTTTATCAAGTTAGGTAGTATGAAGATTCTCTTGGACCTTCATTAGGTTCATTCGACAGTAGTATTGTAGAAGTGTGAAGAGGATGACCTTGACATATATTCTCCAAGTTCATTCTACCATAGTCTCATGGTCAGATAGAATGAAGATTCAGTTGGACTTACATCAAGTCCATTCGACGAGTCCAGTCGACAGTAGTCTCATAGAAGAGTGATGAGTAATGACTTTCATCAAGTTCATTCCATTGTAGTATCATGGGCTTCCTTTAAAGTCTAGGATAGTGAGTCATGATCTCCTTGAACTTCCATCAAGTTCATTCGACCATGACCTCTTTGGACTTCAATCAAGTCCATTCGACGAGTCCAGTCGACAGTAGTCTCATAGAAGAGTGATGAGTAATGACTTTCATCAAGTTCATTCAACTGTAGTATCGTGGACCTTCTTCAAGTCTAGGATAGTGAGTAATGATCTCTTTGGACTTTCATCAAGTCCATTCGACAAGTTCATTCGACCGTAGTCTTATAAACCTCATCTTGGACTTCCTTCAGGTCCATTCGACAACTCCATTCGACCGTAGTCTCATAGAATGGAGGTGACATTGATGACTTTCACCAAGTTTATCTATTGTAGTCTCATGGACCTTCATCAGGTCTAGGAGAGTGAGTAATGAATTCTTTGGACTTTCATAAAGTCCATTCGACCGTAGTCTCATAAATCCTCATTAAGAGAATAAGTAATTTCATTCTTTGGACTTTTATCAAGTCCATTCGACAGTAGTCTCGTAACCTTCATCAGGTCTTGTAGTATGAAGATTCTCATAGATAATCATTAGGTTCATCCAACCGTACCTTATGGAGCTTCATCAGGTCCGTTTGATAGTCCATTCGACAGTAGTATCTGGACCTTCTTCAGAACTCGTAGTATGAGAAGGAAAGACTCTCTAAACCTTCTTCAGGTCTAGTAGAGTAAAGATCCTCATTGACTCATATTAGATCATGTAGAATGAAGAATGAAGACCCATGTGGATCTTCATCATATACGGAATCTGTAGACTCCCATGTACCTTCATTAGGTATAGTGGAGTGTGTAGACTTTCTTGGACCTTCATCGGGTAATGTAAACTTTGATGTACTTTTTCAAGTGTTGTAGAATGAAATCTTCTTAGACTTTCATCAGATCTATTATTTGTAGACTCCCTTATACCTTTATCAATATGTATGATCGTCTTGATACATAAGACAATGGAACATCTTCCATATGGAACAATGCCCATTTGATTCAAGAATAGTCAAATAGAAGACCTGGCCTTCATTTGGTCAGAATATATTGTAATTCCCCTGGTCATTTGACCAGTAGTATGGGGATTATCCTGACCTTCATCTGGTTCAGTCGACCGGGGACATTCCCCATTGGCTCATGTAGAGTCAAGTTGAAAACATGACCTTCATCTGGTCAGACGATATTATAAATTCCCCTGGTTATTTGACCAGTAGTATGGGGATTATCCTGACCTTCATCTGGTTCAGTCGACCGGGGACATTCCCCATTGGCTCATGTAGATTCAAGTTGAAAACATGACCTTCATCTGGTCAGACGATATTATAAATTCCCCTGGTTATTTGACCAGTAGTATGGGGATTATCCTGACCTTCATCTGGTTCAGTCGACCGGGGACATTCCCCATTGGCTCATGTAGAGTCAAGTTGAAAACATGACCTTCATCTGGTCAGACGATATTATAAATTCCCCTGGTTATTTGACCAGTAGTATGGGGATTATTCTGACCTTCATCTGGTTCAGTCGACCAGGGATATTCCCCTGGACTCATGTCGAGTCAAGTAAACTCCTGAACCACCGTTTGGTTCAGACGACAAGGGACATTCCCCTGGACTCATGTCGAGTCAAGAAAACTCCTGAACCACCATTTGGTTTAGTCGACAAGGGACATTCCCCTGGACTCATGTCGAGTCAAGAAAACTCCTGAACCACCGTTTGGTTTAGTCGACAAGGGACATTCCCCTGGACTCATGTCGAGTCAAGAAAACTCTTGAACCACCGTTTGGTTCAGTCGACAAGGGACATTCCCCTGGACTCATGTCGAGTCAAGAAAACTCCTGAATCACCGTTTGGTTCAGTCGACAAGGGACATTCCCCTGGACTCATGTCGAGTCAAGAAAACTCTTGAACCACCGTTTGGTTCAGTCGACAAGGGACATTCCCCTGGACTCATGTCGAGTCAAGAAAACTCCTGAATCACCGTTTGGTTCAGTCGACAAGGGACATTCCCCTGGACTCATGTCGAGTCAAGAAAACTCCTGAACCACGTTTGGTTTAGTCGACAAGGGACATTCCCCTGGACTCATGTCGAGTCAAGAAACTCCTGACCACCGTTTGGTTCAGTCGACAAGGGACATTCCCCTGGACTCATGTCGAGTCAAGAAAACTCCTGAACCACCGTTTGGTTCAGTCGACAAGGGACATTCCCCTGGACTCATGTCGAGTCAAGAAAACTCCTGAACCACCGTTTGGTTTAGTCGACAAGGGACATTCCCCTGGACTCATGTCGAGTCAAGAAAACTCCTGAACCACCGTTTGGTTCAGTCGACAAGGGACATTCCCCTGGACTCATGTCGAGTCAAGAAAACTCCTGAACCTACATTCGGTTCAGTCGACCAAGAGACAATTTCCCAATGACTCTTATCGAGTCAAGTGTATCTCCTGATCCTATATTCGGTTCAGTCGACCAAGGGACAATTCCCCATGACTCTTGTCGAGTCAAGTGTATCTCCTGATCCTACATTCGGTTCAGTCGACCAAGGGACATTCCCCATGACTCTTGTCGAGTCAAGTGTAACTCCTGAACCTACATTCGGTTCAGTCGACCAAGAGACAATCCCCATGACTCTTGTCGAGACAAGTATAACTCCTGAACCTACATTTGGTTCAGTCGACCAGGGGACATCCCAATGACTCTTGTCGAGTCAAGTAGAACTCCTGAACCAGCATTCGGTTCAGTTAACCAAGGAACATTCCCCATTAGACAAGTCGAATTAAAATCTAGGACTAAAACTTCCTCTAGCCAGATGACGCATGCGATATATTCCAGAACCCACGTTTTGCACATACTCTTGTAAAAGGTGATACATTCTTATCACATGCTTTTATGATCAATGTCATATGACGTAAAAGTATATACTCTCTAAGACAAAAACTTTTTGACTTAGAGAGTAAGGGACAAACTGTTTGGACCAAAATTGGGTCAAGGATAAAACCGTTTACCTAAAACCCAAATAGTATACAAAGCCCGAAAATAAAGACTAAGCCCATAGACATAGATGAAAGCCCAAGAGAAAGCCCAATAAAAACCTTATTCCACTTGATTCACGCATAAAGCCAAACCTTTACCAACCGATTCCCACTTTCCCTAAACATGATTATCCTACTCCACTTCTGATCATTAAATAAATATATCTTAGCATATAATGGACTTATGCCAGCTGCAAAAGTCATCCATCTTCATCTATAAATTACAACACAATTCGAGAAACGAAGGGGGAAGGAAGCCTGACTTCTCTCTTACAGCTTCTGCTCTCTGACACAAGCTCTCAGAGCTTCACATTTCTTAAACACTTCATTCCGCCCTCACGGCCACCCAAAGAAGGTCATGGTAATAGTAAGCCTTGCTTTCACATTTTACACATTTACTGCTCATTTCATACTACTGACTTGAGCGTCGGAGTGCCCCCGGCACCCACCACACCGGTGGGAAGTCTACTCCCGCTCATTCTACCTTTGTCTTGCAGGATCGCTAATGCCCCCAATTTACAAATTCTGATTGTGGACCTCGGGCGAAAACCAGCATCCACAGTCTTGAAACATGTTCTTTGTTATCTTGGAGATCTTAAGAACGAGTTTCTTATTCATGTAGAATATAATCTGCAACCATTATGATCAAATTAGTTTTGAGTCTAATTATGACATTAGATGATCTATGTCATATAAAATCAGAAAAGATGTAGTGAGAGTGTCACGGTTGATTCTACTGTATTAGTAACTTATGAAGTATTGACTTATGAAGTTGCATAGTGACCTTATAGATTAGAAGTTTTGATATTATTGTTGTGCTTGCGGTTGTCTCATAATATTTGGATTTGATCTCTAAATACATAGACAACTCAGTAGTTGTAGCATAATATTGATGTCGCATCTGAGTCATATTGATGTATAACTTATGTTATATAATATATAAATGATGCTGGCTAAAGGAAACGATTGTGTTTGTTGGACAAACTCAATATGTTATAGCGGGCCTACTTGTTATTGCCTACCTCTTGAGTGCTAGGTCAGCTCTTGAGGATCATACGTATTTAATACATATTTAGATGTGTATATGATACCGTGGATTGACACTAGAGCAAATGAGAGAAATTGTTAGGGTTGGTGCTCGGAGTGCCAATCCGGATCGTATTTATGTCCAATTCATGAATACATATAATTTCTTTTTCCACAATATTACTTATTTATGGTAGTACTTCTTGCTTTTATATACATATTCGATCTAATTACGATTAGATTGAAACTAAATATGATTTAGTGATATGTGTATATTAGACAAGACCTGATAATATATTTTATAGTGCGCAGTTACAAAGTAATTCGTAATTGACATTGGTAAGTGTCACTACTAGAAGTATATTATCAAATAAAGTTCCTGGTCAAGATTTACTAACACAGGTCGGTTAGTAAAATCTGTTGAGACCAGTACATGTCGTATATCGAGACTTGGTTCGATGGTTTATCCCAATGAACCATGAGTCTTGGGAGACTTGTATAGACATGTAGGTGTTTATTTGATAAACACTGAACGACTCACCGAAGATTTCCTAATAGATGGTACACCAACGTCAATAGGAATATTCTCGAGTCGAGTATCATAGTGGTCCTTCGACTTGAGATACCACTGTGGATATATGAAATATCCTCCACACTTTGATGGCAGTCACGTCACCGATCTATTTAGATCAGACCTCCGCCTGTTCGTCGGGTTTGGACTGATGCTCATGATATCCTGTGAGTATCAGATAGAATATGTCAGTCATGTGTACATGGAATATGTATCATGTACGTATTTGCGATCTAGTAAATTCATGGTCTTGCTATACTTCGGAAGCAAGTTCCAAGTGTTATTTAAAGATCGTAAATTTAAAAGTCGATTATATTATACCTTAGGGATTTGACGTTCTTACCTATTTCCCTTGTATAATATTGATAGCTTGTGACGTATGGATTATACGTATGCAATGACCTCGACTTGCATAGTTTAGCGAGATTATCTATGGTCGTCATAATTCATGAGTGGGTGAATTATGGACACGAAATATGAAGTGTACTCGTTGAGCACTTGGGCAACGCGTTATGAATAATATAGATTATTCATAATACTTCACCAGATTAAATGAGTTAATTCGAATCGTTTAAACGGTTAAACGAAAATACATGCATTAGGGGCATTTCGGTCAATTAATAATTAATGTGTATTTATATTTGATACAAGATTTGATTTGATATATATTAATTAATTGTCAAATGAGACTTTGACACATTTCATTAATATATGTATTTGCTATTTAATGTAAATAAAAATACATATATGATACTAATCACATTAATTAATTATTTAGGTATTTAAATGTTAAATATCTAAATAATTAAATTATATCAATTTTACATAATTGTTATGCAATATGTTTGATTATTATTGGTTACATGTGGCGTGATTTTATTAAGCTTAAAGTTTAGAAATTGGATTTGTTAACTTAAAGTTTATTATTATTATTTAATTAGATTAATTGACTAAATTACCAAAATGCCTTTCTTTACCTCCCTAAGTCGGTTTTGGCTTACTATTTAAAGTTGGAAAATTTTGTTTTCTCTTTAACAAGACTCCATGGCCGAACCTCTAAAGTAGAAAAGCTCTCAAATTTTATTTGGAGAAACAAGGAAGAAAGTGAAGAAATCAAGAAAACAAATTTGAGGAAATTACAAGATTTGGAGGTAATCTTCAATAATATTAAACTTAGAAAGCTTGTTTCTTATTCTTGAATATCTAGAATAGTTCCAGGATTTCTTCTTTTTCTTAGATTTTGGGCTTTTTTTTAATTTTGAGGATGAATTTGGAGGCTTGATGCATGTGTGAAGTTAAATTGGATGATATTAGTGTCATATTAGTTCAATTTTATCATTTTGATGACTTGTTGTCATTCTGGAGTATTATGACCACTCTTGTAACTCCTAGAATTGTTCTTGAGTTCTTAATTTGTGGTGATTTTGGTTGGTGTAAGTATTAATATGATTAATGTTGAGAAAATTGGATTTAAAGCATGAAATATGATATTTTTGGTTACCAAATCAGATCCAGAATTTCTGTTATTTTGGTGATGAGAATTATGTTGTATAAATATATTAGATGTGTTTTGGGCATTGGAACAATTGTCGGAAATTATTTCGGAGTTGAAATATGCGAAAACGGTGAAAAACGGCATTAACGGGTGAGTTTTGGGCTTTTCGGGTGTGGGCTGTCCAAACAATGAATTGGTCACTGTGTGGGCAGCACATGAACTGCCCAAGCACTATTGGAGCTGACCTGGGCAGCCCCCATGTGTGTTGGTTGGTCGGTTCGGACAAAAATGCGTTTTATGTCATTTTGCGGAAAAATATTTTCGTAAAAGTTTCATAGTGTTTCTAACTTATTTATGTCGTTATTTGATATCGAATAAATATGTTTATGTGAAATATGAATGAATTATTCATATTAGATATTGAATAATTATTCAATAACTTTAAAAGTTTTAAAGTTACGATTTTGCCCGAACCACGCGCTTCCGCTACTCCCACGCTAAAACCCCAACACATATGACATAAAAACCAAAACATAACAAGTACTTGCGTGAAAAATAACTGCACAACAAATCAAGACTTAAAACCTTATTTTATGAGTGTGACACAGGCAAATAAATATCATCTCTTAACAAACCAATGCCACAAAATATGTGTTCAAACCCAGCACCATTATGACCTGAAAATTAGCAACATTGGTTGCATGCTATGTTATTCTCCCCGTAAATATCATGAGCTCATAAACAAAAACTATTTCGATTGAATGGTTTTTGCCTTATCTTTTAAATTTTAGCTCATTGGATCTTTTGCATTTGAGACTCATGTAATTTTTTTATTATTATTTTTTTATTACTATGAGATATCACAAGATCATCTAGTCAAATATCACATTCTTTAGTGGGCAAAGTATGATAGATATTAGGTTGCCGTCTAAAAATTCATGCATGCGACCAAGCCTTGACAATTATAAAACGTGTATGTGAAGTACAAGCACAAGATATATTAAGGGTTTTTTACCACACACACTTATGCATATAGAGCATCAAGAAAAATAAAAGCATATTATACATGCATAAACATATATCCTACATACCAGGATCACATGCAACAAGCTCTTCATGCTCTAACAAACAGGAAAAAAATATTTTTGGTCTTTTTATTTTATAATTTTTTATTTTTATTTTTAAGCTTTTAACCCAAAAAAATGTAAAGACACAAAATGGCTTGTCAATATCCAATGGTACGTGGAGTTGTATCCCGAGTACAGATCATACTACCATCCATTCGGAATCGGCTATAAAATTTATGTCCGGATTTCCATCCTATACACCAAGGAACATATAACAAAAACAAAACAACACACCCACCCATATGCAGTGAAAAAAATAAACGTGCAAAAACATTAAACACACGCGCGCACACATGCAATGGGGAAATAAAATGCAACTTCTAAGCAGAGTTATACCGAAATGCACTCACATCATGCCTATCAAGACATTCAGAAGTAGATGGGAAGTCATCTTGCTTCCTCACCCAAACCTTTCTAGGAATCTCTTTCACTTGAGTATTCTAAGCAAACACAACAAGTTTCTCTCTAATAATTTGCGTCGGTTTAGCTAGTGCAGAAACTTGAGACACTAGATTTGAGGAATCAAATCTAGGTGGCATAATCTCAGGCCTTTCTTATGTTTGTGAAGCATAAAATACTTAAGCCTAATGTGTCACGCCTTACCACAATGATGGAAAACAGGCACAAACCTCGGATGAGAGCGATGTTTACCCACAACACCTCTAGATCGAGGTTAGGTCACAAGACGAGGAACACCATGAGGAATCACATAACTGCACTCAACATGCTTCTTGCCTAAGTCATGTTTAGGAGATACGGACACAGTTCTAGACGATGACGCCTTATCGCAATTAGGCTCAAAGCTAATCCCTAACATGTGATCTAGTTTTTTATTTCCACTAGAAAATACAAATAAATGGGTTCTAGCATCTTCAAGTTTAGTTTCTAAAGTTTCGATTCTATCAACTAGACCTTTATTTCTATTATCGAGGTCATCAATCATCACAAGGCTGTGTTCAAATATAGCTTGAGCTTCATTCTTTTCTAGCTCTACTTCATTCAGCCTCTTGTTGACCTCTATGTTCGTCTTCTTGATAGATATACTCTCATTAAACAGATCAGCATAAGCTACCTGAAGACTATCCTTATCTACAGACTCATCGAGAGAGAATTCTGAATCAGCATCATTAACATCATTCTCTCTCTCATCAGTCACACTAGCAACAAAAGTCATATAGTTGCTCTTATTCTTAGGAGACTCATCAGAAGTATAGCGACATTTTGAATCACTAAGGGAGACTGTCATGACTCTCTTACCTTTAGCCTTAAGGTATATGAGGCACTCAGATCGAATATGCCTATAACTTTCACACTCATGATATTGGATACCTCGGGGTTTGCTACCTCTATCCTCTCTAGACTCCCTCATATTATGCCTACTCTCTCTAGGCTCATCTTCTCTATCCCTATTACTGTTACGACCATTCTTCTTCAGCTTAAGAAATTTCTTAAACTTCTTTGCAAACATGGCCAAATCATGATCCGTGAGGGTATGATCATCATCGCTAGACGGATCATGAGAAACTTCCTTTGTGGTCTTCATCGCTATGGTTTTGGGCTTTCTATAGCCAGAAAGCTTTTTCTCATAAACTTGTAGCTTTCCTACAAGGTCGTCTAGTTTAAGCTGATCGATGTCATTGCTTTCCTCGATGGCGGTAATATTCGGTAGGAAATTATCAGGCAATGATCTAAGGATTTTCCTTACTATCATATTAGTATGAATAGTCTCGCCTTAGTTAAAGCTTGAGTTAACAACATCATTAATCTCAATATAGAACTCATTAAAGGTCTCATCATCTTACATCTGGGTGACCTCAAACCTAGTAGCAAGATCCTAGAGTCTATTATTTTTAACAGACAGTGTGCCCTAATGCACAGTCTGCATGATATCCCAAGCATCCTTAGCTATTTCACATATGGAAATTCTCCTAAATTCTGCCGAGGAAACAACACCATGAATGGCATTAATTGCCTTACTGTTCCTATTGCTAGCGTCAAAATCATCCTTGGTCCGGGTCAGTTTGTCTTCAGGGGAAGAGACTCCATCAACTATAACCATGAGAGGTTTCCACATGTACTCAACTGTCATCCAGACCCTCTCATCTAAGGATTTTAGGAACGCTCTCATGTGAACTTTCCAATGTAAATACTATATCCCATCAAAAGAATAGGGTCACTTCTTTCCATAGTTAAGCGGTTCAAGGATCGAGTTTAGGCTCTGATACTAATTGAAAGTTCGTAATTATCCAAGGTTCTGACCCTATGCAGAATTTATCACAATTAACTAAGACAAGTCATAATTAATGTGTCTATGGATTCTCAACAAGCAACCTTAATTCTAATAGCAAAAAATCAGAACATAATATTAAAGTATAAAATAAATCAACCACACAAATTGGACACAAATTATTTTGGTGACGAAGTGGAAAACCCGTGCGAGTAAAAAACCACTCCGAGTATCTCGACTACCAGCCTAAATTCACTATAAAGAGAAAAACTTACAGTAATGATAAAAGACCTATGGTGGAAACTCCAACGACTCTAGTATCTCTAGAATGCAAGAACTCGAAGAACTCTTCGAGCCCGTATCCTACGATTTCTTCATAACCCCTGAAATCTCTGAGCGGATCAACTCTGCAAGCACGTCGGAACTCCGACTACCAATCTTCCTTCTTAAGAACTCTGAAGGCTTAGGAAACTTGATTTACCAAAGATCAATCTCACCACAAACAAAGAAGACAAGAAAAGCAAATAAGTCTTCAAGGTGAGAACAAGAAGATTGAAAACTAAGAATGTGTTTAGGCTCAAGATAATGTGTTTTCAACACTTGTGAATGTGGCTCAATGTTTGTTTATATAGGTAGGGCAAAGGAAAAAGGTTTCCTAGTGTTATTTTGACTTAAAATATATCTAAAGTAACCTACTTGCGCATAGACATTCGAACACACTTAAAACGTAAAGTTTCTGCATTGAAACGTTCGAACGAAAATACAAACGTCATACGAACGCGGGTCGCGGACTGGTTTTCAGGGGTAACTTAAATCGCTTGTAATTTTCTCGTCCCTTGTCCAAATCATGCGTTCTTTATATGTATGCGATTTTCTTCGAGTTTACTTTCCAATGCAACTGAACTCATATTAATTTGAGCTCTAAATCGTCTAGAATATTTAAAAGAGTGAACATCGTCCGGATAACTCCATCAGATTTTGTCCAAATACTTATCCAATCTTCAAGACTCATTATAACTCAATTGAACTTATTTTGTTACGGACATTGCTAATAAAAATGTAACTAACAGCGACGTTTAAGCAAGTTATCAACCCACCATCTTTAAAATTTCAGGAGTTCCTTGAAATAAAGCTCTGAATAAATGGGGGACTGATCATTTACAAAAACATTTTTTTCCTTCATCGATTCAATTTTTTTTTGTTTCTTCAATACATAAACACTTTAGTGTGGGTATATTTAAATTACAAAAATAAGAAAATCCGAATATTCGGCCTATTATTTCTATAGAGACTATCTTTCGTTTGACGGATCACCATTAATTTTTATTTACTTTGTTAATTATTAACAAATATTATCATTCGTTGTGGTATTTCAATCGTATATTTATTTTCTATTAACAAATATTGTTTCTTAGTGTTCTGTTATTTTAAACCACAAAAAGTACAACTTCAGTAAGGATTTGGCATTTGAATTGTATATTTATTTTCTTCTCTTTTTGTGTAATATTATATTTTTATTATACTTTTGTATTGTTTTTGTATAAGATTCATATGTGTTCCCTCTTATTAAATGTATTTTTTTTTCTATTTATGAAATTTAATTTTGACTTTAAATATATATGTTTAATTTTTAATGTAATCTGATTATATCCTCAATCCGTTCCTGTCTGAAAATATTTAAAAGTTTAGAAAAAAAAAAAGAGAGAGATGAGAAAGAGCATGGATTTAAATCCCTCAAATTCTTGTACTCACCTCCCTTAGAAAATTAATACGTTCACTTGTTCATGCAATTTCAGGTTTATGTAATTCTAGTTTCCTAGGAAAGTTCACTTGCAAGTATAAAGAGCAGGAATCTGATCACAAGTTTTAATTTATTTTATTGTAAATTATAAACTAATCTTGAGTATAATATTTTTTATTATACTTTTGACTGTCATTAAGTTTGATTCAGATGACACACTGCACGGCAAATACTGAGGCTAAATCACTGTTATGATTTCTGTCATATTTTGTCTTTTGCTTCTTAATTCAATCGTATTATTTTTGTCTGACAATGGGTTTTGTCGTTGGAATAAAATGGCTGATTAAAGAGACAAAAGTGCAGTTGGTGACAATGTTTAAAAAAATTAAATTCTTTGCTAATTAATTGCTAATCATTCATGTTTCCGTTTGGAATCCGGTTCATTTGTAATTTATGCTGGATGTCAATTTTTTTTTATTATTACGAAAAGATTTCGTGAAGGTTTCGAAAAATGTAATGTAGAGCTGCCATATCACTATTGTCAAAGATGAAGATTACATTTTTGATAATGGTGCAACTATTTTTGAAAATGGTGCAAGTTTTTAAATTATTTTAGGTGGAATACTATTCATTTGTTGAAAATATGATCCTAAATTTTGATATAAATACCGAGCTCATTAATAAGTAACAGGAGTTTGAAAGTTGTTTTAGTTTACCAATAATTATATTCATTAGCTCTCTCAATGAATTTTTCAAAATATAGGAGTATGTGTATGTGTATGTGTATGTGTATGTGTATGTGTATGTGTGTGTATATATATATATATATGTATATCGTTATAACTGCTTAATTAACATTTAATTAAACTTAATAACCTTATAAAACCAGATCTAACATCTTATTCCAACTCGAATAGAAAGTTTTCTTTAGAAGAATAATACTAATAATCTGGTAATAAGAGAAGTCACTTCCAGAAACATTTGATCTTCAATCATAAGCCGATCGCGATTTTATATAGTACGTAAGCGCACGTATCGCTAAAGTAATATAATGGCAAAAAAAATCGGATAACGAACCCATATGAACTTATTATTTATTCTATTAATTCCAAAAACTATACATACTTTACTAAAACTAAACATATGATTCAATAATTTTGGTTGATTAAGACTGACTAACTAAAATCTAAAGAAAACAGTAAATACACTTTCGGAAAACCTTATGCAAGTAAAAACATAGGATTGTAACTTCACCTAAGCATGCAAACTATATTTATGCACTTTTTATTCAATTGAGTAATTGTGATGGATTATTTATTTATAACACTAAATTATTTACAAGCCTCTTCCGATGATCAGGTAGAAATGCCTAACTTTATTCAATTACCTATTTTCATATGATAATTAATTTAAGTCAAACTCATTAAGCTCATATTCTAATATTGGCTAGGCATGCCCTGCGATCACATGCTATTATTCTTAAGGCTAAACCAAAATTTTATTTTCCAAGTTCCTAAGGGTTTACCATACATATTCTATTACTAGCCAGACAATAGAATGCATTAAACATAAAGAATAATAAATAACCCAATCAACTCTCAAAAGAATAAAAAGATGCAAATTAAATTAGATAAAGCTCAGAATCCATTACAACCATATACTAATGAATTAGTTACACATATTTGTCATTAAATACAAATAATTCATTAGTACACAGTAAGACATCATAAAAACTAGATTGAAAGAATAAAGAAAGAAAGAACTTGTTTTGGTGAGATCATCTGCTTTAATCTTCAGCTGGATTGAGATTTGATTTTTACCTTAATTTGGGTATTTTTCTCTGCTCTCGAGTCTCTAAAAGTATTATTCTGTGGGGTTTGGAGGGACTTGTGCTTATATAGGAGTTGTTGGAAGTTTTTCTTCTTAAGAAATTCGAGTTATAATCAAAATATGAATTACGTATTCATTGGCGCGATAATTAGCTGCCATTATCACACCAATGGAAGATAGTGTGTTCTCATGTGATCATCAGACTCCATTGGTGCATCAATGGGATTCCATTGGCTCGTCAATGAGAGAAAAATTACTCTTAATATCTTCAAGCTCATTTTTTTTAATCATGATGATTATGATTCAGTCTTCAACATAAACTACAAAGTTGTAGATAATTGAGTTTTCTTTCCAATGCAACCTGAATCACCTCATTTGGACATCATATAAAAATATTATGGCAAAAATACTACCAACTGTGCAAATCAGAATGTCACTGGTGTAAAACACTTTGATTTGTCGAAGTTTCAAACCCCGTGCTTTTTCACATGTATCATATCTTACAAAAACACAATAAACTCCTCAAAACGCTCATAAAACTCGCAATAACCTTCAAAATATAATATATAATGGCTGTAAATATTGATATATTAACTGCTCATCATATACAATTTACTAATATTTTGCTTTGAAAGCCTACTAGATTATCTAATGATTCTCAAAATCTGAAAAGGAAATACAATTATGATTCTCATAGCTGCATTATATATATACTAGTGCGTACCCGTGTCTACGGCACGGTGTTACAGAATTTACAAAGAGATTGAGATTCTGTTATTTAATTTGTTTATAATGAAATGATTTTATTTTTTAATTAAATGATTTTATTTTTTAATTTATTTGGTAGTTTTCATTTTCCATTAATAAATGATTTTATTCTTTAATTTATTTGGTAGTTTTCAATTTCCATTTTTATAGAGATTCTATATTGAAATGATTCTTTATCATCCATTAGATTATAATGAAATGATTTGGGCCGCCAATTAAGCCACATAAAGATAGCATTTGGATACATTATCTCTTTTAATCATAACCATCTGTTACACTCTCTTTCCTCCCACACCATTGTGCTTATAATATATATATATATATATATATATATATATATAATATATATATATATATATATATATATATATATATTAATTTTTTTAAAAAAATCTCATCATTGTTACAATCAATAGAAAGCAGTAACATATAGGTCAAAGTCAATGAAAATAATTCCCGAGCGGATCTAAAAGTAAAAAAAAAAAAAAGTGTAATTTATTTTATAAAAAGATTTGGGAGATCTAGAATATATATAAAGATATGACTTTATATTGTTTTAACGAATCATGTGATGGAGATCTTATACCTATTGTTTCACAAATCACAATTATTTAGAGGCCACATAGTTTACCAAAAATATTCTTTTTTATTTTTATACTACATTAGTATATTAAAAAGATTCTATTTATTTTGTATATTATTTAGGCAGAATCATGCGCAATTAATTTATACGTACACTTGCACTTTTTTGAATTCCAATCCATGTGCAAGTCGTGTTTTTTTTAATAATCTTTTTATTCTACTTTACTTTTTTTTTCTTAAAGTTTATGTTCTCTCTTTGCTTCCTGTCTCAGAAAAGTCAAGCACCATAATACATTTCTGGAAGCACTATTCAACCATCATGTATTCTCTGTTCAATAGATGAAAGATTAAAACTAGCAAATTCAAGCCATTAAAGCTTGGTTGAAATGGTAATTAAAGACGACCACCTAGGGTTTTATAGAAATCCATGGGTGATAAAGACCAATTCTTAACTGACGTGAGATATTTTTCTTAATACCTCGTCATTGCGTAAGAATCCATAGGACTAACTCGATTTTAAAATTAGTTTAAAAGTTGAGGGTAACTTTGAGCTTATATTCATAGACCAAAATCAAATCTCAGCCGATATATCATATTTTCTTTAACATTGTTGATTTTTGAAATGTATTGAATATTTTCTAATTTAATTAAGAAGTTGTAAGATTTTGGGGTTAGCGTGAAAGGATTCATGTGACTGTAATTTAAAATTTTCTTCCAAAATCACTTTAAGGATTGTGGTTATGCTGTTATTGATGTAAACAAATATACTAAACTAATCTCTATTAATTTTAACATGCATGTTGTACGGACCAAATTTGGGTCAGGGACCCAAATGTCATTACGTCTCAAGCCCACGTATCAAACTTGCCACCAAGGCCCGATCCGCATAAATTCTAGTTACTAAAGACGGGTCTGGACATGACTCATATATAGGGCCCATGAGCCCGAATACCTACAAGGGTAGGAGGTCCATTCGATCCAGAAGGCCTCCAAGGAACCACATACCATATTAGTCATAATCCTTTTCCAACAAGGGAATTAAGTACTTGACCAATCCAAGTCTAATTGGGATTACACCTAATCCCAGGACATCTGGTACTTCTAATTCAATCCCAACTCCACAACCCTCTCCTAAAAGGATTGGAATTCAACTATTCCAAGGAATCCTAAGCCGACTAGGAGGCTACTTCACAGCTTATAAAAGAAGAAGGGATCTAAGGGATTGAGGCACTCAAGATTCAGCACTTAGAACTCAAGATTCAGCACTCAGAACTCAAGATTTTGATTCAACAACTCGAGCTTAGGCTCCCGCACCCTCGAGTTCTCCCTAAACACAGGTCTACCGCCCTCACGGCAATCAAACTACGAAAACCAAGGTAACTCTTAGCCTTGCTCTTCCTTCTTTTCATTCATCATCATCGCTAACTTGAGCGTTGGAGTGCCTACTGTAGGACACAGAAACTGAGCGACGCCGTTCCTAGGCTCGCGGCCTAGTTGGGAAGGATTACATAACATGGAGTCGCCACCCGGTGTGAACCGGGACAAAGATTTAAGGCCGCACTCACCCCTCGCAAGGGAAGACCTCAAACCGTTGGGTTCGGAATGGTCCCTTACTTATGTCACTTGTAATGAAAGGATTCATGTAATAATTTAACTAAGCTTAAGTAACACTTATTTCCAATAGTATCATGCTTCTAAATTCTCATGTGTAAAAATGCAGTGCCTACAGTTGCCCCCACTTTGATGGGACTTGTGTAATGTGCAACAGTGACAATCCTATCAAAGTTTATGCAATGCATTTTCACTTACCTGGCTCGCCAGCTGCCGCTTGACTTACCATGTGTTGAGTTGCGTTGATTTGGTGGTGAGGTGCTGCGACCCCTGGTTCATTCCCGAACCGTGCTCTATTTTTAGAGCGCCATTTTCGGCATCTTTCGTGTATTGTACTGAGATGAGGCTTTATTCCTCCGGCTTTATTCCCGAACTGTTGAGATGAGGCTTTATTCCTCCGAGCTTTATTCCCGAACTGTACCGACATGAGGCTTTCTTCCCCTTTGAGCTTTGTTCTCAAACTTATACTGATATGAGGCTTTCTTCCTCTGGGCTTTGTTCCCGAACTGTGCTGATATGAGGCTTTATTCCTCCCGAGCTTTATTCCCGGACTGTACTGACATGAGGCTTTCTTCCCCTTTGAGCTTTGTTCTCAAACTTATACTGATATGAGGCTTTCTTCCTCTGGGCTTTGTTCCCGAACTGTGCTGATATGAGGCTTTATTCCTCCCGAGCTTTATTCCCGGACTGTACTGACATGAGGCTTTCTTCCCCTTTGAGCTTTGTTCTCAAACTTATACTGATATGAGGCTTTCTTCCTCTGGGCTTTGTTCCCGAACTGTGCTGATATGAGGCTTTATTCCTCCCGAGCTTTATTCCCGGACTGTACTGACATGAGGCTTCTTCCCCCTTTGAGCTTTGTTCTCAAACTTATACTGATATGAGGCTTTCCTCCTCTGGGCTTTGTTCCCGAACTGTGCTGATATGAGGCTTTATTCCTCCCGAGCTTTATTCCGGACTGTACTGACATGAGGCTTTTCCCCTTTGAGCTTTGTTCTCAAACTTATACTGATATGAGGCTTTCTTCCTCTGGACTTTGTTCCCGAACTGTGCTGATATGAGGCTTTATTCCTCCCGAGCTTTATTCCCGTACTGTACTGACATGAGGCTTTCTTCCCCTTGAGCTTTGTTCTCAAACTTATACTGATATGAGGCTTTCTTCCTCTGGGCTTTGTTCCCGAACTGTGCTGATATGAGGCTTTATTCCTCCCGAGCTTTATTCCCGGACTGTACTGTCATGAGGCTTTCTTCCCCAGACTGATACTACTGATATGGGCCTCGACCCTGGAATCATTACCTGAATCCGATACTGTGCTTTTTACCGTTTCTGATTAGCTTGTTCTTTGCCGCTTTTCTTATTCTTTAAAACCTGTGAATACAAAACAAACACAAAAGGATGCAAAATGTGTTACGTGTATGCATGCATGAATGTTCCTATCCCGTCGGGTTAGGTCTTCTGCCAATTCTCTTGGTGACTGCTCAGTCTTCCTTTTCTCAGGCAAGCCACCGCTTTAATCTGTCTACGCTGATCGGCTTGGTGAACTAATTCCCTTCCAAGTCTGATGCTTTCACTGCCCCCTGCTTGTTTATTCGAGGATTCCCCGTGTTCTGAGTATCATATTACCAAGATTGAACACACTCATGTTGCAAGTTTGAAAGTAATAGTCTTAGGTAGATAAATGAAATGATCGCCTTTATTAATGTTGAGGAAACGTTCGAACAAAATCAATGTCTTTATTAAAAGTGCAAGATAAACTAGGAGAAACAATAGTGCCTTCTTCTTCAGCCCATGGTTCTTCACTATTGTTATCCCTTATTCCTATGAAGCTGAGTGGTTGAGAGTTTGGAGGACAAGGGTTTCGGGTAGGCCAGAGTTGATCATGTAGTTGGGCAGGGGATTTCTGTGTGCGTTGGGTTGTTCTTTCTCTGGGTCGGGTATTGTATGGGCATCGATGAGGTTTTGGATTTCATGTCTGAGGCGGGCGCAGTTGTCGGTGTCATGGCCTTTTCCTTGGTGGAAGTGACAGTATAAGTTTAAGTTCATGTGAGGTGGCACAGGATTTGGAATGGGCCTAGGTTCCAAAGGTTTTAAGAGTCCATGCGCCTTCAGCTTTTCGAATACCTTTGAAAGAGGCTTACCAAGGTTAGAAAACCGTCTGTTCTTAATGGCAGTGACTTCAGCAGTAGCAGGCATAGTCCCTGAATGTCCCCCAATATTCCTTCTGTTCTGTCCATAAAACTTTCTGTTCTCGGCTTCCTCCTCCTCAATATCCATAACAGTCTCTCTCAACTGTCGGAAATCCACAATCATGGAGGTCATCCTCCTCAGCTTGCCATAAATTGAGGGCTTAGTACCTTTGATAATCATCTTGATTTGGTCCTTCTCGGAGGGCCGAGTCTGCATTTTCAGGAGCTGGCTTCTCCAGCGGTCTACATACTCCTTGAAGCTTTCTTCCGGCTTCTGCTTAGTGTTCTCCAAATCTCGGAGCGACAAATCAATCTCCAAGTCTGTAACATACTGCTTCAGAAAAGCATCAGCTAGTTCCTTCCAATCTTCCTTAACCTTCTTCTCAAGGCTATGATACCAAACCACAGGTGCCCCCTCGAGTGACATCCCAAACATCTTTTGTACTTGGCGCTGAGACAGGCCAACTGAACTCATAACAGACACATACTGGCGGAGATGCACCCTCGGGTCTCCATTCCCATTGAACTTAGCCAAATCCGGCATCTTAAACTGCGCTGGCAACTGCTCCTCAAACTTCATTGTCTCATAGTCTAGCAAATCTTCATTCTTACCCCTCATTTTACGGGTAACTGTTTCAACCTGATCCCGAAGCTTCTGTATCTCGGCCTGAGACCCAATCACTCTGTATGTTGCATACTCTGCATTATCATCATCAAAAGCGGGGATATCATCCCCCAACCCATTCGGAGGCTTCTCGCGCCTTACATTCTCAGAATTTTCCCCAGCACGGGGTACATCCATATTTGTCATGGCAGCAGTCAAGGCTTGCAACTGTTCAGTAATCTTGGCGAAGCCACTTTCCAACTGATCTATCCGGGATACCTCAGTATCTGATTCACTCATGTCTGTTCTCGGTATTTTGGTGAGTCTTCCCTTTTTTCTAACCCAACGGGAATCTATGATGGCTTCCAGAACACAAGGGTTAACATGATGTATGTATGCATGATGTGGATAAGAAATATATAACATATATTAAATCAAATAAAATTATCAAACAAATCGGCCTATCATCATTTTAGAAACTTTTGGGACAACTGTCATAAGGGTGAACCCGTCCCAGTTTAAATGGCACAACGAGTTCACGTCTTACGGCAAAGAGCCCAACTAAATCCAAATGATGATATTCCGAAGACAAGCACTCAAGGTGGCCCATCAATCACTTAGAAGCTTTTGGCCCAATAGTCATGAAATACGTTCTTGTCCCAGTTTAAATGGCCCAACAAGCCCATATCCCATGATAAATGGTCCAAATGGATCCAAACAACGATGTTCCCAAACACAAGCATAAAAGATGATGCAAACATGACATAATAATTTTTACAGTATGGCCCATCAACATTTCAGAAGCTTTGGGCCTAATAGTCATAAGGTACGAACTTGCCCCAGTTTAAATGGCCCAGCAAGCCCGCATTTCTGACAATAGTCCAACTGCATCCAAATGAGGATGGTCCACAAGCACATACTCAAGGAAATAATTGCTACTTTAACCATACAAACCAGTCTATAGGTGGATTTGCAAGAGTATGGACAAAGGCTCTCACTGGCGAAGGATAGCCCACAACTAGGTCTCCCCACTCAAGGGTTCGAGCGACCAAGTGAGCGTACCCCTTTTTTATACACTAAGGTACGTGCCAATGAGCTATGGTGTGTGACGGACTGTCAAATGGATTTCCCGTTGTAGATCCCCCAGAGGGAAGGTGGAGCGAGGCTCACTTAAATACCCAAGCCTCTTAGGCTCTTATCGCTTGTTGTCAGGAATAAACAACGAGTCCTCCAAATTAGTCCATCACAAAGGCTACAAGTAGATGGCCATATAGGTGCCCTCACAGCTTTTCCTTCTAGAAAGGTAGTGAATGAAGGAAGACACCAAACCATTACCTAGCCTCAAAGTGCCCTTGATTAAACCCTCACTTATCCACTATAGACATGGCCAATTAAAACATAAATCCACTCATTACAAGACAATATTTCGGGGCCAATTCTCACATCCCCAGTGGAGTCGCCAGACTGTAGGACACAGAAACTGAGCGACGCCGTTCCTAGGCTCGCGGCCTAGTTGGGAAGGATTACATAACATGGAGTCGCCACCCGGTGTGAACCGGGACAAAGATTTAAGGCCGCACTCACCCCTCGCAAGGGAAGACCTCAAACCGTTGGGTTCGGAATGGTCCCTTACTTATGTCACTTGTAATGAAATGATTCATGTAATAATTTAACTAAGCTTAAGTAACACTTATTTCCAATAGTATCATGCTTCTAAATTCTCATGTGTAAAAATGCAGTGCCTACACCTACGGTGTCTACCACACCGGTGGGTAGTTGCTCTACGCTCTGTTTACCTTTATTTTACAGGATCGCTGGTGCCCTCAAAATATAAATTCTCGATTATAGGCCGAAGGCAAAATTCTGCGTCTATAATTTGGCGCCCACCGTGGGGCCCCAACGATTCATAGCAAGTAAATATCCCCTAGTCTACGATCCCCACAAGAAACATGGCTTCCGACAATGAAAACACCCCAGACTCTGTGTTTGCCTAATTGGCTGCTCTTCAAGAACGCATGCGAATGTTAGAGGAGGAAAATCTTGTAATGTGAGATACTAACACCAGCCTCCATAAGCAATTGGAGCAGATGGCTTCGACTTCTCAATGGCGAGGTGCGCAAGATCACCCCAGCAGACCCGCCATTTCAACCGACCTCTTAGGGGCATTCAATGATGTGGTTGGTGACAATCCACCAACAGACGACCGCCCTCAGAGCCGCCAGATGACTAACCATTTCCCTCCGACGGACCCAACACAACAAGTCGCATCCACCATGCGTAAAAAGATGGAGAAGTTTAAAGAGGCGATTCTCTCCAGCCTCTTTGGGTTGAGTCTACCGTTGAGGAAGAGTCGGGCTGGGGTAATTTCTGACACTCCTTTCTTGGAGGCGATCACTTCCGTAGAGTTTCTACGGAAGTTTAGCCCCCAGACATGAGGCTTTACGGTAGATCCACGGACCCAGACCACTATGTCGTCCACTACAAGTATAAGATGATGTCCACGACGATGACACTACACCAAAGGGAGGCTGAAATGTATAGAGGGTTCAGAGAGATGCTAGCAGGCCTAGCCCTCACTTGGTTCATCTATCTCCCATACTGGTCTATTGGATCATACCAAGAGTTGACAGACAAGATCGTGGAACACTTTGGCCGAATTCTCCCTTGCTTTTATAGGCAAGTATTTTCTTTTGTTGTATCCCAATATAATAAAGATACTCCAAGATCTCTCCAAATTAAATTAGGTCTTTTAAAAACTCTTTCCCAAATAAATTAGGATAGTTAATCAAATTAAGAATCCTAAATAATAAAGACTTCATTTTTTAATCTTAATTATGACTCTAATTAATTTGGGTGCTAGCCCACTAAATCAAAGTCCAATAGATTAAATATTATTTTGGCCCAATAATTAATTAATTTTAATTAAAAATTAATTAAATTTACATTTAATTTATTTAATATATATATCAAATATTTATTTCAACAATTAAATCTAATTTTTATATTTTGAATTTATTGATCAAATTAATATTTATGAAATATCTTGATCATCGTAATGCAATTAGAAAACGTCAAAATAATCATTTATTAACTTTTAATAAATATCATTGAATTTATATCATAGACGAGAACTATATTTGTGCGACCGTTCTAGGTTCATTATCGAGTAGCAGTGGAATAATATTAACTCTTTAATATTTCATCTCTATGATATTCCACAGATCATGGGCACACATCTAGCAACATGCCATGGTCCATAATCGTCGAATGAAGTGGGAAAATATATGAACTTGTTAGAATACACTTCGAGCATGTCATCTCATTCATTCCGATATTTATGTTTCTTATCGAGTCCAGGATCATGGTTAGGTCAAATTCTTTCTACTCGATATATCTTTAAACTCTATCTTGTGGATTAAATATCTCTAAGGACGACTGCTTTGGCCAAAGACTTATATCCACAACTTTAAGTTTCCTTGAAACATCTCTAACTTTTATTATCAAATCTATCGAATCACATCTTTAAACACATGTGACTTCGTACATTAATAGTTCAAGGCCATTTAGCATTTATTCAAAAGACGTGGATAGTCGAATGAAGATATACTAGTGAATCAAAAGTATTATCGACAAGTCGTCATATGATCTCAGGTTATAGGATATGACGACACTAATGTATTATTACGAAGATCAATGACCTTATAATATTACCATGTGATCTTACGCTTCTGTGATCGTGTTCGATATTTCATTCTACTTAATGAAAGTATATATTGTTTGTATCCTTATGATATGAGACTCGTCATTCATTCTATTAACATCAAATGTCAATTTAGGCGACACACAATAATAGTATTCAAGTGATATATTATTATCATGTATAATAGTCACATTTTACTAGGAACTTACTTTGAGACTTATTTGTATAAATATCATTGACTCTCATAATCACAAACTCTTTTGAATTAATGATAATTATTTGAAATAACGCTTGGGACATACACATGAAATATGAATGTAACAATGTGTAGAGAACAAATGTCTTTTTATTAATAAATAATAAATTGGCTTACAAAATATTACGCCTTAAACCATAACAGGTTTTAAGACATACACTCTAACATGAGTCATATTATACAAGGGGCCTTCTAATTTGAATTCAAGTGAACGGTTTGTAATTTGCTTATAGGAAAAATTCTATAATACAATAGTGGTATCATAACACTCATACAACAACCCAATATAATCTTGTCACGTATGTTAAAATATTAAAAATTATTAAATAAATGATAATTATATTTAATATAATTATACATATCATTTACATATTAGTTGATGATATATATTACGTCACTCATACCTCCAAAATCCGGGAAAAACAATTTCTCATATCGTAGAGGTAACTTTAAAAAAATTACGTATGTTTTAATCAACTCTTTACAAAACGAGGGAAGTTCCGATATTATTTCGAGTTCTTTTGAATCGACAAAAAATATATATATTTAATTTAGAAGTCTTTAATTTGAACTAAAGCGACATCTTATCTAGTCAGTATGTATTCACAGGATGATGAAAATTACTGGACTCATTTCTTAAAGGTTCAGACTATGAATTTGTATATAGTGTTGAACTTAATTCTGTTAAGTATCTTTTTCCACACGTGTAATAATAATAATGAATGGTTAAAATTTAATTACATATAATTTTTATTTAATAATTATTGATTACAATTTATAAAAAAAATTCAATACAAAATTCAGTTCACCACCGAATTTAAATCATTTGGACTGGAGCAATATTTAGTTTTGTATGTATTAAATATTTAATCATCCTTTTTTGCCGGATTCAATAATGTGGAATACCCAACTACTTCTTACCGGCTTTTACCTTTGTTAGTGATTTAGTAAAACGACCCTGGAAAAAAAAATGTAACATTGCTTTCAACAGAAACAGATGTTGATTATGTTGAGGACCAGAATATAGAAATAGTGGCATCATATATTTTAAATAATATATTGGATTCAATATAGAAATAAACTTATTGTCATCGACAGACGTGAATTGGTGAACCGTCTGATTTGGTGGTGTAAGGTTCAGGATCTCATCTTAAGGTTTTGGGTTTGTTAGTTCCATTTCTATTGGCATGTGTCCGTGACAAAACAAGTTCAATTGAGTTGTAATCTTTCTTGAAGATCTTTGTGCAATTGGACTGGTTTCTAGCTGCTGTGTATCAGACATACGTTCGTGGTGCGTTCGTTGCAGTGTTCGAACGGTTGGCGTTAGTGTCACGTTCTCTATTGGGTTCGAACGGGCACATTCCAGAGAGCAAACGTTCGAGGCACGTTCTTGTGGGGTTCGAACGGGAGCATTCCAGATAGCTCACATTCGTTGTGCGTTCGATTGACGTTCGAACGAGTCTTCACAGAAAGGGCGCGTTCGTGTAGCGTTCTAGTAAGCGTTCGAACGCGACTGCGATCTGAACGCGTTTTTGGCCTGCAAAACCCTAGGTTTTCACCCTACCTATAAATATAACACTTAGCCGCCATTCCCCAGAGGTTGAAAAAGCTGAAACACTTTTCCCTTGAGCCAAATCTCTCAAAGCTTTCAACTCTCTTTGAATCCACCATTGAAGACTTCTTCATCTTCTTGTCTTCTTCATTAATGGTGTGATTCCATCTTTGATAAACCTTCAACACAACATAACCCAAAATCCATAATCCTTTAGAGTTCTATAGGAGGAGTTTTGGTAGTCGGAGTTCCGGCGTTCAGAGGTGATACAATCTACTCAGAGACTTCAGAGGTTCTGAAGAAAACCGTGGGTCGCGGGCTTGAGGAGTTCCTTGAGTTCTTGCAGTATAGAGGTACTTGAGTCGGTGGAGTTGCCACTATAGGTCTTGACCATCGCTGTAAGTTTTTCTCGATATAGTGGATTCAGGTGGTAGCCTATACCCGGAGTGGTTTTTTACTCGGAAGAGTTTTCCACTTCGTCACCAAAATTATTGTGTTGAATTTTGTGTGATTGATTTTATTTGCTGCTTTATTTATCGTTATTGTTTTTATATTTGCAGCATATTTTATTTATTTGTTATTGTGGTTGCCTTTTAATTTGCCTGTTGCAATTCCATAGTAGCAGTAACAGGACTTGTCCTGCTTATTGTTTATAATTCCGCATAGGGTCAGAACTTAGGATAACCCCGAATTTTCAATTGGTATCAGAGCCTGAACTCGATCCTTGACCCATTAGCTATGGAGCGTAGTCAACCCTTAAATTGTCCGCCATTTTTTGATGGCACGAAATATTTGCATTGGAAGGTTCACATGAGAGCGTTCCTTAAGTCCTTAGATGAGAGGGTCTGGATGACTGTTGAATACGGGTGGAAACCTCCTGTTGTTACTGTTGATGGGGTCACTACCCCTAAAGACAAATTGACCTGGACCAAGGACGAATTTGATGCTAGCAATAGGAACAGCAAAGCTGTTAATGCCATACATGGTGCTGTCTGTTCTGCTGAGTTTAGGAGAATCTCAATGTGTGAGATAGCCAAGGATGCTTGGGACATCCTGCAGACTGTGCATGAGGGCACATTGTCTGTTAAAAATAATAGACTCCAGGATTTAGCCACTGGGATTGAGGTCGCCAAAATGAAGGATGATGAGACCTTTGATGAATTTTATGCTGAGATTAACGATATCGTTAACTCTAGTTTTAACCTAGGTAAGACTATACATACGAATAGGATAGTTAGAAAAATCCTTAGATCTCTTCCTGATAAATTCCTACCCAAGATTACTGCCATCGAGGAAAGCAATGATCTCGATAAGCTTGATTTAGAAGAACTCGTAGGAAAGCTACAGGTTTATGAGAAAAAAATTCCTGGTTTTAGAGAGCCAAAAAAGTTTGCGATGAAAATCGCTAAGGAAGTTGTACATGATTCGTTTAGTGATGATGATACCATCAAGGATCATGATTTGGCCTTGTTTGCAAAGAAGTTTAAGAAATTTCTTAAACTTAAGAAGAGTGGCCATAACAGTAATAGAGATAGGGAGGTTATGCCTAGAGAGAGTAGGCATTGCAGAAAAGAGTCTAGAGAGGATAGGGGTAGTAGATCCCGTGATGTCCAATGCCATGAGTGTGAAGGCTATGGGCATATTCGACCAGAGTGCCCTACATATCTCAGAGCTAAAGGCAAGAAAGCCATGGCTGCCTCTCCTAGTGATTCAGAAGGTGGTTATTCTTCTGATGAGTCTCATAAAGGCAAGAAAATTTTTATTGCCTTTACTGCTAGTGTGACTGGTGAGAGAGAGATTGTGGTTAATGATGATGATTCAGAAGTCTCTCTTGATGAGTCTGTAGATGAGGAAAGTCTTCAGGTAGCTTATGTTGAACTGTTTAATGAGAGTTTAGCTATTAAGAAGACTAACATAGAGGTCAATAAAAGGCTGAAAGCTGTTGAGCTAGAAAAGAATGAAGCTCAAGCCAAATTTGAGCAGAGCCTTTTGATGGTAGATGACCTGGAGGAGAGAAATAGAGGTCTAATTAATAGGGTCCAAATATTAGAAACTGAACTTGAAGATACTAGAACTCAATTGTCTGTATTTTCTAGTGAGAATAAAAATGTGGACCGTATGCTAGGAATTATTTCTGAGCCTAACTGTGATAAGGCTTCTTCTTCCAAAGTTGTGCCTGTAGCAGCTAAACATGACTTAGGCAAGAAACTTGTTGAGTGTAGTCATGTTATTCCTCCATTTATTCCTCGTCCTGTGACCCAACCTCGATCTAGAGGTGCTGTGGGTAAACCTCGCTCTCGTATGAGGTTTGTGCCTGTATGCCACCACTGTGGCAAGGCTGGATATATTAGGCCTAAGTGTTTCATATTGCACAAGCAAAAGAGAAGGCCTAAGAGTGTGTCTCCTAGATTTGATTCGTCAAATCTAATGTCTCAAGTTTCTGCACTAACCAAACAAGCTCAATTTTTGAGTGGGAAACTTGCTTTGTTGTCTGGGAACTCTCATATGGAAGAGGTTCTAGAAAGGTTTGGGTGAGGAAGTAAGATGAATTCCCATCTTCTTCTGCGTGTCCTGATGGACATGATGAGAGTGCACTTCGGTGTAACTCTGTTTAAAAGATGCATTTTTATTTTCCCATTGCATGTGTGTGTGCGTGTGTTTTATGTTTTTGCACGTTTATTTTATTTTCACAGCATATGGGTGTGTGTGTGTCTTGTTTTTGTTATATATCCCTTGGTATATAGGATGGAACCCGACATAATTTCATAGCCGATTCCGAATGGACGGTAGTATGATCTGCACTCGGGATACAACTCCACGTACCATTGGATATTTTACAAGCCTATTTATGTCTTTATTTTTATTTTGTTAAAATCTGAAAAATACAAAAAAAAATAGAAAATGAAAAGGACAAAATTTATTTTATTTTATGGCTTGTTAGAGCATGAAAAGCTTATGCATGTGATCCTGGTATGTAGGATATATGATTATGCATGTATGATATGCTTTTATTTTTCTTGATGCTCTATATACATGAGTGTGTGTGATAAAAACCTTTGGTATATCTTGTGCTTGCACTTCCACATACACGTTTTTAATTTGTCAAGGCTTGGTCGCATGTATGAGTTTTTGGAATGCAATCTAATCTATTCCCTGCTTTGTTTGCTTAATAGTGTGACCTTTGACTAGTTGACATTGCTATCCCCTTGTAAAAGTAAAAAGAAATATATTTAAAAAGAACAATGAGACTCAAGTGCAAAAGAGCCAAAATGGCCAAATTCAAAAGATAAGGGCAAAAACCCTTCACTCGAAAGAGTTATTAAATATGAGCTCATGATTTTCTGGGGTAAATATTATAGCATGCAACAATGTTGCTTATTTTCATATCCTAGTGGTGCTGGGTTTGAACACCTATTTTGTGGACATGGTTTGTTTAGAGATGGATTTCTTTGGCTGTGTCCAGCTCATAAAATAAGGTCTTAAGCCTTGATTCGTTATGCACTTTATTTTCCACGCAAGTGCTTTATATGCTTTGGTGTTTATGTCATATGCATAAGTGTTGTATTTAGCCACTTTTAAAATGATGCATATTGTTTCATGTCATAAACAACTGAATACTGACTGGGTATCATTGTATCAGCTTGAAATGCTGTTTCAGTCAGTTTTTGACAGTATTTTTATTTATCTCAGTATGTGACTGTGTGTGCTTCATGTTATTGCATACCTATTTTTTTCTTTCCTGTGCACCCTTCTGAGTTTTGGTTTGCTTCCCGTGTCTTATTTTGCTAACTTTATGTGCTGCTAGTGTTAGAGGGGAGTAATTCATGTTTGTTTATGCTCTTACATGTGTTTTCTCCTGTTCTCCTGTTATTTTTCCTGTTTCTTTTTATCCTTTGTCATTTCGTGACAAAAGGGGGAGAGTAATATATTAAGGGGAGAGCCTTAATATATAGGAGGGAGCAGTAGAATATCCTTTAGATATCTTCGTTTTAAGGGGAGTTAAGATTAAGGGGGAGAATGATTTCTACTTGTACATGTATGAGATTTTTACCTGCTTTATGTTCTATTTGATTATCCCAATGTTTTTCACGGTATATTGTTGTCTATGGATGTTTCAGGTAGCAGGTATGTTGCTGCGGTGGCATTAATTTCAAGACTACTTTGTTAGGTGTTAGATCGAGTCCATTTGTAATAAGTCACTGTTTTGATGGTTGACAGTTGACTATTTTTCTTTTTGGGTCTATTACCGTAGTCTTTGTATTAGGTAGTGTTTTGTCACGGAATGCCAAAGGGGGAGATTGTTAGTTCCATTTTTATTGGCATGTGTCTGTGACAAAACAAGTTCAATTAAGTTGTAATCTTTCTTGAAGATCTTTGTGCAATTGGACTGGTTTCTGGCTGCTGTGCATCAGACATACGTTCGTGGTGCGTTCGTTACAGTGTTCGAACGGTTGGCGTTAGTGTCACGTTCTCTATTGGGTTCGAACGGGCACATTCCAGAGAGCAAACGTTCGAGGCACGTTCTTGTGGGGTTCGAACGGGAGCATTCCAGAGAGCTCACATTCGTTGTGCGTTCGATTGACGTTCGAACGAGTCTTCACAGAAAGGGCGCGTTCGTGTAGCGTTCTAGTAAGCGTTCGAACGCGACTGCGATCTGAACGCGTTTTTGGCCTGCAAAACCCTAGGTTTTCACCCTACCTATAAATAAACACTTAGCCGCCATTCCCCAGAGGTTGAAAAGCTGAAACACTTTTCCCTTGAGCCAAATCTCTCAAAGCTTTCAACTCTCTTTGAATCCACCATTGAAGACTTCTTCATCTTCTTGTCTTCTTCATTAATGGTGTGATTCCATCTTTGATAAACCTTCAACACAACATAACCCAAAATCCCTAATCCTTTAGAGTTCTATAGGAGGAGTTTTGGTAGTCGGAGTTCCGGCGTTCAGAGGTGATACAATCTACTCAGAGACTTCAGAGGTTCTGAAGAAAACCGTGGGTCGCGGGCTTGAGGAGTTCCTTGAGTTCTTGCAGTATAGAGGTACTTGAGTCGGTGGAGTTGCCACTATAGGTCTTGACCATCGCTGTAAGTTTTTCTCGATATAGTGGATTCGGGTGGTAGCCTATACCCGGAGTGGTTTTTTACTCGGAAGAGTTTTCCACTTCGTCACCAAAATTATTGTGTTGAATTTTGTGTGATTGATTTTATTTGCTGCTTTATTTATCGTTATTGTTTTTATATTTGCAGCATATTTTATTTATTTGTTATTGTGGTTGCCTGTTAATTTGCCTGTTGCAATTCCATAATAGCAGTAACAGGATTTGTCCTGCTTATTGTTTATAATTCCGCATAGGGTCAGAACTTAGGATAACCCCGAATTTTCAGGGTTCAAATCCATAAAGTACGTTTTTTGTAAGAACCTGGGACGACCGGAGATTTTACCTACTTCGTTTTAACCTGAAATGGGTGGTTGACCGTGGGATTTCCAACGATTTCAAAAAAAAATATTTTAAATAATATATAGTATTCAATATAGAAATAAAGTGGACAACGCATACAATACAATGATATTGTTCACATCATACATAAAATAATTATATATTTTGAGATTTGAGACCGGCTAGGACTTAGAACTTGCTTTATTTTTGCTGATCATATATATATATTGTAAAATGTGAAGCCTTGTCATCCGTTGGATAAGGGACACGTGGCACAATCCTTGCCGTTGTCCCAATTACATGTATTTGCTCATCCTATATAAAGGGCACTTAGGTTGAGTATTAGGAGAGAGTTTTTCATTATTTGTATTCCCTTAATAATTGGCTAAGTGTTAAGCCAATTCCCTAGTCCAAGTTAGTGTAGTCTTCAATTGGGAATCTGTGAGCTTGCCGATTAGGGTATCAAGGGCTGCAAACCGATCTTGTGCTTGCTGAATAAGTAATTGATGTTGTTGTCTATGGTGTATGTTATGTGGTATTGAATCTCTGTTGAAGGCTTAGTTGCCTGGGGATTTAGGCACTGTGTTGTCTAATATTGGTTGAAGTCGTGTGTTCTGGTGTGTGTTCTGGAGACACTGTGTTGCGGAAAAGAGGGCCTGTGCGTGTTGTAATTTGCTGCCTTGTTGGGAGATTTTGATTCTGTCATACTTAAGGGCTTTGTTGTTGGGTAATTAGGTCTCTGACCTGTTTGGGTGAGAATCTGCCAATTGTGTTTGGGCAAGATTGAGTGAGTAATTTCCGAGAGTGATTGCGGAATTATCATCGGGTGATTACTGAAAAAGGAAAAGGAAATGTCGACAATTAGGCTTGACATAGGCATCTTTGACGGAAAAGGGGATTTCACCACATGGAAGAAGAAAATGCGAGTTCTTCTTTCCCACCATAAGGTGGCTTTGGCACTGGAACCGGATCCAGAAAAGTGGCCAAAGATGGAAAAGGAAGCGAAGGACGAAATCCTGGAAGAGGCGTACAACTTGATCTTCCTCCACTTGGGAGATTCGGTCATCAGAAAGGTTGATGGAATGGAAACTGCCATTCAACTCTGGGGTAAACTCGAATCTTTATATTCTGTTATTTCTGCACCAAATTTAGTGTTCTTAAAAGGAAATCTGTTTAATTACAAGATGGATACTAGTAAGTCGATTGATGATAATTTGGACGAATTCACGAAAATGACTCAAATCCTTAAAGGAATTGACCAAGCCCTAGGAGACTCTAGCGAAGCTATGATCCTTTTAAATGCATTACCTGAAGAATATAGTGTCGTTAAGAATTCTCTACAGTACACAGGAGTTGTATCTAGGCTAGACTTGGTGATATCTGGTATAAGGGCTAGAGAGCTAGAACTTAGAACCAGTAGGAGAGGAGGAGCGAACTTATTCGTGAAAGTAAAAAAAATGAAAGGAAATATAATGGTCCTAATAATCATCAGACTAGTAACCAAGAACCTAAAGGCAAGAAAAAGAACAATCAGGATAAGATAAAGATAGTGACAAGAAGTGCTATCATTGTGGAAAGATGGGACACCTTAAAAGGAATTGTTATAAGTTCCTGAGGGAACAGGAAAATGAAGGCAGCGCCACTGTGGCTGCCGAAAAGGAGTCGATGTGCCTATCTGAGGCATTGACTGTGTGTAGGGATCACATTAGCAGAGAATGGATTCTGGACTCCGGGTGTTCCTTTCACATGAGTCCGTATAGGGACTGGTTTGTCAACTTTAGAAATTCTGACCAAGGCACTGTGTATATGGGTAATGATAATACTTGTAGGATACAGGGGGTTGGGGACATAACACTTAAACTCCATGATGGTAAAGTTAGGATTCTTACTGACGTTAGATATGTACCTGACTTGAAACGGAACCTGATATCACTAGGAACACTAGATGAATTATGTTTCACATATAAGGCACATAAAGGACACATGCACATATCTAAGGGTAATAAACTAATCCTAACTGGTATTAAGAGAAATGGATTGTATGTTCTAAATGGCCAACATGTATTCTCGGATAAACCCATTTCTGCTTTAACTTCTAATGTTGATATGACTAATATATGGCACTTGAGACTTGGCCATATAGGCCAGAAAGGTATGCAGGTACTCAGCAAGCAGGGACAATTTGGAAAGGATCAGTTGAAGCCACTTGAGTTTTGTGAGATCTGTGTGTTGGGCAAACAGCACAGACAGAGCTTCCCAACTGGAATTCATTTGTCAAAGGCGAGTCTGGAGTATCTACATTGTGATTTGTGGGGACCAGCAAAGGTCCAGACACATGGGGGTAAGAAATATTTCCTCTCTATTGTTGATGACTACAGTAGGAAGGTATGGACATTCTTACTAAAATCAAAGGATGAAACTTTGACAAAATTTAAAGAATGGAAAGTATTGGTAGAAAATCAAACTAGTAACAAAGTAAAAGTCTTGAGAACTGATAATGGCTTAGAATTTTGTAATACTGAGTTTGATCAATACTGTACTAGTGAGGGTATCCTAAGACATAGGACTGTTAGAAACACCCCTCAACAGAATGGAGTTGCGGAAAGAATGAATAGAACCTTATTAGAAAAGATCAGATGTCTTTTATTTTCTTCCGAACTTCCGAGGGCCTTTTGGGGTGAAGCCCTCAATACTGCTACTCATTTGATTAACCTTAGCCCTAATAGTTCAGTTCAGTTTAAGACACCAGAAGAAATCTGGTCTGGTAGGGCTCATAAGCTTGCACACCTTAGAGTGTTTGGCTGTGAAGCTTATGCTCACCAGTCCGTAGGTAAACTTGAACCGAGGTCTATCAAGTGTGTTTTCCTAGGATACCAAGAAGGTACAAAAGGGTATAGGTTATGGGAAAGGGAATCACCTGGAGTCAAAGTCATAGTTAGTCGGGATGTTATATTCAATGAAATTTGTTTTCCTTGTAAATCTACTAACAACAATGCAGGTGCCTTAGAAAAGGATCTAGCAGATTTTGATCTTGCAGGTGGAGCTCAGATGCAGGTGGAGCCAGGGACATCAAGGACCGCTGAGCAAGTCGGTGACATGTCAGGCACGGAGACATCTGAGGACACCCAGCCCAGGAGAAATAACCAGGAGGAAAACAGAAATGAAGTAGCAGATATACAAGAACAAATTGAAGGGGACACAGTAGATCAAGTGGATCAAACTGAGCAGCATGATGAAACACCACAAGACACATTGGCCAACTACCAGCTAGCGAGAGACAGAAGTAGGAGGCAGGTAAGGCCTCCTACCAGGTATGATTACTCAACCAATGATTTGTATTTCTGTGCATTAATAGCAAGTCATGAAATTAATGGGATTGAGTCTGCTAGCTTAGGAGAGGCATTAAAGTCTACCCATAAACTTGAATGGGAAGAGGCTATAGAAGAGAAGATGTTTTCTCTTAGTACTAGACCTGAGGTGATTAAAATAGAAAATGTATCTTGTGCTAATGCTATTGGTTATGTGATGTATACCATGATTAGTACTAGACCTGACTTGTCATATGCTGTATCGGACATGAGTAGATTTATGTCTGATCCAGGTGGAGCACACTGGAGTGCTTTACAATGGTTGTTAATATACTTGAATACTGCTGTTGATTATGACTTATGTTTTAACCAATCTAACGCTTTAGATTTGGTAGGGTATGTTGATTCTGATTTTGCAGGTTACAGAGACTCAAGAAAGTCAACTACCGAAGCAGATTATCATTTTGTGCGGAAAATTATCTCAAGCGGTAAGATTGAGATAATGAAGGTTCCAACAGAAGATAACCCATCGGACATGGGGACAAAGATTGTGGCTGCAACCAAACTCTTCCACTGCATGAAGCTGTTGCAGGTGGGGGTTGGCTGACCTTGCAGCCGACATGAGCGGTGATGTGAGTAGGTGAGTTTGCTGTGCTATTTTTGACCTTAGTGTGTCCTTGTATATGGTTAGGAGTGATTAGTGTGTTTTGGCTTCAAGGTGGAGATTGTAAAATGTGAAGCCTTGTCATCCGTTGGATAAGGGACACGTGGCACAATCCTTGCTGTTGTCCCAATTACATGTATTTGCTCATCCTATATAAAGGGCACTTAGGTTGAGTATTAGGAGAGAGTTTTTCATTATTTGTATTCCCTTAATAATTGGCTAAGTGTTAAGCCAATTCCCTAGTCCAAGTTAGTGTAGTCTTCAATTGGGAATTTGAGAGATTGTCACTTTTAGAGATTAGGGTTCTTTGTGAGATTTGGGGAAATACATTTTGTAAACGGATTCAAGATTCCGTGTGTAATCTTGAAATTGCTTAGTGCAGCGAGCTCCCTATTCCGGAGTTCAACGTGGATGTAGTCGGGAATCTTTCCGGCGAACCACGGTAAAAATCGTGCATTCTTGATTGATTGATTGACGAATATTACGACAAAACTTAACAATTTCCGAGGATTCATCCACATGGCTAACTCCGGGGCATGGCTCTGATACCACTGTAAGGAAACCTAGGACATCACCTATCTCCACATTGGTATGATATTGTCCACTTTGGGCCTAAGCCCTCATGGATTTGCTCTTGGGTTATACCCAAAAGCCCTCATACCAATGAAGATACATGTCCATCCTTATATACCCATGATCTTCCCCATATCTAACCAATGTGGGACTTTGGGACTTTGTTTGCACACCCAACAATCCTCCCCTCGAACAAAGGACCACAAAGGACAACTGAGCCTCCCCTCAAACGATCATTCATCCGTCCACTCCATGAAGACCAGAGCACACCGCCTGTCTAACCGAGCACTCACGGATCACGATCGGGGCTCACCACCTTTGTTCGGTATTCGAGGATTCATCCACATGGCTAACTCCGGGGCATGGCTCTGATACCACTGTAAGGAAACCTAGGACATCACCTATCTCCACATTGGTATGATATTGTCCACTTTGGGCCTAAGCCCTCATGGATTTGCTCTTGGGTTATACCCAAAAGGCCTCATACCAATGAAGATACATGTCCATCCTTATATACCCATGATCTTCCCCATATCTAACCAATGTGGTTAAATTTAAAACTATTAGAATGATGTTATTCTTGAATTGGAACAATTAGATGTGAAAACTGCTTTTCTTCATGGAGAATTAGATGAGAAAATTTATATGTCTCAGCCTGCATGTTTTTATAGATAGAAATCATCCTGAGTATGTTTGTCTGCTTAATAAATCCTTGTATGGTCTTAAACAGTCACCTAGGCAATGGTATAAAAGATTTGATACTTTTGTGCTTAGTATTGGTTTCATAAGAAGTAAATATGATAGTTGCTTCTATTTCATACTTGATGAAAAATGTCCTGTGTATTTGTTATTGTATGTTGATGACATGCTTCTCATCTCTGAATCAATGAATGCTGTTAACAAACTTAAGAAGTAGTTAAATAATGAATTTGACAAATGAATTCCAGTTGGGAAGCTCTGTCTGTGCTGTTTGCCCAACACACAGATCTCACAAAACCCAAGTGGCTTCAACTGATCCTTTCCAAATTGTCCCTGCTTGCTGAGTACCTGCATACCTTTCTGGCCTATATGGCCAAGTCTCAAGTGCCATATATTAGTCATATCAACATTCGAAGTTAACATATATATATATATATATAACATAAACAAAGTAAAATAATTCTCCTTTTAAAATAATCAACCAAAAAAAAAAACACGTGGGTTCCCTTCGAGAAGAGTGAAATTTCATAGAAACGAAGCCCTAAAGTAAATATTTACATGCATATATCACACACACGTATGTATAAATTCAATAGCCATTTTGCTCATCACCATCACAAACACCAAAACCCTAACACAAAGATCAACAAGAAATGTACGGAATGAGTGGCTTTGATAGTTCTGACATCACCCTTTTGGATTCCATTCAAAAGTATCTCCTTACCGATGAAATCTTTGAAGCTCCGGCGACTTTCCCGGCAATAAAATTTGAAAATGAGCCACTATCACTTTGTAGCCTCTCACAAGTTCAAAACTTAGCCGACGCCGCGAGCTTTGTTGTTGGGTCCAATCCGTTTGATTATAACGTCATTGATTCAAACGTGGTGGCCGTGAAACGAGAGCCCGAAGAGGAAGGTAAGAGTAAGAAAGTGTCTGCGAGTGAGAAACACGCGCCGGGGAAGGGAGTTGGGTATAGGGGAGTGAGGAGAAGGCCGTGGGGGAAGTACGCCGCTGAGATGAGGGACCCAAAGAAGAATGGCGCTAGGGTTTGGCTTGGGACTTATGAGACACCTGAGGATGCTGCGTTGGCTTATGATCGAGCCGCGTTTAAGCTGCGTGGAGCTAAAGCCAAGCTGAATTTTCCTCACTTGATCGGCTCGGCTCACTGGGACCCGGTCAGAGTTAATCCCAGACGGCGTTCATCGGAATCTTTATCCCCGTCGCCGAACCCTAAGAGGATTAAAAACGAGATTGGCTCAGCTGCTATTGATTTTCATCAGTTTGTTAATAATAATTGGCAGTAATTTTGTGATCTTAAATAACACACTGATTTTTTTTTTTAAATGTGTGTATGTGTGATAATTACTGCAGTCTAAAATGTAATCAGAAAGTTTTGTGTTTTAGAATATTTAAATAATTTACATTTAGTTTTTTTTTTTTTTTAATTTAGATTAAATTTTAAGAGCTGAAACTTCAAATTTAGTGGCAGCTATAAATCGAAATAAATGATGGCACAATAAATGTAAACCAATAATTGAATTGTTTATCCAAATTTTCAAACAAGTACGGCATTTTAAAATTAGAATAAAAAGTTAATGTGCCATGATGATGAGTAGTTGGTTTGGATTATAGGAATATGATAAAGAAATATATATCTTGGCCACATGGATGTTTATTTTTATTTTTTTTGAAAAAAAAATTATTATATTTTGTAGGAGGAACTTAATGTCAATTAATTGCATGTCCCTTCACCACTTCAAAACACAAATTAATATATTATCAATAATTAAAAAAAAAAGTATGAAAGGGATAAGTAAAGTTCAAATTTAATTTTTTTTCTCTTACTTTTTAAAAATTGTGTCTTAGTGCAATGATAAGATTATTCCATTATAAATTGAGAGGTCACATTACAACAAAATAGTTAAATAGCGACGGAAAAATCAGTAGCTAATTCGTCGCTAATGATTAATTAGCGACGGAAAAATTTCGTCTCTATTTTATTGGTCGCAAAAGAAATAGCAACGAAAATATTACATCTATCGTAAAAATTAACGATGGAATTTTATTTTGTCTCTATATAGTATCAGAAATTCCATAGCGATGGAAAATTCTGTTTCTATTTAACGACGAAATAATTTATGTCGCTATTTAGCGATGGAATAAATTCCCATAGGTAAATAGAGACGGAATTTTCGTAACTATTCCGTAGCTATATATTTAAAAAAAATTAAAATGAAAATTTTAAAATTTTAGAGAGGCGGGAAATTTAAAATTTTAAAGATGCGTGAAAATTTTAAATTTTATAAATAAGAGAAAGTTTGAAATTTTAGAAAGGAACAAATTTTAAAATTTTAGAGAGAGGAAATTTTATAATTATATAGATGTGAGAAAATTTTAAATTGTAGAGAGATGAAATTTTTAAATTTTAGATAAGGGAAAATTTTAAAATTTTTGAATGGTGTAAAATTTTAAAGAAGTGACTTTTTTAATTGTTATATATACATCTTTAATTCCACAAGCCACCGTAATCTCCACCGCAAGTTTCGACATACCACCATCCATTTACGCCATCTTAAACCAAAAAAAAATATTAGTGTTTGTTTCTCATGAAAATTTAAAAGTGGGAGATAAGATAAATGAGAGATTGATAATGATAGTTGAAGTGTGAAAAAATTTGATGGTATAAGAAATTTTTTGATGGTGTATTGGAGTTGAGAGTTAAAAAGATTGTGGTGTATATATAGAGGAAGAAAATAAGAGAAGCGAGAAGATTTGTAAATTTGTTAGGCATTTGACATTTTCGTAAGGCGGGAAATTTTTGAATTTTGACGGAATCGAGATTATGTTTCTATCTAGTGACGAAAAACCCGTCTCTATTTTTTTTTTTTTTTAAAAATGGCGCCGACTGAATAAAAGTTTGGAGGGATTGAAAATTTTAAAATTAGCGACGGAATAGAGATTCCATTTATATTTAGCGACTGAAAATTGATTCCGTTTCTATTTAGAGACGGAAAATCCGTCTCTATTTTAAAAAAAAAAAAAAAAAAGTGGCGCCGAAGGAATAAAATCTTGGAGGGATTGAAAATTTTAAAAATTAGCAACGGAATAGAGATTTCGTTTCTAATTAGCGACGAAATATTAATTTCGTTTCTAATTTACAATAGTTTTGAAAATTAGAAATTAGAAATTAAAATTAAAATTAAAAATTATCTACGGAATTGAGATTTCGTTTCTATTTAACGATGAAATATTAATTCCGTTTCTAATTAGAGACGGATTAGCGACGGAAAAATTTCGTTTCGAATTAACAATAGTTTTGCAAATTAGAAATTAAAATTAAATTAAAAATAAAAATTTCAAATTAGCTACGGAATTGAGATTCTGTTTCTATTTAGCGACGGAACAATTCTGTTTCTAATTAACAATAATTTTGTAAATTAGAAATAAAAATAAAAATAAAAATAAAAATTTAAAATTAGATATGAAATTGAGATTCTGTTTCTATTTAACGACGAAATATTAATTCTGTTTCTATTTAGCGATGGATTAGCGTCGAAAAAATTCCGTTTCTAAATTAACTAGAAATTAAAATTAAAATTTAAATAGAAATTTAAAATTAACGACGGAATAAAGATTTCGTTTCTAATTAGCGATAGATTAACGATGGAAAAAGTCCGTTTATAAATTAAATTAGCGACGGAAACATAAATATGTCGCTAACTAGCGACTGAAACATAAATCTATCACTAATTAGCAACAGATTTATGTTTCCGTCACTAATTTAGAGATGAATTTTTGTTGTTGTTAAATTATGTCCCTAATTTCATTATCTGTTTCAATTCCGTCTCTATTCTGTCGTTAAATTTTGAAACGGAATATTCTGTCGCTAAATTTCGTCGTTAAAACTGTAATTTCGTATAGTGTCACATATTCAAATAGTGTAAATAACATCTTTATAAAAAGAAATGATAAAGATTACATTTATTGAATCTCTTTGAAACTTATAATGTCAACGGTCTCCAGTAACACTTGTGTGACACGATAAGGTAAGGTTCCCGATGAATGAATCGATGCAAGTAACTAAGTGATGATAATGATAAGGACGTGTGTTGAATGATGTGTTATGTTTATTTATTAATATTTTGATATATATTAAATTTAAATTTAATCAATATGAATGGAAAGGAAAAATTATTAATTAATATATGTCATGTATTTATTTATGTATTTATTGTTTGAGTGTATTGAATATATCATGTACTTAAGGGGCGTGATTTGGTGATATAGGGTTCAGGATCTCACATTGAGATCCTGGATTTGAATTCAGAGATTGCGATTCTTATAAGAGATTGAGACAGTCGAAGGTTTTATATGTTTCGTTTAAACCCGGGAGGAATGATTTGACGGGAAAATTTCCAGTAATTTTTTAAAAATAAAAAATAAAAAAAGAATAAATCCATCTAAATTTCTCTCATGATCATCAAGAACAGCTGGCTCTCGACTCGTTATTGTTATTTATTTATCTTTCCAAAAACAGCATTCTTAACTTATTTGTCGTTTCTGATTGTTAAATTTCGGCCAGATAAGTAAGTATAATATATGAATGGAGTGATTTGTGTAAGAAATTTAGGACACCATCCATTTCTATATTCGTATGATATTATCTATTTTGGACCTAAGTTATCATGAATTTGTTCTTGGGCTCTATTTAAAATGCCTCATACTAATGAAGATATATGTCTATCCTTATATGCCCATGATATTCCTTATTTCTAACCAATGTGAGACTTTGTTTATTAACAACAATTTGATGGTCTCCAAGGGGTGTGGCTTGGTGGTGTAGGGTACAGGATCTCACCTTGAGGTTCTGGGTTCGAATCCAGGGGGTGCACTTCTTGTAAGAGCCTGGGATAGCCGGTGGTTTTACCTGCGCCGCGGCCCAGAATGGGTGGTTTGGTGGCGGAGTTTCCATCGTTTCCAAAAAAAAAAAAAAAAAAAAAAAAACAATTTGATGGTGTAGGATTGATTATCTAATTTTCAGAGGTCTTAGGAGATTCATTTCTTGTAAAAATCCGAGACAATCAAAGATTTGATTAATAATATATATATATATATTACATTTGAATTTGATCCATATCAATGGAACGAAAAAAATTATTAATTAATATATGTCATCTATTTATTGTTTAAATGTATTGAATATATCCATATAAATTTCTTTGATGATGATCAAGAACAGCTGTCTCCCGATTTATTATTGACTTATTGTTATTTATTTATTTTTTCCAAAAACAGCATTCTTATTTGTCGTTTCTGATTGTTAAATTTCGGTCAGATAGGTAAGTATAATAAAAACAAAAACAAAAACTGAAAAAAAAGTCTGTAATGGTTAATGAAACGAGTTTAAATTTCATTAAACCTGAAGTCGTTAGAAGTTAATAAATATGTTGAGAGGTGATTTTCATTCTATGGATAAATTTATAGAATAATCATCTTCTAACTGCCAATTTATTTGGTTTATGGGGGCCAAACGTAAATTTAACAGAAGATGAGAATAAACACAAAATCAACAAAGGATTTACGTGGTTCGGTGGAATGAATCAAACCTATGTCCACGGGAACAAAGTAAAATACTGATTTTATAATGGAATCGAGCTCGGCCGACCTATTCTCAAGGGTGATCGCATAATACCGAGCTGATTTGCTTAATGTTTTCTTACAAGTAGTGTACCCCAAATGAATTTTTCTAACTCATACAAGTGTGTTTGCCCTCCCCTTATATTCTAAAAAAAAGTAACATTGTTCACATATCTTCATGACGTCAGCCACGTGAATTTCCTGTTGTTTGATGGCTCTCTACCCCAACTGCCCCGCTGAAAGTAAGTCTATCATCTGATTTTTCATTAAATCATCCTTCTTGGGAATACTCCACACTTAACCTTTAAGAAGACATCATGTAAAGATCATTTCACGTGGTGGCACGTGTCAGGGAGAAATGCCCAAACTGTCATGGTTACATGTCAGACTTCATGAGGACGGCAACTCTCGTGCCGAACTAATCGAGTTTCGTCCGACCTGATCCGTAATATCCGAGCTCATTCTTCTGATCGGGGAGAAAAGATATGACTGACCCGAGCTATCGGGCTATAGTGGTCGGGGTTGGTTCTGATGTCGTCAGTCTCTGATATCTGCACTATATTATCTCCTCGGGTCGGTCAAATCCCGGAGACCAGGTCTGAATACTATGTCTGGTCAAGGAATTGTCAATATCCTCAGACTATTCATCCTCCCAAAAGAAGAAATTCTTTTTTTGTCATTGCAGACCTGTTCAAAGTATTTGGTCACAAAAATCATTATCAACAAAATATATCTTTGTAATGTGAAACGACTGGCCTATTTTTAATTTTTCTAAAATAAAGTGCAGGTAAAATTTAAATTAATTTTTTTTTTCTTAATTCTCCAAAGATTCAAATTTTGATGATAAATTAAATAAAATTATTTGACCTAATTGAATTTTCCTTACTTCGCGCTAACATCTAATAATTTTATAACGTATGTTTATTGTGCGCCGTGCGTATTGAGTACATCTAAATAACACACACTAAGCATATAAATTCAATATATATTTTTATTTTTTTTAAATTTTTTATACGTAGGATGTGTTATTTTGATGTATTTCTATCGTTATTCTTTATCTTTAGAAACTATTCATTTTCTCTTTGAATATAATTGTACAAAGTTTTTCCAAGTAAGATTTGAAGGAAGCTATATGTTCTTTTAAATGATTTCTCTTTTATACTTTGTATTAAACTATTTCTTTATATTTTTTGATATAATTCTCAATGGATTGGGCTGGCCAGGCAGAACTCAGCCGATGAGCGCCCCTTATTATTTTTAATTTTAAAATTAATATTAAAATCTATTAAATATTGTATTTAATTTACTTAAGTAAATATTAAAAAAAAAAAAAAAAGATAGAACAGATAAGGAGATAGATGAAGAGCTTTCTTAAAATATACTAATTTTTACATCAAATAATAATCACACCTTAAAATCTTTCTCAATTCTCTTTCATTTAAATAGTTCTTTCCATTTATTGAATTGTCTTTCGTGAGTGTTGAGAAATCATTAAAACATGCCCTATTGCTCCATCCCCAACGAATATTTAGGCATGTGTTTTTAGGATAAAATTATTTATTTTTAATTAAAATAAATTAATTAATAACAAGTAATTAATCATGAGTCAAGCCAGGCCATATTGTTCAGCCTACAAGATAACAAATGATTAAGTAAGTGTTAAGGTGGCAACACAGTAAGGATGCAAGTTTTTTGCTTTGAAGCTTCTTCCGTTTTTAATATCATTTATGAAAAGAAAAAAACTGTACAAAGCTTTATGCCAAGACAGTGCTATGCTTACAAAATCTTTTTAATAAAGCTGAGTGAGTACTAACAGAGCTTATCCAATTTACTATTTAGGGTAAGCAAGTGGCATTACTTTATTACTATTATTTTTTTGAAATCGTTGGAAATCCACCGTCAAATCATCAATTTCGAGTTTAAGCGGAGCAGGATTCCAGAACCTTATAAAAAACGCATTCATTGGATTCGAACCCAGAACCTGAAGATCAGATCCTGAATCCTAAACCACCAAACCACGCCCCAATGCAAAGCAGCAGCCAAAATTGTGTAACCGTTACTGTTATGCCATGACTCACAATACTAACTTTGTTGATCACCATTGAGCTATATATACCCACATTGCTTCAGCCTGTAATTTTCAGTAAATTCACAGACAATACACAAAAACAATACGAGCAAAAATGAAGGGTGGTGTTGTTTTATCAATGTTGGTTGTGGTAGCCATGGTTCAATTCATGGCGAAGGCCGGAGCTGCTGTCAATTGTGGCCAAGTTGATGCAGCATTGGCTTCTTGCATTCCCTATTTGATGAACGGTGGCAGCCCTGCAGCTGCATGCTGTGACGGGGTCAAGAATTTGAAGGATATTACACCAACTGTGGCTGATAGACGTGCAGCATGCGACTGTGTTAAGGCAGCAGCTGCTCGCTACCCAAATATCAAAGAAGATGCTGCCTCTTCTCTTCCTACAAAGTGTGGTGTTCAGATGAATATTCCCATCTCTAAGAACACCAACTGTGCCAAGTGAGTCATAATTTGATACCTAAACTTAATCTATATTTCCAATTTCTTTTTCAATAAAATTATTAATATTGTTTTGTTTCTCTATCAATTTTGCAGCATTAACTGAAACGAAAGCGAGAGGATGATGAGTAAAAAATAAAGCTACGGCCTATGGAGCTACTATAGTTATAAGATCTATGCTGTGTAAAATAATGGTTCAGCTTATGATGAGCCTGTTTGATGTACCGAGTTTTAATGAAAATTGAGCTTATATTCTTATGATTTTTTTTTGAATTATAACAAACTACATATATTACAATATGTTATCAACTGGGATTCTAGATACATACAATTATAGCACTGTCCAGAAATCAACCGAGACGTAGTTCGGGACTTACAAATTTTAAATTAACCAAGACACAGTTTAGGAATCAACTCTCATATATGAGAACTTCTTCCTCTTAAAGAGAAAGGTTTGAGTCCCCACTGTTTTTGTGGGGACTCGAACCCAAGTCATGGGTTACCAAGTGCATGAAATTCTTGACTTAATAATCCAGCTTCAATAATTCACATGGGATTCGACGGATTTTTAACGGGTTCTAGAGTTTGGTCAACTTATGTCTCTAAAAATGACAATATATTATTAGTGGAGCAGGTCATCACACATAATTAGGGATGGTAATTGGTGGGTTTTGGTACGGATTTGTTTATATACCAAACCTATTCGCACTTATAAAATAAAAAACTAAATTCATCTATTACTCATTGCAAGTTTTATTTATGATTGTCAAACCCACCTACACCCAACTAAAATACCAACCTCGTATTGGGACTTGGCGGATTTTTACAAGTTCCTAAATTTCAAATGATTATATTGAATAAAAATATATATGTTCAATCGAACTTAAAATTTTAAATATAATTAAAGTTATAAATTCACAACATCAGGATCAAATGTGATAAATTAAAATTCCATATATAAAACAATACATGTAATATCACTACTACAAAATAGACCGTTTATGACGGTTTTAAAGGATTTTTATGACGATTTTCAAACTGTCATCTTATGTGGGGTCATAAAAAAATCTCGAGTTTTTATGACGGTTATAAAACCATCATAAAAAATATATTTTTATAATGATTATTTCATTACAATTGTCATCTTATGCGGGGTCATAAAAAATCTCAACTTTTTATGATGGTTATTTCATCAAAACCGTCATAAAAATGATTTTTATGACGGTTCGTATGTAAAGACCGTTATAAAAAATCAATTTTTTATGACAGTTATACATAAGAACCGTCATGAAAATTCAATTTTATGACAGTGTTACCTTAAAACTGACATTTTTTCGCTGTATTAAAAAACCTACTAGGCTATATATGATATGTTTAATTATTGTTATGAATGTAATGAACTCTTTATAATTATTAATTATTAATTATTAATAATTAATAATTAATAATAATAATAATAATAATTATTATTATTATTATTATTATTATTATTATAAACCATCATAAATAGTGGATTTTTAAGTGTTCTCATTTTGTGAGTGTTAGAGATTTAATTATTTTTCATTGAGGTTATTTACGAACACATATAACAGTTAAAAATGATGTTATTAGGTAATAACTGTTATCTTTTCATTTCCAAAAATAATGACGATTTGTTTAATAATCTTACCGAGAGCATTTTTCACCATTTTATTGTTCAATCCATTAACTCAATAAATACTTAAATAGAGGAAATCAAAATTTATAATTAAATTCTTATTAAACTGAAATCTAATTAAAGAATCTCATTTGTATCGATGAAAATGATTTATTTTGTGTTTTGGGGATTGTATAACAATGAAATGATGACGGTTATTATATAGACAGAAAAGATGATTGTATTTGATAATAAAAGTCATCTTTTAATTTCAAATAGTACGACACTTATTAGTAGGGGTGTTCATAGGGTCGGGTCGACCCGCGATCCGACCTGACCCGGACCAACCCGACCCGACCCAGGCGAGTTTAAGAATGTTAAAATTAAATATCAAGTCAATTTTGACCCGACCCGAAATGTCGGATGGGGTCACAGGTTTCGGTTGGAAAAATCGGGTTTGACCCGACCCGATATAAATAATATAATAACTATAATATATATTTTAAATGATACAACTTATACAAGAAACTGGCGTGGCTGGTAAAATCTTTGCTGATTCTTTGAGGGATTCCAGGTTCGAATCCTAATATCACCAATTTTCGAAATTTGTATTTATTAAAAAAAAAAGGTTGGAAAATAATCAAGGACTTTGCCATCTTAACCACACACCCACCTCGTTAAATTTGTGACATCGAAATATATATGTTATATTTACTGAATTTTTATGGTGACCCGACCCGACCCACAGTTTTTTGACTCGACCCGTTCTGACCCGACCCGCGCGGGTCATGTACTCAATTTTTGGGTTTCGGGTCAACTGACCTGACTGACCCGACCCGATCGGGTAATTAAAAAATCAAAAAAACCCGACCCAACCCGTTGTGAACACCCCTACTTATTAGATATAATAACCATCATATTTTCATCAAAAAAATAATGTCGAAAAAGATTACGAAAAAAAAAAAAAAAACTGTCATCTTTTCTTTTCAAAAATATGACAGTTATTTGATCACAATTGTCATCATTTCATAAAAAAAATCATAAAATATTATGATGGTTTTATGAAAAACCATCATAAAATATTTAAATCAATAATGGCGCTTATGTTTTATAACCGTCGTTATTTCTCATATTTAAAATATTATGACGGTTTTATAGAAAAATCATCATAAATAGTCAAACAAAAGATGACGAATTTTAAAAATTATCATTTTATTTTTAATGAATGTTTTTTTTAAATCGTCTTAAATTCCACGTCATTAAAAACTAGTATTGTAGTAGCGTATAAATCCACCAGAAATATTATTTTTTTTACTGAAAAACGCCATAAAATGTCAATGCATAACGACTATATTACCGTTGAAGATTAAAGTATAATATCAGATTACTGACAGGTATGGAGGGTGGTATGCCAGTGTGCTCACCAGTATGGGGACCGGTATGGACCGTCCTGGTTTCAATGGCTGTGCAAACTCCAGCTAACCGATATGGGAGATCGGTATGGAGTAGTCCGGTTCTAGAGAACATAAAAATCTTCCCAAGACCGAGCAGGGAGACCGATATGTCGGTGTGATAGACCAGTATGTCGGTCCCAATGTAGAAAATGCAGGATTCGAAAGTTGAAAGCATTTTGCACATGACCCTAATGCATCAAAATGAATGTACATATGTCATATGAGTTTAGAGACTTAAATTATCGACCCACTTTACAAAGAGAGCCCTAAGCTAATACCACAGAAGATTTTCTTTAATAAGCAATAGTCTTCACATCGATTGCTCTTCATCACCAATTGCTTTAATATTTTTATAATGTCCGCTAATGCGTGTCAAAGTCTTCTAATGTTGCATCATCAGAATCCATCTTACGAATATGTCGCTAAAAATTGACTCATTGAGCATTAACTTTAATTACTTTAGTCCCCCTCTCTTTTTCTTAGTAAATTTATGTCGTTCACAAACAAACAAAAAAAGAAAAATAAAGGCAGTGGCATCACATATATCTATCTATCTATCTATCTATTTATCTATTTATCTATCTATATATCTACTATAAAATAAAACATAATAGAGCTATTCCCTTATTCAAGGAAAAATGATGAGCTCTCATTGACTTATTAAACTATTTATTACTAAATTTATTAATTATTAATTTATTTTTATTGATTGTTACCATTGAATCAAGGGAAATGATGAACTATCATTGGTTTTTTAAATTATTAATAGTTTATTAAATTTGTATTATTAAATTTAATAATTACTAATTCTTAATTTATTTTTTATTAATTTCTAACTAACTATTGATAACACTTGAAAATTCAATAAATTTAATTATACATAATTTCATATTAATTACTAAATAACCTTATAAGATTATTTATTTATTTTCGTAAGTCTTTGGCCAAATCTACAAATTAAGTGTTTTTTTCCTTTGTTTAATTGAAAAATACACAAGATCCTACATTTTATTGTTGGATTTGTTTGTATGGTAAGCATTTAATATGATTGATGTGCAATTTAGAAATCATGTCAAGCTCTAGGTAAAGAACTTTATCGAAGATTATTAGTGGAAAGAATTATCTATATAAAATTTATGACATTGGTTTTTATCCTATTGAGGTTTTTCTTCCTTTAGAAGTTGCGACTAAGCCACATTGATAGTTATAGATGTGATATTTTGATCAAGTGTTATGAAATTTTAATTACAAGGTTTGCGAATTTAGTTTTTAAAAAAAAAACATTTTTATATTATTTAAAACCACAGTCTTAATACCTAACTGTCTCTATCTGCGTGTGTATACATTATATGCAATGCAAATATAATACTTGGATTGAATTGGCTAGATATGAGTATTGGTTTTCAAAAGCTTAGGCCATAATCTCTGTGAAACTCCCAATAAAAAAAAAAAGAATTATTAAAATTTGTCCGTAAGCTGATATAAAAGAAAAAAAATACTAAAATACTAAAATCGCAAATTATAAATATAAAATAAAAAAAAAATATGTGCATCACGTGGGCTATAAGCTAGTTATCCATATAACAATCTAATAACATTTTATTATGCATTTTAAAATATTAAAAAATATCAAATAAATGGTGGTTATATTTAATACAACTACATAACTCATATTTTTATATTAGTTATTGATACCATCCAGAGAATTAGTAATTAAATAAGATGTTAACATCTGGTAGAATTTCATGTCTCAGGAAAAAATTATATTATGAAACAGTGCTAACTCGTCACCCATATAAAAATTTAATAATCATAAATGCAAATTTGTTAATTTTACTGCTATTATCCTTTCATATATCTTTAGGCACACTCTCTAACTGAAGAGGCTATATAAAGTTATTTTTGACATGCCATCAGAAATGTTTTTCTTCGTTGAGACGAGAGAAATGAGAAACAGTTTCAATCAACAAGGCAGATAAGAATGAGAAAATGTAATCCAAAAGCTTATCCTCTCTTTTATTTATTAGGTAACAAGTGACATCTCAAGGCAAAGAAGCAGCCAAATTATTGTAACTGCTACAGTTTTGCCTTAGACCCACAAACTCGATTTTGTTAATTATTAGTATGCGTTCACGGCTGATTTTCGTTCTCGGGGTACTTCGAGAAAATCGCTCCTCGAACATATCCTCCCTCAACTGTGAATTTGTTTGGTTTGGGGACCAAAGACAAACTTGGCAAAGGACCGAATACACACAGATAAACAAAGGATTTAACGTGGTTCGGCGGAATGGATCCAACCTACGTCCACGGGCACAAGGGAAAAGAAAGCTTTTATAACGTGGTCGGGTATGACCGACCTGCCTATCTCTCGAGCTCGGCTGACCGACCTCTTACAAACTCACTCTTACACTTAAGATTCTTGCTCTCTTTTACAAGTTATGCGTGAATGAATTTGGCCAACCTCTTACAATGAAACCCCAAGCCATTTATATACTAGGGCAACACATTATCCTTGTGACGTCAGCCATGTGAATTTACTAGGGGTGGGCGCGGTTCGGTTTGGTTCGGTTTTTGCTAAAAATCGAACCAAACCATATTTTATGGTTCAGTTTTTTTACCTCTCAAACCAAACCATTAAATAACGGTTTGGTTCGGATTGAAATTTTTTTAAACCAGCAGTTTACGGATTGGTTCGGTTCGGTTTACGGATTATTCTACTTTAAAAAAATTCATCCACTTAAGTGAAGACAAAAAAAACTAGTCTAGCGAACAAATAGTATGAAGTGCTACGGTGTAAGCTGTGACTCCAGAGAACACATGCACTCAATAGAGGATTGAAAAATGAGGCACAATTAATTCTTATATTTTTTAAAAATTACCTCGAATAATGATGCTACCATCATTCTAATTAAGAAACAAATCAAACAGCTTACTTTCAAGAATAAACCATAAAACAAAAAATTTAAGAATAAAATTATTAACAAATAATTTTAAGAATAAAAGTATTAACAAAAGAATAAAAGTATTAACATACTAATAAAAAGAAAACATAAAGTAAAATTAAAAGAAAAATGCAAATCTTTTTATAAAAATATATAAGTTATTAATTATAACGGTTCGGTTCAGTTTAACAGGTGCGGAACCGTTTGGGGTGGACCAATCCGAACCGCAAACCGAACCGTTAGAAAAAAAATCGTAAATTCGGTCCGGTTTGGTTTGGTTTGCGGTTTGGTTCGGTTCGGTCAGTTTTTTTGCCCATCCCTAGAATTTACCATCAATGCGATGACTCTCTTCCCCAACCGCTCTGCCGAAAGTAACTCTGCCACCTGACATCTCTACCTCCAGCCTGTAATCTATCATGTCAGACCTCTTTGAAAGGTGCAAGTTCCCATATAGGGCTTAGGTAATTTGATCTTGATCATATCATTATTACCACTTTGGCCCGCCCTACCAGGTCGGGAGACAGAAACAACAGCTGTCCTCGCCTACTGAGCTACCAGGTCGGGTCGGCAGTCATGGATCACCTCGGGTCGGTCATGGAACGCAAACAAGTCTGATCTCTTTGTTGGGTCGGACGCCTTTGCTACCTGGGCCTGGGCCCTTATTTAGGAAATGAAAACCCCTTTATATCCTTTCTCGAGATTCTGATTTTTTGGGGACCAAAAACCACCATATAAATTCGTGCCCCATTTCAGCTTGCCATGCATCTACATCAAACAGGTTCAAATAATCCTCAGCTCTAGAATTTCAAATTAGCAAAAATGAAGAGTGTTGTTATCTCAATGCTGGTTGTGCTAGCCATGGTTCAATTCATGGCTAATCCAGGAGAGGCTGTTGATTGTGGCCAAGTTGACGCAGCTTTGGCCTCATGCATTCCTTATTTGATGAACGGTGGCAGTCCTGCAGCTGCGTGCTGTGATGGGTCAAGAATCTCAAAGATATTACACCAACTGTTGCCGATAGACGTGCTGCATGTGACTGTGTTAAGGCAGCCGTCGATCGCTATCCCAACATCAAAGAAGACGCTGTCTCTTCTCTTCCTACAAAGTGTGGTGTTCAATTGAATATTCTCATCTCTAAGAACACCAACTGTGCCAAGTAAGTTTTATTTTCTGTATTCATATTCCACAATTAAATCAAATTAATTAGTTTTTGATGTTTGACGGTCTATATCTATGTGCCTCAGTCGAGGACCATTTGTTTGTTTTGGGTTTTGGTGAGTTCTGATAGACCTAGGTATCCGATTTGACCCGCATAAAGTACAAGTTCAATGTTGGAGGCCTCTCATTGCAAAATGTAAAGTTCGAAGGGAGACATTCTATGTTGAATTTAGGAAACAAAGTCATGCGGGTCAGAGAGGTCAAATCGGATAAAAGGTCCTCAATAAGAGTGTAGAAATGTGCACCTTATGTGTCAAATGAGTAATTAACAAATGATATTGCTTGCTTTACTTTGCTTAGGACAACATCAACTAAGATGAAGACGAGCACGCAGAAGATGAATAATAAAGATGAGGGGAGTTTGCTTATTGTTATATATATATGATGTTATAATAATATGGTTATGCTTTGAGAGCGATCATGGTGTAGCTCTATTGATATTTGTTGGATGTTAGTTGTGTGTTGTGTTAGTAGTTGAGTAGTTGATAGTAGTTGTGTAGTTGATAGTTGTGTAGAATTTAGTTGGTAGTTGTGTTTAATATAGTAGTTGTGTATTTATTATGTTAGTTGTATAATGCATATATAAAGGCCTTTTATTTGTAAGTTCTAATCAAGCAAATGTTGATACACATTTGGCTTCACAAATTCTCACATGGTATCAGACGCCAGAGTTCCGATCTCTAGATATCTCATTGTCTCTATTTCCGAACAGGTCTTATCTGCTTGTCCATGTTTCCGAACATGTCTTATCTTCTTGTCTCTGTTTCTGAACAGGTTTATCTTCTTGTCCCTGTTTCCGAACAGGTCTTATCTCTGCTTCGATGATCAACTAGTTGATGTCTTCACCAAATCCTTTCTTTCGGGACGTTACAGTATACTTGTTTCCAAACTCAATTTGGTTTCGTCTAAACCACATTGAGTTTGAGGGGGGATGTTGGTTGTTAGTTGTGTGTTGTGTTAGTAGTTATGTAGTTGATAGTAGTTGTGTAGTTGATAGTTGTGTAGAATTTAGTTGGTAGTTGTGTTTAATATAGTAGTTGTGTATTTATTATGTTAGTTGTATAATGCCTATATAAAGGCCTTTTATTTGTAAGTTCTAATCAAGCAAATGTTGATACGCATTTGGCTTCACAAATTCTCACAATATTCTTGTACTTGTGGACGCAATCTTTTTGTTATAAATTAGTCTTTCACCATAATCAAATTGGAAAACCAGAAAGTGTACAAGCACATGCTCTCAAGGGGAATTATAAACTCACTTTTTCTTCACATCATTTATCTCAAAATCACACAACTTGAACAAATGTTGAAGTAACAATCAACTAAGTGCAGTGGTGGAGCCAGGAATTCAACATAGGAGGGGCTAAGTTAAAAAATTCAACAAAAAAATACCAAAATTTTAAACTTCATTGATATATTTTCATTCAATACATTTATATCACGACGTTTTGCTGAAACTCCAACAACATTGACTAACATAATATTAAATTGAAGAGAGAATTAACGTCTTCATTCTTCTTTGATAATTTAAAGTTGTGATTTTTAGGTTGAACATGACCCTTTTGTAGGTACGCTCTTCGGACTTCATCTAAGATATTATGACTATAATAAGAGATTCAAGGTCTTAATCCAGGATTTGTAGGAAGATCTTGTAAATTGATTATGTTAAATTAATAAAAACTTGACTATGTTAAAATTACAACAAAGTTCTTTGGCAGCAAAAAAAAATAAATTTTTTTTTCTTGTTGATCACGTCCATAGAATTTCGTTGGAGCAAAATTGACTATGTTAAATTAATTCTTTTTTTTCTTATTGATCACTTCTAGCAAAAAAAAAAAAAATTGAACAATATGATAATAATTTCAAAACCTAAAAATGAGCATAAAAATATATAAAGAGTGTCATACTGAATTGTTGGAGAATAATCTATAAAAGTGGAACCGCCTCTGTAAAAGCGGAACCCTACTTTACTTTGTGTAGCTGCTTTCTCACCTTTGAATTTCGTTGTTGTCTTGCTGATGACTTGTTGTGTTTGTTTCTTAACAAGTTTCAGAATTTAGGGGAAAATGGGAACAAGAGATTTAATATAAAATAAATTTTATTTTTTTAATTAATTTACAGCCCCTGCTGGGCCCAACGTGCAACCGCCCCTGACTAAGTGTAGTTCAATATTTAATTTTCAGCTTCGAATGATACTGTTGTTAGAGTATATGCCCTAAAATCTTAACAACTGCGACTTATGATGCTTTCAGAGCAAAAAAAATTGATGACGTCGGCAAATCTCTCCATTAAAATACACAATACATCAAAATTGATATAAAATTCGTATAACAATACAATAAAATTTTATAAATACGCATCTTATAAAGTTATTTTTTTATGTATATAAAGTTCTCGACAATGGGCCAAGCATCAATCTTAAATGGTCGAGGCGCCAAATATTGATTGATGAAAGATAGATGGCGGAGATGAAAATAAAGGGATGGTAGTAGGGGGTGTGCATTTTGAGTACGGTATGATTTTTATCAAATTTTATTTTGGTTTGATAGTTTGCAATTATTCGATTTTTATCAAATATCGATTCCGATTTGATATTCATCCCGATAATTCGACTTAATTTAGTTTGGATATTACAACTGATTATATAAAACAATGAAATAACACACAATATATTAATTTACAATCTCCAACAAGCCTTTTGAGATATACCTTCATGCATTTTTGAAGAATTGTTCATTTTATATCTAAAAATCATGTATGTATAATTGTACATCTATGTGAAATTATAGGGATTATTCACTTAAATATCTTTTATTTAAAAATATATTCTAACTTAAATATATTTTTGTTAAGGGAAAATGAGTATGTGAATATAACAATTTTATTATGATATCCATGATAATCTCAATCTAAAAATTGTAAATATTCTTGTATAAATAAATATTAAGATTTGCTAAGGAGTAGTAATTTCGGGTTTAGTATGGTTTTTTCAAATTTCATCCTGGTTTCATAATTATTCGATTTAGAAGTTTGAAATTATATGTTTTGTCAAAATTTTAATTCGGATTGATTCAGTTTAGTTTCGTTCGATTCTGTTCCAACCGAACCATTTATCCACCCTTAGGTGATAGTGTAATATGAAGATAAGTTACGATGGTTGTGGGTGATGGATCGATGGTGTCAAAGATTGGTGGTGGTGGTGGTGATAGCTACAATGGACTTGATGGTAATACTTGAGTAAGAATGAGAGAGAAATATATAATAGTAATTTTAAAAATAAATGATAATAATTGAAAAAACAAGTCAGATAATTATCTCTCGGTTTCTCGTTACTTGTGATTTTTTTCGTGAGAAACGAATACCTTATGACTTCATCTATTATCAAATGCCAGCAAAACAGGAGTTAAAACTTTACATGGCATATGTATTTCAATCCTTTTACAGTAACTGTTTATCTCTTGTATTTGATTTTTCCAAAGTGAACTGCTTGATGAAGATGGATGTTGGAGATGAAAATAAGGGGTTGTAGTAGGTGTGTGCATTTCCAGTATAGTTCATTTTTTGTCAAATTTTAGTTAGGTTTGAGAGTCTAGAATCATTCGATTTGTTTGTCGTTGATTTGGTTTGGTTTGTTAATTCGGTGCAATTTAATTTGGATATTATAACCACTTATATGACCCAGTGGCGGAGCCAGGAATTTGATTCAGGAGGGGCTTATTATCTATAATGTGTTATTAATCAATTTTAACATGCAACTTTCAATCAAATTTTTAATGTGATATAATCAATAAAACATAAATATTGAAACTTAGAAAAATCTGAAAATTTCTTTAGAAGATGATAAATGAGAATCAAGTTGAGTTGTCTCTATCCTTAATAACTTCTTAGCCCCGCGTCGGTGCTCAACGAATTACTTGTGGGCTTGTGGCTAACGTTCTCTCATGATAACTTGATTGCTTCATGTTGAAGAGACACTCATTTCTCCAAGAACTTGAACTTGAAAATGAGGGAAACTTTTTCTATACTTCAAATTTTTTAGAATGAATGTTTTTGGATTCTTTTGGATGATCAAAAATGAATTCAAGCACTCATTTTTATAGACATTGAGGGTTGCCTTTGAAAACGCATCATTTTGTTAATGAAGGCAATTCTTGAAGGGTTATAATCCTCGATGGAGTCCTTTCAACCTAAGAGTTATGTTCTTTCCCATTAAAAAAACATATTATTTCATTTAAACCCAAATGTTTAGTCTTTTTCACTTAAGGATTCCATATTTAGAAAAAAATTTCAACATGGCTAAATTCAAGGGCTTCATGAGTTGTCCTAAATTTTGAGATGACATAGGGGAGTTCATGAAACGATACCCCTATTCATAAACAATAAAAAGTATAAAAAGTCATTACACATAAAATTTAACATTTTGTTTAGATTTTGGTTAAAACTTTGAGACCCATCTGACTGAATAGTTGGTTGATTGATTTAAAGTGGTGACCAAGAAAATTAACAAAAATAAAAATTAGAAAATAAAAATATTTTACTTTAAGATTTGATATTTTAAAGTATTGAAATTTTAGAAGGGTCTTTTATGTTAAATAAATAATAATAATTTATTTATAAAAAAATAAATATATTTTTTTCTTGGGCCAGTAGGGGTTGAAGCTCCTCCTGAGCCCCAAGTGGCACCGCCACTGCTTATATCAAACGATGTAGTTATATTAATATATTAATTTACGATGTCTAACGTGCTGCTTTGAAATATAATTTGGTATACTTTTTTAGAAATATTCAATTTATATCTATGATTCTTACATGTAAAATTATACATCTATGTGAAATCATATGTATTAATTAATCATCTCGACTTAAATATATTTCTGTTAATGAAGGAAGAGTGGGAGAATATAAAAATTTTACTATGGTACGCATCATAATATCAATTTTTAATTTGTTAATATTTTTTTATACAAAGCAACCTACAAAAATATTAACATTTATTAAGGAAAGTGTATTTCAGGTTTAATTCGATTTTTTTTCAAATTGGTCTCGATTTTGGAACGGTTCGATTTAGAAGGGTAGAACTATTAAGTTTTTATCAAAATTTTAGTTTGGTTTGGTTTGGTTTATTTATAATCGAGAGAAAGAAAAAATAATTATTATTTAATAATAGTAAAAATTTTAAAAATAAATGAATTTGAAAAGACAAGTCGGATGAGATCAAATTGGGAGTCGAATTGTCGAATCACTCCAATATATAACAAAAATCTAGTGGGCTTCAATTTCGGCCCGTTTTGTCCCGAAAGCCCAAAAAGCCCGATAAGAAAAATTGCAGAGCTCTCTGTTCCCGTAAGCTCATTCGAATCAACTCTGTATCGAGAAGTGGCCAGAAACATGAATCAAAAAGCCATTAAAATCATCCTCAATTAAAAATTGATTCATCCATGGATCGTTGGAGTGGTATTTTGAGGATTCCATTGCACCCAAATAGCAACACTTTTTACAGAATCGGGGCATCTCTCTGTCTCTCTTCTTCCTCAAAAACACTCACTGTAAATTTTCTTCTTTTACACATTTAAAAAAAAAAATCTTTATTTTTATTAATTTTCGTTTGTGTTTATGTGGAGGCAGGTGCCTTCAGCAAATGCGATATTTTTTAACGGAGATAGAGTTGAAGGGACCGGGAATCCGGTGATTGAGAAGCTGTCTGATTTACAGAACATAGCTGAGATTCTTGTTTCTAAATTTGGTGCTTCTGTTAATGCTTGGGTCATTGAAGCTTCTGTTTTTAATGGGCCTTTTGCTGTTTATAAGGATTTTATTCCTAATTTGAATTCGAGGGGCGAGCCGAAATCTTACAGTCGTATTGGCTTCCCTGCTTCTACAGCTACAGTTTCTCTCTTATCAACTTTCCTTCAAGAGGTAGGCTTCTTTTCCCCAAATCATTTTCCAATCAATTTTGATAAGAATGTGAGTCTTGTGTTGAAAATGAAAAGGTTTTAATGCTGGGTTTTGGAGATTTTGAGATAGTGAGAGATGGAATCATTTGTTGGAAAACATAAATGTTTATCAAAAACTTTAGCTACTCTACTTTTTTTTTTTTTTGCCTGAGGGGTAATGAAATTCATTCATTAAAACTGAATTTACAGGAGGAAAATCCTCCAACCAGAACCCAGAGACTAAGCTCTTACAAGCCAATTTCGCTAGGTTATGAGCAGCTATACAGAGTTAAGTCCGCAAAAATCCAGTCAATTTCCCTCAAGGCCTTAAGCTACTCTACTTTCAAAATCAAGTAGAAGCACAAAAGTTTCACGGCTGTTGTGGAATGGAATCATTAGCTTTAAAGCATAAGTGGGAGAATAGTTGGTTAATTGTTTCACTTTCAAAATTAAATAGAAGCACAACTATAGTTTTTTTTTTTTTTTTTGAGACGTTGGAAATCCTGCCGCTAAACCACTCAATCCGGGCTTCAGCGGAATATGTAAAACCTTCGACTGCCCCAGACTCTTACAAAAAAACACCCCTGGACTCGATTCCAGGACCTGACAACCAAGTTCTAAGCTCTTTGTCAGGGGACAACACAACTATAGTTACTATGCTGAATGCGAGACAATGTGGACAACTAGTCTGAAAACTTTGGCTGAGTATGTTTAATGAATTTCCATTCACTAATTTGCAGGCCAAGAACATCATTTCGATAGAAAATTATATGGGCACGTTTGCATCGAGTTTCTACATACCAAAAACTTTCATCCTGGGATTTAGCAAGGGCGGTACAGTAGTTAACCAGCTGGTAACTGAGATTGGGTTCTTAGATGCAAAATCTGCGGAACAGCCAATGAGTGGAGAAGTTTCTACAATCCAAGAAGGGATTCAAATTATACCAAGAACTAAAGAAAGCCTATTAAACAGCATCATTGAGATCCATTATGTGGATGTTGGCTTAAACACTGCTGGTGCCTATATTACTGACAGCGAGGTGATTGAAAGGATATCTAAACGCCTTATGGAACAAGCTTCAGGAATCCGATTTGTCCTTCACGGAACTCCTAGGCAATGGTGTGATAGTAGGCGAGTTTGGATTCGTAACGAGAAAGACAAATTGGTTCATCTGCTTGAATCTGAATCCCTGCATAGCAGCGGGAAATTAAAGGTGTGTGAGAGATTTTATTATGCTGATAAGCCTCCTGATATGCAGATGCATTTTGAAATTATTGAAAGCATGGATGTTAGTCAAGTATTGTAATATGCTCATGTTTAAGCTGTACACATACCAGCTTGTGATAGGTACTTTACTGAAATTTGTTTGTAAATTAATGAAATGGGCTTGGAATATTTCTCCCCCGAGTTAAATTCAATGTTATGAACTGTTTCTATGAATAAGTTGAGAATTATCAAGGTTACAATTCTATATTGTTTCTGGGAGGTCGAATATATTTCGAATTACTCTATTAAAATGTTTAAGATCTTTAGAAATATCCTATACAAACCCGTTATGTGCTCTCAAAATTAGCACGTATCAACATGCCTCTATTTTGCTAAATCAAAGCCATCTTGGTCATCGGATTGGTCGAAAGTAGACCCAGTTAAGGTTCCGGTTCGGAAACCGACTGGTTCGGTTAGGGTTTTTACCCTGGCCGAACCGGTTGGAACCGTAAAGTTTAAATCTCAATTTTTTTAGTTAATTAATATTTAAATCTCAATTATTTTATTTTCAGAAAAGTAAAAAAAAAAAAAAAAACCGAAGGGAACCGGAACCGAACGGTTCGGTTCCGATTCCGATTACGGTTTCGGTTCCACTTAAATGTGGAACCGAAAACCGTACGGTTCAGTTCCGGTTCGGAACCGGAACCGAAACCGAACCGTGACCACCTCTAGTCGAAAGTAGCCTGCAAGCAATTAAGTTGCTGAATCTCACTGATCCAATTTTGTATAGAAATCCTGTTGGCGATGACAATGATCAACAAATGGAAATGAAATACTGCCCTTCACTTCATTGCCGGAATGCAATGCAACTTGGTGGGTCACCATATTTAAGAAAATTAATGGGGAATTATTGGATAATAAATTGCCATGTGTCATTCACTTGAATTATTACTGTGCTTTTAGATCGGTCAAGTCAAGAATTTCCGTATTAACGATCGTACGTTTTAATTCGAATTATGAGTGGATAATAATATTTGAATCCCCAAACTTTATGTTTTCACCCAATAATCACATAATTTTATCATATGAATCAAATAGGTCCATAAACCGACTAAATTACCATTACGATTAGGGGTGGCAATTTGGGTCAGGATTCGTTTATTCGTTCGATTCGATTCGCTTTAAAGCGTATACGGGTTTGGAAAAATGGATTCGTTTAATAAATGGGTCAATTCGATTCGATTCGTTTATTAAACGAATCGAATCCGAATTTGAGGTCATCAATTCGTTTATTCGTTAAGGATTCGTTTATTAAACGAATCGAATCCGAATCAAATTCGTTTAATACCCGTTTAATATTATTACAAATTTACCCTTAAATTTTTCAAATATGGTTTAATTGTACGATGGATATTTTAGTAATTTACGTTTAACCTAAAAATTTAATTGTACAAAGGGATTTTTACGTTTTCTCCACTTCTTCCAGCAGCCACCGCCTCCTAAAACTCTCTCAATCTCTAAAACTCTCTCAATCTATAAAACTCTCGCACGGCGCACGCTCTCCAGTTCTTCTCACGCACGCTTCACTCTTAGTCTTCGGTTCTTCTTCTTCCCGTAAGATTTTGGTTTGTTAATTTTATTTCATATTGTTAATTTTACGTTTTCTTTTTTTTTTTTGGGCCTGCTCTTCGTTAATTTTATTTTACTCTTCGTTTTTTTTTTTTTTTTTGCTTTGTGATGTTTTATTTCCCCTGTTTCTTTTTATGTAGATTTGAAATTAGGTCTTTTTAAATTTTATCTCAAAATTGGTCTCTGCATCAGAATTTCACAGATTTACAGTGTTGGAGAAAATGGAAAATAAATCCTTGTTTATTGTTGGCAGCTATTAGCAATCTGTAGGTCTTTCTGTTTATTGTTGTTGGAGAAAATGGAAAATAAATCCTTTTTTTTTTTGCTTTGTGATGTTTTATTTCCGCAGCTTTGTTTATTGTTGGTAGCTATTAATCCATTCCCTGCAGCATTATGTGATTTACAAATTCTTCAAACTCTATCAATCTGTAGGTCTTTCTGTTCACACAAATTGAAACAAACATCACCAAATAAGAACTTAAATAAGGCTCTGAGAGTCCTAGATATCATATCGACCAAGCTTTATCATTTCATCTGTTGCAACTCTTGACCTGAAATTATTTGCAGGGAATGACTTGTAGGCCTAACACTCATCGACCAAGCTTCCATGTATTTGCTGATTTGGGCTGTTGTACTTGCTATATATTTGCTGATTTGAGATTTACACTGTTGTATTTGATGATCTACTATTGCATTTACTTCTTTTTATTTACAGGGAAATAGATGCCAACGAAACTGATATGGTGTACACAGTTGACTATATTTTGATCAAAATGTGTTTTGAAGATTTTAAGTGTTATTAATTATTATGCAATTGATTTGTAATTTGAATTTTGGAGCTTGTTTTATGGATTTTAAGACTATAACAATGAATATGGTATGGAATTGATGGTTAGATTAATAGATTTTAACATTTTATATTTTATTTTGATTAAACGAATCGAATACAAAATTCGATTCGTTTAATTTTGATATAAACGAATGGAATACGAATAATAAACGAATCGGATGCGAATAGTAAACGAATAATAAATTCAATTCGATTCGTTTGATTTATGTAAACGAATAAACGAATCGAATACGAATATTCGTTTATTAAACGAATCGAATTCGAATCCTAGTATCATGATTCGTTTAATAAACGAATCGAATTCGAATTTAGTGCATTACAATTCGATTTGTTTAGAATTCGTCACGAATTCGATTCGCTGATTCGTTTTGCCACCCCTAATTACGATATTGAACCTTGATAAGCATGGTAAAAAAACCCACGACCTGGCCCGTCTCGTTCGAATCGGTATTAAAAAATCTGGATCGAGTCTTATAATGGTAGGCCCTGATCGGGCCTATCATTATACGGTCAGGCCCAAGGTTTTTAAGAGCTGAGTCGCATCAAAAAGTCTGGGCCTGGTCAAAAATAAATTAAAAAATTAATAGATTTTTAGTTCTTAGGTTGATGCATATGTCTTTGAAGAATTGATACTATATTTTTGTTGATATATTTTAATATAATTGTTGATGGTGTTTTCAGGCGCTACAGCATTTAAGACAGTACGACAAGGACAAAAGGGTAAAATCGCTGTCTGATTGAGATCATGAGGCCGACCCGGCCAGTTAATGTGAAGACCGACCACTTTGGTTCACACGACCGAGCACTATAGATGTCGGCAGGAACGTTCTCAGCAAAAAAGATTGTCATGGCCGACCTCATTAAAGACCGACCAGGCGGCGGACCGCGTTCAAGATAACAGCACACCATGCTTATGGATAAGATAGAGAAAAAAATCCTACTTTCACAAGGAGAGAGAGTCAGAGTCCAAAAGGGAAAGCAGAAGAAGAAGGCAATACCGGATCAGGAAACCCTACAAGAAGAGAAGATTGGGTTCAAATAGGATTTCTTATACAAATAGGAATCTGATTTCTGTATTATTATAAATAGAAGGGTAGAGCATGTGTAAAAGGGCATCTGAAAATCATCACAAGAATAAGAGATTAGTGTCATAGAGCTCTGATTTGTAAAAGCAAAGAGGAGATCTAAGGAGTGAATTTGAGTAACAAAAAGTACCATCCTGTTCTTGCCCGTGGACGTAGGTCGGATCCCAAAATCCGCCGAACCACGTTAAATCACCTTGTCTGATTGGCGTATTTTCTTGTTTTCCGCTAAAGTTTGCCTTTGGTCCCCCATAACCAAATAAATTCACAGTTGGAGGAGGATTTCCTCGGGAGTGATATTCCAATATTACCCTGAGACCAAAATCCACCGTCAACAGTTGGCGCCGTCTGTGGGGAACTTCACAAAAAGCAATTCACGTGATAAGACAAATGGCGGAGGACGGAAATCACCAACCAGGAGGTCCGGCAATAGACTGGATGAAAAGAATGGAAGATGGGATGAGGACTATGATGGATCGACTAGAAAGAATGGAAGGAATAAACAACGAGAGAACTGAAACCGAGGCCGGACAGAGGAGAGAAAAAGGGAAAAGAGTAGTAGATGTAAGTGAAGACGAGGGACCCAGAAAGAGAGGCCCCTATGGGATAAGATCTGCGGTGGTAGGAAGATCAGAAGACACGTGGGAAGAAGAAGAGGAGGAACAGTCGCCCGACCCCTCCTCCGACAGTTTTTACAACTCCAAGAGGGAGGATAGAAAGTATAACGAGGACGTACAGGAGACCTCTGAGTTTAAAGAACGCCACTCCCGGGGCGACAGGCGAACAGAAGAACACAGGAGGCGGCACGGGGGCACAACCCGCGAAATAAAATCTTGGTTGAAAAAAGAGATGACCAGATGGGGAGAAAGCCTGAAGATCGGGGCGGGAGACACCCGAGACGAGGAAGAGGGGTCTCCCCTTACGGAAGAAATAAAGGCAGCACAGTTTCCGAAACGATTTAGCATGCCGACCATGGCACCATACAAAGGCCACTCCGACCCAAAATCCCACATTGAAAACTTTGTCCTCCTGATGGAAGTACAGGGAGTAACGGGCGACGCCATATGCAAAGTATTTCCCTTAACTTTAGGGGGACCTGCCATCCTATGGTATAGAAGTTTGGCCCCGAGGAGCATTCAGAGCTTCTCCCAACTTAAGAAGTCGTTTATCCGACATTTCAAAGGAGCCTGCACCCCTAAAAAAACAATAGGAGAACTAAGGCTCATGAAGCAAGGAGACGACGAAACACTGAAAAGCTTCATTGAAAGGTATCACAACACTGTACTCGAGGTCGGAGGGTACGAATCCCAGGAAGCCCTGGAAAGTCTGAAAGGGGCCCTAAGAGTCGGGAAATTGTGGACCCACTTGAGGATCCACGAGACACCAGACTACGCTGCCGCACTAGAGGTGGCCAGGAAGTACGTACTACTAGAAAGCGAGGAGAAGGTATCCCGGAGAGGAACAACCGCCAGAGAAAGGGTAACCAGGAGAGAAGACCATCGGCGACCGGAGAGAGAATTCCGGAAGTTCAATCCAAGACCCAGAGAGTTCAAACCGATGGCACAAAAGGATCAAGGCAAAGGGCCCGCAACTCAAGTGAACCATGTGGTCCGAGAGGGAGCGTATATTCCCCTAAGCAAGCCGCCAAGGGAAATCATCATGGAGATACGGGAGAAAGGTCTCCTAATAGAGCCCGACCTCAGGAGGTTCCCCCCAGACAGAAAAACAAAAGATCCTACTGCCTGCACCACAATCTAAAAGGACACACGACCGATGAATGCAAGGACCTGCGGGAACAAATGGAGGACCTGGCCCGGAACGGGTACCTGAACAATTACATAGACCACGAGATCATGGCCGCCAGACAAAGGGCAAGGAATCGAGAGGTGAACGTCATCGCGGGAGGGGCAACTCTGGCCGGGGACTCTAACCGGTCGAGGAAAAATTATAGCCGAGCACGGGGGACAGAGGTGCTGAAAACAGAAAAAATCCCAAACACCCCGGGAAGTCGGTCGACACCCATCATGTTCACCGATGAAGACGCTCAGGGGGTAAGTTTCCCCCATGACGACGCACTAATAATCAAAGCAACAATCGGCGGCACAGAAGTGGACAGAATCCTGGTAGATCCCGGGAGCGCGGTAGACATAATTTCCAAGGATACCTTGGAGAGCCTGGGAGTAGAATACACAACTCTAACCGAGGACATCACCCCTCTGTACGGTTTCGGAGGTTCAACGGTCGTCCCACTGGGAAGAATTCAACTAGCAATGACGATCGGAGCTGCCCCCAAAACCGAACGATCATGGTAAACTTCACAGTAGTAGACTGCATGAGCAGTTATCAAGTCATTGTCGGCCGCCCCTTCATGATGAAAACCAAAGCCGCGATTTCCTGCTATTACTTGAAATTAAAGTTCCCCACACGGGAAGGGATCGGGATCATATGCGGAAGCCAGAAGATAGCCCGCAGCTGTTTTGCCACTTACTCACGAGAGACCCTCTGCGTGGAAAGAGGAACCAAGAAGAGACAGAGAGACGAGGACGACCAAGTTGATAGCGAAAGTCATCCGGTCGGATGCGTGGAATGCTGAGATACAGAGAGGACATATTAAGAAGAGTCTTACTTGTAGTAACCCTTGTAGAGTTGCAAGAAAGATAACGGATCCCAAAAATGTGAGTAAAACTTCTTCTGTCTTAGCCTGACATTTATTTATGCTTGTTTGTTGTGGCCCACACAATGATTTTAAATATTTATTTTACGGCTCGGGTCTGCTCTTGTACCGCCGAGTCCGCTTTGTTGATATATGTTTTACGGCTCGGGTCTGCTCTCGTACCGCCGAGATCGATGTTTATCCGGCTCGGGGCTGGATTCCGTTCCGCCGAGGCCACTTGTTTATCGGCTCGGGGCTGGATTTCGTACCGCCGAGGCCACTGAGATAAATAGCTCGGGGTCGGGCAATGTCCCACCGAGTCTATCCATTGGACTGGGGACGTAACATTCCCCCAGTGCCAAGTGATTCTTACAGCTCGGGGACGTAACATTCCCCCGAAGTCTACCTTTGGACTGGGGACGTAACATTCCCCCAGTGCCAAGTGATTCTTACAGCTCGGGGACGTAACATTCCCCCGAAGTCTACCTTTGGACTGGGGACGTAACATTCCCCCAGTGTCAAGTGATTCTTACAGCTCGGGGACGTAACATTCCCCCGGAGTCTGCCATTGGACTGGGGACGTAACATTCCCCCAGTGCCAAGTGATTCTTTCAGCCCGGGGACGTAATATTCCCCCGAAGTCTGTCTTTGGACTGGGGACGTAACATTCCCCCAGTGCCAAGTGACTCTTACAGCTCGGGGACGTAACATTCCCCCAGAGCCTGTCTTTGGACTGGGGACGTAACATTCCCCCAGTGCCAAGTGATTCTTACAGCTCGGGGACGTAACATTCCCCCGGAGCCTGTCTTTGGACTGGGGACGTAACATTCCCCCAGTGCCAAGTGACTCTTACAGCTCGGGGACGTAACATTCCCCCGGAGCCTGTCTTTAGACTGGGGACGTAACATTCCCCCAGTGCCAAGTGATTCTTACAGCTCGGGGACGTAACATTCCCCCGGAGTCTGTCTTTGGACTGGGGACGTAACATTCCCCCAGTGCCAAGTGATTCTTACAGCTCGGGGACGTAACATTCCCCGGAGCCTGTCTTTGGACTGGGGACGTAACATTCCCCCAGTGCCAAGTGATTCTTACAGCTCGGGGACGTAACATTCCCCCGGATCCTGTCTTTGGACTGGGGACGTAACATTCCCCCAGTGCCAAGTGATTCTTACAGCTCGGGGACGTAACATCCCCCCGGAGCCTGTCTTTGGACTGGGGACGTAACATTCCCCCAGGACCAAGTGATTTACTCAGCTCGGGTCGGGTTACGTCCCACCGAGTTAAACTCCTTCGATTTGGGAAGGAAACATTCCCCCAAAATCAAGGACCATTACCCAGCTCGGGGTCAGGTTAGACCCCTCCGGTTCATGATGACCTCTGAAGGGTCTCATATTGTTCGGACAACAACAAAAACAAAGGAGGGAAGAAATAAGTAAAGACATAAATATACATGTGTATATGAAAATATAGTTGTTACACAAAAAAGTTGAAGTGTACATAGGGCCCCGGTAGGGTTACCCTTTTCATTCAGCCCGCACAGGGGCAGGAATTTCTTCCTCTGATGGTCCAGGTGGCGGAAGAAGCGGCTCGGCATCAGGAGGAGGGGCTGCGACTTCAGCATCAGAAGGAGGAGCTACAACCTCGGCATCAGGAGGAGGGGCTACGACTTCAGCAGAAGGAGGGGCTACAACTTCGGCATCAGAAGGAGGGATCTCAAGGCAGTCCTCGTCCATGGCAGAACCTCCGATCCTTCTTCAGGAGGAACCTCAGGAGCCGGAATAACCGAGATGGGGGCGGGATCCATCACCTCCTCAGGTGGGGGAGGGATCCACTTTTGAAACTCTTCCTCGGAAATATCCCCCTTACAGTAACTGATGGCCGCGTAGATAGGGTCCATATTCAGGCTCGGCAGCACCATCGGTATCATCTCGGCGCAATCACCAACTCCCTCGAGATGGATGGCCTCCTTCTCGGCCTCGAGATCAGCTTCTCTCTTTTCCAGCTCGCTCTCTCTCCTCGAGATCAATCTCCCTCTCCTCAAGCTCGGTTTTCTTCCTTTCAAGACTATCTCGGGCCCGAGCAACTTCCTCATCTTTGTTCTTCACCTTGGCCCAGCACTTGCTACCTTCCCCTTCAGAACGCCAATCTCAGATTGGGCAACCTTCAGGTCCTCCCTGGCATTATCAGCAAGTTTCCTTTCTAGCACAGCAGCTGCTTTGAGAGCCTTGTTCGTTTTGAAACTCTCAACAGCGGCCGCCTCGAGATTCTTAATCACCTCCTCCCGGTCAGCTAGCTTTGCCTCCACTTCGGAAAGACGACTTTGAAGCCTCTGGGCCTGACCGCCCTCGGACAGCAGAGTCAGAAGAAGACCCTTGTTCTTGGCCATAAGGTAGTTGGCCTGCACACAAAAAGGGAGGAGGAGTCAAATACAAGAAAAGAGAGAACCAAGATCCAAAAAACCGAGAAGGGGAGTAAAAGTACCTTCGCCATCTGAGAACTCATCTCAGCCACAACACCCTCGGGAGACACATCTTCATACCTCGAGACCTCCCCCGGGGGAATCACCTCGGCCAATTCATTAAAAGCCGGCACTAGGTGAGAGGTAGCCTCCCGGATGCTCTCTCCCAAGTCGTCCACCCCGAGGACCACAGGGCCCTTCCGCTTCCTGGAGGAACTTTCAGAGGACTTCTTCCCCCTACGAATGTCCTTCCTCTTGACTGGAGCAGCTCCCTCGTCTTCTCCCTCCTGGGCCAACTCGGTCCCCTCGGTCCCGAACTGACGCCTCCTCTTCCTAAGAGGTTTCGGCGGACTGGCAAGGTGAGCAGATCCTGATGATTGCACGCCAGAAGTTGAGGACAGCCCCCGAACACTTGTTTGGACTGATCCATGAGATATATTCTCAACAAGATCGGTCCGCGCCTGGGAAGTTTCAGCACGGCCGGCCTTCTTTACGGTACCGGCCAACTTTTCAAGGAACTTAGGCCTCTTCGACATGCCTACAAAAAAGCAAGAAGGAAGTCAGGGACCGAGCATATAGCAAAGATATCAAACATGATGAAACAAACAGGAAAGATCATTAAAACAGCCATCAGACACCTACCTAACCGGCCAGATACTTCCGGAGGGACGGTCTGAATGAGGCCTGACTCAACAAAAGCCGCGTCATTAACCAAATTCCTCCAGGGGGCAGCATATCCCCGAGCCCAATGTACCCGCCTCCGAACCTGGCGAGAAACCTTTGGAGCATCTCGCCAACAAGCTGGGAGGAACCAAAGAAGTTAGAAAACCTAAAAGAAACTGGGGAACAGGGACAAAGAAAGAATGAAGGGGCGTTAGACTCCTAACCTCCAGCCCTGAAGATGTCTGGAACCGAGACATCCTCCTCAAACGATCTCAAAACCCGACCCCAATCCCCAGTTGCCCAGAACCAAAAGTCCTTGAAGTTCTTGTTGGAATCAGAGAGCTTCTGGACGAGGTTGGACGAGCTATCGTAAGCAGAGAGGTAATACCAACCGTAGTGAGTCTTTGGGTTAGACTTCAAACGGTACAACCTCTTCACCTCTTCCAAGCAAGGTACACCTAAACCTGCCCGGTGCCAGACCACATATATGCCGGCTAGGATCCTCCAGCTATTCAAGCTCAATTGGCAAGGGGCAAGCTCCATCTCGGCCAGCATCCAAGCGAAGTAGCGTTGCATCGGCAGCCGCAGCCCACATTCAAAAAAGATAGGAAGAAGCGCCACCGAGCCCTCGTCAGGCTGTAGCACGATCCATTGGACCAGGAACTTCTAGAGCAATATCTATCGGGATGCTGTATCGTTGCCGCAATAACGCCAGATCATCCTCAGTTATCTTAGAAGGACGGTTCATATCCAGAGCCGACGACCCAAGTTCTCCAGGCTCTGGGTCCTTCCGAGGAACCCTCTGATGATAGGAGTCATTTTCGACCTCAGAAGGGGTGGGGGGGTAGTATCGAGATCTTCTACACTGGGCGCCCCTGAGCCCGAGGAGAGCTCTTCAGCAGGGGAAGTTGAGATTTTGACAGGCCTTTCGGAGGAAGAGTTACTGTCAGACATCCCTGACACCCAGAAAAACAGAGAAAGGGGGAGAATCAGTCTACGAGAAGCTACCCACGGTGCCCATGCTAAAACTAGATTTGGAGTCTCTAAAGAAGTGCCCTAAAGCAAGACCCAGCAAAACCACAAGTCTCTCCCTAAGCAAAATAAACAAACAGAAACACTGCATAGAGAAAAAGATGAGAGGTCGCTCAGAAGACTTACTTGCTCTTCTCAAAAACAGGAGGTCGCGCAGTACGGTAATGCCCGCTCCTTATACTCGCAGCAAAGAACGAAGCCCGCGGTTGAAATCCGAGATGCAAAAATGAGCAAAGGAACTTGCAGAGAGGAAGGAGAAATTGCCGAAAAAGATGGAACAGGGGAAGCCTCCCCTTTTTATATCCGTGACCAGGATGCTCGTGACCATTGGATCTAAAGGAAGAGCCCGGATGAACGCCAAGTGTCACCTACGAGAGGTGCCTCCCAAGTTCAAACAGACGGCTGAGATTAGCCCACTGTAAAAAACGTCTCTGCACGGTCGATTCGTCCTCTCTTCTGGCGGGAACCCAGGGATGTGTGACAAGTGTCGAGCATTGGAAGAAACCCTAAAGTTGATTTGATAGGCATTTAAAGAGACATGATGGTTGCGCGTCTCAAGGAAAGATGATTGGAACGGCAAGAAAATTCCTTCTCACATCTTGGGACGACTACCAGCATAGACAATCAGCACACCCTCTTCATATAGTTCCCGGCACCAACTCACATACTCGTTGGAACCGAGAACTAGGGGACAGATGTTGATGGTGTTTTCAGGCGCTACAGCATTTAAGACAGTACGACAAGGACAAAAGGGTAAAATCGCTGTCTGATTGAGATCATGAGGCCGACCCGGCCAGTTAATGTGAAGACCGACCACTTTGGTTCACACGACCGAGCACTATAGATGTCGGCAGGAACGTTCTCAGCATAAAAGATTGTCATGGCCGACCTCATTAAAGACCGACCAGGCGGCGGACCGCGTTCAAGATAACAGCACACCATGCTTATGGATAAGATAGAGAAAAACATCCTACTTTCACAAGGAGAGAGAGTCAGAGTCCAAAAGGGAAAGCAGAAGAAGAAGGCAATACCGGATCAGGAAACCCTACAAGAAGAGAAGATTGGGTTCAAATAGGATTTCTTATACAAATAGGAATCTGATTTCTGTATTATTATAAATAGAAGGGTAGAGCATGTGTAAAAGGGCATCTGAAAATCATCACAAGAATAAGAGATTAGTGTCATAGAGCTCTGATTTGTAAAAGCAAAGAGGAGATCTAAGGAGTGAATTTGAGTAAAAAAAGTACCATCCTGTTCTTGCCCGTGGACGTAGGTCGGATCCCAAAATCCGCCGAACCACGTTAAATCACCTTGTCTGATTGGCGTATTTTCTTGTTTTCCGCTAAAGTTTGCCTTTGGTCCCCCATAACCAAACAAATTCACAGTTGGAGGAGGATTCCTCGGGAGTGATATTCCAATATTACCCTGAGACCAAAATCCACCGTCAACAATAATATTTTGATTATTACTAGTTTTGTAAAAATAAAATAAAAAAGAAACTGACCAAAAAAGGTGAGCCCAAACCTGGGTCGGCCAGGCCCGACAACACACCGAGTTGGGCTTTTCCCATATTCAGGTTTTTTTTTTTGGCGGGCTCGGGACAAGCTTCTCAAAGCCTGGGCTCAACCCGATCCATTGCGACACTTAACCTTGACAGTCATATTATAAAACATAAATGACACAATAATCTTTCTGCATATGATTTTGAGAAAATTGAATAATGAAATAATAAGCATTTGCCCTTTTGCTTATTTCATTATTCTATTTGTTATGGACACCATCCTTGAATAACATGAAATAAATCCATGAATTACCCACTTAATATATAATAAACATGCATTGCTAATTTAAGATTTATTTACAAACACATTTAAATAAATTTAAATAATTCACAATACAATTGTATATCTTTTTCTTTTAAAGATTCTCTTAATCAAACAAAATAAATTTTCTTTCTTAAATGAGCAAATGCTCATATATATGAGATGGAGAGGGAAATCAATGTTACTATTTCATCACATGCATGACTTCCTATTTAATCATATGCATTTGGAAGTATTGATTAATCACATACATTTGGAAGCATTGATTCCTATTTAATTACATGCATTAGAAAGTTTATTGACTTTCTCATGTCCCTCCAAAATTGTGGTCATCATGATTGTTCCATCAATGTTTCCAATTGATTTTCCAACACTATTGTTTCACTGAATTGCAATGCTTAGAAAGGAACTAATACTCTTCTTCTATGGGAAAATAATGTACCGTTTGCTAAACAGTATGATGAGTTTGTAAGTTAGGTTAGGGGTGAGCAACAGTTCCGGGTCTACCCGGAACCGGTTGGAACCAGACCGATTTTCCGGGTTTGGAACCAGAACCAGTTATAATCGGGTAGGTTCCGGTTCCAAAAATGAAGGAACCGATTTTATCCGGGTAGGTTCCGGTTCCAAAATAATCGGAACCGGAACCGGACCATGGAACCGATTTTAATAACGTATCGGATAATTTCTGTTGAAATTTAGAACCTAAATTAGGTCGAAAATTGTATTTCTGAGAGTGAATCTAGTCTTAACAATGTGAAATTTATAGATGTTTAAAACATTTTTATTACTTCTTGTTATTACTGGCTATTTCCAATTGGCCAATACTTTTACTGGATTATAACATTTTTATTTACTTGTTCTGATTACATTCAACTGAGTGTTAAACAGGGACTACTGATGGCCTCTGTTTAATCTGGGACTACTGATGGCCTCTGTAACCTTGTTAGCCCGGAGCTCGGAGGATATAAATATCATATGAATAATGATTTGATTAATGATTTAAAGAGAAGTAAAATTAATGTATATTCTCAACCTGGAGCTTGCTGGATATAAAATATAAATATCATAGGAATAATGATTTGATTAATGATTTAAGGAGGACCAACGCTCGGACTCTACAAACTGATGAAAGAGCTGACGGAAGATGTAGAAAGATTAAATGAAACGGTGTCATTCTTCCCATTGATTGTCCATTTATTTTTTAATTTACTTTGATTAAACTTTAAACATAGCATACCCAATGTTTCACAATTAGGGAACTCAATGCACTGATAACTTGCCTAATTGTAAATGAAAACAGAAAGGGTAATGACGCTGACGAGCATTAAAAGTCTAAAACTTCATTTTCTTCGTTCTTGAGCTTCTGCACTCCGATTTGGTCCCCGTTTTTTCCTACGGACTCGTATTGGAATGTATTTTTTATTAAAATATTTTAATTAGGGTAATTCGGAACTGGACCGGAACCAGATTGGAACCGAATAATAGGGTACCCTGTTTAATTGGGTAGGTTCCGGTTCCACTTAGTGCGGAACCGAATTTTTCTGGGTAGGTTCCGGTTCCATGCGGAACCGGAACCGAAACCGGTTTTGCTCACCCCTAAGTTAGGTTATACTTTCAGTGTAATATTGATAAATTAACGTATACTCTCAATCAATAATCTCTACCAAATGGAGCCTAAAATTCATAAGTTTTTGGGCTTTATGTCGAATCATCTGTCAAGAGTTTTTGTTTAAAGTGTATCCTGCAATTTACTCGCATTCATTTTTGTTTTCGCATAACAACAAAGATTTAGCTGCTGACAGTCTTCTAGAAGTTCAATTTTCCTCATTTCATGGACTTCTTATCATTGACATTCTTAATGATGGTTAGCTTTATAGTTCCTATGCCCTTCATATTCATTGAACTTTTAAAAAACTCTATTTTAGTTTTGTCTTTATGTCATGTGATGTTCTGATCTTTCTTGTTAACAGATATAATCAAGACCATATCCAAAAGACAAGAGTAAAGCCTTTGACCTCAGTGAAATATTTACAACCGGGATTGTCCTCGGTGGTTACATTGCTCTAGTGACAGCAGTATTCCTATTGGGGCAGTGATTAGTGCCTAAAATACACACTTTTCAAGTTATTGTCATTGATTTGCCCTTAAATTATGTTCTTTAATGTGTTAAATATACTAATATTTATTATTTCATTATTTAGGATACATTATATGGAGAATTGGGCCAAAAAAAGTAGTGAAAATGTGAAATTCCCGATTTACACCAGTGATTTTCTAATTTATACAATAGCTAGTATTTTGGCTATAACTTAAACATATAATGTCTAAATGAGGTGATTAAGTTGCATTGGAAAGAAAATTTAATTATCTACGACTTTATAGTTTACGTCGAAGATTGAATATGACTCATTCTTGGCCAAAATCGAGCTTGAAATTGATAATTATGCATTGTCAGTAGTGGCGTGATACAAATAAATTTGTGACGCGCCACTAAGCAGTTCAAAATCATTCCAAAGAGTTGGAAAAGGTATGTGGCGTGCCACTAAGACATTTGTGGCGCACCACCAATATAATAACATCGAAATTGTATAGGAAACTTGATTTTTTATGATATCTATATAAGGGAAACATTTAGGGTTACCTCACATACGTTTTTGGGAGGAAAATAAGCCTCAATGGAGGCCAAAATACTCTTTAAATATAACATGCATTCAAGAATAATTGTCATAAACACTAATGAATTTGGAAAATGGAGTTTTGGTTTAACCTTGAGAATTGATTACGCGTGATCTAATTCTATTGAAAAGATTTTCGTGCAGGATAAGAATATACTTGCAGAGCATATGTAAAATTAGAACATGATCATAATGAGATTGACTTAGATTAATTATCATAGAAATATAAGTAATTGAATTGATTTGAATGTTTTTACTCGATCATCGGAAGAGACTGGTAGATAACTTCGTGTTTTAGGTTAATAATTTATTATAATTGATTAGTTACAAAGTGGGGAGAAAGACTTAAGAAAATATTATGGGCAAGTTGTAATCCTAAGTTATTCTTATCTTATCACCTTGTGTGTTTGAATTTATTATTTACTTTGCTTTTTAGTTTGTTAGTTAATAGCTATTCTTTCATAATTGCTAGTCTAAACAAGATCATGATTGATAAAACTTTGGTATTTAATATTAATAACAATTGTTCATGGGATTGATATCTTTTTATATTACTTGTATGATATGTGCGCTTGTGTGCTATATAAAATAGCTTATCAGGCAACTTATGAAACTAACTTCTTTCTAAAATTTCCTACAAGCACACAAACAACAAGTATTATACCCAAGAGGGAAGGTGAATTGGGTGATGATCAAATTATGCAGAATTATAAATTTTTTTGATTTTACACTACTAAGTTAATAGCTTTACCAATTTAGCTTAATGGTCAATTTTCTCAATCACAATATATTACCAAAATGCAAGTTACTAAATAATATGAAAATATAAAATACAACTTGTGATAATAAAATGAGTTTAGGGATAGAGAAAATAACATCGAATTTATAGTGGTTTGGCTAACATTTTACCTATGTCCACTCCCCCAAGCCACACTTGAAGCATTTCACTATGTAAAAGTGATTTCACACTTTACACCGAGTTTTCGCGGCATACTCCCAAACTAAGAGTTTTTCGTGGCTTACCCCAAATCAAGAGTTTTCCTAGGTTCACCCCAAACTTTTTACAATACCAAGAGTTTTGTCACTTATGTTGACTCTTTAACATTTACACAAATTACCCTTTTGAGTATACCTACTCAACAAGAGATTTCTCAACCAAGTACTTGATAATAAGAAGTTGATAACACAACTTGGGCACTCACAAAAGAATAAGAAGATTTAAGAGTGTGAGTTTCTAACCCAAGTAAATCATGTTGGGGTTGGTGCTCAGAGCGCCAATCCGGACACATTTATGTCTGATTCATGAATACGAACATACCTTATTATTCCATAATATTACTTATTATGGTTGCACCTCTGGTTTATTATACGTATTCGATCTGATTACGATTAGATTGAAACTAAATGTGGTTTAGTGATATGTATATATTAGAAAAAAGGACCCGATATATATATAATGTAGTACACGGTTACAAAGTTGGTTTGTATTGACATTGGGAAGTGTCACTGCTATATGTATTATCAAACATAGTTCCTGGTCAAGATTGCTACACGGGTTGGTTAGTTAAATCTGTGAGACCAGTACATGTCGTATATCGTTGACTTGGTCTGATGGTTTATTCCCAATGAACCATGAGGTTTAGGGAGACTCGTATAGACGTGTAGGTGTTTATAGTGGATAAAACCCTGAACGACTCACAGAAGATTCATAATAGATGGTACACCAACATCAATAAGAATCTTCACGGGTTGAGTAGCATAGTGGTCCTTCGACTTGAGATACCACTGGATGTATGAGACATCCTCCACACTTAGATGGCAGTCACGTCACCAATCTATTTAGATCAGACCTCCGCCTTTTCGTTGGGTGTGGATCGATCCTCAAGATATCTTGTGTGTATCAAGATAGGATTCGTCAGTTCTGTGTACAGAGCATAGGTAGTCCATATATAATTAGCAGTCTGTTAAATCTGTGGCCATAGTATACTTCGGAAGTAAGTTCCGATTGTTATTTAGAGATTGCTAATAGATACGTCGACGAGATAATACCTAGAGATTTGAAATTTACATCTATCCTCGGGATATCCGAATACCTGTGACGGAGGGATTATACGTATGCAATGACCTCGACCTGTATGATTCAGCTAGATTATCTGTGATCGTCATAATCTACGAGTGGATAGATTATGGACACGAAATTGGATTTCGTGACGGATATACCTGAATCTAGAGAGTCTTAATAATGAAACATACTCGTAGAGCACTAGAGCAACATTAGTAAATAATATTGATTATTTATAAAGTCATTTAAAGGTTAAACGCAAATACGTGCTAAAGGGACCTGATAGTCATTTGATTAATTATTGTGTATTTACATTTAATACTTGATTAATTTAAATACACATTAATTAATAGTCAAATTGAGATATTTGACTTATATCCTAAATGAATATATGTATTTGATATTTAATGTAAATATAATATATATATTTTATATTTGTATTTAATTAATAATTAATTGTTAAATGATTAAATTAATTAAAATATAAATATCTTAACTTTGGATATTTGATTTAAAATGATTAAGTTGCCTTTGTTGACTTAATATAAATATCAATAAAGTGTTTTAGATATTTATGTCAAGTTGATTAAATGAAATTTGAAATGAAATTGAAATTAATATTTTTTGTATTAGCCTTTACCATTTTCGGCGCCAAGGTAAGAATTATACAAGTTATATTGTTTTTCATTTCATTTTATTTCTAACCTAATACACTTTAACCAAAAACTCCATTAAAAGAAAGCAAAGAAAGGTTAGAGAGAAAAGAAAGGAAAATCAAGAAAAGCTTGGAAAATAATAAGTATTTCCACCTTCCATTAGAGAGTAATTGTTCTCTGTTTGTGGGCAACATCTTGTGATGTTCTTGAGTTTTTTTATTCTTTATTCTTTGTATTTTTTATGGATAAATGTTTGGTGAAAGTGTAGAGCATGTATAATGGAGAAGAAAGCTTGTGACTAGTGTAGTTATAAGTATTCTTTTATGGTTTTGGAAACCTTGGCTAATCTAGAGTTGTTGACCCACTCTTAGATGACCTAGATTTGATCTTGAGTTGTTTCATTGTGTTGAGACTTGGATTGGATGGAAGAATGATGATTGAAGTAATTGATTTAACCAATTTGGTCTAATTTGTCCAATTTGAAGAAATTGAAAAATTAGGGTCATGACCAATTCCAAATTTGGAGATTTTATTTATGTTGTGTATTTGGATGGTATTAAGATGCATATAAAGTTTCATGTTGATTGGATTACATCTTGATGTGTTTTGAAGCATGAAATGACAAAGTGTACCACTTTGGCACCAAGATGGTGCATTCGGCTAAGAGTTGGAATTTTGGGGTTTTGGTTGCTTTTGGTGTTTTGATTTTGAACATGCTAAGTTCATCTTAGAAATGATTTAGAATCATTCAAAATTGATTTGATCAATTTCGGACTAAAATGGACTAAATACCAAATGTAAGGGAATTCGGTAAATTCACTTAAATATGATTTATTTGAATTTCATTTCATAATTTGATTATTGGATAATTAATAAATATGTTTATTTAATTAATCGAGAAAAATTTTTGAAATCGGGAAAATTTGATTTTCCACCGTTTCCGCTGCCGTTACCGGATATTCCCCTTAAAAACCCTACAAATGGTATCAGAGCGAGTCTGATACTAGGCCTCCATAAAATGATTAGCTTGTTTTATTCAATGTTTAATCATGTTTTCTTGACTTTATACATGCATGTTATAATCTAATTTGATTAGATTTAGGGTGTATGACACTCAATGGAATATCTCCGCTTAATAAGGTTTTAAAGTAACTAGTGTTTGGAATACTTGTTTCTTGGTCCGTCTTGTCAATACGGTTTATAAATATTTTTCCTTGACTACATCCGAGACCGTGCCTCTGCTGTGAGGATGTAGCCGATAGAGATTTATTTATGTCGGATGTATATTAGATACTAGATAAATTCAAGCGAAAGCGGAATCCTGAACGTGCCCTAGCTGTCAGGGTTACGCAAGTAACTTGAGTTTATCATTGATGAGTTTAACCTTGGTACGTCTCCTTGTGGGCCTGCCTTAGCAGCGACAACGAGAAACGACCAGGACCGGAACCTCGGAGTCACTAGTGAGTGATTGACAATGAGTTGTCTACCTGTGAATATACGTAGGCGAGACCGTGTCTCTAATGTGAGTCGAAATATATTCATGGGGTCCACTTCCCATTATGGAATTCGATTTAATTATTGAATTCTCGTTTTTCCGTTGGGGATTACGGTATTACGTAAAATAGTGGGAGGCACTGCTAAGTTTAAAAACTCCTAACTTTAGCAGTGTGTATTATTATGGAAATAGCCGCTTGTTTGTTTTCCTTAATCTATATTAGATAGAATTAAAATTTAATTCACTATTCACACTGCACATATTTTGATATGTTATCTGACTTGACTCTTGGTTGCAGTTATTCTAGAATATGTTCTAGATACTACTAGACTAGGATATTATTAGATTGGTCTAAACCATCGGGAACTATTGTTTCGATTTTCTTCAAAAATAAAGATGGTTAATGACTTAGTTTCTAAGTCATGATAGATAATCTAGATAGATATCCCTTTTAGGATATAATACTTTAGAGAGAATAGTTTCTTATGCAGTAAGAATTGACTTGAATTAGTTCATGTCTCGAGATTCTTGACTAGCATTAAGAAAGCTCTATTAGGTATTTGTTTATCCAGTAATGATGTTTGTTAGCTTTAATTACCTTTAGAGGCAATGTGTCCGACACGATTTGCTAATCAATTATTTTCAATTGTTGTGAATAGTTGAATGCAAATATTAAAGCTAAAGAAATGAGATGTGTATAGTTGTGTATAGAAAATATCGATTTTCACAAATACTACAAGTATAGGTATTGGATACCAGATCTCCCGTCTAGTTATTTGAAAATATTAGTTAACGATTGTTTTGATATTTGATATCGGAACTTGCGACTATTGGATAGTTACTTGTTCTTTATAAACAATTGTTATATATTTTAAATATGACTAGTAGTGTCATTGACTTAGAAATAAACATTAAGAAAAATTATTCGGTAAAAGTAAATAATTTAGAACGGTGCTTTATGAGTTTAATCACTAAAGCATTAGATGCTTACCCCGTATGGTAAAGGATGGTTTGATACGAGATCACACCACATATCCTTATCCGTTTAATGAATATTGTATTCAGGAAAGTGATTAAGATCTCGTTTAACCAATGATTGTCATTGGACCACACAAATTTATTTAACTGATACATTGGATGTATGTAGTTTTATAAATAATAATTGCTTAAGGTAGTTTTCTTTATTTCGTAACTTAGTTGATGAATTGTCATAACTTAGTTACGAGTTTCTGAAGGAACCATATTGAAAGTCTTGAAAGTATCAAGAACTTTCAATCTGTTCTGATGAAACGTAGATTGAACATTTTTGACTTGTTCAAATATATTCAATCTAAAGTATTTTGAAAATTTGATCCTTAAAATTCATTACATGTCTTTGAACTGTTCAAAGATCTTTGATACGATCAAACATTTGAATTTAAAGCAATTAGTTCTAAGGTTATTCAGTGAATATGATTCATATTCAATATTATTCTTCCACGATTCCATCTTGATGGAATTGAGTAGTGGGAGCAGTCGAATCTTATATGATTTGATTCGTTTGATATTGAATATTACCGAATTAGTTTCAATACTCTTGGGGATATGCTCCAGTAACACTAATACATCACTTTAATTATGTTCCATTAATTTCTACAGTTACATATATGATATGTATAGGTAGAAAATTCGAATCTTGAAAAGTTTGAGATTTGAATATTTCTTTTATATAATAGTTATATAATGGAAATTACTTACACCTGGAGGTATAAGTAAAAGTTTATCATTTATTCTATTTAATAGAATATTGTATTCTATTTAATAGAATATATTTCCTACGATCCTAAGTAATAAAATTGTTTTATTACTTGGTGTGTAACATCTGATGTTAATTATTGTAGAAAAAGACTTGACTTATTGAAGTTAAATGTGAGAATGATAAATTATAAATGGAATTACGTAATTAATAAGATGAAACAACCCTTATACATCTTCTATATAAGTCTAATAGGATATCAGAATCATTTACGAGTATTTGATACTTAATGGTTCTGTTGTTTTCTTATTGAAGAAAATTATCCTATAACTTATAATGGAAGCGATATTTGATATCGATTCTGGAAGTTCACCATTGAACCATAGATCTAAGATTGTTCATAGCTTACTACGATCAAGTTTTGAACTTGATTAAGCTTTCATTATGAATTAGTTCATGATATGTGCTAATTGTTTGCGCAGCGAAAGCAGTATGAGCTTGTTAAAGGTTTAACTTTACAGTATGACAGTGAGAAAAGTTATACTCAGCAATCTACTGTAGATTCTGAGAAAACTTATCTCTAGTCAAACTAAATGAACAATTAGAGATATATTGGTTAATGTTGATACTAAACTGTACATTTTAGCTAAAGAATGCAAAGTGGCATTTTTTTAATGACTTATTCAGATAAAAGATCAGTTGTGATTTCTTTGTTTGAAGAGTTCATTCTGGAATTGCCCTAGAGTTTGTGTTCTGTTGAGATCGCAGTTTTGTGCTAAGCTTATAGAGCCTATTGTAGACTCGGATAAGTCTTCAGAAATATGTGTTCTCTATTTTTGATATCGTCAGATTGTCTGATCTTGTCAAAGTATATAGAATACATATGTGATAAAAGGTTAGTGGGAGCGTACAAATTACTTTCTAGTGTTATATATCCTGACGACATTATCATCATTATGGTAATAATGAGATGTTTGTAAGGTAAAAGATTTACCTAAGTCTTCTTTACTCCGTGAAAATAGTAGGAGTAGTCTCTGTTATATACGATATAAAGTTTTATATAAGATATGAAACCAAGAGACTTGTGAGATATTCCTATTATTCGTACATTAGATGTGATCTAATAAAAGACATTACTAGGCTATGTATGACAGTTAGTATAAATGTTGGACAGTTATTGTGTGTCTTATATAAAGTATTCATCTTTCGTAAAGGATGATTCCTTTTTCGAAAGAGATATTGATTAGAATGTCTAATCAATCTTATGTATCATTTGATGATGACATAATAAATGTTTTATAATGTGCGATTGTTGATATCGATTTAATCGTAATTGTTACGAGTTATTTTGATATCCTATAGACCATAGGATGGATCTTGAAACACGTTCTTTGTGATCCTTGAGATATTGAGAACGAGTTTCTAATTCATGGAGAATACAGTCTGCAACCATTAGGGTCATATTAGTTTTGAGACTAATTATGACGTTAGACAGTCTACATCATAAAGAGTCACAAAAGATGCAGTGGGAGTGTCACAAAAGATTCTACTATCTGAGTAGAATTAGATGCAACTTATGAAGTATTGACTTATGAAGTTGCATAGTGACCTTATAAATTAGAAGTTTTTATTGGTATTGGTTTGTGCTTGCGGTCTGCATAGTATTTTGGATTTGATCCATAAATACTTAGACAACTCAGTAGCTGTAGCATAATACTGATGTAGCATCAGAGTCATATTAATGTATAATTTAGATTCTACAAAATATGAATGATGCTATCTATGGGAAACGATGGAGTTTGTTTGACAAACTCAATATTTCATAGCGGACCTGCTTTTTGTTGCCTACCTCTTGAGTACTGGGTGAGCTTTTGAGAGCCATCTGTATACGATACACATTGAGATGTGTATATGATGCCGTGGATTGGCACAAGAGCAAGCGGGAGAAATTGTTGAGGTTGGTGCTCAGAGCGCCAATCCGGACCATATTTATGTCTGATTCATGAATACGAACATCCCCTTATTCCATAATATTACTAATTTATGGTTGCACCTCTTGTTTTATATACGTATTCGATCTGATTACGATTAGATTGAAACTAAATGTGGTTTAGTGATATGTATATATTAGACAAAGACCCGATAATATATAATGCAGTACACGGTTACAAATTTGGTTTGTAATTGACATTGGGAAGTGTCACTGCTATATGTATATTATCAAACATAGTTCCTGGTCAAGATTTGCTAACACGGGTCAGTTAGTTAAATCCGTTGAGACCAGTACATGTCGTATATCGTGACTTGGTCCGATGGTTTATCCCAATGAACCATGAGTTTAGGGAGACTCGTATAGACATGTAGGTGTTTATAGTGGATAAACACTGAACGACTCACAGAAGATTCATAATAGATGGTACACCAACATCAATAAGAATCTTCACGGGTTGAGTAGCATAGTGGTCCTTCGACTTGAGATACCACTGTGGATGTATGAGACATCCTCCACACTTAGATGGCAGTCATGTCACCAATCTATTTAGATCAGACCTCCGCCTTTTCGTTGGGTGTGGATCGATCCTCAAGATATCCTGTGTGTATCAAGATAGGATCTGTCAGTTCTGTGTACAAAGCATAGGTAGTCCATATATAATTAGCAGTCTGTTAAATCTGTGGCCATAGTATACTTCGGAAGTAAGTTCCGATTGTTATTTAGAGATTGCTAATATATACGTCGATGAGATAATACCTATAGAGATTTGACGTTTACATCTATATCTCTGGGATTATCCGGATACCTGTGACGGAGGGATTATACGTATGCAATGACCTCGACCTGTATGATTCAGCTAGATTATCCGAGATCGTCATAATCTACGGGTGGATAGATTATGGACACGAAATTAGATTTCGTGACGGATATATCTGAATCTAGAGAGTCTCAATAATGAAACATACTCGTAGAGCACTAGAGCAACATTAGTAAATAATATTGATTATTTATAAAGTCATTTAAAGGTTAAACGCAATATACGTGCTAAAGGGACCCGATAGTCATTTGATTAATTATTGTGTATTTACATTTAATACTTGATTAATTTAAATACACATTAATTAATAGTCAAATTGAGATATTTGACTTATATCCTAAATGAATATATGTATTTGATATTTAATGTAAATATAATATATATATTTAATATATTTGTATTTAATTAATTAATTAATTGTTAAATGATTAAATTAATTAAAATATAAATATCTTAACTTTGGATATTTGATTTAAAATGATTAATTTGTCTTTGTTGACTTAATATAAATATCAATAAAGTGTTTTAGATATTTATGTCAAGTTGATTAAATGAAATTTGAAATGAAATTGAAATTAATATTTTTTGTATTAGCCTTTACCATTTTCGGCCAAGGTAAGAATTATACAAGTATATATTGTTTTTTATTTCATTTTATTTCTAACCTAATACACTTTAACCAAAACTCCATTAAAAGAAAGTAAAGAAAGGTAGAGAGAAAAGAAAGGAAAATCAAGAAAAGCTTGGAAAATAATAAGTATTTCCAACCTTCCATTAGAGAGTAATTTGTCCCTCTTGTTGTGGGAAACATCTTGTGATGTTCTTGAGTTTTTCTATTCTTTATTCTTTATATTTTTTATGGATAAATGTTTGGTGAAAGTGTAGAGCATGTATAATGGAGAAAGCTTGTGACTAGTGTAGTTATAAGTATTCTTTTATGGTTTTGGAAACCTTGTTGCTAATCTAGAGTTGTTGACCCACTCTTAGATGACCTAGATTTGATCTTGAGTTGTTTCATTGTGTTGAGACTTGGATTGGATGGAAGAATGATGATTGAAGTAATTGATTTAACCAATTTGGTCTAATTTGTCCAATTTGAAGAAATTGAAAAATTAGGGTTCATGACCAATTCCAAATTTGGAGATTTTCATTTATGTTGTGTATTTGGATGTGTATAAGATGCATATAAATTTTCATGTTGATTGGATTACATCTTGATGTGTTTTGAAGCATGAAATGACAAAGTGCACACTTTGGCACCAAGATGGTGCATTCGGCTAAGAGTTGGATTTTTGGGGTTTTGGTTACTTTTGGTGTTTTGAACATGCTAAGTTCATCTTAGAAATGATTTAGAATCATTCAAAATTGATTTGATCAATTTCGGACTAAAATGGACTAAATATCAAGTGTAAGGGTAATTCGGTAAATTCACTTAAATATGATTTATTTGAATTTCATTTCATAATTTGATTATTGGATAATTAAATAAATATGTTTATTTAATTAATCCGAGAAAAAGTTTTGAAATCGGAAAATTTGATTTTCCACCGCTTCCGCTGTGTTACCGGATATTCCCCTTAAAACCCATACAAATCAAGCTCACTTAAATGATATGAAAGTGTAGTGTGTCGGCTTTGATTATGATGAGAGTGTATGATGATTAAGGTTTAATTTAACTCTCTATTTTTGTTTTGAAAGAAATGTTAGAAAGTATAAGAACCTGGCAAAAATGAAATTGACCGGTATCCCGATCTACATAGGTCGGTATGTTGGTCTACAGATTAAACGACTATATGACTGTTAAGGATTAAATCACACCAACCGAATTATTGACCGGTATGATGATCGATATGTCGATTAGCTAACCGGTATAAGGACCGATATACACCGTCCCGATTCTAGTAGCTAAGCAAACTCTAGACTAGGGGTGGCAATTTGGGTCAAGATTCGTTTATTCGTTCGATTCGATTCGCTTTAAAGCGAATACGGGTTTGAAAAAATGGATTCGTTTAATAAATGGGTCAATTCGATTCGATTCGTTTATTAAACGAATCGAATACGAATTTAAGCTCATGGATTCGTTTATTCGTTTAGGATTCGTTTTATTATTTTTATTTACTAGTTCTTGTTAATTTTCAATTATGGTTCGAGAAATTATAACTAATTATCATAGAAAACGTAATATTTTCGATATTTGGTGAGATATTTTTAGTAAATATATTAATTACATATTTCATATGTATATATTTATGAAGAATTAATTTAAATCAAGTGTGGTAAATTATTTTATTAAATAATATAATTGACTAAACGAATAAACGAATATTCGTATTCGATTCGTTTAATAAACGAATCGAATACGAATCCTGATATTAGGATTCGTTTAATAAACGAATCGAATACGAATCCATCACATTTTGATTCGATTCGTTGATTCGTTTTGCCACCCCTACTCTAGACTGACCGGTATGGTAGACCGATATGGATTAACCCGATTCCATAGAGCATGCAAATCTGCCCAAGGCATAGCAGGGTCATCGGTATGCCGGTATCAAGGACCGATATTCAGTCTCAATGTATAAAACATCTGAATTGAAGATTAAAACCATTTTGCACATAACTCTAATACATCTATATGAATGTGCATGAGTCTTATGAGTTTAGAGCACTTAAAATATCAACCCATTTATAATAAAAACTCTAAGCTATAAGGCTACACTTGATATCTTTGTTTAGCGCTTGAGTTTTCACATTCATTTGCTCTTCACAACTAATTTATTTCGACATCTTTTTATAATGCTCACGAATACGCGTCAAAGTCTCTAGCATTACATCATCAAAATCCTTCATTGAGAATATGGCGCTAACACTTTCCAGTAAATTCTCTTCTTTTGTTCACTTATATAGTTTGCTTTCTTACACAAAAAAGTTATTTTCTTTTTTCACAAGTGCATAATGTCTTGATATTTAGTATCATGCATCATTGACATTCTCTTTTTTGCAGAAACATTTCAATGTGAAGGACTTCAATTCAACATGTCAGATGGCACCCTGAATTTAAAGAAAAAGTGGCATTTATAATATATCTTCAAGTCGGCACCATTAGCAAGGCCTTAACGGGTTGGTCATTCTCTGAAAGTGCTGGCATGATGCTTCTTGTTACATTCATTGTTGCTCAGTTGGTACTAAACATACCCTCCACATGTTATCCAATTATCTTCATAATCTTATTGACATGTGTAACTGTGATATCTGCTAATGCAACCCGGAAATTTGCAGGGATCCGATTTTTCGGATGGGGCTGGACATGTGTCATTAGGTTGTGTAATATTGTAACCTACATGTATCAATGGAAGAGCATGGGGACTAGTCATTGACCAAAGAGTAAGTGCATTGTAATTATCCCAATATTTATATCACTAATTAATAAATATATGACTCTCTCTTTTTTGTCCTCAAGGGTTGTGGTTCGATGGAAAAATATTTATGACTTGGTTGTCAGGTCATATGTATGAATTCATGGGTATATTTCTTATAAGAGTTTGGGTCAGTCGGGGGGTTTTATCTGTTTTGCTCAAGCTCGAGTTGGGTGATTTGGCGGTAGAGTTTCCAATATTTCCAATATATATATATATATATATGTTACAGAATTTATCGCATGATCTTTAACAAAAACTCATTCCTTTAATGTACCTTGATTGTTTGGTAACATACAATTGTCATTTTCAGAGATATTTTATAATGAAATGATTTTTTTATTTGATTTATTTGATAACCTACAATTGTCATTTTCAGAGAGATTTTATAATAAAAGAATTATATTATTTGATTTGTTTGGTAACCTACAATTACCATTTTTAGAGAGTTTTTATAATAAAATAATTTTGTATCTGCCATTATAATTTATTACTATTAGATTATAATGAAAGGATCTGAGTCATCAATTAAGCCACATAAACATATACATTTGGATATATTATCTTTCTTAATCTTAGTTATTTGTTACATTCTTTTTCACTCATTAAATGTCAATGTTTTATACTCCCTCCGTCCCTTTTTGATAGGCCACCTTTCTATTTTTGAAAATCTCAAATTATAATCCAATTTCCTTATTTATAGAGAGTTAAAGGAAGAAGTTTACTTATATAGCCTTATTTAATAAACAATTTTATTGAATTTAAGTGGGATTGTGTTGTGTTAATGGGGGTATATCATGAAAATATTAATTTTTTTACCACATTAATCACGTTCCCTTATTTTATTGGGAAAAAGACCAGCGGCCTATTAAAAATGGACGGATGGAGTAATATATATATATTGGAAATTCTTCTAATATTCATTTAAAGGATGTATTTGTCTTTTGGATGCAATAGGTGCATGAGAGGGGTACAACCCTTTGGAGGATTGCACCCCACCCCAAGGGGTGCCCTATTTGCACCCTTTCATATCTTATAAAAGAGGCATCATGTCCAATTTCAAGAATATACAGCAACATTCGAATTTTATAGTCATATTCTTATTTGTTTTAGAGAGAGTTCAACCAATTTCCAAGTTCAAACACTTTTTAAAGAGTGCTCCTTGAAAAATAAGCATCCAAGGAATTCTGGGAGAACATTGGCCATTTGGAATCCGTTAAGCACCAGAGACGGAGGCTAATAAGTTCTTAAGGACAGAGAATCATCTCGACTTGGACAATTTCAATCAGGTTTTTCTAGTTCTTGAGTTTTAGGGTTTTTATATTAATGTAGATCCACTTTTAGATTTTGTGATTTGATTGATAAAAGCATGTTAATTTGTTGTTTAATGACACTATATTTACCACAATCTTAAGAACTTATCAATTTAGTGTTGTTAGATAGTAATTCGCATGCTTAGATAAGAAAAATTTCTGGAAAAATACTGTCTGTGCATGAAAAATACGTATTGTGTTCGAACGCCTGACGAACGCAAAGGCTTAAATCTGAAATTTCGTAAGAACATTCAAACGCGTCTTCAAACGCAACTCGAACTCAAGCCTTCCGTCTAAGAACGTTCGAACGCTTCTTCAAACGCAGACCTTCTGACTTAGATCGTTCAAACGCATCTTAAACATAACTCGAACGCAAACTCCCTTGAATCATTTCGTTCGAACGTGTTCTCGAACGCTATATGAACGTTAACTCTCTGGAAACATTCCGTTCGAACGTGTTATCAAACGCTACACGAACTTGAACTCTCTGGAACACTTCGTTCGAACGCGTTATCAAACGCAACACGAACGTACACAAACTGGACAGTCTCGTTCAAACATAGATATGAATGCGACACTAACGAAATAGTCCTGGAATTAACTGCAACGACTTAAATTATTATTAACTTAGTAAATCATATACTGAAACACTTTAATCTTGGTAGTAAATATTTAAGTTATTATTAGGTTGTTCAATTATCACAAGCATACACATAGTGATAAAGTTGAATTTGATTGTGTGTTGCATACTTGGGTGAGAATTTAAAGTGTATTCATACATAAGTAATTCCATCCAATCTTGATTGACAGATACACATATATCTACACATATCGTATATTGTTTGTGTTATTGAATAAGTGTAATTCTGGGTTTGAATTGCTAAGAGATCCTATTGAAAAAGTGTTTAAAGAATATTCTGTCAAAAAGGCGATAAGAGCCTAAATGGTCGGGGATTTAAGTGGTTACTCTAGACCCCCCTCGTCCTCTGGGAATATTCATTTATTAATTTTTCTAAAGAATATTTAGTTGAAATTCAAGGATTTGTGTTTATTGGAACCACCGTCCAATAGAACAACAAGTAATTACCTAGTATATCACTTTGAACAAGATCATTTGTTGATCGTTGTGCAATTTGTCTTTTGTAGACTAATTGACCTATGTTGGCTTTTCCAGTTATAAATGGCTAGCGGAAATATCATAGTACTGGTCTCTCATGGAGAAAAGCCGGAGAAGTTTGGTGGGGTAAATTTCAAACATTGGCAGAGTAAAATATTGTTCTACCTGACAACTCTCCAGTTGGCTAAATTTCTCAAAGATCCTCCGGGTCATGTGGAGGGTGAATCGGAAATAGCCAAGGAAGAGCAAGAACAGACATGGATGTCTGGAGACTTCCTATGCAAGAACTACATTTTGGGTGGTCTTGACAATACCATGTACAATGTGTACCAAGGCATGACTTCTGCGAAGATTCTCTGGGAATCTCTCGAGAAGAAATACAAAACCGATGATGCTGGACAAAAGAAATTTATCGTGGGTAGGTTCCTAGACTACAAGATGGTAGATTCAAGTATGGTGATGTCTCAGTTGGGTGAACTGTAGTTGATCATTCATGAAATACTGGATGAAGGTATGAAACTCTGTGAGAAGTTTCAAGTTGCCACCATAATTGAAAAGTTGCCTCCATCATGAAAGTACTTCAGGAGCTATCTGAAACACAAAAAGAAGCAGATGAGCCTTGAAGTCCTTAATGTTCGATTGAGAATCGAGGAGGACAACAAGATGTCTGAGAATTCCAGCTACAAGACTATGGAGTCTAAGGCCAACATCGTTGATGGTGTAAAGGGTAGCAAAAAGAGAAAGAACAGTGGAACTGATTCTTCCCAAGCGAACAAGAAGTTCAAGGGGAAATGCTATAACTGTGGAAAGAGCGGTCATATGTCAAAGGACTGCAGAAACAAGAAGTCTCAGGACAAGGGCAAGAAAAAGAAAATTGAGGCCCATGTCACTGAATGTGAGCAGCTGACTGATGAGATCTCAGATATGGAACTATCAGCAGTGGTAACCGAAGCCAACATAGTTGGGAATCCGAGAGAATGGTGGGTAGACACTGGGGCTACTCGTCATATCTGTGCAGATAGCAAGATGTTTTCCTTGTATCAAAAGGTCGATGGCGGCGATCATCTGAAAATGGGAAACTCGTCTACCTCTCAGGTGGTTGGACAAGGCACAGTGGTTCTGAAGATGACATCCGGAAATGAGCTAACATTGAAGAATATATTGCATGTTCTAGATATTCGGAAGAACTTAGTCTCGGGCTCTCTCCTTAGTAAGGCTGGTTTTAAGCTTGTGTTTGTTTCTGATAAGTTTGTAATGATTAAGAATGATATGTATGTAGGAAAATGATACCTAACTGAGGGCCTTTTCAAGCTAAATGTAATGACTGTCAATCATGCTATTAATAAAGCTAGGACTTCTGCTTATATTATTGAGTCACAAAATATATGGCATGGGAGGTTAGGACATGTTAATTATGATACCATGCGTAAATTAATTAACATGGACCTTATACTTAAATTTACAATTGATAGCCAACATAAGTGTGAAGCATGTGTTGAAGCAAAAATGCATACAACATCTTTCCATTCCATAGAACGCAGTTTTGAACCCTTGCAATTTGTACACACTGACGTGTGTGATATGAATGTTGTGCAAACAAGAGGCGGTAAAAAGTACTTTGTCACTTTTATCGATGATAACACAAGATTCTGTTGCGTGTATTTGCTGATGAGCAAAGCTGAAGCTATTGAGAGCTTTATAAACTATAAGAACGAAGTTGAAAATCAACTTAGCAAGAAAATCAAAAGAATTATGAGTGATAGAGGTGGTGAATATGTTTCACCATTCGGTGAATATTGTTATGTGCACGAAATTATTCACGAAACCACTGCTCCTTATTCTCCTCAACAAAACGGAATTGTTGAACGTAAAAACCGAACGTTGAAGGAAATGATGAACGTCGTGTTGACGAGTTCGAGTTTACCCCAGAACTTGTGGGGGGAAGCCTTGTTTTCTGTGAACTACGTTCTAAACAAGCTTCCTCTCATAAGATTGGACAAGACACCATATGAGTTGTTGAAAGGTCATGTACTTTCCTACAAATACCTAAAAGTATGGGGGTGTCTTGCCAAAGTAATGGTTCCTAAACCTAAGAATGTTAGAATATGAATTAAAATTGTTGATTGTATATTCATTGGATATGCTCGAAACAGTAGTGCGTATCGATTCTTGGTACACAAGTCTGAGATTCCTGAAATCAATCCGAATAATATAATTGAGTCAATGAATGCGATATTTTTTGAAGAGACGTTTCCTTGTAAGGAAAGACAAAGAACAAAGTCTCTCAAAAGAACAATTGATACTGTCAATGACAGTGATCAAGTTGACCAAGAATCAGATCAACGTACAAATGTTGAGACAATCGAACCTAGACGTAGCAAAAGAGCTAGAACGTCTAAGTCGTTTGGTCCCGATTTTCTGACATACTTGTTAGAAAATGAGCCTCAAAGCTATAAAGAAGCTATGTCTTATTCGGAGGCACCTCTGTGGAAAGATGATATTAACAGTGAGATTGATTCAATCCTACAGAACCATACTTGGGAGTTGGTTGATCTTCCTACAGGTTGTAAGCTGCTGGGCTACAAATGGATATTCAAACGGAAGATGAAAATGGATGGATCAATAGATAAGTACAAGGCAAGACTTGTCATAAAAGGTTATAGACAAAAGAAAGGTCTTGATTACTTTGACACCTATTCACCAGTGACTCGTATCACATCGATAAGAATGTTCATAGCCATAGCAGCTATATTTGGTCTTGAAATACATCAAATGGATGTAAAGACGACATTTTTGAATGGTGAATTGGATGAAGAGATTTACATGGAACAACCAGAAGGGTTTAATGTTCCTGGACAAGAACAGAATGTGTGCAAACTTATAAAATCCTTGTACGGATTAAAACAAGCACCTAAACAATGGCATGAGAAATTTGACAAAGAGATGTTGTCAAGTGGGTTCAAAACAATGAGTGTGATAAGTGTGTGTACACCAAATCAACTCAAAAATGATATGTCATTGTGTGTCTCTATGTAGACGATATACTGATAATTGGTAGTAATCATGAAATGATTCAGTCTACCAAAAATGTATTATCCATCAGATTTGATATGAAAGATTTGGGAATAACTGATGTGATCCTATGAATTAAGATTTCTAGGACATCAGACGAATATATATTATCTCAGACTTATTACATTGAGAAAATACTTGAGAAATATATCAAAGGGGATCTAAATGTGGCTAGAACCACTGTGGACCTAACTCTTCATCTATCAAAGAATATTGGCTCAAGCGTATCACAATTAGAGTATTCGAGAATCATCGAAAGTCTGATGTATCTCACGAATTGCACACGATCTGATATCGCTCAAGCTGTGAATCGGCTTAGCAGATATACGAGCAATCCATGACATAACCACTGGAAAGCCATAGTAAGAGTTTTGAGGTATCTGAGAGAAACTTCAAAATATGGGCTACACTATGAGAGATATCCTGCTGTTCTAGAGGGATACATCGACGCTAACTGGATATCTGATACAGTGGATTCTAAATCTATGAGTGGGTTTATTTTCACATTTGGTAGTGCATCCGTGTCATGGAAATCCTCGAGGCAAACATGTATTGCCCGGTCTACTATGGAATCATAATTCATAGCCTTAAACAAAACAGCGGAAGAAGCAAAATGACTTAGAAACTTCCTAGAGGATATTCCTAGTTGGCCCAAACCGGTGCCAGCGATTAGCATACATTGTGATAGCCAATCGGCTATTGGGAGAGACCAAAATACAATGTATAATGGTAAGTCTCGACATATACATCGGAGACATAATATCATATGTCAACTGCTCTCAAGTGGCATAATATCGATCGATTATGTTAAGTCGAAGGAAAACCTAGCGGATCCACTAACTAAAAGTTTACTTCGAGAGCAAGTTGAGAAGTCATCGAGGGGAATGGGCTTGAAGCCTATAAATTAAGAATTGTCACTGTGGAAACCCAACCTAGCTGACTGGAGATCCCAAGATCTAGGTTCAAAAGGGACAACTGAAACTTTGTGCAATTCAAAACAAGCACTGAGGATTTTTGTACTCTTTCCCATTCCGATAATGACGCTGAGTGCTGTCTGTCATTGGTTAGGATAAGGTAAGACTTTTAATGATCACTATATTAGGAGATGAGTCCTAATGAGGGTAAAGACAAATTACCTCTTGATAGTATATCATCTATTTCAAGTAAGAAGTGAGACCGCTTCCATGTGAACTTTTAAAGGCGGGTTACCCTAAAGTACTTGATGAATCCAAGACCGATGTTCAGGGCCGAAATGAACACAACCGTAGAACGGGAAAATGGTCGAATTAAAGCTGTGTGTTGGCAATTGTCTTGGTTTACACCAACGGCAGAACAGTTCAAGACTATGGGTCACTGGTTTGCCTAGTAAATCCGATTGTCATTCACTAGGAAAGGTTCAGGGCGAAAGCTACCTATTTCGATGCAGCTTTAGTTCATGGTAACTCTCTCAATTGTCTACATGAATATTTGAATAATTGTGGGGGACTGTTGTAAATTCTTCTAATATTCATTTAAATGATGTATTTGTATTTTGGATGCAATAAGTGCATGAGAGTGGTACCACCCTTTAGAGGGTTGCACCACACCCCAAGGGGTGCCATATTGGCACATTTTCATATCTTATAAAAGAGGCACCATGTCCAATTTCAAGAATATACAGCAACATCCGAATTTTAGAGTCATATTCTTATTTGTTTTAGAGAGAGTTCCATCAATTTCCAAGTTCAAACACTTGTTAAGGAGTGCTCCTTGAACAAGAAGCATCCAAGGAATCCTGGGAGAACATTGACCATTTGGAATCCGTTAAGCACCAGAGATGGAGGCTAATAAGTTCTTAAATACAGAGAATCATCTCGACTTGGACAATTTCAATCAGGTTTTTCTAGTTCTTGAGTTTTAGGGTTTTCATGTTAATGTAGATCCACTTTTAGATTTGGTGATTTAATTGATAAAAGCATGTTAATTTGTTGTTTAATGACACTATATTTACCGTAATATATATATATTATTAAATGAACAATGTGGTATTGCGGCGAAACCACTTGCAAGCATGAGATGGCTGGGAGCACTCCAAAATTCTTGAAATTTTCTTAATTCATTTTTGTAGAGTTAGCTTCTTTTTTTTTTTTTTGAAAGATTTGCATAGTTAGATTAATTGCAAAAGTATTTGAGAAATTGTTAAAATATTTTGAGAACATATGGATATGTATGATAATTTAATTCATTAAATAATAAAAAATCTATTAAACAAAAATCTAAATTTCCCCCCTAAACCAAAATTCAGCCACCAAAATTGGGTAGATAGATTCTACTCACTCAGTCCCAACCGTTTTAGACCAACCAACCAACCGATCGACCGAGAAAGACACGTCAGCATAAAGAAATACGAAGAACGGTAGTTGGCGCGTTGTCAAAACCAAACCCAACTCGCCCTCTTCCTCTTAGCTTCATGTTTCTCTCGCGTTTCTTCCCAAATCCCAGGAACCAAATCCCCTGATTCTTTTAGCCAAATTTATAATCTTTTTCTCCCCAATTAAAACCCATTTTGTTCTTTTTCTTCAAACTTTAAACGGCGAAGCAATGGCTCGTTTAACACTCTTCATCGTTTTCGCATTTTGGCGTATCCCATTATCCTACTCGGTTCCTTTCATCGTTTTGCATGGTAATTTTCTTTGTGATCTTTATTCAATTCTCTTTAATTCATGGGTTACCCTTTTTTTGTCGCCTAATTTAGAATTTTTTTCCACTTGATGTTGCTCTTAAATTTTTAATATCACTTGGGTTTATTTAAAAAGGTTATAGGATTTTGTTTATCTTTTATAATTTGTATATAACCAAAGTGTCACACACATTTCGAATTGCAGGCATCAGTGATAAGTGCACTAACCAAGGAGTCGCACAATTTACGGAGGTCTTAAGCAATTGGTCTGGTTCTCAAGGATATTGCTTGTATGCTCTTATTCTTGCATTCAATTTGTTGTTTTACTAATCTATAGAAGCATCAAGTCTTAACTTATGCATCTCTCGTGCCTGATGGCATTAAATAGTTTACTCTTTTTATGTAAATTCTTGAAATGGTGCTAAGATATAACTGAAATGTAGCAATTTATGTTCTGAAATCATGGTCACCATACAAGATATTTATTAGTCTGATCAGGCTAGTTTGTGGAGGAGAACTTGTTATGATCATACTTTGTTGTCTTCGTTTCATTGTAGAGAAATTGGAGATGGAGTGTGGGACTCCTGGACTATGCCCTTTTTGGAACAGGTGACACTTGGATATATAATTTGAGGAGTTTTCTGTCATCTACAATGTTTCATAATAAACAGGATATTCTAACATATGTTCTTACTGTTTTTGCAGACAGCAATAGCGTGTGAGAAGGTCATAAAGCTATTTGGTAACATGTTTACATCCCAAATTTCTACGTTATGAAGTTTAACTTGCTTCCCATTATATTTCCATTTTTGATTTGCAGGTTAAGAGTATGAGGGAACTTAGCGAGGGTTACAACATCGTTGGACTTTCTCAGGTAATTAACTAAGGGTCATGACATGTTTGTATAAAAAGTATACTTTTCCCAAAATCCTCCTTGTCTAAAGGATGGACTATCTATCCTCAATACGCAGTTTTAGTATTTAACTCACTAACCTTGTTAGTTATTTTACCCATAAGCTTCTTTAGAATTGGTTTCATAAAGGATGGAATAGCCATTATGTCAAACTTGTGACTTCTATTCGGCTTGTATTAGTATTAGAATTGCATTTGATTGTCATTTCAAATATATTTAATTATTTGCCTTTATTATTCAGTTACTGTTCTGACCTATTACTCTGATAGATGGTTTTTCAATTTTATTCTGGTTAACTGTTTACACAATATTTCTGTTTGACAGGGTAACTTGATTGGTCGAGGGATTATTGAATTTTGTGATGGAGGACCTCCTGTAAGAACTGATTTCATTAACATTCTCATAACTGCACCTTGCTTTATTCATCTTTAAATAGTCATTCTGATGCAGAGATGGTCTTTGACTCATCTTCAATATGAACCCACCATTTGTATTAGGTATTTATACATCTCTAAGGCAATCAAACGTCTGTTGATATTTTAATTAATGCATGTTGTAAATGAATTGTATTCAGAGGCGTCTGAGAAGGGTCACCTTGATACTCCATGTAGTGGTGTAGAAAACTATATGAAGGGCTTTTTGGCAACTCTTTATTGCTATTGTGAACAATTATGCCCAATGCTAAGCATATGATGTTATAACCGCTTTTTTTCAAAACATGGAACAGGTAAAGAACTTGATATCGCTGGCAGGTCCTCATGCTGGTATCGCTGCAATTCCATTATGTGGAGTAAGTGCTCCTTCTACCTCTTGTTGAAGAGTCCACTTCATTCCCTAATTTTACGGTATTTGTTGGGGCTCAAGATATCCCGGTTTTAACTTGGAATGGATTTAGAAACCCCCATGTTTTTTATTGTTGTCGTCTATTATTCTGATCTTATTTCATATGCTATATTTTTGTAGTCTCTCTTGATATGCATTCTTCTGGATGCTTTAGTTAAGTTAGGGATCTACAGTGACTTTGTACAGGTAAGAAATTTATTTGAGAACTCAATTTTGCATTCTTTTTGTTGTTGGTATAATTGTTGAGATGAAATGATAAAGGATGTCCATTTGGAAAAAAGGCAAATAATTTATAACACACCAGTAGCATTTCCCTTTCGAGGCTTTTATGACATTGGCAAATGATGGATTTTGTAATGCATACCTTTGATGAAATTGCAGGAACACTTGGCTCCAAGTGGTTATTACAAAATACCAACAGTGAGTACCATGCTTTGGTTTAAATTCAAAAAAAAATTCGCTATTCTTGTTCTGCTGCCAAAATTGTTTCTGGATCACTGTCATCCAATGGCAATACCTTTCACTTGTATTAGCTCCACATTTGCTCTATTTGACACTTCCTGTATATTGCTTCAACTAATATTTCAGAACTAGGAGCTTGATTTGTTCTTCCTTTTTTTTTAACTTCCACCAGGACATTCCCAACTATCTAAAAGGATGTAAGTTTCTCCCAAAACTTAACAATGAAATCCCTAATGAAAGAAATTCAACTTATAAGGAGCGTTTCGCTAGCTTGGAGAATTTGGTGCTTATTATGGTGAGTTGAAGATCTCTCCTTGTTTCCCCAACATTCATTGGCTCTTTAGATATGATGTAGTTAGCAGTTATATTCAAAAGTTTACTGATTCTTTGGCTTTTATGACTCAGTTTGAGCAAGACTCAGTTTTGGTACCCAAGGAAACCTCCTGGTTTGGTTATTATCCAGATGGGTCGTTTGATACTCTTTTACCCGCACAGCAGGTAATCCGATGGTCCTAAAACTCGGTATGAGCAGAATAGTTTATCATTTACTAGTTGCTAATGATGATTACTTCTACATTTTTCCTGTTCTTAATATAAAACATCAATTAAGTGCTTACTTGAACATTGAATTTTCATGGCACATATCTGTTCATGCAGACACAATTGTACATAGAAGACTGGATTGGTTTGAAAACCTTGGATGAAGCTGGGAAAGTAAAATTCATAAACGTTACTGGAGGTCATCTTGATATTTCTCTCAGTGACATGAAAAAGCACATAGTTCCATACTTGAAGGATCAATCATCGACGAAGCTGATGACAACAAAATCATCACCACATAACTGGCTTTTATCCTTGAGGAATTTCTTCATAAATCTAGGTGGATTCAGTGAGGATCAGCATTTGCTATCGATTGTGCACTGAAGTAAGTTTCACTATAAATAGTTCTAGACACGTTCCACTATTTATTTCGATTTCTCTCGAATCATTATCGAATGTAATGTAATCTCTTGTTCTGATGATGTTCTAATTTCTAAACTTACATTGATTTGTTTGGTCGGGATAACAGATATGTGAGATTGTATCATGACCCTATTTCAATTCCCATGGGTGCTTCTTCACTATGCAAGGATACTAACTAGGGCGGATCTATTCAACACAAATGGAAAATTCTGTCCTTAATTATAAAATGCAAGAACTTTAGGGACCCGAATATTATTATCATCAAAGTACCTTTTAACATGAAAGGGTTTGTTGTTACAGAAAGGAGAAAAGGATCACTCCAAAACTAGTTTAACATCTTCTAAAATACCTCATAAATTTTTTAATCAGTATCGCTTGGGGAACATGATTTCGGTTCATATGCATTTGTATGGTTACAACTTACAGTGTGCAGAAAATATTCTTACAGTTTATTATTTACCACTGCTAAAAGGAATCTGTTAGGGTTGGTGCTCGGAGTGCCAATCCGGATCGTATTTATGTCTGAATCATAAATACGAGTGATTCCATTTTCCATAATATTACTTATTTAATGGTAGCATCTCTTGTCTTTTATACACATATTCGATCTAATTGCGATTAGATATCTAATTAAGATTAGATTGAAACTAAATCTGGTTTAGTGATACGTGTATATTAGACACAATGTAGTGCACAGTTACAACGTAGTTTGTAATTGACATTGGGAAATCGCATTATAAGATGTATATCCTTAAATAAAGTTCCTGGTCAATATTTGCTAACACGGCTCGGTTAGTAAAATTCGATGAGACCAGTACATGTCGTATATCGTGACTTGGTCTGATGGTTTATCTCAATGAACCATGAGTCTCGGGAGACTCGTATAGACATGTATGTGTTTATTTGATAAACACTGAACGACTCATTGAAGATTTCCTAATAGATGGTACACCAATGTCAATAAGAATCTTCTCGAGTTGAGCGAGCATAGTGGTCCTTCGACTTGAGATATCACAGTGGGATATATGAGTTATCTTCCACACTTTGATGGCAGTCACGTCACCGATCTATTCATGATCACACCTCCGCATGTTCGTTGGGTGTGGACTGATGCTCATGATATTCAGTGCGTATCAAGAGAGGATCTGTCAGTCCTGTGTACAGGGCATAGACATCCTACATGTGTTTGCGATCTAGTAAATACATGGCTGTGGTATAACTTCGGAAATTAGTTCCGAGTGTTATTTATAGATCGTAAATTAAAAGTCGATTATATTATATCGAACGGATTTGACGTTCTCATCTATATCCCAGGTATAATATGGATAGCCTGTGACGGGGGGATTATACGTATGCAATGACCTCAGCTTGCATAGTTTAGCGAGATTATATGTGGTCGTCATAATACATGAGTGGGTGAATTATGGACATGAAATTGGATTTCGTGACGGATAAACCTAAACTTAGAGAGTCTCACAATATGAAGTGTACTCGTTGAGCACTTGGGCAACGCGTTATGAATAATACATATTATTCACAATACTTCATCGGATTAAGTAAGTTAATTTGAATCGTTTAATCGGTTAAACGATAACACATGCTTTAGGGGATTTTGGTCATTTAATAATTAATATGTATTTATATTTGATACAAAATTCGATTTGATACATATTAATTAATTGTCAAATGAGATTTTGACGCATGCCATAAATATATGTATTTGTTATTTACAATTTGTTATTTAATGTAAATAAAAATACATATATATAATAATTATATTAATTAATTATTTAGATATTTAATTGTTAAATATTTGAATAATTAATTGATAAACTTTTTCATAATTGTTATGAAATATGTTTAATTATTATTGGAACAAATGACATGGTTTAATTAAACTTAATGTGTGCAATTTTGATTGGTTAACATAAAGTTTAATATATATTTAATTGGATTAAATTTGGTAATTGACAAAAATACCCCACTTGAGTCGGCAATCTCTATTTTTTAAAGTAAAAAATTTTCATTTTCTTCTCCAACACCTCCATGGCCGAAAGTTACAAAAGAAAAAGGGTTCCAACATCGCTTGATGATTCAAGTAAAGGAAAAGAAGAAAATCAAGGAAAAAGGCTAAGGAATTAGGAGATTAAAGGTAATTCTTCAAATCTCTAACCTTAGAAAATTTATTTCTTGTTTCTTGATGATCTTATGAGATCCTAGGGTTTCTTCTTTTTCATAAAATTGGGGCTTTTGGTTGTGGTGGATGGAATTGGAAGTGTTGATGCGTGTGTGAAGTGATTTGGTTAATATTATTGTAATATTAGTCCAATTTATTCATTTGATGATATGTTGTCATTCTAGAGTGTTATGACCACTCTTGTAATGCCTATAATTGTTCCTGGGTGCTTCATGTGTGGTGACTTTGATTGGTGTTTTGATTAATTGGATTAATCTTGAAAAATTGGATTTATAGCATGAAATTTGATAATTTTCTATTATGGATCAGATCTGGAATTGATTCTATTTTGGTGATGAAAATGATGTCATTTAAATGTATTGGATGTATTTTGGGTGTTGGAACAATTGTCGGAAATTATTTCGGAGTTGAAATAAGCGAAAACGGCCAAAAATGACGTTACCGGGTGAATTTTGAGCCAACAGGGTGACGGCTGTCCAAACAGTGAATTTGTCACTGTTCGGGCAGCCCATGAACTGCTCTAACACTATTGGGGCTGACCTGGGCATTCCCCATAAGTGTTGGGTGGTCGGTTCGGTCAAAAACGCATTTTCCGCCATTTTGCGGAAAAAAAATTTCGTAAAAGTTTCGCGAAGTTTCTACCTTATTTATGTCGTTATTTGATATCGAATAAATGTGTTTAGGTGAAATATAAATAAATTATTCATATTAGATATTGAATAATTTGTTCGGTAATTTAAAAAATTTTAAAATTACGATTACGCCCGAACCGCACTTCCGCCGCGCCCTTTGCCCAAAACTCCAACAGATAATGGAAGTTTCTACAATTTTGGGACAGCAAAGGGCTACTGATTTTATTGCATCACTGGCCAGGCACCAGTTGGAGGCTTTCCTAGCCCTGAAGGTGTATTATTGAATCTGCAGAGTCTACACCTCTATAAATCTAAAGCTTTTGAAGATTCATACATCTAGAGGCAAGTGAAGTAGCCATGGAAGTATCACATTCATACGCAAGAAGATCCAAAGAACTCCACAAACATGGAGAAGCACCTAAGGCTCTCCATGTCCTACACGTTGATCACAAGTTTGCCCTGTCTCTCTATAATTGGGACAAGGTTTTATCAAACCTGAAAGCTAGGTCTATGTAGGTTTGTATGAGAAGAAACTTCCATTGTATTAAAGAAATAGATGCTGAAACACAGAGAGAAAATAAAAGACAAGAGTTGATGAAGAAGAGTCTACGAACAAGAGATGAGAAACAAAAGCCAAACCCAGAGATTTTCCTGGGGAAAAATCGATACAAGCGATTCTTTTATCCTTTATCCCCCATAGGAACATGGATTATGGATATATGGGTTACGGGTTTAACAAGTATAAGTGTTTTTCTTGATTCTGTATTTGGGGTAATTTTTTTTTTTAATCAATAATTTTACTACCAATATAATATGTGTATGGAAACGGAAAAAAAAAAATATCAACGTTTAAGATTTGTTTGAATGAAAAGTTTTGTGTTTATTGAATCTTAATGTAATTATAATCTATAAGATGAAATTAAAACAGGAAAAAATAATTCTAATATGTAACATATGAATTAAAATCGCAGTCTTAAATATTCTTTCCATAATGAAGATGTTATTTCCTTAATTAATAAGATTATTTCAATTGAGGTTAGCGGTTAAAAAATTATGGGAGTTGAAAATAAATACAGTTACAAAGAATAAAACACGAGCCGCCGTTCGTCTCCGTAATCATGGGAAGTGAAAACGTTCTGACCGGAACAAGCAACAGTAACATATCATCGTCGGAGGCGGCGGCGTCTACGTGTTTCTCTCGTTTTTGGTCTTCAGCTCTCAGAGCCAAAACCCTAACTTCTCAATCCGTCAGTACGAATCATGGCGCCGGACTTATACGACGGCTTGGCCTCTTCGAACTCATACTCATCGGCATTGGCGCGTCAATCGGCTCCGGTATATTCGTCATCACCGGTACCGTCGCTCGCGACGCCGGACCAGGTCCGTTTTTAAGTCGATGCTCTTACTTTCACTAATTGAATTTGTTCCAACGTTTCCTTTCGATAATTAATTGAATCCAATCCTTTACATGATAATTGTAAAGATACTAGGACGGGGCACCTATCATTAATTGCCACGTGTCAAGAAGCAATAGGTTAGGAAGTAGGAGGGGCTGTGCTTTTTAAAAAACAATCTTTTTTTTTATTTAAAAAAAAAAAAAAAAAACTGATTTTTTGAATACTTAAAAATAGAAAAAAAAATTATATTTTTATTAATAAAAATTGTGTCTAGGCCGAGCTCTGGCATTTTTGTCTAAGCTCGAGCCCTAGAAATTTGCATTCGGATGGAACATGTGCTTTTCTGCCACCCGTAATAAGGAGAAAATCTTTTATGCAACAGTGGTACCACGTCATATATGCAACAAGCCAATTATCCACTGGCACGCGTGCTAAAAATTAAAAAACAACTAAAAAGTAGGTAAAGAAACTCTACATGTCATTATTTAATTCGCTTGTGGTACCACGTCACCCATACCACTGTTGCACCAAAGAATCTCTCCGTAATAAGAAGTAGGAGCGAATGTAATTGCAATTACGAACGTTGGTTATGTTCTAATAATGTTGGTTATTAATTATTTGCTTTTGTGTTAATTGCAGGAGTTACAATTAGTTTCTTACTTGCTGGGGCATCTTGTGTGCTGAATGCACTTTGTTATGCAGAGCTGGCATCTCGTTTCCCTGCTGTTGTTGGGGGAGCTTACTTATATGCTTATACGGCATTCAATGAACTTACTGCTTTTCTTGTTTTCGCACAACTTATGTTGGATTACCATATTGGGGCAGCGAGCATAGCTCGAAGCTTGGCGAATTACGTGGTTTCGATTTTTGAGCTCGTTCCTTTTCTCAATGAAAACATACCAAGCTGGATTGGACATGGTGGTAAAGAGCTCTTGGGAGGAACTCTATCTATTAATATATTAGCTCCAATTCTGCTCGCACTTTTAACTGTTGTTTTATGTCGGGGTGTTGGCGAGTCTTCTGTTTTGAACACTTGCATGACTGTAGTAAAGGTGATCCACCATCTAAGTTCTGTTTCCTTTTCTAGTCTGATTTTGTTTTAGCAAATTTTGTCAGTAGAAATTGAAAAAAGAAGACTCGAGTCTCTGGGCATGGTTAAATCAGTGATAACTTTTATACTCTAATTCTATTGCAGGTTACCATTGTCATTGTCGTGATCATTGTTGGTGCTTTTAAGGTTGATGTTTCCAATTGGTCTCCATTTGCTCCAAATGGTTTCAAAGAAATAATGACTGGAGCTACTGTAGTATTCTTTGCTTATGTAGGGTTTGATGCGGTTGCTAATTCAGCTGAAGAATCAAAGAAACCTCAGGTGTCTAATATTTGATCCAAAATGATGCCTTCTGACACTATAAGTGATTATGTCTTTTCATTCTATAGATTTCTTTTCTTCCTTTTTACCCCCTTAATTTCGACATTTCAGCGGGATTTGCCAATAGGCATCATGGGAAGCCTTCTTGTATGTGCTGCATTATACATCGGTGTCTGTTTAGTTATCACCGGGATGGTACCTTACAAGTTCCTTGGTGAAGATGCTCCTCTATCCGATGCTTTTGCATCCAAGGGTATGAAATTTGTTTCTGTGTTAATCAGCATTGCTGCTGTGGCCGGACTTACGACAACCCTCCTAGTTGGTCTTTATGTTCAGGTAAGTAAGTTCACGGAGTTCATTACTGAGATGTCCTTACTTTGTATATTTGAACGACTTGGATGTTTCTATGAACAGTCACGGTTATATCTTGGGCTTGGAAGGGATGGTTTACTGCCTTCTATATTCGCAAAAGTACACCCAAAAAGGCACACTCCTGTTCATTCCCAGATTTGGGTTGGTATTGTTGCCAGTATTTTGGCGGGGCTATTTAACGTGCATGTGCTCTCTCACATTCTTTCAGTTGGCACATTGGTATGACACTGTCAAATTTTTTTTCTTTGAGTTCAAATTTAATTTCATTAGGACTCGAAACGTAAGGACATTGGATGCATGACTGAGTGTTGTAGGATTTCCGAGGAAACTAATAATATTGATTGCGTGGAGCTTACTTTTTCGCATTGGCGGGTTTCAGGCAGGCTACTCTGTTGTTTCAGCATGTGTTATAGCCCTTCGTTGGAAGGACAAAGCATCAAGAAATGATTCATCAAGATGGACTTCAGCCTGGCGGGAGGGTGTAATTTGTCTTGTTATAATTGCTGCTTGTGGTTTTGGTGCTGGACTGTTTTACCGTCTTAATGTTTCATACATTCTTCTGATAGTAGCAGTTGTTATTGCGGTACTTGCTTGTGCCGTTCTTTGCTTCCGTCACGTGAGTATTAATCTCTAACTCTCTCTATATAAGTTATGTTCTTGCAATTTGTTGCATTTTGCATTAACATGGACACAAAATAGGTCCTTAAGGGACGTGGTTTGGTGGTGTAGGGTTCAGGATCTCATATTGAAGTTTTGGGTTCGAATCCAGGGAGTGCGTTTCTTGTAAGAGCCTGTGACAGCCGAGAGTTTTACATGCTCCGCTTAAATCCGGAAGTGGTGATTTAGCGGGGGGTTTTCAACGATTTCCAAAAAAAAAAAAAAAAAAAAAAGACACAAAATAGTCTGTGATAGCTCCAATCACCATATGTAACTATTTTCATTTTTTGGACCTCATGCTTTAAAAAAGCAAGCAGCAAAACATAGCGATAAAAGTAGGGTAGCAAGGAATCAATCGAGTTATAATTTATAAAGTGATTGTTTATAGACATGTAAGTAATCAGCTAGGCCTGGAATCTAAGTTGTTTAGCGGCAGTCACCGTGTTTGTTGATTGGTTAAGTTGTCCGACTTTTTGAATGCCTTACAAGGCCGGTCCTGAGATTCTCGGAACTTAAGGTCATTTTTTACATTTTAAGACCCTTAACCATATTATAATATTATAATATAGAAATTATGGGACCCTTATCCGTTAATTATTTAAGAGTTATAATAAAAATTATCTCCATTCTATTTATGTCTCAGGGTTATGCAGATCCTCCAGGGTTTTCTTGCCCTTGGGTTCCCATTCTGCCGGCTGTTTCAATCTTCTTCAACTTATTCCTTTTTGCTCAGGTACGCTTCATCCTGCATCTCCTTATTTATAGTCACAGTTACAAACAAAACTGATGGAGATTAAAGATCGAAGATCAAAGAATTTAGATAACAGAAGGCTACTTGTGTTTCCTTTTGTGCAGTTGCATTATGAGGCGTGGTGGAGATTCCTTATTCTCAACTTCATTTCGATTTGTTTATATGCATTTTATGGCCAGTATCATGCAGATCCAACTTCAGATACAATTGCATGAAGAGTGTTTGTGTTGTTGCACTTGAAGACTAAGGAGATATGCAAATCTTTAGTGCAACAGACGCACCGCATCATAAATCTGATATCGTGTCGCCAACTAATAATAAATAGACATTTGTTAAATTAATATTTTATTAATTAATATTTTGATATTTTCTTACACGTAATTTTACTTTTTTTTTGTCTCTCTCAATCAATCTTTTGGATTCCATATTATATCGTATGCAAAAACACATAATATGATAGTTTCCAATTCTTACTAATTAGGAATTGGATTTTTCCAAATATGTTTGCCCAATAATTCTTTAGTGATACTCATCGAGATAAATATAGTATTTGATAAAAAAATATTGATTGGGAGTAAAAACTACTTTATAATTATTTTATTGTGAGTATAATGTAATTCATAAGCTCACCAAATTCTCTATCAAACGATTAAAAAAAACCACCTTCACCAACTCAAAAATTACTAATCAAAAAAAAAAAAAAAAGAACCCAGAAATAATAAAGAGAATCACATAATATTTATAGACAAGTGATTTGAAAAATCCCATAAAATACAAAAAGTCTCAATTTTTAGCACCCCAAATGTCAAACAAAACAAAATCTCAAAGATTTCATCCTACAAAACATAAACAGAAGTTAAAATGCTTAAGCTCTTTTTTACTGGACTCTATCTAAAAAATGAACAATTACTATAGCAAAAGGTATTGCTAAAATATCATAAGAGACAATGAGAGAGAAAATTTGAAATCATTTCATTGAAGAGAAATGGATTGCAAGTTTTGCTTTGAAAATAATTGAAATACAATCTAAACTCTCAGGAATCTCACTCCCTCCTATCCTTGAGGAAGAGAAGCATGAAAGCCTATTAACCAAGAAATAAAAACAAAAATCAAAGCCCTCTTCACAGGAATCCTACAACAATCTTACATACATACCTGCTGTTGACAGCTGATTTTCGTTCCAGGAATAATTCAGGAAAAGCGCTCCTCGAACAATCCTCCATCAATTGTCAATTTGTTTGGTTTGGGGACTGTAGGCACTGCATTTTTACGCATAAGTCCCTATGATGAGTCTCATTTTGGAGACACTACCTTTTAAGTCACGGAGGTCACGGGAAACGGACATCGGAAGGGGAAATTCAGAATAAACAAGGTTCACTGTTTTCGTTAGTGCTGCGTTCGTGTTTACGTTCGAACGTCAAACGGATTGCGGGCGTTCGTGCCGCGTTCGAGGAAGCGTTCGAACGGTGTCGGTAATTCTGGTTTTGCTGCTAGCCTCACATCCAGCCCAATTAGCCCCCCAAAGCCCATAAAACACATAACAATTTAAATAAATAAATATTAATTAAAACATTAACTAAATAATATAATAACTAAATTAATTAAATAATTAAATAAAACATATACCAAACATAAAATAAACAATTACCAACTTAAACTAAAATCATGCCTAAATTAAACAAATCACACACTAAATCAAAATATAATCATGCCTAATATAAATGAATCAAATATATTATATACTAAAACTAAAAATAAGATTTACCTAATTAAAATCAATCAACCAATTATATTCCCAATCTAATAAGATTATTCCCAAACTTAAAATATGGTATTCCTAATCCAAGCCAATCAAATATCCAACCTTCCCTATCTAGCCAAGATTTGTCCCCCCTCAATCTTTGACTTCCCTTAACCAAACCAAATCAAATTCATTTCCTTGTCAAACCTAACCCTTTGCCTATAAAAAGAACCCTTCACCAACCTTCTCAACCCTAGCTAGCTAGCCCCTAACTCATACACAACACACATAAAAATTACAGGAGGAACACACCCAAGGAAACAATAAGCAAAAGATAAAGAGGAAAAGGCAGCGAAACCACAAGGAAATAATAGCAAAAGACGGAGAACGACGACTCAAAACAGTAAGACAACGAACGAGAACAGTGAACCAGTGAACCGGGAGAGTTGCGGAGCATCCACCCTTCCGATAATCGTGTACCGTACATCCGAGAGATGATTTAAAAGGTTAGACCTGAGGGTACATTTTCATTAGTTTATATTCGTTTTTTTTATTATTATTATTGCATTCTATTCGCATGAGAGTCGTTTATGGAAGCATGTTGTGGCTTGAATGAAATAGAAGAGTGTCGTCTCTTGTGGTATATAGGATGGAAACCCAGACGTAAATTTCGTAGCCGAATCCGAATGGACGGTAGTGCGGTCTGTACATGGGACACAACTCCACGTACCACTTGAGTAAACGGCACCTTCTCTTGTTTTGTGTTGCTTTTATGTATTTATTTTTGTCATTTAAATTCTGCATGTTGCTTATTTATGCATGACTCAATCGAGCGCATGGGCTTAGTAAGTGGAATGAAAGATCCCCTATGGGGAGGGGTTAAAGCCCTTTACCACGATGCTTTGCCACGCCGATTGATGTGTGTTCGGTTGGATGCAAGACACGTTCAATCGGACATACTTAGAATAATATGATTGTCTTTATGTTTGTATGCATGATGTGATGTGACGCGCATGGGCTTAGTATGTTGGTCTAAAGGTCCTCTCTTTGAGAGATCAAGAGCCCCAAAAGGCCACCTTTACGGCAGTACTTCGCCGCGCCCCTTATTTTGTTGTTTATGTATTGCGTCCCATTTCATGCATCAGTTCTGTTCCCGTTCGAACGCGTTTACGAACGCAACTCGAACGCGCATGTATTTTTGCCTTATCATGCATCAGGTCTCATTTCCGTTCGAACGCGTTATCAAACGCCATACGAACGCGAGCATTCTGTTTCATTTCCGTTCGAACGCGTGTACGAACGCTACTCGAACGTGAGCATTCTGTTTCATTTCCGTTCGAACGCGTTTACGAACGCTACTCGAACGTGAGCATTCTGTTTCATTTCCGTTCGAACGCGTTTACGAACGCTACACGAACGTGCACACACTGAACTGAGTCTGTCTTATCATATTCATGCATAATTGCCTCTTGGTTGATCTTTCTTGTGTTATATAGCCAACTGTATTATTTGTATTCAAGCATGATTAGGTTGTTAGCATGTTATTTGGTTAATAGGTTCATGAGATAGTACTCAAGCATGATTATGTTGTTCTTAGTTCTCCATAACATAGGATTGAAATATGTTCATGAGATTGTCATGTGACGTTGCATGTTGTGATGAACTTGTTGATGTATGCATGTGAATTTAAAAGCATGATATTCTTGGAAATAAATGTTATTTAAGCCTGGTTAAATTATTATATAAATCCTTTTTATTACAAGTGACATAAGTAAGGGACCATTCCGAACCCAACGGTTTGAGGTCTTCCCTTGCGAGGGGTGAGTGCGGCCTTAAATCTTTGTCCCGGTTCACGCCGGGTGGCGACTCCATGTTATTTCGTACTTCCCATCTAGTGCCGCGAGCCTAGGAACGACGTCGCCCAGGTCCTGTGTCCCACAGGGACCAAATGCAAACTTAGAAAAAGATGAGAAAATACACAGACAAAACAGATGATTTAACGTGGTTCGACGGAATTGATTCAACCTACGTCCACATATACAAGGGAAAAGAAAGCTTTTATTACGTGGTCGGATTTGACCGACCTCTTACAAGCTCACTCTTACGCTTACAATAAGTTTTTGCTCTCTTTTTACAAGTTGTGCATGAAATAGAATTAGTCAATTCTTTATCATGAATTCTCAACCCGTTTATATACTAGATCAAATTGCACTGCTATACCAATCTTTTGACGTCATCCACGTGAATCTGCCAGCACCGAGTGGGCTCTCTGCCCCAATCACTCACAATGCCTGACACCTCTACTCTCTATCATATGAACTTCACTAAATTGCCTGCTTTTAGTAAATGCCACACGCTACCTCACAATGCCAACATGTAACCTGTCTACTCTCATGCGATAGTGTGCGCCAGAAGATAAGCCAGTGACCTGCTCCTTTCACATCATACCTTTTAGGAAGCGCAAGTCCCCATATAGGGCTTACATCTCTTGAATTTGATCATATCATTACCACTCTGACCCGCCCTACCAGGTCGAGTCTGAGGCCTTAGTTCCCATTCGCTTTTTTGAACATCTTTACACCTCGGGTCGATCTTCACGTATGCTCAATTGTTGCTCTGATACTTTCGTTTTGCCCTCGGTCCGACCTCACATCCTTTGCAAGGACTTCGGACCATCTATTGAGCGCAAACCTCATCTTACCCTTCCTCGAGATTTTGACTTATTGGGAGCCGAAAACCACCATCAACATATATCCTCTAGTTTTCGATATCAACGAGTAAGCGAGTTGGTACCAGGAACTATAAAAAGATGGTGGTGAATGAAGCCGTAGATTGATCTGACATCCCCGAGCTTATGCTCTCATGGACACCCTCATAATGCTTTGACTTATAACGGGTATCACAACTGCATGTCTCAATGCTTCTTGTGAAAGAAACCATATCAGTCTATAGCCCTGATCTAGCATCTATGCTTCTGATCCACAACTTGGTCTTCTCTCCCACTAGGTCTTCTTTGACCGAAGAGGTTGATCCCGACTAGCTCTATTCAGTCAATCCTTTTGGCTTTGCTTGGAGAAGCCCATATTATGCCTTCTCGGGTAGATGCATGCTCTCGTCATGCCGCAAACTCGAAAGAAAATGATCTGCGGAGTCCTGAAAAACAGAACAAAACCACCAGGGAACATTCACCTTCTCAGGCTATTAGGAAAATAACAGGGCCTCGGCGGGACATAACCCAGCCCCGAGCCACAATAAATCGGGACATAACCCACAGATTTTTTTATTTTTTTGTTCAAACCGTGCGGGTTGCGGTTTAGGAAATTAGAAACCGAAATTACAAATATCATACATAAAATCGCGGCGGTTTGGTTCGGCGATTTAACGGCTTGAGAGGTGCGGATTGGCGGTTTAATTTTTAGAAATTATTAGCTATTTCTTTATAACATTTGTGAAAATAATTAATCATTTGTCAAGTGTCAACAATATTAAATATTGTATTACAGTTCATCATCCAGCAACTCTCGAAGCAATATATCTATAAGATTGAAAATCCAAGCCAGAATCAGCATGTTGAGAAGTGCTATTAAAAGTATAAACAGATAGATATGAGTTCATTATAATAATTAACTAATTTATTAATATCTAATTAACCTGACATTCAAAAAGGGTCACTGTAAATTCAGGTCTATATTATAAACATACACATTAAACATTAAACAATCACATTAAATAATTAAACAATCACAGCAAGTCAGCAAAATATCATAAGAGCTGATTTAGTGAATTCAACTTCTAATGGCTCTACGCCTCTACCTTGCAAAATAAGAAATAATACAAAATAAGTGAATAAGTGTTTGTACAACACTACAACCATCGAAGTTCATCAAAAGTTTCAAGGGAAAAAACAGTAGCCACACCCAAAACCGAATACATTCATGCCTTTTGGCAATGGAGTCGAGTGCATGCGTGCCCTGAAATTAAACTTGCCAAGCTAGAGATGGTCATTTTAATCCACCATTTAGTCACCAAATTCATCCAGGTACAAAATGTACACACACTGTGGCACATAATTTTTATCAAACACTTGGCATACTATATAATTTTTGACAACTTTGTTTTTGTTTACAGGTGGAACAACAATGACTTCCTGCAAGATTTCAGTTGTTCTCTTCTTGGATAATTTTCTGTCTCCTAACCCTACTATTTCAATTTTGATAATTAAACCTAACTAAATCAAAATTGATATGATGTATTATACTTGGTTTAGAAAAATAATTAAACCTAACTAAATCAAAACCCTATTGTCTCTTCTTTTTTATCAAATTTTAATTTTAAATTTTTTTTATAAAAATGAAAAATATGGTACTGAGTACAGAGGAGAGACCGAGAGAGCAAAAAATGACATACCTAACAGGCTAACACTGCTTACTGCTTACAGAGGAGAGACGGACTGACCGAGAGAGCAAAAATTGAAGCCTTTGAAGGTTGATAATTGATATGATGTACTGGACTTGGTTTAGAAATTACAAATGAGAGATTTAGATTTGAGAGAAAAAAAAGAGGGGAAGTCGGCGCAGGAGATGAAAAAATTGGGGAATGGAGAGGAACCCTAAATTTCGTTGGTATATATACTACCAGGTCCGCGGGTCGGGTTGAACCCGATATTTAATATTCAAAACCATAACCCGAACCGCAAATTGCGGATAAGGACATTTTGACCCGACAAACACATACACACTCTTATAAACCGTGTGGTTTGCTGCGGTTCTGTTCGGGTCGGGTCGGTTCGCGGTTTGACCCGATCCTGTGTTCACCCCTAGTGTCATCAACATGGCCTCGACGGAACGAATACAGCCATGAACCGGTGTAATAACTTGGCCACAAGGGAATGTACCATCATTGTGCTACTCAACACATGGTCATATGGGAGAAACTCCAACCCCATGCCAATAAACAAAACAAAGCCTCGGCGGGACATAGCCCGACCCCGATTCATAACAAATACTTGACCATAAGGGAATGTATCCTCCTTGTGCCATCAACATGGCTTGGGCGAAACAAATGCAGCCCCAAGCCAATAAACTCAAAGTGACATCGGCTGAACGAATGCAGCCCCGAGCCATCGAATCGTCACGGCAAAAGCTGGGTCATAATCGTCAATGGTAAATAATAATTAAGCTCTTAATTAAATATTCTGAATTATTAACTCCGGGTTATTCCACTAAAAACCTGAAGCTACACTCTCGTTGCCGCAGATAGTATATTAAGCCGAATCACGTCGGTGTCCATCGATATAGTCATTACATACGGATTAACCCTTCACAAGTATCTCGTAATTAGAACTGGGTCATAATATTCGTTATACCTCTCTAATTATTTTTACCTTAAGTATCATTGATTCTCTAATGAACGATTTATTTATAACCATTATGAATTTTAATCTTTCTATTTGTAATAGAAAGACTCGAGCGCTCTAACCGTTCAAGTATCGAATCAACCCTTAAGGAAGATACTCATCTACTTCTCGCAAGGAGTGAACTTCATGTCTATGTAAAACGTCCCCAGCTACATACCAAACTGTGTCCCCAAAGTACGTAGCTATTGGTCGGGACTGCTACACCAACCTAACCTTTGTAAATTAAAGGACATAGTCTGCAATGTAGGAGTTCGTAGTACACTCAAGATTAAGATCAATCCATATATGACCATCTAGTAGATCAAAATGAATTTCTTTATTTAACGGATATTATAAGAAACTCATTTCTATCTGGGTCCAGTCCTATATGATCACATCATACAAGGTGCCTTTATTCCCATGTCTCCACATGGACGATCTCGGATCAAGGTCGCCATACAATTATAGAATGAAACGCAGTTATAGATAAACCACAAACAAAGTACTCGCTTTGTTTGCTCTCTATGGACTATTTTAGATTACTAACTTCAAACTTAAATCCTCTTGTGTATGACACTCATACATTAAATCTGAAAACATATGAGTAATCTAAGATAATTAAGATAATGTACAATATGCGATATTAAACAAACACTTTGATAAATGAATAATGCATCATTTTATTTCATAAAACATAACACCGTTTACATTACATGATGCTCTATGACATATATCCCAACACAAACAAGTTTGATCTCTTTGTTGGGTCGGACACCTCTGCTACCTGAGCCTGGACCCCTTATCTAGGAAGTGAAAACTTATTTATACCTTTCCTCGAGATTCCGACTTCTTGGGGACCGAAAACCACTATCAACAGAATGTATGAGATGTTATCTTTTCATGTTTAACATAAAACCGAATGACTTAGAAATCAAGGTAACAAGTTAACATCACCTTTGATATCAAGTCATTTGTTCTTTTCTTTAACCTTTATCCAACTTACTATATCAAGTAAACAAGTTACCATTAAAATTGAATAAAGATCAAGAAAATGCATTTTAGATATTTTCATTTTTAACTAATATTAAATATAAAATCAATTATTTTATATTTAATTAAATTAAATAAAAAATATAAATCAAAGAGCAGGGACCTGTTTCAAATGCTAAGGAAGAACTTTTGCTCTTCTGAAAAGCTAAGAATGAATTCTATAAGCTAAGTAAAACAAATTAATAGCTTACGATTTTGTAAAGTAAAAGGATCAGAAGGTTGATATTTTTGTGGAATAATAAGAATAAAGCCAAATACATGAGAAGGCGCAAGAGACTCATTCACAAGAAACTAGGAAAGACTGTTGTGATTCTACTGTGAAGTTGGTGGATACAGAGGCCACAAACTTCCACCTTCATCACTATATAGTCAAAATGCACACAAAGGAATAAAAGATTAAAAAAGTTCATAAAGGAAACTTCGAGAATGAAAATCCAAAAGATTCAAGAAATCATATCCATCTTGTTAGAAATCAATAGAGCAGCATGAGTTTGTTGTACTCATCTAAAATTGTGGTGGTTTTGCCCTCTTGATTTGCCTATTGATGCCATTTTCTGAAGCCTAATCTGCTCTCTGAATCTGGCTATGAACTCACCTGCCTTCTTATCAACCTCATTAGGATCAGTTTCGGCATCATTTCCACCGTCATTCATAGACTCTTCATCTGCATTTACTTCAAAATTTTCAGCCTTACTCTGTGATTTTCCTTTAGATTCTGATTCTACAGCAACATTCTTAAAATGTTCTTTGTTCTTTCTCTTCTGAATCTCTGAGTGGGTTGGCTCTTCATCTGACTTTACTTCAAAAATTTCAGCCTTACTCTGTGATTTTCCTTTAGATTCTTCAGAAACTTTCTCATAATGTTCTTTGTCTTTTCTCTTCCGAAACTCTGAGTGTGTTGGCTTTGGCATAGGAAAGTGATTATCAATATCCTGTTTTCTGGCAGTAGCTGAGAGATTGTCAAGGCCTCCATTTTCCATTTCACTTTTTCCCTTGTACAGTGCCTCAAATTCTTCACTTGGCTTCCCAACATTATTGCTAATATGATTCCTAGATTTCTCGCTGGTTTTCACTGCCTCGGCTTCATATCTGCGAGATTTAAAAGTCCTAACGGATTTCCCCCTAGATGAAGCTTTCGCCAAATTTCCATTCCATTTCAAAGAACCTGATCTCCACTCTTTATCACCCAATTGATCCTTTCTTTTGCTTTCACCCATATTCTTCAAGTCATCTTCAAAGCTTTTCTGTCCATTATTCTCAAACAAAGAGCCATTAGTATATCGTCTAATATGGAATGCATTCGGTGAAGCTTTACCATTTGTTGATGTAGTGGCTGGAGGATAAGAATTGTGATTAACCTTCTCTTTTCCCAATTCTTCCACTTTCAGGTTCTCCAACTCTGAACTAACATCATGGGAGGGAGAAATCCTATTTGGCGAATCAGACATTGAACTGATTTGGGAAGAAAAATTTTCAGTGGACCAAAAGGACTGTGATTTCAGTGATTCAAACTGACTTTCATCAACTGAGAGAGGCCTAAAATGCGAAGGATGAGAAGCAATGCCCACAGTTTCTCTCATTTCCATCCTCCCAGACATCGAACGCCATGGATTTGGAGAAGATAATGCAGCAATTCCACTTTCATTGAACTTATTCTCCAAGTTCAAAGGACCTATCTCACCAGATGTGTTATCGATACTCTCCTTGCGACTATTTGATGAATCTGTCGAAACTGAACTAGACTCACTCCCATCACTAATTTCAGTACCATCTTGGTTTCTTACCCCCGATCTCAGGCTCCTAACAGGTAAATCCAAAGGTTTGTGACCCATCATCAACTTAGATTCACCATATTCATCGACAGCACAATTTTCTTGATTCAATACCACCATTGACTCACCCTGAACATACTGTGAATAATTCCATGCTTGACTCACATTATTCTCAACATATCCACTTCGATTCCCAAACCCATTTCCAGAATTCAAGGATCTTGATTTGCTTTGGTCACCAATCACAGAGCTGCCATTTCCAGAATTCCAAGTTTGATACACATTTTTTGCATTATATCCATACGAATTATCAAACCCATCATCAAAAATAGAAGAAACATGAAGTACTCTAGACACATATGACTGTGAATCATAATTAGATTCCGTTTCAATGTCCATATCATCATTTCTTCGACAAAACAAGCCATACGACACAGCAAGGCCAATGAATAAAAGATGAACAAGCTCCCAGAACTTATTGAGTACAGTTTGATTAATGAAATCAGGAGCTTGTGAAGGGAACAGTAAAATGGCAATTAGAAACAGAGCAAATAAAAGAAACTTACCCAAAAAGTGAGTAAAAGACTTAACTTGCACAATTGATTTCTTGCCTTTTCGTTCAGCTGATGAGCTTAGCTCTCTTGGAAAATGGGTTTTGGCGTATGAGTGTTCTGAATCTGCCATTATTGAGTTGCTTCGTTTTGAGTTTAGTTTTTTTTTTTTTTTTTTTTTTTGTGTGAAATTGTGAAGATTTGATCAAAGAAAGGAAGACTTTGAAGCCAAGGCAAAACAAGTGAAAGAAGAAAAAGTGAGCAAGAGGGAGAGAGATTTTCAAAAGTGACTATTATTATTATTATTATTACCGTTGGTTAAATTGACGGATTTGGCCTTAGCTTTTTGTCTTTTCTTTTGTTTTCTTAGAGTGGAAGACAAATCTATGTTGTCTTTTCCCTGTTTTGAGTCCTTTGTGTCATTTTAATGTCACTCGCATTAGAAAAACTTATATAACCATCTAGTTTTAAGTATGACACGTGTCAATTATTGATATTTTTTTCCTTTCTCATCAGCCATTTTTTTCTTATTTAATTAACCATATTTTTATATTAAAAAATTATAACAAGGATGAAAAATCATAAGTCAGATGTGATTTGCTAGTGGCCAAAAATTAACCACTCATTTCTGAATGGCCTTTTTTTTTTCTAACTAATTAATTCTATTACAAATTATGTCAGCTTTAGTGATTTATCACTCGCGAAAATTATATTATGTGTCGGGTGTATATGTCATCTCTCTCACAGCAAGCAGGTCCCATAGGTAGTCAACAATTTTCTTTTTCATTGGTTAATTGGGTTGTTGTTGGGCTTTAGTGGTTTGGGCCTGTAATTTGGCCCATTATTGAAATGAGTTCTTTATTTTTGAAATTAATATTGGATATAATTTCATACTTTTTCCTCCCTGGAATAAGGATATAGCATCATTTAAGAAGCATACATTTATATACTTCTCATTGTGCTTTTTTACAAAGCATAAATAACATCTGTGTGTTTGATTTCACTGACATGGCTAGATGTCCACGGCCAAATTGAGATTCTTCTGATCAACTAGACATATTTATTATTTAGTTTACCAAATGCATGTAAGCTACATAAATCAGTTATTGATTTCGAGTCTCTTGATAGTAAATTGAAGTGGGACATCAAATCAGAAAGGGAAAAGGGTAGTGTAATTTCTTGATTTTACAAGTATAAGTTAGAGATACTTTCAGTTGAAGTAGATGGGGATTTTGAGTGTATGCCTTTAGAGCAATGGAATTACTCGTCGAATTATACTCCTTTTTATCCAGAACGACAATAGTATTTACGTTTTGGATTTAAATTTTTTATTCAAGGTTTGCCTTAGATACTTTGCCAAACACCCCTTCAAATTAAATTTCTCTTAGGGCAAAACCAATTGGGAACAAAATTCGTGTCCTTGCTCTTCAGACCGTCGCCCAGATTGTAGATACCCACGTCGTCCAATTTGTCGTCCACCGTCGCTGTGACGTGGCCCAGCTCCCTGCAACGGTGGACGACGAATTGAATATATGTGGGGACGACAAACTGCTGGAGTAAGGACACGATCAGGGTAATTAGGGCAAATTTCATTTGGGGGTGTTTGGTAAAGTATCCAAGGCAAACCTTGGATACGAAATTTAAAACCAAACTATTGTCGTTATGGAGAAAATTAAGTATAATTGTAAGTACGAGTATCATTACTCTTTTTTTTTTTGAAACGTTGGAAATTCTACCGCTAAATCACCTGATCCGAGCTTAAATGGAGCACGTAAAACTCATGATTGTCCTGGGCTCTTACAAAAAATACATCTCTAGATTCGAACTTATAATTTGGGTAAACCTTATGCCACCAAACCATAACTCATCGAATACACTTGTGTAATCAATCATAAGTTCTTGTTGGGTGATATTATTAACACTGTTGAAGATGTTGAGTTGTTGGCTCAAAAGAGTATCATTTTGGTTAGCATGGGAACCAATGGTGGTGCTAACGAAATGCTTAGGAAGTTGAATAGGCTGATCACAATGGTGGACTCAACTCACCCTTTAGATTCCAAAGGAGAATTGACATTAAACTTATACGGTGATCTTGCATTAGTTTCATAAATCAAAAGCAGATAGAATCTTTATAACCTTTTTTGGATATGAAAATGCCATATACAAAATAAAATCATGTTCTTTGATTTCACAATTGTTCATTCCTTTGATTCATTAGAAGTTTTGTCCCTCCCTATTCCAACTAAATCCCACTCTATATCCACACCAAATCTCAACAACAATCAAGAAAAAGTGATTCAGATTCCCTTGTAATGTCCTTCAAAATCAAATCATCTTACTTGCCATTATAGGGAAATGTTTGTTTGCCCGATGCTCATAACAAAATAAAAAACTAACACCGTCAAAACTAATTATTTATCTTTCTACTAACAGCAACTTCTTTGCCCCTATTCCGAGTCAATAATTATGACTGATGGTGGATCGGCAATGCTGCCCAAGGGCTCATTGGAACCGGCCTTTGATGGTTAGGACCAACTGGGAAACGAGCTGAGCCATTCGCAAAAGCTGCTGCAGAGGATGATGACGATGATGATGATACAGCAGCCACACGCTCACATGAGGGGCACATTGTGAGTGTCGTGGGAGGCCTCATGTGCATATAAAGTTGCGGAGAAAGCTTCAATGCTCTAAGCTCTTGAACTTCCTTCTGCAATCTCCTGTTCTCCTCCTTTAGATTCTCGCAACATCTCTTTAAGTACTCACAATCAACTTCTGTTTGCTTCAACTTTGTCCTGAATCAGTTCAATTAAACCTCATTTAATCTCTTTTTTTTCCACACAATCTTTTTTTGATCTTTACAACTTAGTATTAAACAAGCAGTAATGACAAACTGAAACAAATAACAATCTCATTGAATACATGCCTATCACTTAATAATTATGACTTAATATCATTAACCTGTCAAATTACTTTTCTTTTTTTTATTGAACACCGGAGAAACCTCACGTCATCCATAACAAAATCATTGGACCGGTGTAAGTAAACGGTACTGTCCCAAACTCTTAGAAGAGTGTTACCCAGGGCTTGAACCTGGAATCTTAAAGACAAGGTCTCAAGCTCAAACCGCTGGACTGGACCGCGTCCTAAGTGACGTATCAAATTACATTTAAGATTAAAATCCATCAAAATCTTCTTAGCTGAAATGGTCAACTCTATGACTGAATGATGAGATAATTATCCATTCAATAGAAATACAATAATACCCATGAGAAATCCAAAATTAACTAACCTTGCCCTTCTGTTCTGAAACCACACTTCTACTTGTCTAGGCCTGAGATTCAACCGCTTTGCCAAAGCCAATTTTTGCTTCTGGGAACCAAAAAACAAACAAACACAACATAAGTCAACATTCCAAAAACACCCTTCATTTCACTAACAAATAACGAAAATAGGAACAAATGGGCACTCACAGGATTGAGAGCGCTATGCTCTTTGAAGGTCTCTTCAAGTAACAAAGACTGTTCCTTTGACAGTCTCAGCTTCTTTCTTGATGCATCATCATCACCGCCGCCGTCTTCATCGTCGCTGCCGTGAGAACAAGAAGCTCTTTGAGCCTCAGTCTCATCTCCAATGGGTTCTCTCTCACTCCTCTTTCCACTTATGCTAGAAACAGTACTGTTTGGTGATGAAACTCCATTTTCCTCCTCGCAATCCACCATTGATGGTGCTCGATTCACATCTATTCCTCCAAGAAACGATCTTGAATCACAGTTTCTATCTGTATTACATTCATTGTGGACAGTGGATTACAATCATTTTTTACATACTGAAATGGCAATTTCGTAATTAATGAGACTATTTGGCCATTTTGCTTATATATATATATATATATATATATCACAGATCTGAATGCAAATTATTGAACTTTAATATAAAATCTACTGATTATTTATAGATGAAAAAAATAACATACATACCAGATGAATGAAACAGGTCAGTCCAAGGGCTTTTTTTATGATGGTTTTGTATGGAATGTGAAGAAGACAAAGGAATCATTTTTGGATTCAACTTCAAAGGAGCCTCTTTTCTTGCACATCTCAAGCTTAAACTCAAACTCAATCCATCATCTTTCTCACCCATCTTTTCTCTTTTTCTCAAGAAAATTTTCAACAAGTACTCTCCTTTCCCCTTCTCTGGGTTCTGCTCTAAATGCCCTACACCTAGTGTTTGGATACGGAGAAAGTAAAATGGCAGAGGTGGGAAAATGGGCTACAAAATGGCTCGGTTTTTACAGCCAGATGAGAAGTCACAGTCACAGCCTTTCGCTTTATGCAGTGCAGAGACAGGATGGGACTATATATATTTATAAAGATTTAGATAGATTTTAATTATGGTTTCTGGACACTGCCTTCGTGGCCGTATTGGCTCAATAATGATATATGGGTTCTCTCATTGGCTCCCTGAGTTACCACAAGTTAACCCTGGTTAATCTTTGAGGTAATAGTTTCAGGTCCCCAGATCTTAGTAAAATTATAGAAGAGTTAATTATTTACAACATCTTCTTTTTTTTTTGAAATCATTGGAAACCACACGGCCAAATCACCCCTTTTGAGCTTAAGCGGAGCAGGTAAAATCTCTGACTGTCTCAGACTCTTACAAGAAACGCACTCACGGGATTCGAACTCGGGATCTCAATATGAGATCATGAGCCATACACCACCCATTTAGGATATTTTAGGCATCCAATATGTCAAAAAATTCATGTCCTACTTTAAATCTAAGGAGAGGAATAAGAACATCTCTAATAAAACTCCACTGCAATAATACTTCTACATATCTCTTACATAATATTGTATTATGCATATAATGTAGTGTCGATAATATTAGTTATTGTGTATAACATCATTTCTTCCTCGGAAATCTAAGGAGGGAGATAAAAGCATCTCCAACAAGGCTTCCTACATGGCTCCCTACATTTACCTAAAAATGATATCATTTTTAATTTAGGGAGTCATTTATGAGGATTGTTCCAATAATAATCATGCATAACTCTTACATAATATAAAATATTTTATTATGTCTATAATGCAATGTCAATTGGTTTTTTTTATGATAACATTGGTTATTATATAGACTATACTCCTATATCATATGAGTATAGTCACTGAAAACTTAAGTAAGATAAAAGTTGAATGTATTATCAGAGATTAAAATTCTAACACACTTCCTAAATTTAATGTATGACATACAATCCCTTGGAGATGCTCTAAAATTTTAGTCAATAAACAACACTCATTATTCTTATCCTATTTAATTTGCTGGTAACTACAATCCTTATATTTGAAGGAAAAAAAATGATGTCATACACATAAACCAATAATATCGTAGAGACCAATCAATTGACATTACACTACTTATATAATAAAATATTTTATATTATGTACGAAGTAATTAGAAGAATTGTCGGGGTAAATCCTCGCACATGACTCTCTAAGTTATAAGTGATGCCATTTTTTTTTTGTAAATATAAGGAGTCATGTATAAAATATTATTGGAGATACTCTTAATAAAATTAAGAGAAATGTTAATTTGTCCAAATGAATAAGTGAGCTTAATATATAATATTATAAAAAGCTTGAAATGTAAAAAATAAAAAATAAAAAATAAATAAATGACACCCTTATTTAATTTTCACAAGCAATAGTAAAAAAAAAAGGTTACATGGTGAAAACGGGAGAATTCATACTACCGATGATAGGCCAGTCGATCAGTGAGCGTGGTTGGAACGGACTTCCCAGAAAGCCAACCTTGAGCTAGGGTTATCATAGAATAAAGGGGACAACCCTAATATTGTGTTGGCAAAATCAACTTATTGGGTTAGCGGGAGACATTTTGGACATTTCATAATTACATACTTTTTAATCACTTTTTTGATAAGGTAATATTTTTTTTTCTAAAATCAATATATTAAAGGAATTGAATTTGGTATTCAATTGAGCTTTGTGTATATTTTTTTAACAGATAAATTATAATAAGTAGTTATAAGATATGAATTTACAAGTAATTGAATCTTAATAATTTATTACTATACATGCACATGTGGGAGAAGATTATAAAAAGTTAATTACAAAAAATATCATCACGGAATCCAAATTAGGGTTGGAAAAAAAAAGCTAGTAGAGATGGGCTCTCACGGGGCCCAGTACATTGAAACATGGCATTCGTCTTTAATTGTTACAAACAATAGTAAAAAAGGAGGAAAAAAGTAATTACATGATGAAAAATAGAAGAATTCCTACTACCGATGGCAGGCCAGTCGAGCCGTGAACGTTGTTGGAACGGTCTTCCCATAAATCCAACCTTAGGTTGGGGTCAGCATAGAATAAAAGGGACAACCATTATATTATGATAGCAAAGCCAATTTATTAGGTTTGCGGGGAGACATTTTGGACATTTCATGATTATATATTTTTTTTACCACTTTTTTCTAACAAATAATTTTTTTTCTAACAAAGTAATTTTTTTTCCCTAAATTCAATATATTAAAGGATTTGAAATTGGTATTCATTTGTGCTTTGTGTGTGTGTATATATAATAAATTGTAATAAGTATTATAAGATAATGACTTACAAGTAATTGAATCTTAATCATTCATTACTATACATACATACACGTGTGACAAAAAAATTATAAAAATTTGAATATAAAAAATATCATCACATAATCCAAAATCGACATTGAAACGCATAAGATGGGATGAAAAAAACTCTTAGTAGAGATGAGAGCTCGCGAGGCACAGTACATTTAAAATAGTTAAATGAATAATTTTTTATATTTATAGATTGGACAGATCGGGTATGGATATTGATATCACCGTTGTAGTAAATGTAAAATTTTCATGTGAACGAAGACTCGTACGGGGCTCCGATACGTTAGGATAAGGTATTGGTAAATTTGTGTACCTATTGAAGTCAAATTATTGAAATGTTTTGTTCTTATTTTGTAATTTCAAAATGTAAGGGTCTATATGTAATTACTCCTTTAAACATATCTTCATAATCTTGGTTACTTTTGTTTAACTATGGTTAAAAGACTAATTCAAAAAAAAAATACTATGGTTAAAAGACTGTAAATGAGTTCTTTCAATGTAAAGTAAAGCTTTGTAACCACGGTTTAGTCTTGTCTAGGTTTTTATTAACGTCCCTTAAAAGGCGGCTTTCTTGCTAGTTGACCATTGACCAACACAAATCAAAAGCCGCTGTCGTAGTACCCACACGCACGAGGCCACGCGCTCGAAATCATCATATCATCATGATAATAAACCTTGTGCCTGTTGTAATCTGTGATAATTTCAACTACTTAATATTTATCGTGTAAATTATTATTTTAAAATTTATTCCATCATAACTCATCTCTTGAAATATAGAGAAACCCCTCTTTAGTTTTGTATCAAAAAATTATTCATTAAAAATTAATAAAAAAAGCTCGCAGTTTTACAAGATGTTATCTTCGCATTTCGTTCTTATTTTATAACAGTGCCCCCAATTTAACGTGGTGACATACTGACATTGTTGTAATGCTAGTTTAAAATATGATGGCACACAAAAAATATTTGGAAACATTAAACGAAATACAATGAGATAACAAGTAGAATTAGATCTTAATGGAATAATATAAATTTTTTTTTTCAAAAAAAATAATGAGACAGGATTGAAATGATTTTTCATTTTAATTATATAAATGGGACATGAAAGAAATTGACAAATTCAAGTTTATCTCATTGGATTATCATTCATCCTTAAGTGTAAGGTTATGCAGTTGTCTTGATAAAAAATATTATTAGAGAGTATAAATAAATTTATAAATTACGGAAGAAACGTTAGAGTATAAATTATTATCAAAAAATAAATTTATATTATAAAATTATTATTTTATAAGTATTAACGCTAACATTTGACAAAATATAGAAATCTAATATTAACGCAATAACGACGCTCTACTAAACGTCTAAGGATGACAACGAGACGGGCTCGGGTCGGGCTAACGTTTGAATTTAGGCCCGGGCCAAGGAAAAGTCCGGCTCGGGCTGTCACTGGGCCGGGTCGGTGACAACGCAATAATGACGCTAACATTTGAATTTAGGTCCGGGCCTGATTTTTTTAATATAAAAAATTATATAAATATAAAGATATAATTATCATTATTTATTTTTCATCTCGAACCGGGCTAAAACCCGTGCGAACCAAGCCAGACCGGGCCCGATATTTTTTTGCCACACTTATAAACGTCGGGCAAGCATTCGGAATAAAATTCACTAGTGGGGCCCTTTCTTCTTCGTTTTTTTTTTAACTGAAGCGCGTCAGTGTGAGTGCGCGTGTATTTGGAGCTGTGCTGAATGGGAATGAGTGGTCAGAGGCAATGATGATGATTTTATGACACAGCGCCCAAATGAGCGGTTTATGGGGAAACTGCATGGGTTTGCCTTTGGAGAAGGAACATGCAAATGTAAATGTTCATTGTCTATTTAATTTGCTTTTTAATAAATTATTATTTGTTCCCCTTCCTTTTTATTGATTGGATTTTAATTTATTGATGGGTCAAAACTAACCTCCACATATAATTACATATCATAATTGTTAACATTGGGTTCATTAAAAATATAAGAAATAGAAATATGGGAGTTTCTTATTACATTTTTTTTTAAAAAATCGTTGAAAATTTCACCGTCAAATTATCCCTTTCGGATTTAAGCATAGTAGGTAAAATTTCCGACTGTCTCAAACTTTTATAAGAAATACATTCCATGAATTCGAATACAGGAACTGAATATCAGATCATGAGCTCTACATTATTAAGTCTCGCCTATTTGGAACAGTTTCTTATTACACAATAATGCTATACTTAATACACAATTAATTAAGTTTTTTTTAAAAAAAAATAAATAAATTATATAACGTCATTAATTTAGTTGATTGTCAATGTTTTGTTTGCTTCCTAAACAAAATTTTAAGTTATAATTAGCTATTATTCTTTTGTGCAGAACTGCCGATTTTAAAAAATACATTCTTTGGCTCTTTTAATACCCAAAAATAAAAGCCAATTTAAGAAGTTTTTCCACAATCGATGTAGGATGATCGACCACTAATTCATTCCACAATCGATATGAAATAATCCCATATTCCCAATAATCTATCCTCACAATTAGGAGAGATTCTTTAGTGCAACAGTGGTATGGGTGACGTGGTACCACAAGCGAATTAAAAAATGACATGTAGAGTTTCTTCACCTATTTTTTAGTTGTTTTTTACTTTTTTTTAGCACGCGTGGCAGTAGATGATTGGCTTGTTGCATGGATGACGTGGTACGACTGTTGCATATAAGATTTTCTCCACAATTAGGCATTGAGTTTGGACAAATAAGTATATTGGACTGTTGGCATATACCAATACCATTGTTATAAAAATTGATTCTCTAATCTAAAAAGTACAATAAATCATTGGTTCAATTGGTTGAATTGATAAAAATATATGATATTATAAATAATTTTAATTAATTAAAATTTATAAAAATATTAAAGTTTTAATTTATTTTACCGATTTTGATTAAAATTTATAAAAATATTAAAGTTTTAATTTATTTTACCGATTTTGATCGATTTTCTAGAGGTATGATTTTTAATGTTTAATCAGTTCAGATTCATAATTAATTTTTAATTCGATCGATTTGACCGACCAGTCCATTCTGATTTTCAAAACAACTGTGACTATCAGTAATCCTTGGTGAATCAATCATCGAGATTTTTAAATTCATTCATGTTCCATGATTTTCAGAGGCTGACGTCAATATTTGAATGCAACTGGGCTTGAAACTGTATGATTGAAAGTAGCAACTTCAATGGTTTTTAGTTCATCCTCCGTAAATATCTGAAATATGACAGTCACGTGGCTTCTCTCCAAATTTTAGAGACGAGTCCTACCAAATTTATCAATCATCAAATTTAAACCTGTTTGGTAAATAGTTGAATATGTTAGCGTCATGGTACTTAATGATGGATTTTGATGATACAATGCGAAAGACTTCGACGTGCATTAGCGAACAATACAAAAAGATGTCGAAATATTTTAATTGTGAAGACTCAAGCCCCTAATGAAAAAATCATGTGTAGTCTTATAGCTTATGGCTATTATTGTAAGTGAGTTTATAATTCAAGTACTCTAAATTCATAGAAATGTATTATGGTCAAGTCCAAAACCTTCGAATCATGAGATTTATGCACTGAGGCTGGCATAACAGTCATTGATACCGACATATCGGTGACCTACTATGCCTTGGGCAGATTTGCATGCTCTCTAGAACTGGACTACTCCATACTGGTTAATCTGGAGTTTGCATAACTACTGGAATCGGGACGAATAATACATGTCCACATACCGGTAAGCTAACCGACATATCGGTCACCATACCGGTCAGACTGGTATGTGCGCTTTAACCTTCAACAGTCATATAGTCGTTTGAATTACTTGACCGACATATTGGCCCCTGTAGGCCAGCATACTGGTCTCACACAAATGGCTGTAGCAATTTTCACATTCACTATATATTGAGCCTCAATTTCGTTTTTGCCAACTTCTAACATCTTCCTACATTTTATTTCAATGCAAAAACATTGAGAGTAATTTAAATCTTCTTATCTTTTGTGAGTACCCAAATTGTGGTAGTAAACTTTTTTTTATCAAACACTTGTATGGAAATCTCTCGTGTGAGTGAGCATACTCTCAAAGGTGGATTTGTGACCGGTGCAATCACACGCGTATAACGCAAGCGCACGTATCGTTCAAGTAGTATAAAAATATCGATCTCACGATGACTTAATTCCTATTGTTGTTATTAATTATTGATACTATTTATTTACAGGTATCTAATTAAAGAGATAAGAGAATGATTGCTTGATTCGTTGGTTGGATATGAATTTGCTGAATAAATAAATAAATAAAATACAAAAGAAAATACTAAGGAAAATAACAAAAGACACAAAATACCTAGGGTCGTGACTCCACACAATATTATTCTAAAGATGAATTGATTCTCTTATATATGTGTAATAAATTAATTCGCTAACCTGGAACACGAAGTTATGCAAAAGCCTCTGTCGATGGTCAGACGCAAATACCCAGTGTAACTCAATTAATCATATGTCTATGTTAATCGAATTATCTGAATTCATTAAGTTCAAGTTCCAATTATGGCTACCCACGCCTGACAGGTATATTCATATCATGTAAGAAAATCTATTAAAGGGTTATCTATCCTCGAGGAAGATCGTGAGCTATTGAATCTAAGGCTAAAACCTAAAATCCTTCTTCCAAGTTCATTTTAAGTTTACCATATCAATCATATTGGTGATCAGGCAACAAGGAGCATTAAGCTTAAGATTCAATAAACAAACTAAAGAATTACCCATTATATAATTAAATCAATTATTAAGCTTATTAATATTGTGTTTCATCACTTCCCTATAATACAAATAAATTACTGGGGTTAGGGGATCCACTTTTAGAAATCTCACTTTATTATAATATGGAAATTGCTAGTATTACCCATTAAGTTGAACCAGCCATAAAGGCTGTGTTATTATTTATCCATAAACCAGTCATATATGCGTAATCATATGTCACCTAAAGACCGTCCTATAAGTGGTGTCACATTATGCTACATAATTAAAACCAGCCATTAAGGCGGTATCAACTTTTAATCCATATTAAATTACAATTTCCATATTATAAATTAAGTGAGATTAATCTACATTTACTATTTCTAATTTAGAAATCTCCCTTATTATAATATATAAATCTGCGTGATAATTACAAACTAGCCATGTAGGCGGTAACCTGATTAAGGGTCAAATTAATAATTAATTACCAACCGACCAACCAGGCGGTATCCATGCTTAGTCAGGTTAAAACCAATTTATAAATAATTACCAACCGGCCAATATAGCGGTATCCTCATTAAGTCAGGTTTTAACTAGTTTATATATTATAATTAAGGGAGATTAATCTAAATTATAAAAGTAAAAAGCTTCACCCTTACCCCATCAATAAATTAACTACTGAACATAAAAGAAAAGAAAAGAAAAGAAAATTAATTATTGAAAGTAAAAGTGCATAATTAAAATTATTGAAAGTAAATTACTGAAATTAAAAATGCTGAAAGTAAAGTACTGAAATTAAAAATGCTGAAAGTAAAGTACTGAAATTAAAAATGCTGAAAGTAAAGTACTGAAAGTAAAAGTGCTGAAAGTAAAAATACTGAAATTAAAATTAAAAGTAAAAATATTTAATTTAAATAATAAAAATATTTACAAAATAGATGCAATCTTTTTAAAGCCTATAAAGACCCAAAGGTAAGCACACCAAATGAAATGAAATCGTCCTGAGTTTATAGGGAAAAATTGGCTCAGCGCGTCGCACGAAGATTGGCTGCTTTGATTCTTATCTGATGACGTGGCGATAAGGAATCTGTTGGCCCAATAGAATGCTGACATGTGGCACTTTGGATGATTAACTCAATAATTGTGCTGACGTGGCGATGTAGATTGTCGGCACCATAGGATTGTGACACGTGGCACGCGATGATTGACTGATGATGACGTGACTTATAAGTGGCACACTGACTTGGCATGTGGCTGACGTGGACGGCACGTGGATGACATGTGGACGACACGTGGCGATGTGGATTGTCGGCACCATAGGATGATAACACGTGGCACGGTGCACATTAGCAGATCTCCTCTAATGTTGACATGTGGCAGGCGCACGTTAGCACCCGGCGGATGTTAGCATACTACTCGGATTTTGATACGTGGCACGACACATTTTAGCATGAAGCGACTCAAGTTAGCACACGCCGGCGCACGTTAGGCGTCGCGACGCGTTAGCTTGTCGCGACGCACCAAATGACATTTTTGCCATTTGTTGTCCTTTTTCACTATCTTGGTCCCGAATCACCTCCAGAGAGTCCTAAAACTTTATTTATCTACAAAATAACACAAAACACATCAAAATATTCACAAAACTCAAGAAACTATACAAAATATTAGGTCATATGAGTGGGAAATAGTGATACATTTACCACTCATCAATTTGTATAAAAGGTTAAGAGAAACCTTGGATCAAATACATCTATTGTAAATGTTTTGGAGTGAGCTCGGAAAACTCTCGGTATAAAGTGCATATTCATTTTACATAGTAAAACTTCAAGCGTGGCTTTGAGTAGTGGACGTAGTCACGTAGGTAATGAGTTGGCTGAACCACTAAAAATTCAGTGTCAATTTCTCTATCCCGATCTCATTTACTTATTGCAAGTTTTATATTATATTTTCATATCATATATTAATCTTGTCATTATTGAATATGTTAATTGGGGAAATTGATTTATAAGCTTAATCGGTAAAATTACTAACTAAGTAGCTTAAAATTAAAAAAATAATAATAATAATTCCGTAATATTTTGTCACTATACCCAATTCACACCCCCCATCTCCAGGGATATAATTGCTATTGTTTGAGTGTTGGTAGGTAATTTCAGAATATTCTCATTTTACCACTTTTTATTAAGTTAATTTGGAGTAATTCTTTAGTGATTATTGCAAATGTCTTCGTATTTAAAAATATGAATGTGAAATTACACAAGCCTATTTTAATTATAATTACATATTTTAAGACGTATATATATCAATTAGGTTGTGATTCTGAGGAGAGATGACATAATGAACAATAATGATATCTTCAAACTTAATATTATTTTTATATTTTGAAACTTTTGATTATAACATAATATTATAATAAAAAAAAATCTAAACTTGTAACTGTACGGGCCAAATTTGGTCCAAGGGTAATTTCGTCATCTCATTTAAGGCCCACTGATAAACACACCCCTGAAGACCCATAACCAAACTCAAAGGCACTATACAGGCCCAGGCCCAATGAGTTGCAACATTTATAACCAATGGACATCCAAAGGCCAACGCACTCAACTTACAGCTTCATAAAATCAATCGTTTCAGTTTACAACGGGCAACTGCACTAAATGCCCCTCACGAAGTTGCAATCATAACTGACTCCTAACGGACAAGAAATAAAGGAGCAGTAAATGCGCACGTTCCCCTGAGAGCATGTATATAAACGAAGATAGATAAGGGAAAAGGCTCTGATTTCTTAGGCCTAGCTCGATACTACACTTTCTATAAGCTCTCATCCACCGCCCTCACGGCAGCTATCGCAGTTCAAGGTATCATCAAACATTGACCTTCTCTCTATTACACCCATTGTACATTCACTGACTTGGGCGTCGGAGTGCCCCCGGCACCCACCACACCGGTGGGCAGTACTCCCGCTCACTCTACACCTTTATTTTGCAGGATCGCTAGCGCCCTCAATTACAAATTTTCGATTGTGGACCTCGGGCGAAAACCAGCGTCTACAATTTGGCGCCCACCGTGGGGCCCTAGCGATTCATAGCATGCAAAGATTCCCTCATACAATCTTTTCAAACACCCCTACGTGAATGGCATTATGCAAAAAGCAAACATCAGATCTCATGATCACTTAATTAGTCATCCTCCAAGAAAAATTACAAACATTCACCCCAGCAATCCTATCATTTGATCCAACACTTGGATCATTCCATACACATCCACCTGTCGACCAGGGAATATCCTCATAATCCACAGCCATACTCCAATCGACCAATAAACTCTGTAGAAGGATTGCCCTCACTTCCAGACTACATGAAAAAAGTGTTATCTTCTTCAGACGACATTAAAAAGATCCTCATCTCCTCCAGAAGACATTAATAGACTGTCAATAATTTTAGACTCAATTCAACCAGTCTCCTGGACCTACATCAGGAACAAGGCGTGTCCCTTCGATGGAATCGGCATAAGGAGATTGTCCCATTTGACAATACCCAAATGAAGATTTGGTGAGGACTTCCCAGTCAACATTACCAGGTATGGCCTGCACTTTTAAAGAATCTCTCAGTCGACATTAGACTTATAGTTGGTATTATAATTTATAGTATGAAACTTGCTATGGATGTCCTAGTCGACATAAGAATTTACAACTAGGCAATAGTTATGGATGGCTCAGTCGACATTCACAACGTCTGGTATATAACTTGTTAGGGATGCCCCACTCGATATTAGAGTGTTGTTGAGGATGTCCCGATTGGTACTGCTTTGTGTAGCTTGTCATTTGCCAAAGATTTCATTCGACACCCCACATAATAAGCTTTGACACTTGTTTAAGATCCCATCCGACATGAGATGGAAGAAGTTCTAGCTAGTCTGAGACTCCACTCAACACTAGGAGGAAAGTTCTTATCTAGAGGCAAAGGTTTCAGTCGGCATGACTTGATTGTATGATCAACGAATGGATGAAGATCCATTCGACACGAAAATCCATCACGAGGTGAGTGTCCCACTCAACGCTGTGAAGATGTAGACTCGGCTTAAAGAAGATACTCAAATTGGAGAAAGCTCTCTGCCTCGTAACCATGATCAGATCATTCAAATACCGCCCATCATGAAACATCCATGTCGTCCCAACATATGGACCAGTCCTCCACGAAATGAGACCGGCCGTCCAATTGTCGAGGCAGGCCCTCATAAAAAAAACCCATTTATTCAGTTAACTGAACCCACATGCCAATCCATGAAGCCCATGAAACGGCGCATGTGAAAGCCCAATAAGTTTCCAGACTGGTCCAAAAGCCAACAAACATTCACCCACGTGCAACCAAGTGAGTCAACTTTAGAACTACAAAGAATCCCACATCGCCTAGGAATGTGACTTTGGAACCCTCCAACAATTCCCACGCAGCCTCATTGCACCATTTATGTGATGGCCCAACCTAATTCCATTTGTGCCACCCTACATTCCTACGCCCATCATGTGCTCCAAATCATTTAGTGTCTCAGCCGTGGGCAGTCCCACTCGACACTGACAGTGCAAAGATTCAGCTTGAAGCAGCTTCCCCAAAGAATAAAAGAACCCACACTCCATTCCACGAGCCAGCTGCAGGGCTGCCGAATGCCAGTCCACTCGACAGTCCACAACTCGCACAGAAGCAAGTCCAAACCAATCCGAACTCCGTACGGAAAATTGAATTCAGCTCTACAATGGTGGTACAGGAAGATGCAAAGCAATAGCATGACAATTGAATAGTCAGATTTGTTTCCAGATATTCTTGGCTTTACGACATTCTCTCAAACAGTTGATAGGCATTATTTGGTTCTACGGGAGAGAGTCGAAAGTTAAAGTTCATACCACCATTACATTCAAAAAAAAAAATTCTGTCTCAAGGATACATAAATTGTTTCAATTGATACATTTAAAAAAAAAAAAAGTAATACATTCAATTGGTTGGCCTTGCTGAGGCTTGCCTGTGATTCGTCTGGTTTTGGACTCACTTCGCCAAATTGTTGGGATTTGAGCTTGTGGTTTTGCTCCTTCTACGTGTCGGCTGAAACGCTATTTGGTTTGTTCAGTGGCCGCATGTTTTTGGATCGTTTGTGGGCTGGAGAGCGATGGTGGTCGAGCAGATCTTCCGTTGCTTTGGATGCCTATTGTAGGTCCTCAATTGGGCTCCATATCGTGAGTAGGTTTCTCGTGGGCTGTTATGATGGACTGAAGGTGGTGGGGGTTGGTCGTGTTATGAACCCAAGTTTTGGGCGATTGGCTGACTTAAGGGCTAGTTGCTGAGCAGTCGAATGATTCAGATTAGCAGGGATTTGTGGCCTAGAACTTGGAGTTGACGACCTTGAGCTCTGGGATGGTCGCGTCTTGACCACTGTGGAGCTGGTAAGAGATGGATAAATTCTTGAAGGAGCTGTGGATCTTGATGCTATTGGGCGGGCAGATGGTGTGGAAGGTCTAGCTGAAGATACAGAACAGACGCTTAGAGAGGCTGGTCTAGTGTAAGACGAAACTGAAGCTGAGCTTGTATTTAGGATTGAAGTAGATCTATTAGAAGAATAGTTAGTTACTATATTGCGATGCAGAGATGGAAGAGCGAGTACTAAACTGCTTCTAGCAGGTCTTGAGGAATGGACATAATTGTTGTTGCTTTCTGATTAAGGAACGAACAAATCGTACATACCTCAGAAGTTCACAAAGTCAGAGAAAAGAAATTAAAAGAAAAGGTCCACGTGAGATGAGAGAAAAATAGGAATGAAAGGTGGGCCCGGATTTGATTTATTGTTTGATTAAAGAAGAAGAGTTGGCGTGATAAGAGAGAAGATAAAACAAAAAAAAAAACAAAGAAGACTCTGACCAAAATAAGAAAAAGAAGAAAGTAGCCCTATAATTTTGACTAAAACAAGAATAGCGTGTGGGCCATGTCGTCTCAAACTTTGTTCATTATAAAAACTTTGTTCATTATAAAAATAAAAGCCTGCAAGCAAGCGGCTGACATATACTGCCACACATCCATTTTCCCCACACTACACACTACAAAAACCCATAGCCTCTTATCCAAAAGTACAGCCCCCCTCCACGAGCAGCTACCACCCGGCACTTTTAAAGCTGCCACACGCTATGTTTATCTGAAATGAAGATTTTTGTTGATTGAACACAAAATGACGATTCATGGGGAATGGTCATGCGACAGTGGAACCCATAAATGAATGGGTATCTTATGGTGTGGATGCTGGAAAAAAGATACTGATGATGTCTATCCAGTAGATTCGTGTAGATTGAACTGAGGCGAACAAGTGTGGATACCAGAAACTCAACAAATTGAAGTGGTAGTCGTGTTAGTGAACTTGCATGACTTCTTTGTCTTGTATTCCATCACTCATATCAAGTGATGGCACAAAGTAGACTCATTGTGGTACTCCGGGCCGTGAACCTTGGTAGCTAATGATAAATGCGCCCATGCTACATGAATATAAAGCTAAGGCAACAAAACCGCATGACCGTCATACTATCCATACTACAAGGTGGATGGCTATCAACTTCAAGTTACATGGAAAATTCCCAATACCCCTAGACTACTTGGAATGTTAGTCAACTCCTCCACACTAAATCAAGAAATGCCGTATGACAAAGTTGAAGACCTGGACTACTCTTGTATGGAGTGCATCCTGAACCTTCATCTGGTTCAGTCGACCGGGGACATCCCTCCCAGACTCGTGTCGAGTCAAGTTGTAGACATGGATTACACATGTCGTATGACTTATACCTTCCTGGCATCATCAAGTCCAGTCGACCGGGGACATCCCACATTGACTCATGTCGAGTCAAAGTTGTAGACATGGATTACACATGTCGTATGACTTATATCTTCCTGGACTCATCAAGTCCAGTCGGCCGGGGACATCCCCATGGACTCATCTCGAGTCAAGTTGTAGACATGGGTTATACATGTCAAGTGAATTATATCCTGAATCTTCATCTAGATCAGTCGACCGGGAACACCCCCCATTGACTCACGTCGAGTCAAGTTGTAGACATGGATTACACATGTCGTATGAATTATATCTTCCTGGACTCATCAAGTCCAGTCGACCGGGGACATCCCCCATGGACTCATCTCGAGTCAAGTTCTAGACATGGGTTATACATGTCAAGTGAATTATATCCTGAATCTTCATCTAGATCAGTCGACCGGGAACACCCCCCATTGACTCACGTCGAGTCAAGTTGTAGACATGGATTACACATGTCGTATGAATTATATCTTCCTGGACTCATCAAGTCCAGTCGACCGGGGACATCCCCCATGGACTCATCTCGAGTCAAGTTGTAGACATGGGTTATACATGTCAAGTGAATTATATCCTGAATCTTCATCTAGATCAGTCGACCGGGAACACCCCCCATTGACTCACGTCGAGTCAAGTTGTAGACATGGATTACACATGTCTTATGATTCATAACTTCCTGGTCTCATCAAGTCCAGTCGACCGGGGACATCCCTATGGACTCACGTCGTGTCAAGTTGTAGACATGGATTACACATGATTCATAACTTCCTGGTCTCATCAAGTCCAGTCGACCGGGGACATCCCCATGGATTCGTGGCGAGTCAAGTTGTAAACGTGGAACACACATGTCGTGAGACTTATGACCTGACCTTTAACTGGTCCAATTGATTGGGTGCTTCCCCAATGGTTCTAAAAGAATCAAGTTCATTATCCCGACCATCATCTGGTTCGGTCGATTGGGTACTTCCCCAATAACTCCTTTAGAATCAAGTTCATAACTTAAACATTCATTTGGCTCAATCAATAAGCAGCATCAACGCTCGAATACACCTACGACACATGCGTCAAGTACTCTCCAAGCCAAGGACTCCTTGACTTAGAGAGTAGGGGACAAACTGTACGGGCCAAATTTGGTCCAAGGGTAATTTCGTCATCTCACTTAAGGCCCACTGATAAACACACCCCTGAAGACCCATAACCAAACTCAAAGGCACTATACAGGCCCAGGCCCAATGAGTTGCAACATTTATAACCAATGGACATCCAAAGGCCAACGCACTCAACTTACAGCTTCATAAAATCAATCGTTTCAGTTTACAACGGGCAACTGCACTAAATGCCCCTCACGAAGTTGCAATCATAACTGACTCCTAACGGACAAGAAATAAAGGAGCAGTAAATGCGCACATTCCCCTGAGAGCATGTATATAAACGAAGATAGATAAGGGAAAAGGCTCTGATTTCTTAGGCCTAGCTCGATACTACACTTTCTATAAGCTCTCATCCACCGCCCTCACGGCAGCTATCGCAGTTCAAGGTATCATCAAACATTGACCTTCTCTCTATTACACCCATTGTACATTCACTGACTTGGGCGTCGGAGTGCCCCCGGCACCCACCACACCGGTGGGCAGTACTCCCGCTCACTCTACACCTTTGTTTTGCAGGATCGCTAGCGCCCCCAATTACAAATTTTCGATTGTGGACCTCGGGCGAAAACCAGCGTCTACAGTAACCATTAATTATTTTTTATTGAAAGTACTGAACATATTACTAGTCCACCTATAACCGGACCGAACACATATACCTCATTTAAGAACTTTCTCCTAATTCTGTTGTTGAATTTGGACATATATTCAACATATGATGGTTAACTTATCAATATAAGATCATGTTACAAAATATGAATATGTTGGTTCGGTTATTGCCCTACGCTGATACATCAAACACATGGACATAACTAATTTCATGTACTTTGATGCGAAAATACATGAATTTTCGTGACAATGAGACCAACAGACTATGGATGACAAAATCCGGATCCGGACCCGGGTCCGGTCAGATCCGAAAGCAATTTAGTTACCCCGGGTCTACACAGTCCGAATCTGGATACCCAGTTTAATTTTTTTTTATATATATTTTTTAATTTTAATTGTATTATTTTATATTTATATTTGGATTTTCTCAATTTTTTTAGTTTTATTTCAATTTTTTTATATTTGTTAATTATATTATATTATTATTTATATATATATATATGCATATTATTTTGTATTTTTCATTATATTTTTATTTATTATATTTTTTTTTCGGACCCGGGTCTATCCGGGCCGGACCTGTGCGAACCCCGGTCCAAATTTTTAATACCCGGGTCCGGATTTTTCCGGATCCATGCGGACCTGGGCCGGGTCTGGTTGCCATGCCTACTACAGACATAAGGAGCATTTTGACTCTCATTATCGCGACAATGAATCCTTATTGTCACGATAATGAGTCTTTAGTACGAAAAGACGTGATTAAAAGTCAAGTATTTTAAATGTAATTTTTGATTACCTATATATAGGACATGATTTTCTTCATATTAAATAATAATTTTTTCATATAAATTCTCAATTAGAGATTCAATTAAATATTATATTACATCTCTAATATTTTATTATATTTTCCACGCAACCCTTACAACACATTATAAAAACAAATATAACAATATTATACATGTATCAAAACTAAATTTTTCATGATTTCCATCATTCTTTTTATTTTTCCATAACAAACTCATCGATGCAGTAATTGCGGGGAACGAAGAAGAGTGGAGGTCACGCGGCGATGGTACATGAATTCACGTGTCAGCAGCTTGTGATGCATGTGCAACTTGTAACACGTGGACCCACGATCACGGTCTTACGTGTCGCTCTGTCTCTTCACGACCTGACACCAACCTCACTACAATCATTAGATCCTCTCTCTCCTCCCAGTAGGGATTCCATGCTTCCTGTGACTTTTTAAATCACCACGCTCACGCCCAAGTAGCTCCACCACGCGCCAAATTTTTACGAAGTCCTTAATAAAAAGACTCCAATAAAAAATAGGGGTCTAAAGGTTTTCTGAGAAAAGATTTTATTTATTTTTTATTTTTTTTTTTTCCGGACCCGTGCGAACCCGGGTCCGGAACCGGATTCACCCAGGTCTGGATTTTTTAATCCCGGACCCGGGTCGTCCGGATCCATGCCGACCCGGGCCGGGTCCGGGTCTGGTTGCCATGCCTACTACAGACATAAGGAACATTTTGACTCTCATAAATATCACGATAATGGATCATTAATGTCACGATAATGAGTCTTAAGTACGAAAAGACGTGATTAAAAGTCAAGCATTTTAAATGTAATTTTTGATTACCTATATATAGGACATGATTTTCTTCATATTAAATAATAATTTTTTCATATAAATTCTCAATTAGAGATTCAATTAAATATTATATTACATCTCTAATATTTTATTATATTTTCCACGCAACCCTTACAACACATTATAAAAACAAATATAACAATATTATACATGTATCAAAACTAAATTCTTCATGATTTCCATCATTCTTTTTATTTTTCCATAACAAACTCATCGATGCAGTAATTGCGGGGAACGAAGAAGAGTGGAGGTCACGCGGCGATGGTACATGAATTCACGTGTCAGCAGCTTGTGATGCATGTGCAACTTATAACACGTGGACCCACGATCACGGTCTTACGTGTCGCTCTGTCTCTTCACGACCTGACACCAACCTCACTACAATCATTAGATCCTCTCTCTCCTCCTTCCTGTGACTTTTTAAATCACCACGCTCACGCCCAAGTAGCTCCACCACGCGCCAAATTTTTACGAAGTCCTTAAAAAAAAAAGACTCCAATAAAAAAATAGGGGCGAAGTCTAAAGGTTTTCTGAGAAAAGATTTTATTTATTTTTATTAATTCAACTTATATATACAAGGTGATATTTTTATTTGAAAAAAAAATTTTAAGAGTCACAATCCTCCTAAGAAAAATTTAAAAGGATTGTCTGATCCGATTTTCCTCCAAGTCCAACATTAAATATTGTAAATAAAATTTAATTAATCAAATTAAATAGCAAAGTTGAGAAGTGATTATTTGGAGCATTTTACATTTTCGGCAACTTTGGAAATGGGATCTAAAAAAAGCAAACAAGTTGCCTAATTTTTCACAACTTTTAAGAACTATGGCATAAAGTGGGCATGGAACTTAGCAAAATGACATGATAATGAGCGAAAATGTCGGCTCCATGATAAAGCGATTCCGACCACACGTGCGTATCCATGTGCCATCCATCCATCCATCTAGACCCGGCCAAGGTTCCGGTTCGGAATCAGAATCGAACTGAATCAGAACATGACCGATTATGTTATGGTTCTTACCCTGACCGAACCGGTGGAACCGAATTATTCCAGCGGTTCCAACCGGAACCGTAGGATTCCAAGACGAATCCTAATCCCCAATTAATGTTTAAATCTTAATTTTTTTATTTTCAAAAAAGTAAAAAAAAAAAAAAAAAAAAAACCGAAGGGAACCGGAACCGTACGGTTCGGTTCCGGTTTCGATTCCACTTAAGTATGGAACCGAAAAGCGTCCGGTTCGGTTCCGATTCGGAACCAAAACCGAACCGTGGCAACCTCTACATCCATCCATCATCATTCATGTTCTCTTTAACACTTGAATTTCATCAATACTAAAATACAATCCCCCTCAATTAAAATCGTTAAGAAGAGTTTGTTTTTTAAAACTACTTTTTATTACTAATTAAATTTGGGTTTCAAACTTTGAAGTGAGAACTAGAGCGAGTGTATATCACGCGACGAGGTGGGGGTGTAAAATATGGGAAGCCCCATAAATAACGTGTCAGAGTTCACGTGTATAAGCATGTGCTTTCTGCCATGTGTACAATTTTGTATGGGTATGACACGTGGCCCATCTCTGTGCAACCTGTTCCTGTTCGCTTGCTAGATCCCAATCACACCAATAGTTTCCAATCATTACATACCTCTCCATTAAGCGCCTTATAATTTACTTCGAAAATCATACAAAAATCCTGTAAAAAAAAAAAAAAAAAAATTCACCTAAAATATCACTAAATATCTATGAAAAAAAACATTAGAAATTTTGACAGTCAAATCATCCGATCTGAATTTAAACAAAACATATAAAATTTTCTAGTGTCCTATATTCTTACAAGAAATGCATCAATTGTACTTGAACTCAAAACCTAACAATCAAGTCATAAACCATTAGCCACCAAAACACACAATTTGAGGGGCGTATCGTATCACCAATATATCAATGGGAAATTATCATATATCCACTCGGAAATTATGTGATGTTCAAAAAAATCTCGCAGTTTTGAAAAAAATAACATATGTACACCCAAAATTCTTAAAAAATAGACATGTATTACCTAAAGTTCTTAAGAAACTGATTTTTTTTTCGAATATTCGCTAATTTTTGGGGGTGAATATATGATAAAATTTCTTAAATTTTTGGTGGTAATAACTTTTGGTGCATAAATGACATTTTCTCAAAACTGAATATTTTTTCGAATATCAGACAATTTTCGGGTGCACAGAGACAATTTCTCTATTTTATTAATTGTCGCATTTTAATGTGAAAATTGATAAGTTTTTTTGTAAGATTTTAAAGAGAATTACTATCAAGTGGAATATTAATAATTTATATATTTTAACGAAAAAAGTGTAAGTATCGTTTATTAGTAAAATTTTGAATTTGTTCTATTTTTCACATGCAATTTGAAAATTATTTAATTTCCACCTGATAAAATAAAAAAGGTATGAATTATACATTTAATTTAGGGAAAATTATATGTTTTCACATCATAAAAGCATAAAAAGTGATTAAATTTAAAATTTAGGATGGAAAAAATAACAATTTCAAAATTTTCATGATCACGATACTTATGTTATTTATTAGGTAGAAAAATGGTAATTTCCACTTTTTTTTTTTGTTATATATATAATTTAAATTCTCTTGGGCTTCGATAAGTGTTAACAAAATACAAAAGAGCATTTTTAAGCGCAGAAAATTACTAGTCATTTTAATCATTGAGCTGTGGTTTATCAGACGGTGAGGAGAGCATCATAGAGAAACTTGTTGCCGTGTAATTTGCTATGAAGAAGAACTCAAAAAGCAAATCATTGGCGACTAATCATTGACCAGATACAGATACAGTCGTTTTGACCGCATGTGACCACACGCGCGCCACAACAGTACACAAACAAGTGTGGGCCAAGTAGGGGTGGCAATTTGGGTCAGGATTCGTTTATTCGTTCGATTCGATTCGCTTTAAAGCGAATACGGGTTTGAAAAAATGAATTCGTTTAATAAATGGGTCAATTCGATTCGATTCGTTTATTAAGGAATCGAATACGAATTTAAGTTCATTGATTCGTTTAGGATTCGTTTATTATTTTTATTTACTAGTTCTTGTTAATTTCCAATTAAGATTCGAGAAATTATAGCTAATTATCATAGAAAAAGTAATATTTTCGATATTTGGTGAGGTATTTTTAGTAAATATATTAATTACATATTTCATATGTATATTTTTATGAAGAATTAATGTAAATCAAGTATGGTAAATTATTTTATTAAATAATATCATTGACTAAATGAATAAACGAATATTCGTATTCGATTCGAATACGAATCTTGATATTAGGATTCGTTTAATAAACAAATCGAATACGAATCCATCATATTTTGATTCGATTCGTTTAGGATTCGATACAAATTCGATTCGTTGATTCGTTTTGCCACCCTTAGGGCCAAGCATTATGGTGGATAAATTAAGATCTTTTAATTCAGGTAATTATAAGTTCAAATTTAGTAATTTACTGTAATTTTGGGGTTAAAAAAGAGAAGTCAAATTGGGACCTAGATCACGTGCGGATGACGCATAAGCGATCCATTATTCTTTGGATATGTAGGTGGCCACAGTTTCAGTTTCAAATTATTCTGATTTCGAAATTGGAATCGAAAATTTTCGATTCGGTTAGGATTCATTCCTGACCGAACCGAACCAGACAGTTCCAGTGATTCGAATCGGAATCAAACTGTTTCAGCAGTTCGAATCGGAACCGTTCGATTTTAGCGATTCTACGGTGGAACTGCTTTAATTTTTAATTTTAAAAAAATCATTATTAAAAGTAAAAAAACCAGAACCGAATCGGAACCGTTCCGATTCCGGTTCCGATTCCACATAAGTGTGGTTCGGAACCGAACCGGACCGGTGGCCACCTCTAATCCTGCGGAGTGTTATTTTAAAAAAATTAACCAGTTATTAATTTGATCGGTTGAATTTGAAAAATCATATAACGTCATTAATAATTTTTATTAATTAAAATTTATAAAAAAAAATATTTAATTTTAATTTTTAGTATTTTAAAATATTTAGGAACCGGTTATCACATAATTTAATATTTTGATTTCACATGGTTTGGCCCTATAACCAAAATATTATGGAGATCAAGGAATTGATGCTGATTGCTGGAAATCCAATCAAATCTTGACTGAATCTCTTAAGCTTTTATAATTTCCTCTCACTCGCAATGAACAATAAAAATTTAATTATATTAAAATTATGTTTGGATTGATGAAAAAAAAAATGATTTGTAATGAAATATAACTCAATGAAATGAAATTGAACGGAATTGAATGGAAAATAACATATCATAATCTTGTTTGGAAAAAAGAGAGTTTATATTGTAATGTTCTAAAATATTATTTGATAAATAAATAGTAATGAAACTTAATTAGATAGATCTTAAAGATAAATATGTCATTTTAGATTTCAAAAGTAAAGAAGATAAATATTTTAATATTAGTTTTCAATGGGCAAATTTTTCTTCACATATAATGTTATTTTTTTAAAATTACGTTTTATCTCCAACCCCGATTTGGGAGGCTTATTAATGCCCTTGTTTTTGCAATCTTTTCCATCATCTTCCATCAATCCAAACAAATGAATTTTAAATATTTTAAGTTAACATTTCACTCCATTCCATTTCCTTCCATCAATTAAAACATAACCTTAAATTAGGGAAATTTTCATCTATCAGCCCGAAATTTATCCTATGTTCGAAAAAACTATTAAAAAAGATCATTTTCCACCAAAAAATTAATTTTATTTAGAATTTATTAGAATTTGACATCAAATAAACGATTTTACTCTTGGGTTAAACCATCATATGTCCCCGTAAGTTGTGCAAAAAGGACATTTATTTTTTTGGGTTTAAAATGTTATTTTCATACTAAATTTTTAAATGCTAATTATATATTTTAATATTTCAAATAAAAAAAAACTTTCTTTTTTATTTTTCAAAGAAAATATCAATAGAAACATTTCCGACCAAAAAATCCATTATGCGATCAAACGACTTCGTGTTTATTGACACTGGAGATTATAAAATTTTGAAGAATGGTATTAATTTGTGTTTGGGTGTAAAACTGAAATTTTTGTTAGGAGTCTTTATGTATAAGAAATCATTGACACTAATTTTTGTCTGATGATTTTTTTAATAAATTATGCATTGATATTTGATCCGGAAACTTTAGAATTTGCTTTATTTATAATCTATATTTAGTATAAAAAAAATAGAATTTATGTAGTTTTTATTTTATATATGATATATGTTATCATACACTTCATTAGGAATTTATATTTATCTTTTATATTCTGATATTATGAATTTTAAAGTAATTTTTGGATATAAAATATTTATTTTTAATGAGTTGGGTTGAACATGCGAAATTTTTTAAAAAATCAAGTATATTTTTGAGGCTGGACTTGAGAGGAAACTGCCTGGAAATGAAGCTTTAATAGCAAGTGAATCAGGGTATCTTTAGAAATAAAATTAAAATGAAGGCATTTATATGGAGTGCCAAAAGTTCTAATTTTTTTTTTTGAAACGTTGGAAATCTCATTGTCAAATTATCTGACCCAAGTTTAAACGGAGCATGTAAAATCTCCGACTGCTCTAGGCTCTTACAAAAAATACATATTCTGAATTCAAACTCAGGATCTGAAAACCAAATTATAATCCATTTACCATCAAACCTAGTTATGTAGCCTAATTCTTTTGTGCCCTGTCAAATTACTTGGGCCAAGTTGATGATGTACTCGGATGAAATTGTAACTTTATTTGGTGTTGCTACTTTTTTTTTTTTTTTTTTTTGAAATCGTTGGAAACCCCGCCATCAAACCACCCATTCTGGGCCGCGGCGCAGGTAAAACCTCCGGCTGCCCCAGGCTCTTACAAGAAGTTGCCACCCCCTAGATTCGAACCCAGAACCTCAAGGTGAGATTCTGGACCCTTCACCACCAAGCCACACCCCTTGGGGGCTGGTGTTGCTACTTTTAACTTTGTATTCCTGTGAGTGTAGTCTTTTATCTACCAATATTATGCATATTTTCAAGGGCATGGTATAGTTGATGCTTCTACAAATGTAAGCTCTCTAAACTTACCAGCATTTCTCAAACATTATTACCTAATAAATGGAATAAGTGTCATTTTCCACGAAAATGTAGATGAAATTTCAAATGTATTCATTTTTCCACTTTTATGAGATGGAAAATAGATAATTTTCCGAAAATTAATAGATAATTTGTATACATGTCCACTTTATCAGATGAAAAAGCGAATAATTTTCAAACTGTACGTTGAAATGAGAATGATTTCAAAATTTTCGTGATAAACAATACTTAAGTTATTTATCAAATGGACAAAATGATAATCTCTTTGAGAGTATTACTTAAACTAGTGCTTTTTGTTTTCAAATAATTTGAACATTCATAAAAAAAAAACTTGGGAGTGCTAGTGTTTCTAAACTATTGTTAAAGAGATTTTAAATAATTTTAACACTTCTAACAATATTTTAAACACTTGCAAATATATTTTTGAAGTCTCAATAAAAAAGATGGACACATTGATTATTATTTTCGGAATCGTTGGAAACCCCGCCGTTAAACCACCTCTTCCGGGTTTAAGCGGAGCAGCTAAAATCCCCGGCTATCTCAGACTCTTACAAAAAACGCACTCCCTGTATTCGAACTCAGGATCTCAAAGTGAGATCCTGAATCATACATAACCAAGCCACGCTCCTTGAGGACAGACACATTGATTACGTTTGAACGCAACTACTCTTAGTTAAGTCTGTTCCTTCTAACAAACTGGATTTACACAAAAACCTAGTATTTGTTCAGATAAAACAGGAAAAACAAAAACACAGCTTTCAAATTATTATTTTTTTGAAGCAATCAATACAACAGAGGAATCCAGGAAAGAATGCAAGTACATAATTTGTTATGGCAGAAAGCATACGGTGGCAATGGTGTCATAACAACAGATGTAAATAGATCTTATTGCCAGTGTCATCATATCTGCAAACTGAGAACAAACATCGCATCTTCATCGTTATTGAAGGGAAGAAACAAATTACCACAACAATTGACTTGATGAAGCAAAACTAAAGAGGAGAAAAAGTAGAATACAAGGGCGTAAGGATTTACAAAGACTGTTGTGCACCAGCTGCTTGTATCAACTGAGAATATATGTATTCATCAACCCTCTGCTTCGCCAATGCCACCTATCAAGCATCATAAATAATAAGAAATCTGGACATGCCTCCATCAATAAACATTCTTTCCTGTTTTAAATTTGGACAAGCTGAATGGTGAATACAGTGTTGTTAAAGGCACAAGGTGCAAAGAATCCTAGGGCATAAGTGCACGCGTGATGAAGGTGAGGCACAAATTGCAAAAAGAAAAATATAAGTATCCAATCAACTAAAACAAAGAGAAATCACTGAAAATATATATAAAAAAAAACAATTACAATAATTCAAATATTGATAATGTTAATTAATGTGTTTGTCAAAATTTAAAGCCCATCCTAAAATATATCTTAATTTATTAAAAAAATGTTATACAACTTGATTTCGAGTTAGGTGGGTCAATTCGGGTAGGGGTTTTCTCAAACGTTTTTTATGAGGCACGCCTCAAAAGCACACGCCTTTGTGCCTAGGTGCGTGCCTGATGAAGGTCGCCCGACCTGACCCTTCACGAGGCGCAGTGGTCGAAGCCTAAACCTGAGGCGCCTAGGCGCGCCTTTGACGACTATGGGTGAATATTATCTAGATTAAGAGTTCTGAATCTTTCTTTTTTGGGAAAAAGCTGAACAATCATCTTGCGTATAAATGAATAAAATGGTACCTGTTGAGCACTACCACCAAACTGGATATGCCTGTGCTTTTGCTCACCTTTCCCACCATAAACCTGAAGAAACAGAAATTCATAGAAGCAAATAAGAAATGCAACCAAATTATTTACATGAAACCAATTAAGACTACAGCCCAGCAAAAAATCCAATATAATGGAGCTTAAGATGTAAGAATTTACCCACCTTAATCATTGCTCCAGACTCATTTCTGATCCTTGATATATTGGAGCCACACTTGCCGATCAACCCTCCAACCATTGATTCCGAAATCATCATCTCGAAGGTTACATAATCAGCTGCAAGATTGGTTGTCCTAAAGATGATGTGGTTATAAGAAAAAAATATTAAAACTTGATGAAACTGCAAATGTAGCAGTTAAAATGTACCAAGTATTTTATATGCATAGAATAACCTGAAGTTGGGTCCACAAATGGTTGAACTGGTCTTGCTGCACTATAATTGTAGGTTGGGCTGATGGAGATCACTTGTCGGGGAGGGTTTTCCCTAACCAACATGAAATTATAGTACGACTTAAGCACATGTATCTCCCAATAAACAGGCTAAATAACAATCAGAGTTCTTTTCAAAAAAAAAAAAAAAACAATCAGAGTTCAATGTAGCACCTTAGCTGATTACCAATCTCCACCAAGGCCTTTAATACTGCAGGAACATCGCCTGATATCTGAATTTAACACATATGTCAATCATTACTCACATATAAAGGAAAAAAATGAATAAATAAATACAAACCAAGTAGATAAAGAAAAGAAGCAAAGTGCTACCTGTACAACTCTGTCAGATTCATGAGCAGATGCACATAAAGGCAACTGATTTGTAGCAAGGATCACAATCGTGGCACAAGAGGAATTCCTCAATTTCTCAATATTTTGACCAGACATCCCAATTAGACAACCCGCTTGCGACCCAGCAATCAAAAGTCTAATTGTGTTCGCAGCCACATGCCCAGCTGCAACTTTTGATGCCTCTGAATTGCTATCATCTTCCTGTTGGATAAAAATAAAAAAACAAATATTCATCTAACCTCTCCGCGGAATCACCTAATCATAATTCTCACAATCTGCCAACTCTACTTATCTATCGATACCACATCAATTTTCTTAAAAACTAAAATGGGAGACAAAATTTCCACATTCTAATCTATTTTAACACAACACATAAAAATAAATATGTAAATTGAGTTGAAATTTCATAAAAATTAAAGTTAAAGAAGCAAAGTAACCACCTTTAGAATCAAAGTGGCTATTTGTTGAAGTGCATTTTCAGCATCAGAAATAGCATTGTCATTATCTTTAGAGCTTATAATAACAACACGCTCTTCATGTCGCTGCCAAAAGAAAAATCATCAAGCAAATAATTCACTGATCAATAATCATTTTAAAAAAAACCCTAATTTTTCATAAAATCCAAAAAATTACCCAAAAAATAATAACTTACAGCAATAGCATCGGCGATTTTGATGGTGGCCTTAGTATCTTCTCGAATCTTCTGGATTCTATGTCCTTCTTTGCCTATGACTTTTCCAATCTGTCTCGAAGGCACTACTATTCTGAACAAGACATCTTGTGCTTTGGCTCTCCGTTTCGGATCCGATTCTTCGATCTCTCCGTCTTCACGGCGGCGCTTTCCGGAGACATCGGCCCGCGGTTCAGGTTCGTCAACGGCAGATGCCGTGGGGTTTACTGTAATTTCGCCTGGTTCCGCCATTAATGTCAAGAGGTCTGACTAAAAGTCAACAAAGCTGAAGTAAGAAGCAACTCAGATATTCTTGAAAAAAAAAAAGTTATCTCGTAGACTCGTAGTAGCTGTTGAACTTGAAAATGGCATTACTTTCCCAATTCAACAACCGTTTAAATTATATCTTTAATTATAATTTCACTGAAATTAGGGGTTTAAATGTTATTATCCAAAGTAAATTCTAAATTTGGTGCAAAATTTACCCTAAATTTACGCGCTTCTCCAACTTAATACTTCACAAGCTAAATTTATACAGTAAAAATAAAAATAAAAATTAAAAAAAATAATAATAATAATAGCATTGTTATAGTTAGACCCGGTCAAGGTTCCTATTCCGAACCGGAATCGAATCGAAACCGAACTGGACGGTTCCGGTTCGGTTAGGATTCTTACCATAACTGAACCGGTTGGAACCGTTCAGTTCCAACGGGATGAAACCCTAGGGTTCCAACCGCTCCCCCAACGGCTAGTAACCGTTGGGCTGGGAGCAACGGCTCCCTGCCCCAACGTCCAAAATAAATAAATAAATAAATTTGGGGATTTCCCAAATTACCCATAATAACAATAATAAAACGGCTAATTTTAGGGGCATTTTAAGTATCACAAAAATATTCTAAAAATGTATAAATATGGGGTGATTTTTCATTATTTCAACACACCGAATGGAAAAAAAAAAGCAAAAAAAATCGAATAGGGGTGATTCAAATTCATAATTTTAAATTATATTATTTTATTAATCTCAATTTTTTATTTTCAATAAAGCAAAAAAAAAAAAAAACCGAATGGAACCGGAACCGAAACCGAACCGAAATTAACTGGTTCGGTTCTGGTTCCACACTCGTGGAACCGAGAATCGTTCGGTTCGGTTTCGATTCAGAAACGAACCGAACCACCGACCAGGTCTAGTTATAGTGTTGCGTCAAATTTAACGTGATACTGTTTATCAGCGCTATGATCGCGCTGTATGGGCTGCTATATTTCGATAAGTTGAATTTTGAAACATTTTGGATGGAGTGCAAAAAAGAAGCATTCTATAAGCGAAAAGTACCCATAAAGCTCCATGTGACGATAAGATCGACCCCAAAGATCCTGAACCAGAATCCAGAAACTATATAGAACATAAGTTGGACTTCCTCTACCAGGACATGAGTTCTACTTTGGATTAAGCCCAGGGACAGATTCAACATGTGGCTTGTAGAGAAAGGTTTATGTCCCAAAAATTACTCATTTTTCTAGCATGGTTGCAACTTGCAACAAGCGAAAAGAGTTTCTGATGAGTGGTTAATCATTACAGAAAATGACGGAACTAAAATAGATGATGAAATTAGCTACGAAATTTAGTGATGGATAAAAACTCCGTCCCTAAAAATGACGCCAGTAAAACCACATAAAATGTGCGACAATAGCGATAAAAGTAGAGACGGAAAATAAAACCGTCGCAAATTTAGTCCCAAATGTAGCGCGAAATGTGTGAAAATATAGTGGCAGATTTATTAATCTGTTGCTAATTAGCGACAAATATGTCAATTCGTCGCTAATTTGAGATATAAGTTTTCTGTTGCTAATATATGTAAATTAGCGACATAAGTTTACCGTCTAATTAGGGACAGACCGTCGATAATATAGCGACGAATGTTATTGTCCGTCGCTAAATGGCGACGATTTTAGCGACATATTTTTTTTTCTGTCACTAACTCTAAAATACATTACTCCAATTGTCTTCTCCCATAATCTGTTAAATCAATCTCATATCCTTCTGTTAAAAAAAATGCCATTTTTTGCTTCTTGGTTCAAATCATACAATACTAGTATTCCTAATTTCCCTCTATTTCTCGCTACTTATCACTATGTCTACCTCTTGTGTCCCAACGAAATCCCTAATTTCAGTGTGTCTCTCACAAATGAACAAAATCCCTAAGTTCGCAGCTCGCAAGCCCAGCCACTGTCTTGCTCTCTCGCTCATACAGAAGGTAATGAAATCCCTAAATTTGCTCAAATCTCGTACATATTTTGCGTGAGTATGGATTACACACACACACATCTCCACCACTACATTTGTTGGGGTGGATGTGGAACCCCTAGGGTCGGATCGGTGCCCCGCACAGAGAAAATGGATCTAACCCGTTGATATCAAACATGAGTGTAATTTTAAAATATTTAATGAAATATTATATTCCATTACGAGTGTATAGGAAAAACCGGGACTGAATTGGAGTCCGGAAGCTCAAGAACGAAGAAAAACAAATTCAGCGCGCGCTCTAAGCCCATGACACGCGCGCTACGTTAAATTTCATTTTCTTCTTTTAACACCTTCAGTTCTCTTTCCAGAGAGCTGTCCTAATTGCTTCCAACCTTCCCTAAATACTTTCAAAACACCCAAAATTAATTTTAACATCAAAACCAACATCAACACATGTTATATAATAAAATTCAAGTATTTTCAAAATATCAAATATTTTTACAAAAATCTAAATTTATTCTAAATACGCACTTACATAAATTTTACATTCAAAACACAAGCCAAATTAGAATCCCAATAAGAAATATCTCGTGAATAATTCTAGGTCACACAAAGGTGGTCAAGTGATTCTAGAATGGTAGCATTAGCTCTAAGAGTTCCAAACTCTAATTTTATGTTTATGTCTAACATAAATATTTTGACCCAATTACAATCATATTATGTTTATACTTCCAAAGCATCCTAACACAATTAATTAGCCTAATTTCAACATTATGTATCTAATACATAATTCAACACTATATGTCTCACTAATGAAAAATATAGCTTTTGGAGAAGATCAAACTTACCTAGTAAGGTTGATTCAAAGATCCAATCTACTTCTCATTGTTGAAATATTTGGAGAACTTCCAAGGATTAACAAGCTTGACTCCAAGATCTAATCTTGATTCCAATGCTAGCAATCTTCACCCCAAGATCCAATCTTGATTTCTCCTAGATGAAATGTTGTAGAGACCTCACAAAACTTCTCTAACTTAGGCTAATTTCTCTAATATTTGCTTGTATTTAGCTTTCTCAAGCTTTTACTTTTCTTAATTAAAGCATTCCTAAAACTTGCTATTTATAACAAAACTTAAATAATTTTTAATTAATAAAAGTTGTAATCAACTTTTAAGTGGGCCTAATCTAATTTATCCAAATATGAATAATTAGATGTGATTAATCTCCATTATCTACGACTTTGATTTAATTCAATTAAATCAAGCCAAAACCACATATTATTACACACTTACAATTACCATAATATCCTAAAATAGTAGAGATGATTATGATGTTACAATTAAGCCCTTGTGTAATTATTGAATTAATCTAATTAATTCAATTAGGTCAAAGTAAATAATCAATGTTATCCAATAACACTTGATTATCTTAGTTGATAATTATAATATCAAATATCATCTTTTATCAAAATTAATCGGCTACCTAAGTGGTCAACAAGTATACTTTATATTCAGACTCTTTAAGTTCAGATAAGTTCGTCATATAAGCCTAGCTAATATGTACGCAATTTGGCCACCTCCAAATTCGCGAAGAACACAAAATATCTTTCTGAACTATGCAAGACGAGGTCATCACATATGTTTAACAATCCATCTATCGTAGGCTATCCAAGTTGTGCTTAGAAAACATAGAATACATCATCAAGTTTCTGAGGTGCACATCTCATGTCAACATGTCTGCGATTCTTCATAACTGATGCGATCCACCCTAGGTGACCGACTTTGACTAATTTTTTAAGAATCGTGACTTCACTAACATGGATACCTAAACCTCTTATGGTACACATACGAGATGACAAATCCTATCTTGCTTCTCACTTGATTACTGAGTGCATCGGTCCACACCCACCGAACATCTAGAGGCAAGACCATGAAATGTTTCTAATATACATGACATCAAAATGTGTAGGATCTCACACAAAATCAACGATATCATATAGTCAAAGGATTACATATGCTAAACGACTCGAGGAGATTCTTATTGACGGTGGTGTGTACTTCCAACTATTACGAATCACCTTTGAGTCATTTAGTATCCAGTCCAACCAATACCCACACGTCTATACGAGTTTCCAAAACTCATGGTACATCGGGTTAAACTATTGGAACTCCAATTCCAATATACAACATGTGCTAGTTTTATAGGTTATAGGAATTCAACAGTATTCCAAAACTAACGATTATGAACATTTACTTTAAGAATAATTTATAATAGTAATACGTATCCCAATGTCGGACCACCTAGTGTCAAGTATTACTACAAGACTATTATAAGGTCGATGTCATATTTATCTAATCTATACATCAATCTAATACGCATAATGACAATAAGGTATGAAATGAAAACATAGTTATTTTATTAATAAAATGTACAATTCGGATTGGCACTCCAAGCACAAACTCTAACAAACTCTCACTTGCTTAGTTCCAATATAGATGGTACCGCAATCCCATCTCCTCCACATGTTTATCGAATAACTTAGGAGTAAAGGCCTTTGTAAGCGGGTCTGTTATATTGTCTAGTCCTTGAACTTTCAAGACCACTATGTTTTTTCGTTCAATGTTCTCTCTAATCACGCAATATTTCATTTCCACGTGCTTAGACTTGGAATACTCCTCGGCTCCTCAGCCTGCGCAATGGTTCCGCTATTATCACAGTACAATTGGATCGATTCCGTAATACTAGGCATAACGCCAAGTTCTGTGATAAAATTTTTAATACAAATAACTTCTTTAGCAGTTTCTGAAGCCGCTATAAATTTTACCTCTGTGGTGGAATCAATTATTGATCATTGCTTTGAACATCGCCAACTAACCGTACAACCGTTAAGGGTAAATACATAACTTGATGTAGATTTCCTATCATCTGGCTCTCCCTGGAAGTCGGAGTCTATATAACCCCTAACTTGTAACTCATTTTCTCCATATATCAGAAACTTATCCCTAGCACCTTTAAGATATTTCAGGATATGTTTCACGATTATCCAATGATCATTACATGGATCGGATTGATATCGGCTGGTCACACTGACGTTGAAACTGATGTCAGGTCTAATACATAGCATAACATACATTATGCTTCCAATACAAGAAGCATATGACAAGTTAGATATCATAACTTTTTCTTCCTCAGTTTGAGGTGTTATTTCTTCGAAAGATGTATGTCGTATCAGAAAGGTACATTTGCTGCATTGTAGTTGGTAAAACCGTACCTTTATAATATCTTATCTATGTACGTCGATAGCGACAATCCTATAAGTTTCCTAACTTTATCCCGGTAGAGCCTTATACCTAGTATATAAGAAGCTTCACCCATATCTTTCATGAAGAAGTTCTTACAAAGTTATGCTTTCACACTTTGCATCAATCCCATATCATTTCCAATGATAAGGATGTCATATACATACAAGACTAGGAAAAATATCATGCTCACACTCACTTTCTTATAAACACATGGTTCTTCATCGTTTTTGATGAATCTAGATAATCTAATTATCTTATCAAAATGATGATTCCAGTTTTGGGATGCCCGTTTAAGTCCATAAATAGACTTCTGGAGCTTACAAACCAAGTTTGAAGTCTCACTGGATATGAAACCCTCTAGTTATTCCATATAGATATCATCTTCAAGGAATCCATTTAGGAAAGTGGTTTTCACATACATCTGTCATATCTCATAGTCGTGATATGCAGTAATGGCTAAAAGAATCCTAATGGATTTTAGCATAGCTACTAGTGAAAAAGTTTCCTCATAGTCAATCCCAGGACGTTGAGTGTAACTTTTTGCTACTAGTCGGGCCTTAAAGGTTTCCACCTTTCCATCGGGCCCTCGCTTTCTTTTGTAAACCCATTTACATCCTATATGTTTAACTCATTCAGGAAGTTCAACTAAGTCTCAGACTTGATTGTCATGTATAGAATCCATCTCGGATTTCATGGCTTTCTGCCATTTTCCCGAATCGATATCCAATATCGCTTCTTTATACGTAGTTGGATCTATTTTCTCCAAGAGGATAACATCAAGGCTCGCATCATATGTTAAAAATAATCTCTCATGAGGCTTTGATATTATATTCGACTTACGTATAACCCGTGTTGTAGATCATTCTCCTAATTGGATCTCTGATTCCATCTATAATTTCTTAATGTTGGGATCAAACTCATCAAGTTCGATCTGTCAACAATTATCACTTTCTCTCAAAAATTGATTTTCAAGAAAAGTGGGAAAATGAACAACAAATACATTTCGTTTCTCGGAATCGTAGAATTGATATCTCATGGAATTATCAGGATATTCTACGAATCTACATGTATACCCTCTGGGTGCTAGTTTATCCCGCTGCATAACTCTATCGTATGCATGACAACCCCAAATCTTTAAATGCCTAAGACTTGGATTTCTACCGAACCATATCTGATAGGAGGTCGTATAAACAACTTTCAATGGAACTTTTATTAAGTATGTGGGCAACAGTAAGTAAAACGTAACCCCAAAGGTAATAAGGAAGATCTGTATAGCTCATCATTGTTCGCACCATATCTAATAAAGTATGATTTCTACGCTCATACACACCATTGTGTTGAGGTGTTCCTGGTGGGCTATATTGGGCAAAAATTTCATTCTCCCTTAAATAATTTCTGAATTCTTCACTAATGTATTCACCGCTTTGATATGATCTAAGGCACTTGATGAATTTACTGGTTTGTTTTCTACTTCGTTTCAGAATATTTTAAACTTGTCAAATATTTCCGACTTATGTTTCATCAGATAGACATATCCATATATAGACTTATCATCCGTGAAAGTCACGAAGTATGTTGAACCATTATGAACGACATGATTTAATGGACCACACACATCACTGTGTATTAGTTCCAATAAATCTCCACCACGGTGTTCAACACCAAGAAATGAGACATTTGCCATCTTTCCTTGGATACATGACTCACAAATCGGATAAGGATCTAAGGTAAGATTTTCAATCAAACCATCATGTACCAATTTGGATAGACGTCTAACACCTATGTGGCCCAAGCTTATATGCCATAATTCAGTATTATTTAATTCAGATTTCCTATTTGTATTTTCCTCTACATTAAAGACATCTCTATATGTTTCCAAAACATAGTGATCATTTGATAAAGAACATTCACATTTCAATAAATTATCTTTATCATATAAACATAAAATTTCATCCTTAATTTTTATTTTATATCTCTATTTATCTAATATTGGCAGTGATATTATTTGTCTGATAAGTGGGGGTACATAATAAAGATCTTGTAAATTTAATTTATGACCATTTGGGAGATCTAGAATAATCGTTCATATGGCTTTAACATCCAATGTCTCGTCATTACCAACTCTAAGTTGGATCTCCCATTTATTCAGCCTTCTTTTAACCCTCATTATCTGCAGGGAGTTGCAAATATGAGTAGGATTGTCACTGTCTAACACTCATCCATTATTTGCATATAAGGATAATAAGATGTCAATAATTGGAAAAATATAAAGCATACCTAAAGGTCATATTTTTCATATTAGCTATGGACAGACTTTCTTCCAGTGTCCAGACTTCATGCAATGTAGACATTGATCATGAGCTATTTATGATTTTGCACATTTGCGCTTCTTGAAGTTCTTATTTGCAATCTTCTTCTTCCCCATCTTTATTTTATTTGACTTCCTAAAAGTCTTTGAAGAGCCAGTTCCACCATTGAGGTATAATGTGGGGTTTCCTTTCCTCAAATCATGATCCTCCATGCCTAACATGTTATGAAGTTCGTCGTAGCTAACTTGCATCGAGTGCATATGGAAGTTTAATACAAAGCTAGCATTAGAACTAGGCAAAAAAGACAGAATCAAATTACGACCCAACCGTTCATCAATCACAATGCCATGTCGTTTCAGGTATCAAATCTGGTAGATCATGTTCAAAACACGAATGCTGACAGCTCCTCAATCCTTGAGTTCAACATGGAATAATTCCTTAGACCTTCGATAAAGTTCGATCTCTTGATTTGCCTCGAACAATTCTTTGAGTGTTCGCATGATGCTCCAAGCATCCGATACTTCAATGTATTATCTCAGCAAATAAAGAACCATCGATCCCAAAATATAGGATTTCACCTTAAGGTTATCATCATTCCATCTATTAAAAGTTTCTTGCTCTTCTGGAGTGGAGTAAGGATCGATTTCTACAATCAGTGGATTAACAGTGACATAAGTCAACTTTTCAAACTCCAAGACAAGACGTATGTTCATTTCCCATTCGAAATAGTTCTCGGCTCCTTTTAGTTTATTGGTATCCAAAAGTTTCATCAATGAATTAGCGGCAGCCATCTATAAGATAATATTTTAAATAGTAGCATAATAGTTTTCATTTCAAAATAATAACACTAATTGATTATGAAATTTTAAATCTATTAGTGCACTTCCACCACTTTACGTAATTCCGTAATCTCCTTTAACGGAAAAATAGAAATTATCAAAATTTCATAGCGAGAAGTGGATCCCATGACATTTACTCCAGTCTCACACTAATGACGATATTGGCTTTTATAAACTCATTAGGTATACCTCCAAGGTCAATCCCTTCACGTGACTCATAGTTTGGTCCTAAACCGTTTCTTATCCTCACACTAATGACGATATTGGATTAAGACGTGTTCTAGGTGTATACTTGCAATGTGCACTAATAAGCTTCATGTGTACACCCTCACACTAATGACGATATTGGATATAAGTAATAAGAACTTATTCATCTCTGTATTGACAAGACGAACCATCAAATAATGCTCCAACATTACTAATACTATTACTTAAATAACGCTATCACCTAATCACGAGAGATTTATGACAATAAAGTCACTAATTTAATTAGGTCAATTCAAAATTTAATTTAAACATGCAATACATATCCAATATGACTTATGCATAATTAAATTAAAATACAGAGGCATAGATTCAAATACATGTCTAATATGTATAACATGTAACATGTGTTGTGTGGTTAAGTCATGCTCTAATACCATTCTGTTGGGGTGGATGTGGAACCCCTATGGTCGGATCGGTACCCCACGCAGCGGAAATGAGTCTAACTCATGGATATAAAGCATAGGTGTAGTTTTAAAATATTTAATGAAATACTATATTCCATTACGAGTGTATAGGAAAAAACCGGGACTGAATTGGAGTCCGGAAGCTCAAGAACGAAGAAAAACAAATTCAGCGCACGCGCCGGGCGCATGACGCGCGCTACGTTAAATTTCATTTGCTTCTTTTAACACCTTAAGTTCTCTTTCCAGAGAGCTGCCTTAATTGCTTCCAGCCTTCCCTAAACACTTTCAAAACACCCAAAATTAATTTTAACATCAAAACTAACATCAACATATGTTATAGAACAAAATTCAAGTTTTTCAAAATATCAAATATTTTTACAAAAACATAAATTTATTCTAAATACGCACTTTCGTAAATTTTGAATCCAAAACACAAACCAAATTAGAATCCCAATAAGAAATTTCTCGTGAATAATTCTAGGTCACCCAAAGATGGTCAAGTGATTTTAGAATGATAGCCTTAGCTCTAAGCTATTATCTAGAGTTCCAAACTCTAATTTTATGTCTATGTCTAATATAAATATTTTGACCCAATTATAATCATATTGTGTTTATACTTCCAAAGCATCATAACACGATTAATTAGCCTAATTTCTGTTAGGTTTATTCTAAGGTCCCAAGATCAAACAAGCAATGAAAAACATGTGTGAATACATCAAAGGAGGTAGCGAAATACTCACATCGATCGGTTGAGACGAATCGGCAACAAACGAAATTGATTTTTCCCTTGCAAAAACGCAACTGCAGTGCAGTCCACTGCCTTGACAGTTTCAGTTTTGAGTGAAGTTTTGAGCTTCGAATCTTCGTCGAATGGTTCCCGACTCATGGGTGAACCTCCCTACCACCTTCGCAAGTCTCTCGGAGTGCTAGCTCTTCTTGATTTTGCCACAAAATCAAGCACATTGCTTCCCAAACTCACGCCCAAAATGAAGAAAACCAGTGAGCATTTTACTGCCCATTTGGGCGTGAATAATGAAAGAGAAAGAGAGGAGGGAAAGTGTGTATTAGGTTGTTAAATGATTTCTAAAATCACTTTATATATTTTTCTCAAAAATATATTAAACAATTACTAATCAATTAATCAAAAATCAAAAGTAAATGCTTTACAACCACCAAACACTATTCCAACAACACACATCAACTATTCATTTTACTTTAATAAAGTGATGTGTGTCTTTCAATCAATCAATCAATCACATCAATCAATCACACCACTCAAAGTGACATTTGATTTGATGCTTGATGCGATAAATGATTTGACGCTTGATGTGACTTGAGTTGCCGCACTCGAATTCGAAATACGAATGCGCTCGCAATCACACTCGGGCTCGGGTTCGCTAATTCTCAATTAGCGAATTTTCCGTTGCGTCGTAATTAAATGATTACGCCTAGCGAATTCACTATTCACGTCGCTAACGAATTAATTCTAAATTAATTCGTTCGCCCGAATTAAAATTCAATTTCAATTCCGCGTCGAAATCCAATTTCGTTTAATATATCGAATATATTAATTTAATCGATTAATTCCGAATTAATCGTTTTCTCTCTTTAGACGATATTTTATCCTAGATAAAATATCTCCGTAATTAATCCTAGATTAATTTTCTCTCTCATCAAATTAATCCCAGATTAATAAATGTGCGAGTCATACGTCATCGGTGGATCACTGGGAAGCGACCCATGAGATCCCCGGATATGTTGGCAGTAAATACGGTCGTCGGAGTAACCGAATCACGTACGTACCAAGTACTACGTTCTACCGATTTACGAGACAAGGTCGGCTTCTAGCAAAGCACCAAGTCTACCCAATTCTCCGGACATATTCTTATAAGAATATCTAAGATCTATATCAGGCGTAGTCTACTAAGTATCGTGTATATCGGCCCAGTATCAGATAGTCACGTGCTAGGGCTGGGGCTGGATAAGTGTCTGCCCCGTCCGAAGCACATGTTGGATGTCTGGTAACTAGTCTCTATAATCGGATATACATGACTTTGTCATAATATCCCGATGGCCGGCCAGCACTTAAGAGTACTAATACCTTATCCTGCGTGACATCATCTCCACTATGACTAGAGTGATACTTCCGTCTTGACATCACACCCAATACTCTACGATTCTCAATATACCCAAAATCGGCGTACCAGAACCGGTTAAAGTCTCTGACGACCTCAATCAAAGTATATTGATTGTCGTAAGCATTAGCGGTGCAAGTCTCAGGTTAAGACCAAATACACCTACCCTGATGTCGGACTCCCATAGACACATAGTCATAATACCAATGGGATTCCGGGGGGTCTATCCAGAGCGAAGCTGTTTCCCGTACCATCGGTGAAACACAACCTCCTATCGCACTTGCATAAGTATCATATACTTAAATATATGAGAACTATGCCGTTGTGCCCTCACAACGCGCACAAGTGCAATACTAGCCTATTCCGCATTATCGATGTCCAGTCTCGATAATACTACGACTAGGGATATTTAATGATTAATCCTTCGTGGACTGATACTGTCTCATATCATCTCAATCCAGGAACTAATCATATGGACCTCTCTTCATTTATATATCTAAGGTGATCTAATCACAAATGATGAGAGCGCAATTTCCTTGTCACATAGTTAATTTGTACAACAACACTATGATCTGTACAAATAGTGACGATATGGGTCATATTATCCAACAATTTCAACATTATGTATCTAATACATAATTCAGCACTATATGTCTCTCTAATGAAAAATATAGCTTTTGGAGAATATCAAACTTACCTAACAATGTTGATTCAAAGATCCAATCTACTTCTCCCTGTTGAAATATTTGGAGAACTTCTAAGGATTAACAAGCTTGACTCTAAGATCTAATCTTGATTCCAATGCTAGCAAGCTTCACCCCAAGATCCAATCTTGATTTCTCATAAATGAAATGTTGTAGAGACCTCACAAAGCTTCTCTAAACACTTCTCTAACATACGCTAATTTCTCTAATACTTGCTTGTATTTAGCTTTCTCAAGCTTTTGCTATTCTTAATTAAAACTTTCCGAAAGCTTGCTCTTTATAACAAAACTTATACAATTTTGAATTAATAAAAGTTGTAATCAACTTTTATGTGAGCTTAATCTAATTTGTCCAAATATGTATAATTACGTGTGACTAGTCTCTATTGTCTATCACTTTGATTTAATCCAATTAAATCATGACAATGATTAGGAAATGGATTAGTTCAATGTTTGCCACTTTGATTTAATCCAATTAAATCAAGCCAAAACCACCTATTATTATATACTTACAATTACCATAATATCTTCAAATAGTAGAGATGATTATGATTTTACAATTAAGCCCTCGTGTAATTATTGAATTAATCCAATTAATTCAATTAGGTCAAAGTAAATAATCAATGTTATCCAATAACACTTGATTATCTTAGTTGATAATTATAATATCGAATATCATCTTTTATCAAAATTAATCGTCTACCCAAGTGTTCAACGAGTACACTTCATATTGGGACTCTATAAGTTCAAATAAGTCTGTCATATAAGCCTAGCTAATATGTATGCAATTCGGCCACCTCCAAATTAGCGAAGAACACAAACGACCTTTCTGAACTATGCAAGTCAAGGTCATCACATATGTTTAACAATCCATCTGTCGTAGGCTATCCGAGTTGTGCTTAGGAAACATAGAATACATCGTCAAGTTTTTGAGGCGCACATCTCATGTCGACATGTCCACGATTCTTCATAACTAATGCGATCCACCCTAGGTGATCGACTTTGGCCAAAGCTTTAAGAATTGTGACTTCACTAACATGGATACCTAAACCCTTTATGGTACACATACGGGCCAAAAAATCCTATCTCGCTTCACACTTAATTACGAGTGCATCAGTCAACACCCAACGAACATCTAGAGGCCGGACCATGAAAGGTTTTCGACATACATGGCATCAAAGTGTGGAAGATCTCACACAAAATCAATGTTATCCTATAGTCAAAGGATTACATATGCTACTTGACTCGAGAAGATTCCTATTGACGGTGGTGTGTAATTCCAACTATTAGGAATCACATGTGAGTCATTTAGTATTCAGTCCAACCAATACCCACACGTCTATACGAGTTTCCAAAACTCATGGAATACCGGGTTAAACCATTTGAACTCCAATTTTAATGTGTTAATCTTCTAGGTTATATGAATTAGACCATATTCCAAAAATAACGATTAAGAATATTTACTTTAAGAATAGTTTATAATAGTAATACTTATCTCAATTTCGGACCACCTAGTGTCCAGTATTACTACAAGATTATTCTAAGGTCGATGTCATATTTAACATATCTATACATCAATCTAATACGCATAATGACAATAAAGTATGAAATGAAAACATAATTATTTTATTAATAAAATGTACAATTCGGATTGGTACTCTAAGCACCAACTCCAACAAACTCTCACTTGCTTACTTAATATTAAATAATAAAAAAATCAAATATCTAATATTTAATTTTATTAAATACATAATATAATTAAAGTATTACAAATTAAATCAACATCATTGATCAAATATCTAATTTGGTGGATTTAATAAGATCTTGACATTTGTCAACAAGTGATAGTGTCAAATGTCATCATAATACTTTAACAAATGGCCAAATCAAAATTTTCCAAAATAAAGTAAAATAAATATCTAGATATTCAAATTTATTTACAAATAAAAAAATATTTAATTTAAATAAAAAATCAAATATTATGTATTTAATGTAAGCTTGACACTTGGCAAAATCAAATGATGACATGTGTAAAGACAAAACTTGACACCTGTACAAATCAAAATTTGACATGTGTAAAGTTAATTAATATCTAGATATTATATTATAATATCAAATATTACAATTAAAAATATCTCATTATATCATAAATAATTTTATCAATATTTCAACTATCCGTAAATCACATTTACGTTATTTCTAAAATCACCGGAATATTTTCCGAATAACCGGGTGCTAGCGCGTCAACGGTAAATATTTTACACTTTGCCGATAAAGTATATAAATTACATTAAGATCATATATCGAAGCAATTTAATTATTTCGTCAATCATTCGGTTAATGTGTGTGACCCTATGGGTTCTCCGTGAGCTGGACATGAGTCGATATGAACACGTTCGTATCACTTCGGTACAACCCGTTGCAACCAAAATTCCCAAGGATCATGAGTGACCTCTAGCAAGGTGTCATGACCCACAGACACGAAGAATAAAATATCAGATAAACCTATATAGTTGCATTTACATGTAGTAAAGCCCATCTACTGTCGACTCCTGATCAAGTGCATGCCATGAAGTCGTCAAGCCCCCAACTCAATCATAGGATAAGAAAATAAATCATATACGGGATGTACGTATTCGAAAATCAAGTTTACAAAATACGTGTGCTCCGGACGAAGACTTAATCCCTGTGTATGATATTTTCGCCTAGGATTTCAAGCTCAAGTATCTGAGCCAGGAGATTTCATCTCGACGATCACATGTCCTCATACATTAAGAGCACATTGCTAGCAAACTTCTTTCACCAGGCGTGTCAAGCCCGATGTAATATACATAAGTGAATGATGTGTCTCAATACAAATGACAGCTGTGATGTCTCAGGTCAAATGACTAATCATATACTAGTACGGCTATGCGATGAATCATTGACTACAGATAATCACTCATGTGATTCATCACGTCTGGTCACGTTCAATAACATGCTTCTCAAACCTATTATCCATGTTAATACTTTTGTGACGTAAGACTCGTCACCCAAATATTAGTATCAAGTACTCATCAATAACATCATAAAAAACATACTAGTCATGTTATGTGGTCATCTCTGATGACATCACCTCAACCGGGAATAGATTCATATGTATTTAAATCAAAAATTTGTATTCATTTTTATAACCTATTACAGATAGAGTCTCGACACATAATACATCACATAATCGTATTTTGCATAAACTATGTGATATCAATTACAATATTTACATAAGGATAACACCATCGAACCATGTGACATATTTGGTTCTAGGGTATATCCCTAACAAACTCTCATTTGCACTTGAGCTAATCATTTCGGTACCTGGTACCCATCTTCGAAACATGGTGATTCAATTGTTGTTGTGTCATAGGCTAAGATAATGGGTCCACAACATTTTCGCTGCAGAAATAGAAACATGATTAATAGTTTATCCATTATAAATTGACTTATCTAGTGATACTTAGGAATCCGTTTAAACATTTAGTGAGACCTAGGTTATTATAGCTCCATTGTTATCATAGTAAAAATTACCGGAGTAACAATAGTAGTAACCATTTTGTGTTCAGTTACGAACATACAATTCCAGAAAGTCTATTTTGTAGCTTCGAAAGAAGTAATATATTAATCTTACTTAATAGAGATAATCATAGTTGTCTATGTGGAGCTCTTCCAACTACCAAATCCTCCATTATTGATGAAAACAAACGCAGATGTAGACATTCTATCATCCATGTCTGACTCATGGTTAGTGTAACCTTCAATTTATCTCTCTCATAAGTCAAAAATATATCTTTAGTTATTCTTAAGTACTTTAAGATTCCTTTTAACCGTAGTCAAATGTCACTCTCCATGATTTTCCTGATATATGCTCGTAACTTTTACAACATTGCTCATATCAAATATTGTTAATAGAATTGCATACACGAGATTACTTATGGCTAGAGCATAAGTAATCCTCCACATGTGCGCATGATCGACTTCAGTCCATAATCTTATCTCTGTCAAATAGATGAACAACATGACTGCGAATGAAGAAACTTTTCTTAAAGTCATCAATACTGAACCTTTTTTAGTACTATTTCTATGTAAAAATTTATGGTTTATCAATATTTATGATGAAGTCAAACAATTTGACCATATCATCGAATCGTATGTACCATTATCTGGAAGTTTATTTCAATCCAAATATGAATATTTACAGTTTATTATCTCTGTGACTATCTGAAATAAGCCCTAATATCCATTTTCCATATCTAATACATAATAAACTGCTATAGTAAGTATTATCCAAATAGGCCAATAGAGACAATCCTCTCGGGTGGATCAACTGGTGGCCATGCTTGATTAGTCTATTTTGGATTTCATGGTTCAAAACCATCTTCTAGAATTTGATATCTAATATCGTCTCATCGTAGGTTCTAGGATCATCATTCTACATCACTTTTTCCATCATGAATGATTCAAAATCATTATTTAGACATAAAGAAGTATTTATGCAGAAGGTGTTTTATCCCAAAGAATCTACAAAGAGTTTGGTCTATATAAGGCTGAGTATCAGATCAAAAAAGTTGATCTACATGAACGGGTTCATCTATATCAATAGACTCATCCATTTGACATTTTGATTAATATCAGACTTTTCAGATTTTTATCCAACTTGTCATGTTAAACAATTTTAACAACAGTTGTACATTTTCAAGACTTCAACTAATTGAAGCTTTGGCTTACCATATCTAACATGAAGTTTAGTGAAACTTCTTTGGATAGATTCATGTTCAAGATATGTATTGTGGTATGAAGGTAAGTTCGCGAAGCTCATTATAAATCATACTATATCGAGTAAAGTATAATTTATTTTTTTTCGCAATACACCATTACCTTAATATGTACAACAAATGATGAGTTTGATAAAATATACTGTTTAATCATAAAGATATCTAGAAACTAAGTACTCGAATATAATTCACTACGATCAGATCGTAGTGAAATAATATTCTTTCCCATTTGTTTCTCTATTTCTGTTTTAAATTGTTCAAACATCTCAAATGATTCAGATTTGTACTTCAATAAGTACATATAACCATATAGTTATCCATTATCGGTATAAGTTATGAACAGTGAGAAAATTTATCCAATCATTTCATCAAATGACTCACATACAGCTATATGTATATATTCAATGACTTTGTTGGCTCATTTCATTTGACAAGAAAAGGGCGATTTTGTCATCTTATATCGAAAAAATGAATCACAAGTTAGGTAAGGTTCAGAACCCAATGGACCTAAAGTCCATATGTACCTGTGGGAACACAGAAACTGAGCGACGCATGCTGTTCCAGGCTCACGGCCCGGTTGGGAGTACGGAGTAGCCCGCGGGGGACTAAATCGGAGAATAATGGAGTCACCACCCGGTGTGAACCAGGACAAAGAATTAAGGCCGCACTCACCCCTCGCAAGGGAAGACCTCAAACCGTTGGGTTCGAAATGGTCCCTTACTTATGCCACTTGTAATGAAATGATTTGTGCAATAATTTAATCGAATCTACGCAACATATTTCCAAGAGTATTCTACTTTTAAGTTCACATGCATGAAAGCAATCATCATAACGGCAAACATGCAATGGCACACGGAAATATCATGAACATACTTCGATCATATAATGCGAAAAACAAAGAACAACCTAAACATAATGCAAATTCCAAACGCAAAATAAATGACTAATCATGCTTGAAAATGAACAACTAAATATGCTAAATCATGCTTGAATACCATCTCGTGAACACATCAAATAGATAAATGCATGAATACAAATAGTATGATTGATTACATGATACAAGAGAAATCATCTAAGAAACAATTATGCATGACATGTGATGAAAATGACTCAGTTCAGTGTATGCGCGTTCGTGTAGCTTTCGAAAATACGTTCGAACGGTAAACATAAGGTTCTCGTTCGTGTGGCGTTTGATAACGCGTTCGAACGGGACCAGACCTGATGCATGATAAAATAAAGGAAATACGTGCGCGTTCGAGTAGCGTTAGTAAACGTGTTCGAACGGTAAACAGAAGGTTCACGTTCGTATAGCGTTCGTAAAAGCGTTCGAACGAACTGAGACATAAAATATGCGTTCGTGCGGCATTCTGAAACGCGTTCGAACAGGGTTACAGCAGTGACCTCAAAAAAATAGTAAACAACATGACACATGCATGAACGAGTGAATAGATGACACCTAATAAATAATAACGGGCTACAAGGCGTGGCAAAGTATCGTGGTAAATGATTTTAACCCCTCGAAATGGAGGACCTTAATCCAACTTACTAAGCCCATGCGCTAATAACATAATGCATATCGGACTTTGTATACCCGATTGAACACATCTTACATTCAATCGAATATACGTCATCCGGCGCGGCGAAGCATCGTGGTAAAGGATTTTAACCCCTCGAAATGGAGGACCTTTAATCCAACTTACTAAGCCCTTGCGCTAATGACATAATGCATATAAAAATAAAGACAACGATATCGGACTTTGTATACCCGATTGAACACATCTTACATTCAACCGAATATACGTCATCCGGTGCGGCGAAACATCGTGGTAAAGGATTTTAACCCCTCGAAATGGAGGACCTTTAATCCAACTTACTAAGCCCATACACTTTATCTCATCATTACACAAACAAATAACATACAGAAAGTAAAATGGCGAAATAAGATGTATATAATAAACAATCAAGATAAAATAAAGGGAGATATGTGCTGTTTGCTCAAGTGGTATGTGGAGTTGTATCCCAAGTACAGACCGCACTACCGTCCATTCGGATTTGGCTACAGAATTTACGTCTGAGTTTCTATCCTATATACCACAAGAGATGACACATTTTCCCTTTCATTCAAAGGCCACAACATGCATCCACAAACGACTCTCATGCGAATAAAATAATTAAAAGACGAATGACAATAAATAGGAAAAGTGCCCTCAGGTCTAATCTTTTAAATCACCTATCGGACGTACGGTACACGATTGTCGGAAGGGTTAACGCTCCGTAACTCCTCCGGTTCACTGGTTCACTGCTTTCATTCGTTGTCTCACTGTTTTGAGTCGTCGTTCTCCCTGTTTTATTGCTGTTTTTACTGTATTTCGCTGCTCTTTCGGTGACGTTTTTTGGTCACCATTTCAGGTATTTTAGGCTACTGTTTTGGATGTTTTTTAAGGTTTAAAGTGCAGTTTTTTAGTTACTTTTTAGGTGATTTAGGGGGCTGTTGTATACGGGTTATTTTCGGTGATGTGTGTGCTATTGACCGGCGTAAACACACACGTATAACGCAAGCGCACGTATCGTTCAAGTAGTATAAAAATATCGATCCCACGAGGACTTAATATCTAAACTATTAATTTTATGAGGTCAAATGATTACTAATATCTAACAAGTTGATTGATTGATTTGAGATAGTGACGATTCTAAATTTAAAAACAAGTAAATAAAATTGTCGAAAATAGGTTTTAAGAAAATTCAATATTAAAAACTATCTAGGGTTGTGATTTCTTCCAATATCATTTTAAAGATGAAGTGGTTATCTTAAAGTTGGGTAATATATTGATTTATTAACCTGGAACACTAAATTATGTGTAAGCCTCTGTCGATGGTCAGACACAAATACCCAGTTTAACCCAATTGAACCATATGTCTATGTCAACCAAATTATATGGATTCATTAAGTTTAAGTTCCAATTATGACTACCCCCGCCCGACATGTATATTCCTATCCTGTAAGGAAATCTATTAAAGGGTTATCTATCCTCAAGGAAGATCGTGGGCTATTGAGTCTAAGGCTGAAACCTAAAATCCCTATGTCTAGTTCATTTTAGATTTACCAGATCAATTTTATTAATGGCCAGTTAATGAAAAAGAATTAAGTTTAAGACTCAATAAATAAATCTTTATATTACCAAAGCTATAATCTAACCCTTATAAAACGGTGATATTGGATTTCATCACAACCCCAGATAACTAATTTAGTTACAACACATAACTAGGGCTAGTAAAAACTTGAAAGTAAAAGACATAAAGTAAAAATGCGGTAAAGTAAATACTGAAAAGAAAATTACAATAAAATAAAATGCTAAGGCAAAAGGAATTACTTTTACTACTACTAATTTAGATATCTCCCATAAAATAATATATAAACTTGTGATTCTTTTTCCAACCAGCCATATAGGCGGTAACCTGATTAAGTCAAATTAAGTCCAACCAGCCATAAAGGCGGAACCAAAATTAAATTACCAACCGACCAATCTGGCGGTATCCTTTATTAGTCAGGTTTAAATCAGATTAAAATGAATTACCAACCGACCAATCTGGCGGTATCCTTTTTAAGTCAATATTTTACATAGTAAATATATTATTTTTAAGGGAGATTAATCTAAATAGTAACAGTAAAATAATTACCTTTCACCCTAGCTGGGGGAGTTACCTCTTCATGGTAAATAATAAAAAATGTAAGAAGTAAAAAGTAAAAATTAGATTACTATATTAACAAAACGTAATTAAAATTAATTACAAAACTAAAAACTAAAAAACTAAAAATTAAAAGAAAGTAGAGAGAGAAACTCTCTCTTTAGAAAGATTATAAGAGAGAGAGTGGTGCACTGAATTCTGAAATCTCGAGCTCAATTTATAGGCGCGGATAAGCTTCCAGCGTCGCGACGCCAAGGACCTCAGCGTCGCTACGCCAGCTTTTGTCGACGTGGCACGCTCTGGTTCGCTGGTTTGAAGATTCTGGATAAGCTGATAAGGTGACACGTGGCGCGGTGGTTGGGCTTCAATTATTGTGACACGTGGCGGCTTCTGATTGGTCGCTGAGATTCTTATCCGCCACATGTCAGATAAGGATTAGATACTCAATTATTGATGCTGACGTGGTGATGACGTGGCGACGACGTGGCGACACGTGGGAAAGAGACTGTCGGCACCGTAGAATTGCGACACGTGTCACTTCCTGATTGGCTGACGATGACGTGGCGGTGAGGTGGAAATGTTGACTTCTTGACGTGGCTGATGACATGGAATGACACGTGGAACACATGGCGATGATGACTGTCGGCACCGTAGGATGCTGACACGTGGCATGTCGCATTTTAGCAGATCGACTGTGATGGTGACACGTGGCACGGTGCATTTTAGCAAAGTCAAACTTTTCTCAGATTCTGATTTGTGGACCCGGCGCACGTTAGCACTGTTCGGCGCATTTTAGACGTCGCGACGCGCTAAAGACCAAAATATCCCTGTTGACGCATTTTTGTCCGTTTTTGCCCCAAATTGCCTCCAATGCTTTCCAAACTTTATTTATCTGTAAAATAACACAAAATACATCAAAACGTTCACAAAACTCAAGAAACTATACAAAATATTAGGTTAAATGAGTGGGAAATAGTGATAGATTTACCACTCATCAGCTATTTCGGGGGCTGTATTTGCGTGTTCAAGGGCTTTTGTATGGGGGTGCAGTGGGCGTGAGTGGATGGTGTTTAGGGGGATTTCTTGTGTGAATGAGCTAGGGTGTCAATGCCTTGCAGAATTTTTTGGTTTGTATAAATGTGTTCGGAGGGGGAAGTGTTGGAATTGGGTTTCTCTTATAGGCAAAGGGCTAGGGTTTCCATGTGCTTGTATAGGAAGGAGACCAATTAGTGTCTTACAAGGAAAACAAAAGATTGATTGGAGACAAGATTTGGTTTAATTAGGAAGTTAATATATTTAATTTATTTGGTTTAGGCATGATATTTATTTTATTAGGAAGGGATATATTTGATTGATTTTAATTAGGCATGATTTTATTTTAAATTGGTATATGATTTTTAGATTTTATTTAATTTTGTCACGTGTTAAATATGCATTTTATTAATTGGATATGTTTTATGGGCTTTGGTGGGCTAATTGGGCTTGGTGTGAGGCTTGCAGCAAAATCAGAAATACCGACACCATTCGAACGCCGATTCGAACTCTACACGAACATCCGCAATCTGCTTGATGTTCGAACGTGGTCACGAACGCAGCACGAACGAAAACAGTGAACTTGTGAAATGAATCTGATGACATACTTATTCTGGATTTCCCCTTCCGACGTCCGTTTCCCATGACTTTCGTGACATAAAAGGTAGTGCCTCCAAATGAGACTCATCATAGGGACTTATATGCAAAAATGCAGTGCCTACAGTCGTCCCCACTTTGATGAGACTTGTGTAATGTGTAACAGTGACAATCATATCAAAGTTATGCAATGCATTTTCACTTACCTGGCTCGCCAGCTGCCACTTGACTTGCTTGTTGTGCTGAGATACTTTGACCTTTGGGCTTTGTTCCCGAATTGCGTTGAGAGAGAGCTTTATTCCCCTGGTCTTTATTCCCGAGCTGTTTTGAAAGTGGGCTTTATTCCTCTAGGCTTTGTTCCCGAACTGTGTAGAGATATAGCTTTATTCCCCTAGGCCTTGTTCCCGAACTGCTTTGAAAGTGGGCTTTATTCCCCTAGGCTTTATTCCCGAGCTGTGTTGAATGTGGGCTTTATTCCTCTGGGCCTTGTTCCCGAACTGCGTTAAGATAGAGCTTTATTCCATTGGGCCTTGTTCCCGAACTGTGTTAAGATAGAGCTTTATTCTTTTGGGCCTTGTTCCCTAATTGCGTTGAATGTGGGCTTTATTCCCGAACTGAGCTGACTGTGGGCTTTGTTCCTGAATTGTACTGAATGTGGGCTTTATCCCCGATCTGAGCTGACTATGGGCTTTGTTCCTGAATTGTACTGAATGTGGGCTTTATTCCCGAACTGTACTGAATGTGGGCTTTATTCCCGATCTGTACTGAATGTGGGTTTTATTCCCGAACTGTGCTGACTGTGGGCTTTGTTCCTGAATTGTACTGAATGTGGGCTTTATTCCCGAACTGTGCTGAATGTGGGCTTTATTCCCGAACTGTACTGAATGTGGGCTTTATTCCCGATCTGTACTGAATGTGGGTTTTATTCCCGAACTGTGCTGACTGTGGGCTTTGTTCCTGAATCGTACTGAATGTGGGCTTTATTCCCGAACTGTGCTGAATGTGGGCTTTATTCCCGAACTGTGCTGAATGTGGGTTTTATTCCCGAACTGATGTGGGCCTCGCCCCAAAACTGATACTGATATGGGCTTCAACCTTGAGACTCATCCCCAAGCTACTGATAATGACGTGGGCCTCGCCCCTAGATTGCCATACCCGGCAAGACTGATACTGATAATGACGTGGGCCTCGCCCCCAGATTGCCATACCCGACAAGGCTGCTACTGATAATGACGTGGGCCTCGCCCCCAGATTGCCATACCCGGCAAGACTGATACTGAAACTAATGTGGGCCTCGCCCCCAGAGTGCCATACCTTGCAAGACTGATGTTGATGCTAATGTGGGCCTCGCCCCCAGAGTGCCATACCCAAAACTCAAACTCAAATGGGCCTCAACCCTGGGATTATTACCCGAATTCGATATTGTACTTTTCACCATTCTGATTAGCTTGTTCTTTGCCGCTTTCTCTTTTCTTCTTCAAAACCTGTGAACACAAAACAAAACAAACACAAAAGGATGCAAAATGTGTTACGTGTATGCATGCATGAATGTTCCTATCCCGTCGGGTTAGGTCTTTTGCCAATTCTCTTGGTGACTGCTCAGTCTTCTTTTCCTCAGGCAAGCCACTGCTTCAATCTGTCTACGTTGATCGGCTCGGTGAACTAATTCCCTTCAAAGTCTGATATTTTCACTGCCCCCACTTCCCAATTTCTAAATGGTTATCCTGCCTTTTTGCTTGCTTCTTCCGAGGACTCCCTGTGTTCTAAACATCGCTGAGTATCATAGTGTCGGGGTTGAATGCTTTTGTCAAATATACTCATGTTACGAGTTGAAAAGACAAGTAAACAGAATGAACGCCTTTATTATCATTAAGAAAATGTTCGAATAAGTAGACAAAATCAATGTCTTTATTAAAAATGCAGGATCAAATAAGCTAGGGAGGACAGCTTCATCATTCGCAGCATTGCCTTCTTCCTTGACCTATGGTTCTTTACTACTGTTATCCTTTATCTCAATGCAAGAAGCTTGGTGGTTGAGAGTTTGGAGGACAAAGGTTTCGGGTAGGCCGGAGTTGATCATGTAGGTGGGTGGTGGAATGGAGTGGTAATTAGGCAAGGGATTTATGTATGTGTTAGGTTGTTCTTTTTCTGGATTGGGTATTTTATGGAAGTCAATGAGGTTTTGGACCTCATGCCTAAGGCGTGTGCAGTTGTCGGTGTCATGGCCTTTTTCTTGATGGAAGTAACAATACTCGTTTAGGTTTAGGTACAGTGGCACATGGTTCAGAAATGGCCTAGGTTCCAAAGGTTTTAGAAGTCTTTGCATTTTCAGCTTTTCAAATACATTTGACAAAGGTCTACCAAGATTGGAGAATCGCCTGTTCTTGACGGTAGCGACCTCGGCAGTAGCGGGCTTGGTCTCAGAAGGCCCCCCAAAATTTCTTCTATTCTGGCCATAAAACTTTATGTTTTCAGCCTCTTTTTCTTCAATATCCATGACAGTCTCCCTCAGCTGTCGAAAATCCGTAATCATGGAGGTCATCCTCCTCAGCTTGCCATAAATTGAGGGCTTGGTGCCCTTTATGATCATTTTAATCTGGTCCTTCTCTGAAGGCCGAGTTTGCATTTTCAAAAGCTGGCTCCTCAAGCGGTCTACATACTCCTTGAAGCTTTCTTCCGGCTTTTGCTTAGTGTTCTCCAAATCACAGAGTGACAAATCAATTTCCAAATCTGTAACATATTGCTTTAGAAAAGCATCTGCCAACTCCCTTCAATCTTCCTTAACCTTTCTTTCAAGGTTATGATACCATGCTACCGACCCCCCTTCAAGTGACATCCCAAACATTTTCTGCACTTGGCGCTGTGATAAGCCCACTGAACTCATAACTGAAACGTACTGACGGAGATGGACCATCGGATCCCCATTCCTGTTGAACTTGGCCATATCCGGCATCTTGAATTGAGCTGGCAACTGTTCCTCGAAGGTCATTGCCTCATAATCCAACAAGTCTTCATGCTTACCCCTCATTTTACGGGTAACCGATTCTACTTGATCTCGGAGCCTCTGTAATTCTGCCTGATTCTCAGTCATTCTGCCTGTCGCATACTCTGCCATGTCGTCCTCAAAAGCGGGGATGTCATCCCCCAACCCATTCGGAGGCTCCTCGCGCCTCACATTCTCAGAATTTCCCCCAGCACGGGGTACAGCCATACCAGCCACAACAGTAGTCAAGGCTTGCAACTGTTCAGTAATTTTGGCGATACCATTTTCCAACTGATCTATCCGGGATACCTCGTTATCGGATGTACTCATATCTGTTACCGTCTTTTAGTGAGTCTTCCATCTTCCCTAACCCAACAAGAATATATGATGTCTTTTATAGACATAGAGGGTGTTAACACGATATATGTATGCATGAGATGAATGAGATGCATGCGATACAAGGAATATATCAACTCATTAAAATTTTCACACAAATCAGCCCATTATCATTTTAGAAGCTTTTAGGCTATTGTCATAGGAGTGAACTCGTCCCAGTTTAAATGGCCCAACAAGTTCACATCTCATGGCAAGAAGTCCAACCGTATCCAAATGATAATGTTCCTAAACACAAACATATAATGGCCCATTGGCGTTTTAGAAGCTTTTGGCCCAATCATCATAAGATACGTTCTTGTCCCAGTTTAAATGGCCCAACAAGCCCATACCTCATGACAAAAGGTCCGAATGGATCCAAACGACCATGTTCCCAAACACAAGCACAAGTAAATAATTCTTATTAGTTCTACGACTAAGGTTCACATGCGGGTTTATAGGGGTTTGGACAAAGGCGCTCGCTGACGAAGGATTGCCCACAACTAGGTCTCCCCACTCAAGGGTTCGAGCGACCAAGTGAGCGCACCCTTTTTTATACACTAAGGTACGTGCCAACAAGTTATGGTGTGTGACTGACTGTCAAATGGATTTCCCGTTGTAGATTCCCCAGAGGGAGGGTGGAGCGAGGCTCTCTTAAGTACCCAAGCCTCTTAGGCTCTTATCGCTTGGTGTCAGGAATAAACAACGAGTCCTCCAAATTAGTCCATCACAGTAGGCTACGAGTAGATGATTATCTAAGTGCCTTCACAGCTTTTCCTTATAGAAAGGTAGTGAGTGAAGGAAGACATCAAACCATTACCTAGCCTTAAAAGTGCCTTTGATTAAACCCCTTTCAACCCACTATAGGAACGGTTAACTTAAAACACAAATCATAATATTACAAGACATTATTTCGAGGCCGATTCTCTATCCCCAGTGGAGTCGCCAGACTGTGGGAACACATAAACTGGGTGACGCATGCTGTTCCGGGCTCGCGGCCCGGTTGGGAGTACAGAGTAGCCCGTGGGGGACTAAAACGGAGAATAATGGAGTCGCCACCCAGTGTGAACCGGGAAAAAGATTTAAGGCCGCACTCACCCCTCGCAAGGGAAAACCTCAAACCGTTGGGTTCGGAATGGTCCCTTACTTATGCCACTTGTAATGAAATGGTTTGTGCAATAATTTAATCGAATCTACGCAACATATTTCCAAGAGTATTCTACTTTTAAGTTCACATGCATGAAAGCAATCATCATAACGGAAAACATGCAATGGCACACGGCAATCTCATGAACATACTTCGATCATATAATGCGGAAAACAAAGAACAACCTAAACATAATGTAAATTCCAAACGCAAAATAAATGACTAATCATGCTTGAAAATGAACAACTAAATAGGCTAAATCATGCTTGAATACCATCTCGTGAACACATCAAATAGATAAATGTAGGAATACAAATAGTATGATTGATTACATGATACAAGAGAAATCACCTAAGAAATAATTATGCATGACATGTGATGAAAATGACTCAGTTCAGTGTATGCACGTTCGTGTAGCGTTCGAAAACGCGTTCAAATGGTAAACATGAGGTTCTCGTTCGTGTGGCGTTTGATAACGCGTTCGAACGGGACCAGACCTGATGCATGATAAAATAAAGGAAATACGTGCGCGTTCGAGTAGCATTAGTAAACGCGTTCGAACGGTAAACAGAAGGTTCGCGTTCGTATAGCGTTCGTAAACGCGTTCGAACGAACTGAGACAGAAAATATGCGTTCGTGCGGCATTCTGAAACACGTTCGAACGAGGTTACAACATTGACCTCAAAAAAACAGTAAACAACATGACACATGCGTGAACGGGTGAATAGATGACACCTAATAAATAATAACGGGCTACAAGGCGCGACAAAGCATCGTGGTAAAGGATTTTACCCCTCGAAACGGATGACCTTTAATCCAACTTACTAAGCCCATGCGCTAATAACATAATGCACATAAAAATAAAGACAACAATATCGGACTTTGTATACCCGATTGAACACATCTTACATTCAACCGAATAAACGTCATCCGGTGCGGCGAAGCATCGTGGTAAAGGATTTTAACCTCTCGAAACGGAGGACCTTTAATCCAACTTACTAAGCTCATGCACTAATGACATAATGCATATAAAAAAAAGACAACGATATCGGACTTTGTATACCCAATTGAACACATCTTACATTCAACCGAATATACGTCATCCGGCGCGGCGAAGCATCGTGGTAAATGATTTTAATCCCTCGAAACGGAGGACCTTTAATCCAACTTACTAAGCCTATACGCTTTATCTCACCATTACACAAACAAATAACATACATAAAGTAAAATGGCGAAATAAGATGCGGATAATAAACAATCAAGATAAAATAAAGGGAGATATGTGTTGTTTGCTCAAGTGGTACGTGGAGTTGTATCCCAAGTACAGACCGCACTACCGTCCATTCGGATTCGGCAACAGAATTTACGTCTGGGTTTCCATCCTATATACCACAAGAGACGACACATTTTCCCTTTCATTCAAAGGCCACAACATGCATCCACAAACGACTCTCATGCGAATAAAACAATTAAAAGACGAATGACAATAAATAGGAAAAGTGCCCTCAGGTCTAACCTTTTAAATCACCTCTCGGACGTACGGTACACGATCGTCGGAAGGGTTAACGCTCCGCAACTCCTCCGGTTCACTGGTTCACTGCTCTCGTTCGTTGTCTAACTGTTGTAAGTCGTCGTTCTCCCTGTTTTACTGCTGTTTTTACTGTATTTCGCTGCTCTTTCGGTGACATTTTTTGGTCACTGTTTCAGGTATTTTTTGGCTATTGTTTTGGATGTTTTTTAAGGTTCAAAGTGCAGTTTTTTAGTTACTGTTTTAGGTGATTTAGGGGGCTGTTGTATAGGGGTTATTTTCGGTGATGTGTGGGCTATTTCGGGGGCTGTATTTGCGTGTTCAAGGGCTGTTGTATGGGGGTGCAGTGGGCGTGAGTGGATGGTGTTTAGGGGGATTTCTTGTGTGAATGAGCTAGGGTGTCAATGCCTTGCAGAATTTTTGTGGTTTGTATAAATGTGCTCGGAGGGGGAAATGTTGGAATTTGGTTTCTTTTATAAGCAAAGGGCTAGGGTTTCCATGTGCTTGTATAGGAAGGAGACCAATTAGTGTCTTACAAGGAAAGCAAAAGATTGATTGGAGACAAGATTTGATTTAATTAAGAAGTTAATATATTTAATTTGTTTGGTTTAGGCATGATATTTGTTTTATTAGGAAGTGATATATTTGATTGATTTTAATTAGACATGATTTTATTTTAAATTGGTATATGATTTTTAGATTTTATTTAATTTTGTCACGTGTTAAATTTGCATTTTATTAATTGGATATGTTTTATGGGCTTTGGTGGGCTAATTGGGCTTGGGTGTGAGGCTAGCAGCAAAACCAGAAATACCGACACTGTTCGAACTCCGATTCGAACGCTACACGAACGCCCGCAATCTGCTTGACGTTCGAACGTGGTCACGAACACAGCACGAACGAAAACAGTGAACTTATGAAATGAATCTGATGACATACTTATTCTGGATTTCTCATTCCGACGTCCGTTTCCCGCGACTTCCGTGACATAAAAGGTAGTGCCTCCAAATGAGATTCATCATAGGGACTTATATGCAAAAATGCAGTGCCTACAGTACCCATCTTTATAATCTATTTTTCTCCAATATGACCAAATTAATAAAGCCAAATAATTCTTTGAATTGTATTTCTAGATAATTTCTTATTAGTAGTATTTGTCATGTTCAGTTCACGGACATATAAACAATTTATATTTAGACTTGTGTCAATCTATTCATTTCGCAAATGAATGAAACATATTTATCTATCAAATGTGAAAGTGTAATGAAATTTATACATTCGATTGATAGAAAAAATATTTATATCGTTGTATCAATATACAATACTTTGTACAATATAAGTATGGCTCGAAAGCCGAACAAGTCTTATAGTCCCTAAATCTGTAGAAACACCTCTTGCTACATTAGGCATCTTCTTAGTTATGAAACCACCATTGAGTAACTAATTACTATGAAGGTTCTGTAACATCATACAATATGTGAAGCAGCTTTTGAATCTACTATTTAGGAATTAGAATTTGAAATAACATTTAATTCAGTTCTATAGTATGACATGAAAATGTACATTTCATTTTCTTTGATCTCAAGCTCTTAAGGTATAGAGGACAGTTCCTCGTCCATTGATCGAGCTTCTTGCAAAATGACATTAATATTTTGCTTAATTTTTGACACTTTATTTTGACTCTGGTCCTTGTCCTTTTGAGTTCTCTAAGAGATACCTCAATTAAGTTAGAATCTGAAGGATTTCTTGCATTTGATGTCTTACTAGAAGACTACGTGGCAAGAGGTATCTCATTATCTTTTCCTTTTAAGTTCTATTGCGGAAGGATACATTATCCTCTAATAATCAAGAGAAAGCTTGTTCCCGTTTTAGTCAAACTAAAATTAGTCAAAAACTGTTTCAAAAACTTTAAAGAAAAAGATATTTAGAAAGGACTATGGGTGCAGACCCATTAAGGACTTAACCAATAATTTGATAGTTCATGATTATTCGGAGATAATCTGAATGCTTAGCTTTTCTCATATAAATGAGTAGTGATTGAAAAGCATCAGAATGTTCTGAAATAATCTGAATGCTTAGCTTTTCTCATATAAATGAGTAATTGTGAAAAATATCAGACTATTCATACTAGACCTACCATATAGATCTAGTGGATTATGGGTGTCAATAATTTTCGGAAGAAGGTTAGATATTTATTTTTCAGTTGGTGTATCACTTGTGAGTTTCTATTGTTTGTGTATTTTTTCGAGAAAATGAATACATCAATATGTATAGTAGTAAATATCACACCATCCAATTTTGGACTTTAAACTGAACAGTGCTCTCGCTACTTTATTTAAATAATCTACTTCTGGGATATGACAACATGTAATCTCATTACATATTTCGTGGGTAATCAAATTTTTATTAAACTTATGAAACCTCACCTAGCAGTTGTTGACCCATAAGCCCAACAAATTAGAAACACGTTTCTTATTTGTAACAAATTACAAAGTCTGATCAATCAACCTGTAGATTTAGACACCTCACCTAAGAGTTATTGGTGCTTCAATCTATTTAGACCAGACCCAATATTTTTTTCTTATAGAGGAATACAATCAAATCCCTCACCTAATAATAATTGTTGGTAGTCAAAAGTTGAAACTTTGTGAATTTTCTTAATTTCAAATTGACATGCACTAACCTAATAAATGTTTGCTTTCCATTTCATCTAAAATGCTCCTCTATAAAATAAAATAGTGATATGGGTAATTCTGATAGAAATGTCAAATTCTTGTTCAAAATTTATGGAATTAGAGGTTAATTACAACCATAACTGCTCCTATTTTAGTTAAAACAATGCTAATTACACAACCTAAATACTGCCTTAGTACCATGCTTTAGTTTTGTGTGTGTCCAAAATAACAAATTCAAAAAATAAATTTTAAAATAATTTTGCCATTTTCAATACAAAAAGGTGTTGATAGAATACTAGGGACTGCAACTAGCATTATTATTTTAGTAAATTAGTTAATAACTCTATCCCATAGTCAAATGTACCAACTCAATTAGACTGATTGATAGATAGATATGAATAAATTTAATTTTTTTTTTTGGAAACTTTAAAAATCTCGTTTCCGAACTTAACCGAACATATAAAATCTTCGACCGTCTCAGACTCTTAAAGGAAAATGCATCTTTTGAATTTAAACCCAGAACATGACAATCAAATCCTAAATTCTTTATCATCAAATCATACTCTTATACAACAAATTTAAATACACAAAATAAGAGTTGGATTTTTTTTTTTCCATTTATGGCCATTTACATTAATGGCAAAAGAAAAGGTTGTTGTGCCCACAAAATAATATTGCTTTAAAGTTTTTTGCCATTCAAGGTGAGTAGCAGTAGCTTTTGGAAAAGCACAAGTGTCATCAGAATCATAAAGCAACCACAATACCGAAAATTATATTATGTACCGGGTGTATATGCCTTCTCTCTCACACCAAGCTAATGAATTTACAATGTTTCTAGTTTCTACAGTTTCACAAGAATTGACCCCCAAAAAAAACTTGTTGAATTGAGAACAATAACATGATTTTAGATTTGTACGACTTGAAATCTTTTACTTCTCATTTAGGGTAAAATGCAGAAAATGTTTTCTGAAAAAGTTTTTAGAAATGAGTTTGAATAATAATAAGTAATCAACATCAACAATAATAATAAATAGAGTTTCATTCTGTAAAAGAAAAAAATACATAAGATTCTCATATTTAGAAGAGACATAATTTTTGTACGAATCTGAGACAGATGGAGATTTTTCTATTCCATTTAAGTATGAATCGAGTGATTTGGCCGGAAATTTTACTTATTCTATTTGAATAAGGTAGTCTAAATCAAAAAATAAATTTTTAGGAGTTTATCGAACTCGACTTGTGGTCGACCGAACTTTGCCGCTAGTGCAATCTGAATATAAAAAATTAACATTTACTTGTATAGGTGTGTGTTCTTTAAGTGATAAGATACCACTTTTAATAGTTTGATTTCACTAGGAGGGGCAGAAAAATCCTAAAAGTATTGAAAATTGTAAATTTTTTTTTTCTATTTTAAGTATTAAAAAATTCATTTTTTTTTCAAAAATAAAAGAAAAAATCATTTTTTTAAAAATACGACCCTTGAACCGGATTTGACAAAGTCCGGGCCCGATCTAACCCATTACCACTATTTTTTCCTTAGATTTTACTAAAGGATATAATGTTTCATTTGAAAATTAACGTTTTAAAATTATGTTATATCCGGACTTAACAATTTAAAATTTTTAGACAACAATTCAAAATTTGAGATAAAAAAAATTACCCAAATCTTAGCTCGAATTAATCTCAAATCCGTATTAAACGATATGTGGGGGTGATCACGGTTTTGGGTCAAACCGCAACCCAACCCGAACCGCGCGGTTTGAAAAAAAATTAGAAATGATTTCTGGTCAATCTGAACCGAACCGCAAATTTCGGGTCGGTGTACGGTTTTGACCCAACCGCGACCCGAACCGCCCAAAACCGCAAATGTTGACTCAAACCGCGACCCGCGTTCAAATTAGATATTATTTTATATTTTTCATCTTCTTTAACCATGAAATTTAAGATATTTAATGATCATATGACAATATGCAATGTATAAATGAAAATTAAGTATTTTTCCTCTTCAATTATTATGTGAAAACACACAAAATTTTCTTAAAAAATTGTATAATCCAAACCGCCGACCCGAACCGCCCAAACCGCTAAACCGCCAACCCGAACCGCCGCGGTTTTCCTTATCAAATTTGCAATTTCGATTTCTAATTTCTCAAACAGCCAACCCGCACGATTTGAGGTGAAAAATGAAAAAAACCGATTCGAATCGCACCGCGAACACCCCTATGTGATGTTGAATTTTCTACACCTAATGGCTGCAAACTCGTCGAACAAATATGGTGTAGAAATATTAATACCCATTGTGGGCCTATTTGATATAAATTGTAAAATAATGTATTAAATAGAGAAAAAAGCGAAAAAATTAAAAATAACAAAAACCCTCGGGGATGATACACTGGCTTCCAGTTTCAGTTCAGGAGTATCAAAACTCATTAACTGCTCTGTTGCTCGTCTCTCATATACAAACACAATTCTTTTTAGTTTCAATTTCAGTTTCGGATTCTTTCTTATCATCGTCATCAATTTTTCTCTTGTCATTTTGTTTCTCTTTTCTTTTCTTTTCTTTGTCTTTGTCTTTGCTCCTGCATTCAAAGCTTTGAACACAAAACAAATATAAGAAGGAAGAAGAGCTTCTTCTTCTTCTTCTTCTTCTTCTGAGTTGTCTTTGTTTGATCAAAAAAAAAAATATGATGTTTCATTCTCATATTAAAAAGAAGGAAACGGCGCCGTCTAAGCCCAGTTCACCAAATATGTCATCATCACCAAGAACAGTCGTCAAATCCAAGAATACTCAGAAGCCGCTTCATAATTTCTCTTTGCCTGACTTGAAATGGGCCATGTACCACACCAACACTACCCGTTTCCGTAACAAACCCTCCGATTCTTCTCGTAAATCGCCTCAAAACGACACCGCTTCCGACAAACACAAACACAAACAGACTCAGAAAAAGATTAAGAGTCCGGTGCTCAAAACCGGAGATGGGATTGAAAAGTTGGCCAAGAGGAAATCTATTGGCGATGACGTGGCGGAGAATTTGGTGAAGAAACCTGCTGCAGCGTCGTCTGGGGATGGAAGTAGATCGAAGATATATATTCGAATCAAGACGAAGAGCAGTAAAGTTGCTGATGATGTTGCGAATGCAGCGGATCATAACACTGTTTTTCCTGAAGATGGTTCCGATGGTTTATTGGTTCCTAAGTCTTGGAGTTTCCGGGCCAGAAGACTCGTCACCAAGATTAACAACAACGATAATGTGAATGGAGGAGGTGCACTGAAGATCGGCGGAGGAGCTGCGCCGGAGATTAAAGTTCCGGAGAAGAAAGACGGAGAGAAGATGAAATTCTCCATTTCACTGAAGAAGGAAGAGATTGAAGATGACTTTTTTGCTATGACTGGGACTAAACCTTCAAGGAGGCCAAAGAAGAGAGCTAAGAATGTGCAGAAGCAGCTCGATGTAAGACTCTAATTCTGTTCTTGATACAATTGGTTTGGTTCTAGGTTTTCCAATTTTGCTGACTGTGTTAGTTTTTCCAGTATGTTTTTCCGGGGCTGTGGTTGGCTTCAATAACTCCTGATTCGTACAAGGTTAACGATGGTACCAAAAAGGTTAAGGTTTCATATCTTGATTACTGGTTCTTGATAGATTCAACTTTAGTTGCTTAATTGTAATTGTTTGATTATGTACTTTGTTGGTTTACAATTGTTTACAGGGTTAGATGAGACTGCTTTTGATTTCATCCGAAGGAGGGTGATTGCAGAAGTTTTATGACTCGGCTGAGAAGGTATAGCAAATCATAAATATGTAATTGTAGGATAAGAGGTTAGCAAATGTATGTTAGTGTCGGTGAGGAGCTCGGAAGTATGGGGGAAAGAGTTATATCAGAATCAGAGTTTATGTGTAGTTACAGTTGTACATATGAATTGTCAGTTTAATGAAAGTTTTTAGATGCTTCAGATGTTATGAAATGATTTGTTCTTTTTACATGGTAGTTCTCAAGAATTTGTTAGCTTTTATTTTGATGGGTTGGAATGGCTAAGCAAATGCACATCTTGTATCCCAAATACGCAGGATATATTTCTTGTTATTTATGCACATGCTAAAAATGCATTCGGAGTAATGATTATGAATAGTTCCTTAACGGCTTCTGACATATTTAAGGAAATTGTTGTTATAGAAGAGGCAAGTAGCTGTCTTTGGCTGTCATTTCTAAATGAAGAGTGCATGAGCAATGTGTGGTTAATTGTCCGTTAACAAGAAGATGTATGTCATTGGCTGGTATGAAATAAGAAAATGCATCGTGCAACCCTGATAGGTGGGATATGCGCCTGTGACCAATCTCAGTATTGTACTTTTCCGGAAATGCACTTCTAGAAGCAAAACAGTTTGTTTACCAAATAGTAGGAATACACACGCGCCACGCATCATGTGATTCTTTAATCTTTAGTGATCCACTTTCCATTAAGGTATTTTGGAATCTATGCGATTGGATTATTGACTTGTATGAATTGTATCTATATATTCCTTTTTCTTAAAGATGCCAGTAGATGGAAAATGGTTTAGTATCTAGCTCTTGACTATTTTTTGGAACTTGTCATCCTTACATGCTCAAGTTCTTTTGTCCAGTTCGTATTTCTAATTCAAGTTGGTGTGAGCAATTCACGAGTCACCTTGTGTTAATAGCCAGATGTTTTTGACTGAACAGCCTTTTGTTTATCAGAGCAGAGTATGTGCTGTGATCCAGTTACTTGGGCGATTGACATACAAGCCTTGTATTCTTTGTATATAAGGTGTTCTTTCTTTCTTCTTATAAAAATGCACTTTTTGGAGAGAGAATGGTGAACAAGAAACGCGTCATGTTTTAGTGATTCTGTTTTTAATCCTGCTTGTCTTTGCGACGAGGATGATCTGTCAATTGCAAGATATGTGTGACCAGACATTATTCACTAAGCAGGGCAGTGTATTTGTGTGTTGTACAACCATTGTCGAGAATGGTTAGTCCCAGCTGTTGATCAGTTAAAGAACCCGTTGCTCTCAAGGTGTAAGCTATATTTTTGTATCACCGTCTGTTAATGGTGATGCTTATGGCCCCACAGTGCAATTTTTTTATAAGGAGTTTTCCAGAGAGGGAGCAAGGGGACTCATAATCAGAGAGACATTTAGCAAGCGGGATTCAGGATGATACATGGAGAGTATGAGAGTGGTTAGGTTTTAACTATTTTCTTCAAGCATCTGAATGGAAATTATTTTGACTTTTGTGTTTCTAACGTTTCTTCAATGCCTTATGTATTATCCATTATTATTCATGTGGATTTTCAGGATCTGTGCAAGATTTTCTTGGTAAATAATGGAACCATTTTCCGCATATCTATCATTCAAGCATGTTGGAATGTTGTCGATTTGGGAGCATCATATATTTGGTGTAACTACGTTATTGAATTACATAGATGAATTACATTTTCAATACAGCTCTTTGATGATTCAAATCTACTGTGATAAAATAGTATCTGATTCTTCTTGTCATAATTCATTGATTAGGTTGCATTCAGTTCCTATTATACTATCTTCTTCTCAGTGCTGACTGTTACTCATTCTCTAGCAAGAAGTCTCTGTATTTCAGATCGAAGCATATGGATAAGCACTTTATGTTTTAATTTGTTAACGATATTTCTACATACTCATTACAGGAGCTTGATGTGTATCTTGCTTGCTGAATATCTACATATCAAACAGATACTTGGGTCATTTTCTACCAGGAAAGGTAATTACTGTGCTACTCGTGTTATTGAATTTCGGTTTCAAGTTTTTTTCTTTTCGGATGTTCTAATCTGTTGAAATGTAGAACCTGTAGAGTTGTGGATCTCCAATCTGTTTTAATGAGAAAGGATACCCTGTGGACAGTACATTAGATGATTAGAAAGATTACTTTGTTCTAGATCTTTATTCATGGGGCATATCAAAGTAATGTTGGTGATTCAGGAATGCTATTAATTTCCTGCACGATATATTTCATTTATGGTGGATTTAGTTCGATTTGCAAATTTGTTAGATCAGTAATGGTTCTGAACTTGTGAGGTCTGTTTTGTCATGTAGAACAGCTTGTCCCTAAGGGGTGTGATTTGGTGGTGTAGCGCTCAAGATCCGATTTTGAGGCCTGAGTTCGAATCCAGTGAATGTGTTTCTTGTAAGAGTTTGAGATAGTTTGGGGTTTTACTTGCTACGCTTAAGTCCGAAATGAGTGGTTTAACGACGGAATTTTCAACGATTTAAAAAAAATTGATTGCCATACCAAAGTGGAGGCTTTTCAAGTACTTTTGTTTAGTGCCTGAGATATATTTTAGAGGCTTTTTCACTAGTTTAGATTTTAGTACAATCAAGTTACAAATCTTGGGGTGTGTTTATTGTAAGAGTATGAGACAATTGAGAATTTTACTTAAGTTCGAATTGAATAATTTGACGGCGAAATTTTCAACATTAAAAAAAAACTATCGTTTGTTGTTTTATTTAAACAGAAAGATCAAGATTACGTGAAAAACGTGTCTGTCTTTTATAGCCGAGCTGAAATAGTGTTGTGCTTTTAATTTAATAGCTGGTGGCTTGATGGGAAATGTTTCTTGCTCAAAGAATTGTCATCGGAATTTTAAGATAAATTTGCGGTTGGTTTCTGAAATCCATGGAAAATTTGAGTAGCGACATACAAGGGCAGAACTGAATTACTCTAGATGATTTTTTAAAATATGATCTTAATTGATAAAGAATAAAAAATAAATAAATAATATTATATATTATATATTATATATTAAAAATTAAAATTTATGTTAAATTTTGAGATGTGATTTCAGCGTGAATCATGCAGCGTGAGCATAACTTCATCATAGCATAGGCCTGCCGTAAGAATATTATTATATTAACATCTTGAAAAGTCAAAGTCAAGTTCTTGTACTCCTCGTCCGCATCGGAACGCGCTCACCTTAGCTATTCTTCTTATAATTAAACACAAACACAACACGCTTTGGTTTTCTTCTTTGAAACACGAGTTGATTAAAACAAATGTTCTATTTAGTTAAAAAATTATTTGTATTGATGATGGTTTTTCACCATGATTGGATTACAATAACGAAAAGTGGTAGAATGAGATTTTATATTTGGCCAAAAGAGGATGAAGAAGGTCCTAGGGCATAGAGAAATTGAAGATAGATAGAGGGACCCAAGTTCATTATATAGAAGAGTTATCTCGAGGGTAGAACCGCTACTGATGGAGCAAGATTGTGATACCGACTCGACCTCGAAAAGAAGTGTTAGATTTGGTAGTATGTGTGTTTGTGGAAGCCAACCTGAGATAGTCTATGATATTGACCCGACCCAGTTGAGGAAGTTAGATGAAGTCTGATCAAGCATCATTCACCTTGGTATACCGACTCGAGGAACTAGGCTGAAATCACATATTAGTCTGCTCGAGAACATGTGACGTATGCCCTATTCGAAAATATGAGCTTCTAGAAGACTAATGATGATAGTGGGAAAATCAACGGTTCTAATTAAAAGTAGCATCTGCTAGTCGTCATAGGGCGGTGCAGTGGCAGAGCAGAGCCGTCATAGGCCGCTAGAGGCCAGTTATAGTAACAATGAAAATGGAGTATTCTGATTGGCCGAAATGAGGGTAGTTGAGGAGAGTTGTTGCTGTAATGATGACAGAGTGACATGAGCTGACATCATAGGCGGTGAAATAGTTAATTTGGAAGCTTATATAAAGGGATTGAAGCCATAGAGTCAATAGATAATAAATTTCACATCTCACTGATTGTAAAAGAGCTTTAAGCTTAAAAACTAGTGATAGAGAGAGAAAGCTGGTCGATTCCCGATCATTTGAGATATTTGTAACAGACTTGTGTAAGACCCAATGAGTTGTAAACCTTTTGAAAGATCACTACACCACTTGTAGAAGGCTAATGATAATAGTGGGAAAAACAACGGTTTTCATTAAAAGTAGCCCCTGTCAGCCGTCATAAGGAGGTGTAGTGGCAGAGCAGAGCCGTCATAGGCCGCTAGAGGCCAGTTATAGTAACAATGAAAATGGAGTATTCTGATTGGCCGAAATGAGGGTAGTTGAGGAGAGTTGTTGCTGTAATGATGACAGAGTGACATGAGCTGACATCATAGGCGGTGAAATAGTTAATTTGGAAGCCTATATAAAGGGATTGAAGCCATAGAGTCAATAGATAATAAATTTCACATCTCACTGATTGTAAAAGAGCTTTAAGCTTAAAAACTAGTGATAGAGAGAGAAAGCTGGTCGATTCCCGATCATTTGAGATATTTGTAACAGACTTGTGTAAGACCCAATGAGTTGTAAACCTTTTGAAAGATCACTACACCACTTGTAGCTCGGGTCGGTCTTGAGCCCAAGCAGATAATAAAATACCCCCTTAATCATGTGGACATATGTTAGAGCCACTCTCCGTCGAACTACGTAAATCATTGTCTTTGTGATTATTTGTCTATTTGCTAAGTTTGCTTTGATTCCCTACGGGCCAAACAAATTCACTACTGATGAAAGTTTATTCGAGTGGTTGATTTTCCAAATTACATTTGGAATGAAAAATAGCCGTCAATAATTTCCATACTCAACATCTCGTCTCCGCAGTTGAAATGGTGAACAAGTCAACGACAACATCATCATCAGATATGGTAGACAAACAATCACGTTAAGCTTATGTAACAAGAAGAAAGATGAATGTTTTCAAAATTTTAGAAAAGTCTAGTTTATTAAATTTTGAATTGATGTTATTGTTGTGTTTTACTAAGTCTCAAATTAAATAAATAAGTTTAAAATTATGAAGGAATTTTCAAAGCCTGTCCCATTTGCCCAGCTTATAATTTTATGGTGAAACAATAAGAGTTGGTTTCTACTTTCTACACATCTACCCTTCAAATCAATATGAGTAATTTCGTCAATTAACGTTCACAATAGAGAAAGCTCGAGATAAAGAAATAAAAATAAAATTACTAAATTACGAAAAATAGATAATTAGTGATTTATTCTGTGTTCGAATTCAGAGAGTGCGTTTCTTGTAAGAGCCTGAGACAATATGAGGTTTTACTTATTCTACTTAAGCCCGAAATGAATGATTTGATGGCGGGATTAAAAAAAAAAAGTGTATCAACTCAAGTCTCAGTATATTGTAATAATTAAGTTAATGATTCAAATCAAATGGCATAATCGTGTTATTTTTGTCCCAAAAAAATGGTATAGATCGTGCGGCTCGGAATCTAACACTTGGACGCTCACGATTCATGAGCACAATCAACACCTAAACTGAAAAGGAAACACGAACGCTGTTATAAGCTAAGGTATCCTTTTTCTCTTAAAAACCATCTGAATTTAATTAAATCATATCATTATTAATCAGAATAAAACTTCCAAGGGAATCGTCTGTTTCATCACCCTAACAATCTTTGAACAAGTTCCAATAGCTGCCGTCGAAACGAGGCTCCATCACCATCTCCACCAACCAGTCCAGCACAAAGCTCAAGATTCAACAATGGGGTCTCAACATCGCCTTACAGTTGATGCTTCCGAGAAGAAACCAGCGGGAACGAACGGTAATAAACGTCCCAGAATCGTGGTGAAGTTCTGTTCTCAGAACAAGACAGAAGACAAAACCCTAGTCCCAACAAACGGTAATGCATCAACATCAACAAAACAAGAGGATAGTAGTACTGAGGGCATCGATGGAAAAGCAAGGGATCAAGAACAGACACTAGATAAAATGGACAGTCACTGTCAGTTAGGGTTTGTTCAAAAAGAAAATAAGGCGCAGAATAATAAGAAAAGAATATTTTCAACATTCTCAGTTTCGCTTTCAAGGGAACGGATTGAAGGTGATTTAATATCAATGGGTTTGTCAAAACGGACCAAGAGACCCAAGAAGAGACAACTCATGAGTGTTAAAAAGAAACTCGACGATCTGTTTCCAGCTCTCCGTTTGAAGTCCATAACGCCTGATCGTTATAAAGTTCTTGATAAATAATAATACTTCAGACAGATGAGCATCAAATATTTTTCTTTTATTCCACTGAGATTTTGAACTTCTGGGAATGTAATTTTATTGTAATTAGGGTTTGGGGAAACTCAGGGTCTTGCTTTGCAAGAACTACGTGTTGTGTTGATTATAGGACAAAACTTCAATTCCGAGGGTCTCTTGTCTTGTATGAGTACTTCTTGATTGTGTGTTATTTTAAGAGGATTTGTTATTTCTAAGAAAGTTTATGTTCTTGTGTTGGCTATTGCACAAGTTTTCTGATGATTAAATAACCTATTGTATTAGATTTTATAACAAATATGATACACTCACACACATTTCTAAAGTTTAAATCTCAATTTTTAGTCAATTAATGTTTAAATCTCAATTTTTTTTTATTTTAAAAAAAGTAAAAAAAAAAAAAAAAACCGAAGGGAACCGGAACCAACGGTTCGGTTCCGGTTCCACTTAAGTGTGGCACCGGAACTGACCCGGAATTATCCGGTTCGGTTCCGATTTCACATTTGTGGAACAGAAAACCGTACGATTCGGTTCTGGTTCGGAACCGGAACCGAATCGTGGCCACCTCTAACCAGTACAGTAACAATGAAAATGGAACATTCTGATTGGCCGAAATAAGGGTAATTGTCCATGCATTGAACAAGGTTTTGCTAATGTATTTCGATTTTGGTGCCATGGCAATAAAGTTAAAATTATGATGATTGAGGTGAAACGAGACTATTGAACTTGAAACTTTTATCATCTAATTAAAATTCATACATGAACTTGAGATGTTTTATGTGGGTAAGTATATTAGTAATTAATTTCTGTGATTTGATTATGATTGTTAATTATAACTATAAAAAATGATAAACATATATACACTTATCCCGAAAATACTACATCTATCTCACTGTAGTTACAATGATCACTGTAACGATCACTGTAGCTACAGTGAGAGATGTATAATTATTTTCGGGATAAATGTATGTATGTGTATCACTTCTCTATAACTATATATATCTGTTTTTTTATTTATTGTAATTAATTTGTTTTGAAGGTTTTAAGCTACTTGTTTGAAAATAGAAATGATTTTGATGTGGAGTTTAATAATGGTATATATCAAATACCTCATTTTGACAAATTTGTACCCGAGTTTTCGGAATTATAGTGGCTCGACTATTTTACCTTAAATATTAAAGAGCTCGTCTAAACTTAAAGGTTCTAGCTTTAGAAATAATGTACTGTTAATTTGGATTCCATTAACTGAATGATTGCTCTATGATTGACTAACTTTAATGTACTATTTATTTTAAGGGATTTCAATTGAAGCTTATTGAGTTGAGAGGGGTTGGTGGTAAAATAGGGTTCATGATTTCAGGTCCGAATTTAGGAAGTATGTTTTTCTTACAAGAACCTGAGACAGCCGATGATTTTACCTGCTCCGCTTAAGCCCGATGTTTTATATGGTCCAAAAATTATGTTGTAGATTCCAATTGATTTTGCCGTTAAGGTACTATTGTATGCAACACATTTTGTATTTGGATCATACTTGGATAATTGCATTCAATTGTTTTAAGCACATTGTGTAGATTTTGTTTCTTCAGACTTCTTTTAAACACAAAGTTGTTCTTTAATAGCTGATATGATAATAATATTCTCATACAGAGCAGTACTTAAATCCAGCTGGCATATTTGCCATTTTATTTAAAAATAATAATAATAATAATAATACTGAGAGAATTTGTATTCATTTGATGGGGAAAAAAAATGAAATGAGCAAGAGAAAATAATCCAAAAATGTCATAAACAGCAAGCCCCTTGAATTATGAGCCAACCAAAATGAACAAATTACAAGTATCTTCTCTCTTTTTCAAATCAAATGATCTCAGTAACGACGGTTGCTAGGAGAATAAAAAATGAAACCATGGAAAAAAAACTCCATTTTCTCCTATGGGAGTGAGTTACTCGTCATATACATCTGCTAAGCTGGTGATGGTGCTGCTGGCATATAAGACTCCAGCATCAATTGTGCCTTGGAAGGTGAAGTGATCTCAACAATCAAGTATGTAAACTTCCACTGCTTGTCCTCTTTGTCTTTGAACATCTCAGTGAAAACTTTTCCAGCTCCATGAGGCCCTCGAATATAGAAATTTACCTACATCCATTACGTAAACTACATAAACATAAATGACTATCTCTGCATTATTTAAAATGAACACGAATGTCAACTTTGGATCTTGCAGAGAACCATACGCTATAAATGAATGTTTACCTCAACATGCTCTATGCCAAATTCATCGGTATATACCCTATTTGGTATGCGTTGGCGAGCTGCACGATTTCTACTTTCCTGACCATACCCGGTGATTGGGGATCCGATCCGAACTCTAACCTGATATGAAGCAAATACAATACAAGTGAATGAGCAGAAGCCTGTGAAAATCTATAAATGCAGAGAAGCCAATGGACAAGGATAACATGGTTTGGGAATGATATATTACAACATCATGTATATTGTATAGTCCATCCATGTACTAACAAATGATCAGGCATGCATTTTCCTTCATTCGTGCAAGTCGCAAGTATTCAAGCATTCGCATGATCTAAAATCCTTTTTCTTCCTCTTAATTTTTCATGTTATTGCTACACTATAGCTACAACTGAATATAAAGGTGGATCCATCATCATTACTAAAGTCTTATGTTAAATTTGTTATTCATAGGCAATTCATTGCATTTATGATAAAAGAGATTAAAACTCATGATCTGAGAATTTGGCTTTATATTTCAAAATTCCAACCACTCAATGTGTCTTCTTCGCCTTGTAAATAATGTCTAGCACCTAATTTTTTTCCCTCTTTCTTACGCCCAATTAAACAACTAGTAAAATTTCATATTTATATCTATTTTTTAATTCTCAGGGCTGCAGACAGATATAAGTTTTACAAACCTGACCATCGTCTTGGATCCTCTTCAGAGCCTTGTTAAAAATTTTATACCTAAACAATGATTTCAAAATCAGAATTGTATTGAGAAAGGATACGCGATTTAAAACCCCAAATTTCTACCACTGAACGGTCCAATATGAATCTAACAGGACATTTCTTACTCCTTTGGCTCAAATATGAGTTCCTTGAAAACAGCATAAGCTGCAGCAGCAGCAACCCCCAGCCCTGCAAGAATTATAAGACTGTAGGAAGCCCCTTCTGTAAATGTCACTGGTTTCTCAGGAATATTGTATGTGGGAGCATCAAAGGGATCCTCGACAGTTGATATGTCTTTTTTAGTCTGCAAGGGCAGTGTTGGATAATCAGAGAAAGATTTTAAGAAACTTGATGCTACTATGAAATTCAGGAGGAAAAATATAAGATGCAACATGTATAGAAAGCAATGAAACATTTCTTTGGATGCAAAGTTTGATAATTTATCTTAAACTCGACTTTACAGCTATACCAAAATTATATTAATGACAAAAATAGAGGGATAGAATGTAACACTTGAGCTCGGAAACTTCAATTCAGATCCAAACCTCAGATGACTTTTCTGTTCCTTGCTTTGAAGCTTTTGATGCGAAGGATCTAGCAGAACAATAAGTTACAGAGTTCGCTACATGACTGTCCATTTGTTGTGGTAACCGAAAGTTAACTATGTATCCTCTAGTACATTGTCCTCTAAAAGGAGCAGGGATTCCTGCCAAACATACTGTCAGTCAAAATAGAGTCCAGACAAGGGAATAAAGAGTAATAATGATTGATAGTTTCATATATATTAGTATACGCATGTCTGTAAATGAACGTGAATATCAATTTTTGGTAGTAATCACTCATCTAAACTTTTAATCTTTTATACCTCTCATTTTAAGTGCGAGTTCTACATTGCATTCCATCACGTTGCTACTGACCGTGCATTCTAGCAACATCCAAAAAACAAAAAGGCCAATACGAACTCACAGCAGCCAACGATACATGTGAACTAGAATGAAATGGTCAAGTAGTATGCAATGTTCTAAAACACGCCGCCTACGGGAGCCTAGGCGGCGCGTTTAGGGTCAGCGGCCTCGATGAGGCTGGGTGTTCATCAGAATGGGCAGAAAATTCCGCCCATTCTGATGAAATTTCGCCGTGAAAATTGTAGGTTAACGACCGTTGGCTGACACAGAATTTGAAATTGATACACTAATTTGGCTGTATTTTATACCCTAACCCTAACCCTAACTCTAATATTAATTTTACAAAATCAACTCTAATCTCATCAATTTCAAGAAACCCCCAATTTAAAACTTAAACCCTAATTCCAAAAAACCTTAAATTCTATAATTTTTGTTAGTTTCTCATCAAATTAATCCTCTATAAATCTTATCCATCACTCAAACAACATTTCCTTAGGATTAATTAGTCCAAATTACACCAAACCTTAATCATAATTATGGAAATCCCCAATTTTTGATTAATTACCTAGGCCCTGCCTAGGCGCTCTAGGTGTTGGGTCACCGTCCAACTAGCGCATATCACGTGTTAGAACACTGGCAGTATGTATCTAAAAATAACTCATTAATTGACTATTCCATTTGCACTAATAAACTTCAGATACCTGTAATAATCTTGAGTAATTCAAAACAAAATCAGATTAATAATAAAATCAGTGCACTAGGCCACTAACCATTACTAATCTGCTTGAAATCAGCAGAAGCTAGTCTTGCAATATCCGACTTCAACGCTGCGGATAGCTGCATGATCATTTACAAGTAACTTAAAAGCTACTACAAATATATCATCATATTAATACAACTAATCCAATAAAATATATTTATATAATTTATTGATTACTGTATTGAAGTTCAGTTGGGTTATAATTGGCAATGAACAGAAAAATAAATTAAAAAAATAAATACCCAGAAAGCTAAATGCCCAAACAAATAAAAGATAAAATTTTGATACCCTTTTGGCCGAATGCTCGACTGCGGCAATCTCCGAGGCACCTTTTTCGGATTTTAAAGCACAAGACGATCCGCTTCTAATAGACGAGATTGCTGATCTTCGTAAATATTGGTACATCTTTAAAGAACTGAAATTGCTTCGTATATAATAAACACTATAATTTAAATTTTAAAGCAGCGTTTTGCATTAAGAAATATGAATAATCAAACGGGTAATTAAAATTATGGAGCGAAAAATGAAAGAACTGCGACGGGGACTTTGGTTGGAGAAACCCCAAAATGCCGTTTTGGGGTTTATGCGGATTGGTTCGACGGGGCGGGCGAAAATCGTATTCGGGGAAATTTACTGGGCCAACTGAAAATTAATCAATAGGCCCATATAATAAAAGCCCAATATGTTACTTAAGGCCTCGGCCCATATCAACCGCTGGAACGGATGCCATATGACCATTAACTGCCGCAATCAGTGAGTCAGCCTCACCCCTAGCCAAAATTCAAAGATAAATTTTATCATTACCGCCTGCCATCATTCCCACACGTGTGCCACCCTCGCACGTGACCTAAACCCCACACTCTTTTCATGCGACATTCTTATGTAATGTAATTTGTAGTAAGCCACAGACAGCTACTGTTTGACGCCCGCTCTCAATCTTCGTCCTTCTGGCGCCATTATTAATTAAGAGGTAACCTTAGTTAGTTTATTTTTATTTTTATTTTTATTTTTGGGGTTTTATTGAACTAAAATCTTTTGAATTTATTATTAAAGATATGAACTTTAAATACTAACTCATTGATTTTGGTTCGGCGTTGATATTTTCCTTGTCTCGTGTATCTTCTCTAATCGGAAACAAAGAGTAATTTAGAAGTGATTCTAAGGCAAATAGAATTAGGGTTTTATGGATTTTTGTATAATAGTTTAAACTCACCTGGGGTTTCTTGGAATAATAACTCTAACTAAATGCTTTCTTTTGATTCAGTTATTGTTGCTCCCATTTAGATGCTTGCTTTATGCCTTCGTATGCTGGAAAATGATGAAAATTTTAATTTCTTTGATATTTATTGGTGGGGTGTGAAATCTGTTGTGTTCATTGCAGATGGCTAGATGGGATGCGATTTTGTCCCTTCCTGTGCAGAATCCACCAACCTTAGAGTTCGCTTCTGTTGATCTTGTCTGGTCAAAGGTGGAAGGTTGGCGAGACAAATTAGATAGAGTTGCTTTAATCCCATTTGCTAGAGTGGATGATTTTGTTAGGGGTGAATCTTCAAACAAAGATTGCCCAACTAAATTTCATGTAGAGGCAAGGCGGCGGCGTTCTACTAAAACGTCTTGCAAGCCTAAGGTTGATGGTATTCTTGAATACATACTGTAAGTCACGCTAATTTTGTTATTGTGTTTACTAGTATGTTGTTCTGCATTGTATGAGTTTTAGTTATTCTGTTTAATGTGTAGGTATTGGTGCTCGTTTGGTCCTGATGACCATAGGAAGGGTGGCATTGTACGACCCAGTAGGACTACGTATGTCCCAAAGAAGAAAAATGCTGGCCGTCCTAATACTAAGAGAGGGTGCACATGTCATTTTATTGTGAAACGATTGATAGCTGAACCATCAGTAGCACTTGTTATTTATAATGAAGATAAGCATGTGGATAAGAATGGCATTCCATGCCATGGACCACAGGACAAGAAGGCTGTCGGAACACGAGCTATGTTTGCCCCATACATCTCAGAGGATCTCCGACTTCGTGTGCTGTCCTTGCTATATGTTGGGGTCTCTGTGGAGACAATAATGCAGAGACACAATGAATCAGTAGAGAGACAGGGTGGTCCATGTAATAGAGATGACCTTTTAACCCACAGGTATGTTCGAAGGCAGGAGAGGAGCATTCGACGTTCTACATATGAACTGGACCTAGATGATGCAGTCAGTGTCAAAATGTGGGTTGAAAGCCACCAGGGTTATGTTTTCTTCTATGAGGATTTTTCTGAATATGACCCTTTCACTTTGGGAATTCAAACAGAGTGGCAGTTGCAACAGATGATCCGATTTGGCAACCGCAGTCTTTTGGCTTCTGATTCAAGGTTTGGAACAAACAAATTGAAGGTTTGTCCTTTTTTTAGCTGTTGATCTAGTTGTTAATTGTTGTTGTCAGTTTCATGACGGCGTTCACATACCTTGGAAGCTAATTGAATTCTTTGCAATTATATTTTATAGTATCCTTTGCACACTCTCATAGTGTTCAACTCAGACAACAAGGCCATCCCAGTAGCCTGGGTAATAGCCCCAAGATTTTGCAGTGCTGATGCGCATGGATGGATGAGAGCTCTTTACAATAGAGTTCGCTCTAAAGATCCTACTTGGAACGTGGCTGGGTTTATAGTGGATGATCCATCTGCTGACGTCCATGCAATCAGGTATGTCTTTTGAACTCATTTTAAGATGATCTTATGCTTCTAGTATAATTTTCGTCTCTTGGTCGTCTCTATTGCCAAGAACCATGGCCTTTCATGGACTGGCTGCTGATCTGCATTTGGTGCTCTACTTGAACCATGATTTGGCCTGAATGACTTGGTTCAATGAGCTTGTGGTTTGCATGTTAACTATGTCACAGACCTATAGAATGATAAGGGGATATTATGCCTTTTCTGTTTTTGTAATACATAATGCTTACTCAAACTAAGTCGTCATCATCTTTGATGCACTGTATTCAGGGATGTGTTTCAGTGCTCTGTATTGATATCTTTCTGGCGTGTTCGGCATGAATGGCATAAGAACTTGGTAAAGAGATGTTCAGAAACAGAGATGCGTGCTGAGATTTTTAGACGGCTTGGACTGGCAGTAGATGACATCTGCAAAGGGCATGGAACTATGGCTTTGTTTGAGGATTGTATGGAAGATTTCATGGATGGCTCAGATTTCATGGATTACTTCAAAGCAGTATGGTACCCTAGGATAGGTGGGTCAAAATTTCCAACTTTACCATTAAAACCAAGTGGTTTTTCTTTCTTATAAACTCTAAAACTCCAAGTGACGAATCATTGGTTTAGATTGCATGGTTTTCAATGAAATATTCTTTTTTTTCTCGCAGGGACTTGGATAACTGCACTAAAAACTCTTCCACTTGCCAGTCAGGAGACTAGTGCAACAATGGAATTTTACCACAATCAGTTGAAGGTCAGGTTGTTGAATGAGAAGGATCCTGGTGTTTATCAGCGTGCTGACTGGTTGGTTGATAAGTTGGGTACTAAAGTACATTCTTACTTCTGGCTTGATGAATACTCGGAGAAGGATGATTTTGCACGGTATTGGAAAGATGAATGGGTGAGTGGTTTAACATCTTGGCGTAAATCACTTAAGATTCCAGATTCCGATGTTGTGATTGAAGGTAGATGTGCAAAAGTTACTGACCAGCTTGATGGAGATAAAGTTTATGTTGTGTGGAACCCTGGTTCACATTTTGGTTTTTGCAATTGTTGTTGGGCAGAAATGGGCAACCTGTGTGAGCATTTGCTGAAGTTGATTAAAGTCTGTCGCAGAAAAGGCTCTGTTAAGGCTTCTATCAGCTTATTTCAGTATAACCAAGCCCTGATTGACATGTTACACTGTTCTCCTTGTGATTCTTTAATTCGTGATCATGCTGTTTCTTTAGCAGTCTCTATGCAGAAACAGTTAAATGCATCAATAGATTTTGAAAGCATCCAGACTACTGTAGATGCTATTCAGAAACAAAGCGTTGATACCAATGACCAACAAACTGTAGGGACAGTCCTTGGTGATCAAGAAAGAGAAATAGTCAATGGTCATAGTAGTATGAATGAAGCTGCATCTTCTCAGAAGATGAAGAATTGTGTAGAAGAACAAGATGCTTCTGTTGGAACTGCAAATAATTTGGGTGGTGGTCTCTTTAATCAGTCAGTCAGTGCAAATGGTATTTGTGGTGAGACTGCTGAAGAAGAAATTTCTTATGCCAAGACGGATGTTAACCAGTCACCAATATATATTTCCTCGCCTGGATTAGTTTCTGTTGATGAGATCATGTCCAGTGATGGCTTGTTCAAGAATGAAGAGAGAGTTTTAATTTCAGATGCTGAAATTAGTGGGAATGCTGATTCCAAAGATACTGCTGTTACTGATCATAATGGAGCAGATGCAGTTATCTCAGATAAAGACTGCCATCAAGATTTGATGGATGTGGAGCCATTGACGACATTGGAGTTTCTGGAGCAATGCACTGTGTCTCCTCAGAATGGTTTTAGTAGTCTTGACCCTGAGGTACCAGTTCTCTCTAACAGAGTGGATGCTAATTCCCTTTCCGATGAGGCTTTTCCATCCATTTCTAAGACTGTCGAGTCAAAAGTGGTTGGAGTAGCTAAAACGTCAAGTATTGTGAAAAACCATGAAAATGAATTGGAAAGTGCGAAGGCAAATGCAGTTAAAAGCCCTTGTTCTACTGACACTGCCTTGGCATTAGACGGGAGTTGTGAGGATGTAACAAATGATTCTAATACTTGTCGCAATGCCAAGGCAGTTCAGTGTGTAATACCTGTAGACTCAGAATCATCAAGAAATCGCGCATCAATACCAAGTGACCCTGAAAATCAACAATCTGCTGAGGTTGCAGCTCAAGAAACCGATTCTTCTACCTTGCCATTGAGTGATGAATCTTCTGTAAACAGGTGCGAACTTAAAAGGAGTGCTGAGGATGGTGATTGTGATAACGAGCTTATAGTTACCAAAAAATCCAAAATGGAGAATCAGCAGGGCAGCGCCAGCCAGCCAGTCAGAAGTTGTTAGTGGCTGCAATAGTACGGCTGCTGAGAAAACTGCTCGTGAGATTACCGATTCCCCTGCTCCGGCAACTCCAAAGCTTGAGAATCACCAGACGGGTGCTGGCATTTCATCAGGTGAGGACTGATATTGAGTATTGATAAGGCCTCTGTACCTTCTTTATTATTCTTGCTTGTACATGCTCTTCAGTATATTCATTTGTAACCTTTACATTAGTTAGTCATACAGAATGTAGGGATGATGAGGCTTTGTACCAGTCGGAGGAAACTTATATTATTTTTTTTCTGAATTAATTATATCTTTCAATTTATTTATTTTTATCATGTATGATGTATATAACATGAATTCCATTTCCCAGATTTCTCGAGTGATGCCCAATAAATTTTCAAAAATCTCTATCTATAAATATTGTTATTTTCTAAGGTTATCAAACAATGACAAAACACCTAAATAAATTTTAAAAAGTTTTATTTTTAGTGGGATCGATTACATAGATCATTTGAGGTAATTATATTTTATCTAAAATCATTATTTCATTAGATTTAATAAAATTTAAATATCTTTTATGATTTATGTCATGTCAACTTAGGTCTTACAAAGTCTCCAATGGTGTGACTTAATAGCAAATGATTAAGGATTTGGTTGTCAGGTTTTGTGTTCAAGTATAAATGATGCAATTTTTTATAAGAATCTAAAACATCGAGTGATTTAATGACGGGATTATCAACATTAAAAAAAAAAAAAAAAGATGCTAACAATGGTAAAAACACATGAAAATTTGAAAAGTTATATTGTTTTTCGAATTAACGGGGTTCCTTTTAGTAAAAGAAATTGGATCGGGTCAAGGCCCATGATCAGCAGGGACGCATACGTAATTTCAGCACCTCTTTTGAATGTGAGAAAAAAATGGGAATGTGGCTATGTGGGTGTAATTATGGCAGTAACCGTCTTAACCGTCACTTATAAAACAAAGAAAAGAAAAAGAGAAAGGAAGACAACCTAATGAATCAGTCACTAATGAGAGGGACAAATTTAATGCTTCGTTAATGTAAAAGAGACGATAATTAAAGTTAGTGAGTGTGAGTGGAAACTGGAAACAATGGAAGGAAAGAGAGAAGAGATAAAGAAAGGGCCATGGAAAGCAGAAGAAGATGAAGTTCTGATTAATCATGTGAAAAAATACGGATCCAGAGACTGGAGCTCCATTCGATCCAAAGGACTCTTGCAACGAACTGGCAAGTCTTGTCGCCTCCGTTGGGTCAATAAGCTTAGACCCAACTTGAAAAAGTAAGTAATATGATCAATGAAATGATACAATTTTTACGTGTAAATTAATTATTAATATTTGTGTTTGATGTAGTGGGTGCAAATTTTCACCAGAGGAAGAGAGGATAGTGATAGAGTTGCAGGCACAGTTTGGCAACAAATGGGCAAGAATAGCCACGTATTTGCCTGGGAGGACTGATAATGATGTGAAGAATTTTTGGAGTAGCAGGCAAAAGAGGCTTGCTAGGATGTTGCAAAATTCATCAACATCTTCCTCTTCCAACTCTAAATCACACAAAACTAAAAGGGAATTTCCTGCTTTTGATGTTTCCACTTTAGAGGTAAAACAAATTGCACCCACCATTTTTATTATTTGTTCTTGGAACAACAACATGGGGTTGTGGTTTTTGTTTTACTCCATTTCTTCTATTCTCAGGCTCCAAATTTCCCTTCTTTAATGGAGGAAGAGCCTTCTTCAAAGCTTCAATCTTACTCATCATCCAACATGGAGGAGAACGCCGGATTAATGACAATGGTGCCAATGCCAGATTGCAACAATTCTCATCTTCAGATCACCCCGTATGAGAATAATCCATGCACAGAGCCTCAATTACAAATTGATTTCCCTATGATTCCTCGAACTCAACAAGACCTGCCGTTTTCGCCAGAGAGCCAAGAACTCTTGGCTAGGCTTGAGGATCCGTACTTTTTCGATGTGTTCGGACCAGTTGATGCACCTTCTGAACTTAGCAATGAGGGACAGCTTCCTGTTGGACAGCCATTTCTAAAGCCAGAGATGAGTTCTATGAATGGCGTGAAGGACGAAAATGACAAGTCTGTGAACCCAGATGCCTTCTTCGATGATTTTCCAACTGATATGTTTGATCATATTGAGTCACTTCCAAGTCCATCTGGTTGGTGACTTACTAATCACAAAGTGATCTCATTTCCAGGTAGGATGATGAAATATTTGACTAATTTGACAGAAATTCCTGTAGTATTATTCTTTGAATCAAGACTCAAGTGTTCTAATACTGAATGTGATTTCCCACTTTGCCACTTTGCCTCTCTAATTCATCCTAGCTTGTTCTGTGATCAATATGAACAATTTTAGATGTCCATAAACAAGTTGAACCATAACCATAAGGTATATAGATTATTGAGACATACTGAGCAAAAACAATCAAACTAAAGGTTAAAAGCACACATAAAATTATGTTGTTTTTGTCTGATACTTACATATTCTGTGAGTTCGGAAGGATAAAGACAAAAACATTTTTAACAAAATGTTCACAAAAACAATATCGTACATAAATAAAAAACCGATATTTTTTTTTTTTATGGAAACTCCGCCACCAAACCATCCATTTTGGGCCGCGGCGCAGGTAAAACCATCGGTTGTCCCAGGCTTTTACAAGAAGTGCACCCCCTGGATTTGAACCCAGAACCTCAAGGTGAGATCCTAGACCCTACACCATCAAGCCACCCCTTTGAGACATAAAAAAAAAAAAAAAAGCATAACCAGATAGAATCTTACCATGTGTCACTAGCAACAAGTTCTTAAAAGGGTATTTATCTGTGGGGGCTTTAATAATCAGAGCATATCTTTCTCTTGCACCAACCACTGTCTCCTCCCATTGCGGCAACTAGAGTTTCCCCCATCAAATAACCTATGTTAGGTTCAATGATTGTACATAGACCTGGCTGCGGTCCGATTCAGTTCCTTTTCCGGTTCCACAAATCGGAATCGGACCAGTTAATGTGTGGAACCGGAATCGAACCGTTCGATTCCGATTCCGGTTCCATTCGGTTTTTTTTTTTTAAATAAAAAATTGAGATTGAAAAAATAATTTAATTTAAAATTATGAATTTGAATTTATATAATAAACTTACATAATTACATTAAATTATAAATAAAATTCTTATCTAAAAAATTAAAAATAAAATTATTAAATTAAAGAGTTTGAACTTAAATTTTAAAAAACTTAAGTTGTCTACGTATCCTCCAGGGGTGAGAGGCAACAAAGCTCACATAGTTCCATTACATTTTAAAGATATTTCCCCATTGTAATTTTACAATTCTTTAATTACCAATCATCATTATCAGTGTCTGTTGATCATTCAGCTCCAGTTCCGCTTGCACTTGCAGATGCATTGTCGAACAAGTCTTCAAATTCATTAGAGGCATCTTCTTGTTGCCTCAGATCAGCTCGGGTCCAATCATCCACATATGTTGTTGCTTCTAGAGTGCTTGGATGTAATGAAGACCGCCTGACTTCCAATATATTGCCTCTCATGCTGCAGGTTTGCTTAACCGCAACGGTGGAAACATGTGCTGTCAATATCTCTTTAGCAATAATTGATAATACATGATATACATTTTGATGTCGGTTCCATCATTCAAGGATTTGAAAATTTTTACTAACTAAACTTTCAGTTGAAAACTCGAAATTTATAGATAAATAATTTTCTAATTACGAGTTATTAGTCGTGTTATTCCTATGTTTTTTATTTCGTAGTAGTAACTAACGATCATCTGCGCTAAGTCTTGATTGCATTACGAATTCGCTACTAATAGATTGTCATACTGATTGCAAGTTATATCTTCTAATATAATCATTAAATAACTTTATTAAATCAATTTTTATTTTAGCTATTATTCTTGTAATATCAATTTCATCTAATATTCCTAAATATCCATAGTAAGCTTGTAAAATACTATTCAAACCTTCTAATTTAAATCTAAGATCAAAAACAACAGAAATAAGATAAAGTAAATGAATATCTTTAAAATAATACAATCATTTTCGTTTCATAATATTAATAGCTTCAAACAAAATAATATCATTAGGATCACGACTATCAACATGCTCATTGAGAGCTGGATAATATGCTCATTCACTGACAACTGTAACATGTCTAGCCGGAATTAGGATTTTAAAGATATATACGACCGACTGTTTTAGTTAAAGAGAAAGTATGGCAGACATATGTGATGTCTAGTTGGCTTTTTGGCTATATTTTTTGGGTTCCTTGAAGTTCATTTCGTTCTTGGTATTCACCATTACAATTTCCCCAACTTTCAGAGGGTGTGGTCGTAAGAGACTCGTCATCGGGTTATGCATAAAAATACAGTGTCTACAACATCATTAATAAAAAAAATGCCTCGTTAATACAAAATAAAAACTAGATGTGGTGCAATATTATTGTCAGAAATTCATGATGACTACATTTACTTTCCCACAATGAATTATGAGTGGTAGAAAAACCCGAGCCTGGCCCACCCGGACCTGATCTGAAGCCAAATTTTTAGTTTTCGGGCTCGGGTTAGGCTTAGGCAAAGTGGCATATGCCCGATATTTGTTAATAAAAATATTTTTAATTATATAAATTATTTTTTAATTCTAAAAATATATATATTTTACAACTAAATTTTTAAGACCTAATTTAAAAAATACTAAAAATATTGATATTAAAAAAACCCGACTCGACCCGAGCTCTGCCCGACATAATTCGAATTTGGACCAAACTTGACAAAGCCTGAGAATGTGAATCGACCTGATCTATTTTCACTCTTACATTGGAAGATTCCCATTTTTTATCCCCCATATCAATCAACAATGGGGTACGATAAATCGAACTGCCACAATTATAGATAGCAATTTTTCCCGCAAACTCGTAAAAACTCATCCGCTATGGGTAGGATTTGGTCAATATTTAAGCGAATAAGGTACGTGTTTGGTAAATTAAAACAGAACCCGCTGCAGTTTGGTACGGGTTTGGTAATCACCAAAACCCCACAAATACCCGCATCGAGTATCCACTTACCTGCAAAGTTAAAACTTGTGCTAAAACTTCTTCTTATTTTGGTTTCTTCTTCTAGTAATTTGCTTATGCTTCTGGTAATCTGCTGCTGATTCTGGTTCTAGTCTGCTTCTTGTAATCTGTTTCTACTTATGGTTTCTGATTCTGGTATGCTTTTGGTCTACTTCTGCTTCTGGTATGTTTCTGCTTCATCCTCCAGCGTAATCTACTTCTACTTTTGGTAATCTGATCCGCTTCTGCCATAAGCCCATAACTGTTTGATATTTGTGCTTCATCATTTGGTTTTCACGATATTTTAAAAATCTGCAAAAAATCATCTAGATGCTGAAGCGAGTTTGATAATTTATTTTTATATACGGGTGCGAGTTTTGTAAAGAAAATTAAAACCCTCAACGGGTATGGTGTGAATTTGATAATTTATTTACATATGCAGATGTAGATTTAGTAATGTCAAAGCTGCACCAAACCCTACCCGCTTCTAGCCTTCTAGGTGTGTACAAATTTCAAGTCCACCCGTGACCCGACCTGATCTGCACGGGTTTCAAAAAAAATTAATGATTTTTTGGGGTCCACCCAACTTGACCTGAAATTTACGGATTGGGTCACGGGTTCGATATTAAAACCCGACTCGACTCGACCCGACTCAACATTATAATATTTTTATTATTTTTCTAAAGATTTTATTATTTCTTTAAAGTTTTTTTATAATTTCATTTATTTATTACTTTTATTATCTTAAAACTTTATATATATGATAATTTTCGGGACATAAAATAATTAATATTTATATTCCAAAATAATTAATTCATTAATTTTTTTAATTTTTTGGTCGACCTGACGACCCAACCCAATCAGGTTTCACCTTCACGTGATCCGACCCGATTGGGTCTCACAAAATTTTTAAAAAAATCTGACCCGACCCGTGAACACCCCTAATGTACGGGCCAAATTTAGGCAAAGGGTAATTTTGACTTTTCACTTCGGGCCCAATATTAAATACACCACAATTTCCCCTAACAGTACCCAAGATAAGACTCGGGCCCTAATTGCCATCTCAAGCCCACAGACAAAAGGAAGGCCCAATATCATTCAAATGACCCCAAGACTTTCAAATGAAGCCCAATTTTATAAGTCTATATTGGTCCAAAGATGTTTCGTAAACCCATACCCAGTAAAATACCATACCTGAACCGTATCCCAGACTCTATCATGTGCCAGCCTATGAAACGCCCAGACTCATAAATACCTCTCATAATTCAGCCGTTTCCAGCCTTCAAATGGACAAACAATCAAAAGCAATAAGTGTACACGTTTCACGAGTGTGTGTATATTAGAGGAGAAATCTATAGGGGGGACGGAAGCACTACAATTCACAGCTTAATAGTATTCTCTCCAAAGCCCTCAGAACCTTCTACCTACCGCCCTTACGGCAGCTCACTGGGTTCAAGGTAATCTCTGACCTTGCTCCTCCCCCTACGGCATCAACCACACCGGTGGGTAGATTCTTCACGCTCACTTTACTTCTTATTTTGCAAGATCGCCAGTGCCTCTCAACTAACAAATTCTCAATTATGGACCTCGGCCGTAAAATAACGTCTACAATTTGGCATCCACCGTGGGGCCCTAGCTATTTATAGCGAACAAGTCCTTATTCAGTCTACGGGACTTGCAAACATAACAATGGCTTCGAGCAGCGAGCCTTCAGATCTTCTAGCTAACCAATTGGCCATCCTCCAGGAACGTTTACTGGTTTTGGAAGAGGAGAATTCAAACATAAAGAGTTCTAATAGCGACATCCAAAGGCAATTGGAACATATCTCATCCACCTCAAGACATAGAGGATTCATGGACACTCCCAATCATCCAGACCGCCAGTCCAAACTAAGGAAGACGATCGGCGATGAAATGGATGACAATCCCCAAACCGAAGATCATCCAATAAATCAAGACAGTGGACAACACCATCCACCAGTCGATTAGGCGCTGCTAACCGCTTCGTCTATGCACAAGGAGATTCAAGAATTCAAAGAAGAAATTCTATCTAGCCTGCCAGGAGTCAAACTACCTTTGAAAAGAAGCAGAGCAGATGCAATTTCTGATACCCATTTCGTGGAAGCAATCAACTCAGTCGAACTTTCGTGAAAATTTAGTCCACCCGAGATAAAGTTGTATGATGGATCAACCGACCCAGACGACCATATAATCTACTACAAGTATAAGATGATGTCCACAGGCCTTTCTTCGCATCGGAGGGAGGCATGTATGTGTAGAGGGTTCGGAGAGACGTTAGCTGACCCAGCCATCACATGGTTTATTAATTTACCATACCATTCAATTGGGTCCTACAAAGAATTGGCAGACAAGTTTGTGGAACACTTTGCTAGTTCTTGTAAATTCGAGAAGACCGCAGATGACCTCAACGCCATACAGCTGTGGAAGGGAGAATCTATGCGAAGCTACGTGGCACGCTTCAACAAAGAAAGAATCGCTATCCCAGATCTCCACCAACTGATAGCAGTTGAAGCTTTTAGGAATGGGTTGTTAGCCGACAGTGGGCTCTACAAAAAACTGACTAAGAACCGATGCTACACAATGGACTAGGTAATGGCCAGGGCACGAACAGAAATTAGATGGGAAGAAGATAAAAGGAACAAAAAGAGGGAGAGCTCATCCAGTCTACAAGCGAAGACAATATATCCATCTAGAAGACCAAAAGAATTCGGCAAGAGAGGCCATACATCAACCGACCGAAGAGCTTTTCGTGGTGGGGATGTTCGTCCCCTCGACAAGGGTCCCAATCGTGGATCATCCTCATTCGAAAAAAGAGAGAAAGCCCCTTATGGTTCCTCCAGACTCCCAGACTATAACTTCACCATATCACCGGGTGAACTTTTTGTTGGGGTTTTGGGCGATGGGTGCAGCGGAAGCGCGGGTACGGGCGAAATCGTATTTTAAAACTTTTTCAAAATACTGAATAAATTATTCAATATCTAATATGAATAATTTATTCATATTTCACCTAACCTATTTATTCAATATCAAATATTGACATAAACAAGTTGAAAACTCGCGAAACTTTTACGAAAATCGTTTTTCCGCAAAATTGCATAAAACACGTTTTTGACCGAACCGACTACCCGACACTTATGGAAATTTCCCAGGTCATATCCAATAGTGTCGGGGTAGTTCATGGGCAGCCCAAACAGTGACGGAATCACTGTTTTCATAGTCGTCACCCGGTTGGCTCAAAATCCACCCGGTAACACCGTTTTTGGTCGTTTTCGCTTATTTCAAGTCCGAAACACAATTCGGAAATCGTGCCAACTCCCAAAACACATCCATTAAATTCATATGACATCAAAATCATCACATAATTTCCAGTTTCATCAGATCTGATCCAGAACATAAATTCACCAAATTTTCATGCTTAAATCCAACAAATTCAAGATTAATCAAATTAATCATATCACCAACCAAAGTCACTACACATGAAGCAACCAATAACAATTCTAGGCTATCTAAGAGTGGATCAACAACTCTAGAATGGCAACTTATTGTCCAACAATAATTTGAACAAAATTGGAATATAATTACACTAATTACTTTCTTAAACACTTCACACATGCATCAATGGCTTCCAATCCATCCACCAAACAACAAAGCCCCAAAAATTCAGATATGAAGAAACCCTAGAACACTTCTATATCATCAAGAAATAAGAAATCAAATTTCTAAGCTTAAGGAGTTGAAGAATTACCTTTAATCCTTGAAAACCCAAACTTTTTCCTTGATTTTTCCTTCAAATCTTCATGGTTTTATGAAACAAATTTCCAAACCCATTTTCTTTTGAGGAGTTCTACCATGGAGAAGATAAAGTGAAGAAGAAAACAATTTTTTTTTTTAATTTAAAAGAAGCATTGACCGAATTTGGCTTTAATTGGGGGTATTTTGGTTATTTGCAATTTTAATCAAATTAAAGTCAAATGATAACTTTATATTATCAAATCAAAATTTGGCATATATAAAGCTTAATGAATGGATGCCATTTGCTCCATTAATATCTTTCCATTTATCATACTAATTATGATAAATTGGATAAGATATTAAAATATCAATTATTTAATTATTTAACAATTAAATGATTAAATAATTAATCAACAAACATATATGTATTTTATTTACAATAAATAACAAATATATATATTTATGGCATGTGTCAAAATCTCATTTGACAATAATTAATGTGTATCTAATCGTATTATGTATCAAATATAAATACACAATAATTATTATCGGACAAAAATTCCCTAATGCATGTGTTATCGTTTAACCGATTAAACGATCCGAATTAACTCACTTAATCAGGTGAAGTATTATGAATAATCTGTATTATTCATATCGCGTTGCCCAAGTGCTTAACGAGTACACTTCATATTGTAGGACTCTCTAAGTTTAGGTTCACCCGTCACGAAATCCAATTTCGTGTCCATAATCCACCCACTCATGGATTATGACGACCACAGATAATCTCGCTAAACTATGCAAGTCGAGGTCATATCATACGTATAATCCCTCCGTCACAGGCCATCCGTATTATACCTGGGATATAGATAAGAACTTCAAATCCGTTCGGTATAATACAGTCGACTTTCAATTTATGATCACGAAATAACACTCGGAACTGGTTTTCGACGTTATACCACGACCATGGATTTACTAGATCATAAACAAGTGCTGGATGCCTATGCCCTGTACACAGGACTGACGGATCCTATTTTGATACGCATTGGATATCATAAGCATCAGTCCACACCCAACGAACATGCGGAGTTATGATCATGAATAGATCGTTGACGTGACTGCAATCAAAGTGTAGAGGATAACTCATATATCTCACTGTGGTATCTCAAGTCGAATGACCACTATGCTCGCTCAACTCGAGAAGGTTCCTATTGATGTTGGTGTACCATATATTAGGAAACCTTCAGTGAGTCGTTCAGTGACTTATCAAATAAACACCTACATGTCTATACGAGTCTCCCGAGACTCATGGTTCATTGGGATAAACCATCAGACCAAGTCACGATATACGACATGTACTGGTCTCAGCGGATCTCTACTAACCGACCTATGTTAGTAAATCTTGACCATGAACTTTATTTAAGGATATACATCTTATAGTGTGCTTCCCCCAATGTCAATTACAAACTACGTTGTAACTGCGCACTATACTGTAAATCCTAGGGTCTTTGTCTAATATACATATCACTGAACCAAATTCATTTTCGATCTAATCGTAATCAGATATCTAATCGTGATTAGATCGAATAAGTGTATAAAAGACAAGGGTGCTTCCAATGAATTAGTAATATTTACGGAAAATAGAATTGCTCGTATTTATGAATCGGACATAAATACGATCCGGATTGGCACTCTGAGAACCAACCCTAACACTTGTTTCAGTCCTCAGGAAAATGAGGAGTGAAGTAAAGTGGCCTCCACGCTCCAAGGACGGCTCCTTGAGGAAAGACACTAGTAAGTGATGCGAATTTCACCGAGAGTACGGCCACACGACAGCCGATTATATTGTATTAAGATTGGAAGTTATGGAGCTACTAAACAAGGGGCACCTGAGAGACCTGCTCATGGAGAAAGGGAAAACAGTGATTGCTAGGAGAGACGACTGTGGAGAGCAAAAAGATGGGCAATTATCGCCCCCACCGATAAATAATATTGTCAATTTCATCTCGGGGGATCAAAAGTATGTGGGATCTCCTATTCCGCGGCGAAGCGACATACTATGATGGTAACGACTATGGCCTCGCATCCTTTGGTGATGGTGGCGGGAGACTACACCGATTTGCCAATTAAGTTCATGGACGACAGAGCATCCAGTCATAAGAATCCCCACCATGATGCATTGGTGATATCCTTGCAAGTGGTCAACTTTATGATCAAGAGAGTGCTAGTTGACACAGGGTCATCAGCCAACATCGTATTCCTAACCGCCCTTACTGACATGGGAGGTGGGTTGGAGAAAGTAAATCGTCGTTCGACGGCTTTGATTGGCTTCAGCGGGGAACAAAAATTCACTATAGGGGAAATCTCTCTTCCAATATATGCAGGCGAGGCCAACAAAATAACCACATTTCTGGTCTTGGACTGCCCTTCAGCCTACAACCTGATAATGGGGTAACCGTGGATTCATGACATGAGGGCTGTCTCGTCTACTTATCACCAGGTGCTAAAGTTTCCTACTAAATAGGGTGTCCATGAAATCAAATGAGACCAACTTGCTTCCAGAAGTTGCTACCAAACGACCCTGAAGGTAAAATCCCAGTCAGCATAGCAATTACATGAGGGATCTTGTCGAGTCTATACTGACACTCCAAAAGTGGAGGAGCTCGATGAAGTCCAAATTCATTCACTCTACCCAGACCATAAAACCCAAGTTGGAGCTGACCTCAATCCCGCACTATAAGTCGAATTGGTTGATTTCCTCAAGAAACGGCACGACTGTTTCGCTTGGTCGCATGAAGATATGACAGGAATAGACACAGAGATGATGACCCACGAAGCTACATATGGATCCAGACCACCCACCTGTCAAGCAGAAGAGGAGGAAGTTTGCCCCCGAGAGGAACCGAGTCATCGACGAAGAAGTCTAAAAGTTGTTGGAAAATAGGGCCATTCGAGAGGTCCAATACCCGAAATGGCTCGCTAACATCGTGATAGTATGGAAGAAGATGGGAAATGGCGAGTCTGCATCGATTTCACGGACTTGAACAAAGCGAGTCCGAAGGATTCTTTCCCCATCCCCCATATTGACTCAATGGTCGATGCTACAGCTAGACACGAACTGCTGAGTTTCATGGACGTATATTCGGGCTACAACCAAATCCTCATGTATTCTGACGACCAGAAAAAACGGCCTTCGTCATAAATAAGGGAATATACTATTATAAAGTGATGACATTCAGACTTAAGAATGCTGGATCTACCTACCAACGCCTCGTCAACAAGATGTTTTCCCATCAAATTGGGAAAACCATGGAAGCCTACATTGACGACATGTTGGTAAAATCATTGCAAGCCAATCAACACTTGGCCCACATGGAGGAGGTGTTCGATGTGGTGAGGAAGTATAAGATGAAGCTGAATCCCACTAAATGTGCCTTCGGGGTAGCCTTGAGGAAATTTCTTGGGTACCTGTGTTAGGGTTGGTGCTCCGAGCGCCAATTTTATTATGTATTTCTATGTAAATCCTAATGTAACGTTTTATTATGAATAAAATGAACAGTTTCTTTTATATAACTTCTTCTTTAATATGGTAAAGACGTAACCGACATTAGAATGATTAGTTATGATACTGTTGCAAAAGCGTCGCAACTGACATTGAGTTGTATCATGACGTTGTTATTCTTAAACAGTTCCCGGTCAAGGTTTACACTACTTGGTCAGTAATGTAAACCCGTAGAGACTGGTACATATCGTATATTGGAATCTTGGATTCCGATGGTTTCTCAGTGAACCATGAGTCTTGGAGACTCGTATAGACGTGTAGGTGTTTATAGCGGATAAACACTGAATGACTCACCGAAGATTCTTAATGGATGGTACACCAACGTCAATAAGAATCTTCTCGGGTTGAGTGAGCATACTGATTCTTTGACTTGAGATACCACTGTGGATATCTGAGTGGCAGTCACGTCACCGATCTATTTATATCAGACCTCCGCATGTTCGTTAGGTGTGGACTGATGCTCAGGATATCATGTGTGTATCAAGATATGATCCGTCAGCTCTGTGTACAGAGTATAGGTATTCAATATGGAATTAGCAATCTGTTAAATTCATGGGCCCGTGGTACACTGTAGAAATTAATTCTAAGTGTTATTTGAGGGATTGCTAATAGAAACGTCGACGTGATTATATTAGGACCTATCGGTCATTTCCAATATTGATGTGTATTTTATTTAATACTTGATTTTATTAAATACACATTAATAAAATATCAAATTGTGATATTTGACTTATATCATTAATATATGTATTTGAGATGTTTATTATAAATATAATACATATATTTAAGATATTTATATTAATTAATTAATTGTTAAATAATTAAATTAATTTATAAAATAAATATCTTAAGTAATGATTTCTTCTTTATAAAGTTGGAAATGACATGATTTGGTTGGAACACATTTTAGTCACTTTATTAAAGTTAAAGTGTTAATTTAATTAGACTAAAATTGTGTGCCAATAAAAATCAAACAAAAATAAATTAATTGTTTCTTTATTTTTATTGTAAAAATTGGCCAAGGTGGTGGGTGATACAAAAATTGGTTTTGTTTCATTTTCAACACTTAGACAACTTCAACAAAAATTACAAAAGAGATAATTGAGAGCAAAAAAGGAAAAAGAAAAGAAATCAAAGCAAAACTTTGTTTTTGTAAGTAATTTCACTTCTTCTTCTTCATGAAAATTGTTTCAATATTTCTTAACTTCAATGGTGATGTTAAGATCATATCTCTACTCTTTTAGTTTGTAATTAAATTTATTGGATGCTTGTTGGATGTGTTTAAGCATGTAGAATTAATTTATTTGCTTATTAATGTAATTAAGCTTAATAAATTAATTAGAAAATTAAAGTTGCTATTCTAGAGTTAATTAGCCATTCATAATTAGCCTAGAATTGTTCTTGATTAATTTCATGATGGTGAGAATTAATTGGTGTAGTAATTAGAAGATTAAAGTATTGAATTTTAGTAATTTAGTGTAAATTACCAATTTGAGTGATTTATGAAATTAGGGTTCCAAACCTACTCAAATTTTGGGGCTTTTCATATATAAGCTTTAATTTGATGTATAGTTGATGCATGTAAAATGTGGGATTAATTGGATTTGATCTTGATGTGTTTTGAGTATTTTGGGCCAAATTGCAATTAACTAAGGTTTTGGGCTGTTTTATAAATTCCAGAAAAAACTGGGCTGTTGGCGCAATTCTGGAAAATATTCTGGTTTTGTTGCAAAACTTGTAAAAATTATTTTTGGGTTAATTCGGAATTAATTAAATACGTAATTGACATATTTAAAACCAAAATAATTAATTTACAAAAGTTTGGGGTAATTTTGTAATTAAAAGAAATATGATTTCTTAGGTTATGATTTCATAATTTAAGTATTGGTTAATTAAATAAATAAGTTTATTTAATTGTTCCAAGAAAAAATTTTTGAAATCGGAGAAATCGTTTTTCCGTGTTCCGCTGCGCTAACCTTGTAATTCCCAATAAAACCCCAACAAAAATGGTATCAGAGCGAGTCTGATTCTGGAACCCCAATATATGATAATGCCTTGAAATTTCAATATTAACTTTAATCTTGATTTTAATGCATGCTTGTATTTATTTAATTTGATTAAATAAATTAAAACATCTTTAGCGGAAAATCCCTATTTAAAAATGGTTTATAATTTAATATGTATTTGATATATATTAATGGAAAAACCCACATTGAGGCCCCTGTACTCTCAATATTTTTTACATTGCACCATTGTACTAAATTTTCTACACATTGCACCCATGTACTAAATTTTCTACACATTGCACCCTTGCACTCTCAAAAAATTGACACCCTTATTTTAACGGCAAGTTAACAGAGTTGAGAAATATTCTGACATCACCCACCCTTATTTGTGTCATATCTGTCTGGTTTAGGAAGAAGCACCTATGCTAAAAAGAGAAGAGCTAAAAAAATGGGTGTTTGCTATAAATGTGCACGCATGACATGTAATACTCGTTGTCGTTCTTTAGGAATGGTGTCTGATAACCGTGAAGCATCTTTGTTTGTTTTTTGTTGTTCATTAATAACACTCCAAGATCGTAGTTTTGATCTAATTTTTGCAATAAATTAGTTGGATTTTTGAATGTATCAGAAGAAGCATAGTATTTATGCGCCCTAACATATAGTTATGCGCCCTAGCATAACTTCAAAGTAAAAAAATTTGTTCGGTCCAATCCGAAATAAGGGTGGGTGATGTCAGAATATTTCTCAACTCTGTTAACTTGCCGTTAAAATAAGGGTGGAATGTCAAATTTTTGAGAGTGCAGGGGTGCAATGTGTAGAAAATTTAGTACAATGGTGCAATGTAAAAAACATTGAGAGTACATGGGTGCAATGTGTAGAAAATTTAGTACAGGGGTGTAATGTAAAAAACATTGAGAGTACATGGGCCTTAATGTGAGTTTTTCCTATATTAATCGGTCCGTCTTGTCAATACCGCTTATCGGTAAATTTTCTACGACTATATCCGAGAACGTGCCAAAGCTGTGAGGATATGGCCGGTAGAAATTTATCTATACCAGAAATATTTGATATTAGGTGAATTCAAGCGAAAGCACAATCCTGAACGTGCCAAAGTTGTCAGGATTACGTAAGTATCTTGAATTCATCATTGACAAGTTTGACCTTGGTACGCCTCCTTGTGAACGTGCCAAAGCTGTCACAACGAGAAACGACCAGGACCGAAAACCCAGGAATCACTATTGAGTGATCGACAATTTGTTGTCTACCTAAATGAATATACGTAGGCGAGAACGTGCCAAAGCTGTGAGCTGAAATATATTCATGGGGTCCACCTTTCACTATTATGTTATGATTTGATTATCGCATGTTTTGTATTCTGTTTGGGGATTACAGTATTGCATGAAATAGTGGGAGAGACATTTTTAGATTAAAAATCCATGATCTAGTTAATGTTTTATGATATATTATGAAACTGTTATAATCTTTTATCTGTTTATTTACTGATCGTTGTTTCGCTGTCTATTTGATAGATTTGCGATGGCGGTACCTCCACCCAATCCTTTTGCACGTATGCTTGATACGAACAAATTGAAAGGCGCAGAAAACTTTGCGGATTGGTATATGGACTTGAGGATTGTCCTCAATTCCGAGAAACTGAGGTATATTTTGGATGGTCCATTACCGCTTGTTATATCACCCGATGCGTTACCTGAAGAACGTGAGACTTTCCAGCAATGGAAGGATGATGATTTAAGGGTTAAATCATTCATCTTGAGTTCACTTTCTTCTGAGCTTAAGAAGACTTATTGGGAGATGCACGATGCATATAGCATGATGACACAACTTCGTGAATCATTCATGAACCAGGAACAGGTCGTTGTTCATAAAGTTTCGATGGAATTGTTCCATTATAAACTTGATGAGGGGCAGGCTGTGAGCCCGCATGTGCTTCACTTGATCGATTTGATCGAGCAGTTGAGGCGACAGGATTTCCCTCTGAATGAGACTCTTGGTCGTAGTGTCATTCTCGGTTCACTCCCGGCTTCATATCGCCAGTTCGTCATGTACTTCAACATGAATGGGATTCACTGTACTTACCGTGAGTTGCATAGGATGCTTCTCACAGCGGAGGAAGATTTAAGGAAGGGAGTTCTGACTCGCCCTCTGAAACCCACTTCACTTTCCGCTTCTTCCCAATCCAAGTCGAATGGGAAGAAGTCTAAAGGAAAGAAGAAGAAGGGTTTCAATAATCCTCCGCAAGGTAAGACGACGAAGCCTAAGAGAGCTTCTGAAGACAAGTGCCACCACTGCCAGAAAGTCGGGCACTAGAAACGTAACTGCCCGGACTATCTTGCGCAACTTAGGAAGGAAAGAGCATCCACATCAGGTACATTTACTTTCCTATTATTGATATCTCTTTGGCTTGTGAAGCTATTACATCAAATTGGATTTTGGATTCTGCTTGTCCTATTCACATTTGCAATATGTTGCAGGTGCTAACGGGAAGTAGACGGCTGAAATCTGGGGAGATGCAGTTGCGGTTCGGGAGTGGCGACTCTCTGGATGCGGTTGTAGTAAGCTTATGTGAGATTCCCTTACCCAGTGGGAGACTTTTGTTACATGACTATTATTTTGTGCCAGGATGTGTGGCGAATATTATGTCCATTTTTGTATTAGATACTGAAGGTTATAATGTAAATATTAAGAATCGTTCTTTGTATTTATATGATAGTTGTAATATTCAGATCATTTGTTGTCCAAATGAGCATGGTCATTGCATATTGCGTACCTCACAAGATATCTTTAATACTGGAATAAATAAACGTAAACAATCTGATATAAATAATACTGAACTCTGGCACATGAGGTTAGGTCATATAGGCGTGAAACGCCTAACCCAATTGGTTAAGAATGGTTTGATACATGATCTAACCATTGAACCTTATCCAACTTGTGAATCTTGTATTCGGGGTAAAATGACCAAAGCCCTATTTTCAGGTGTTGGACACCGAGCCAGTGACTTGTTGGAACTCGTACATTCTGATGTATGTGGTCCTTTAAGTCAAACTACTCACATTGGCTTTTCTTACTTCGTCACCTTTACCGATGATTTGTCACGGTACGATTATGTCTATTTGATGAAACATAAATCGGAAACCTTTGAAAAGTTCAAAGAGTTCCGAAATGAAGTTGAGAAACAAACTGGACAATATATTAAATGTCTTCGATCTGATCGAAGCGGTGAATATATGAGTGGAGAGTTTACTGATTATTTAAAGGAGAATGAGATTCTCGCTCAATATACTCCTCCAGGTACTCCGCAACATAATGGAGTATCTGAGAGGAGAAATCAGACTTTATTAGATATGGTCCGATCGATGTTGAGTTATACAGATTTACCCTATTATTTATGAGGTTATGCTCTTTTAACTGCCGCACATCTTTTAAACAAGATTCCTTCCAAGGCTGTTCTTACGACTCCGTATGAGATATGTGACCGGCGTAAACACACATGTATAACCAAGCGCACGTATCGTTCAAGTAGTATAAAAATATCGATCCCACGAGGACTTAATTCCTACTGTTGTTATTAATTATTAAATCTATTTATTTACAGATATCTAATTGAGGGATAAGAGAATGATTGCTTGGTTGATTGTAGTTTTTCAAAATAAATAAATAAACAAAAAGATAAAAGAAAAATACTAAGGAAAATAACAAAAGACACAAAGATTTAGGGTTGTGAATCATTCTAATATCATTTAAAAGATGAAGTGATTATTTTATGTTTGTGTAATAAATCAGTTTACTAACCTGGAACACTAAATTATGCAAAAGCCTATGTCGATGGTCAGACGCAAATACCCAGTTTAACCCAATTAAACCATATGTCTATGTCAACCAAATTATCTGGATTCATTAAGTTTAAGTTCTAATTATGGCTACGCCCGCCCGACAGGTATATGTCTATCCTGTAAGGAAATCTATTAAAGGGTTATCTATCATCAAGGAAGATCGTGGGCTATTAAGTCTAAGGCTGAAACCTAAAATCCCTATGTCTAGTTAATTTTAGATTTACCACATCAATCTTATTGGTGATCAGACAACAAGAAGCATTAAACTTAAGACTTAATAAGTAAACCTTTAAATTACCCAAACTATCAAATAATCACTTATAAACCGGTGATATTAGAATTCATCACAACCCCAGATAACTAACACATAACTAGGGCTAGTAACAACTTAAAAGTAAAAGACATAAAGTAAAAATACTGAAAAGTAAAAGACATAAAGTAAAACTGAAAAGTAAAATAAAATAAAATGCTAAGGTAAAAGGAATTAATTTTACTACTACTAATTTAGATATCTCCCATAAAATAATATATAAACTTGTGATTCTTTTTCCAACCAGCCATATAGGCGGTAATCTGATTAAGTCAAATTAAGTCCAACCAGCCATAAAAGCGGAACAAAATTAAATTACCAACCGACCAATCTGGCGGTATCCTTGTTTAGTCAGGTTTAAACCAGATTAAAATGAATTACCAACCGACCAATCTGGCGGTATCCTTTTTAAGTCAATATTTTAAATAGTGAATATATTATTTTTAAGGGAGATTAATCTAAATAGTAACAGTAAAAGAATTACCTTTCACCCTAGCTGGGGAAGTTACCTCCTCATGGTAAATAGTAAAAACTGTAAAAAGTAAAAAGTAAAAATTAAATTACTATTATCACAAAACGTAATTAAAATTATTTACAAAACTAAAATTAAAAAAACTAAAAACTAAAAAAAACTAAAAACTAAAGAATCTAGAGAGAGAACTCTCTCTTTACAGAGAATAGAAGAGAGAGTGGTACATTCAATTCTGAAATCTCGAGCTCAATTTATAGGCCTCGGTAGGCTTCCAGCGTCGCGACGCCAGGGCCCTCAGCGTCGCTACGCCAGCTTCTGTTGACGTGGCAAGCTCTGGTTCACCGGTTTGAAGATTCTGGATAAGCTGATAAGGTGACACGTGGCAGAGTGGTTGGGCTTCAATTATTGTGACACGTGGCGGCTTCTGATTGGTCGCTGAGATTCTTATCCGCCACGTGTCAGATAAGGATTAGATACTCAATGATTGATGCTGACGTGGCGCTGATGTGGCGATGACGTGGCGACACGTGGGAAAGAGACTGTCGGCACCGTAGGATTGTGACACGTGGCACTTCCTGATTGGCTGATGATGACGTGGCGGTGAGGTGGCAATGTTGACTTGTTGACTTGCTGACGTGGCTGATGACATGGAAATGACCTGGAGTGACACGTGGCACACGTGGCGATGGCGACTGTCGGCACCGTAGGATGCTGACACGTGGCACGGCGTATTTTAGCAGATCGGCTGTGATGGTGACACGTGGCACGGCGCATTTTAGCAAAGTCAAACTTTTCTCAAATTCTGATTTGTGGACCCGATGCACGTTAGCACTGTTCGGCGCATGTTAGACGTCGCGACGCTGAAGGCTTGGTGTCGCGACGCGAGAATTGACCAAAATGCCCTTTTCGTCCAACTTTCACTGTTTTGGCCCAAATCACCTCCAGAATGTCCTGAAACTTTATTTATCTATAAAATAACACAAAACACATCAAAATATTCACAAAACTCAAGAAACTATACAAAATATTTGGTTAAATGAGTGGGAAATAGTGATATAAATACCACTCATCACACCCCTAAACCTAACATTTTGCTAGTCCTCGAGCAAAACATAGAGTAAAATAACATAAATAAATTAACTAAGCCACTTTCGTAGGGATCACGATTGCATTTAGCGTATGCAACAAGCCTTTAAACCCCTAGGTGTCCCTAGTGGACGAGTTGTAGTCTCGTGAGGGTTTACAACAATGATACCCACAAACATTTTACAAAAGTAAAAAGGTAGTAGAACTAATGCACACAAAAGCAAAAAGATAAGCGAAAAGAGAATAAAAGTTGTACTTAGAGAATGTTTAGTAACAAAGTTAGAGGAACCTTCAAAATGCATATCTCTACTAAAATCCTTTTATTTGAACACATACCTAAGTCAGACTCAAAGTGTGTGTGTGAATAGTCCAGTAAATAGCTTCGATTCTAAGTTATCAACTTAGTGATTTTGTCTCAATTCTCAATAGTTAATGGGTCAAACCAATCTGAGTATCTAAAATAGTTATGTCTACCATAATCAACTCAGGTGAGGTATGTAATTTTTCTGATTTTCTGATTTTTTTTTTTCTTTTTATTTTCTATTTTTTATTTATATACAATATCTTCCGTCTATGTAGCGAATGTTGGGTCGGTGACTCCCAAACCAGTTGGTTTTAGGGCACCAGGTGTTAAGACACCCCTACAGACTTAATTACCTAGACTTCAGAAATATACATATATATATTTTTTTTGCAGCATCTCTGATCCATGTAACGAGCTTTGGGCCAGTGACTCCCAAACCAGTTGGTTTTAGGGCATTAGGTGTTAAAACACCCTTACAGACTTAATAACCCGGATCTTAGATGCTTTATTTTTGTACATCAGAATTTTTTTTTTTTTTTTTTTTACAGACCCCACATAATAATAATTGTTGTAGACAAAAACAGATGCTCAGATAAACGGTCATTCATTAACCACCGATTATTTTAACTAGTCACTTTGTTAACTCCTTATTATCTAACTACTTATTAAACTATCTTAATAGTGCATGCGAGTCTGATCTAGATAAGAAATTCAAATTAGGGATATAAGTGTAATTAAACATTTATCTTTTCCTAAAACTTTTTAACTAAATAAACAATCAAATCATCGGACTTTTTATGGATTTTTAAAATTTTTTGATTTTTTTTTTTGGATTTTCGATTTTGAAAACACACAAATAAACGAAATACAGAAATAAAATTACTAAAATTAAACGGAAATCATGCAAAAACGAAAAAAAAAAATTTGTTGCATAAATGAAAAATTTTAACGGAAAGTTTTAACACAAAAGTTTTGCACCCCCAAACCTAAATTGAGCATTGTCCCCAATGCGTTCAAAACATAAACAAAAGGTAGGAACAATGGTACCGAGTTTATGCGTCAGTCTCCTCCTCATCGCTGTCGTCAGATGATGGGTCAGGGAACTCTGGAACAGTAATGTGCAAATCATTTGCCATTTGTTGTAGTGCATGGCCGATTGCTCTGTTATATTGAAGCATATGATCCACACGAGATCCCAAACGACGAACTTCCTGAGAAATAGTGCGAGGCCTTGATGATCTTGGTGGTGGCTGAGGTGGTTGTTGTTGCTGCTGTGCGGAAGAAGATGCTCCAGCTTGAGCTTGTCTCTCTGTACGTAACTGCTGGATGATTCTGGAGGTAATTGCTAATGTGGGTTGCGTCAATTCCTCCATTGGTTCAATGGGAACCATGGCCTGTGTGCATAAGGATGATATCAGATAGCAGTAGAACAGGCCAGCCTGTGTCGATCTGGCAGCCCAAGCAATGTTGGTCGATATCAGCTGGCCAACATTAATCGTATATCCCTTCAGAATGCAGTATAACAAAATCATACGTTCCTTCGTGACATATGTGATATGCGATCCTGGTAACAAGGTCCTAGTCACGAAATGGAACCAAACTTTTGTCTCAGGCTTCAGCATCTTTGAACTCATCTTCATATATTCTCCAGTGCTACTCATGACCCAAGTAGCATTTGGAACACATAAAGTTTCTGTGAGATGAGTGATATCGATGTTCTCCATTACCGCAGAATACTCATCTTCCTCCATCTCAGGAATGTGATAAAATCTGTTAATCGTTGAGGAATCAAATAATATCTGTCGACCTCTCACCATTACCACACACGCACGACGCTCATAAGCATTTGCGTAAAACTCCCGCACAATAGCTGTATAGGCTGGGTGAGGCTGCTGACAAAGCTTTCGCCAGTGCCGATCTGCGATAATCCTGTCAATATCTGGAAATAACCCTGGGTTGATATCAAATCCCCTCTCCATAATGTGGTGTTTCCAGGTTATTCCGTCCTCATATCTCTTCTCCACAGCGGCTGTTATGAATTTAAAATCATCGAAAGTAGGTGCGGCAGAAGTCGATGCCCTGGATCTTTTCAGCGGCATTTTCAGAAATTCGGCAGAGTTTCCGCTAAAATTGCAAATTTCACCCAATAACACAACCTAATTCAATCACAAATTCACCACCCTTCGCCTCCAAATCTACGATTCAGTCCAATCAACACTTCCTCAATTCCACAATTTCAAATCCGAATCAATCACCAATGTTAATTAATCTTTAATTTGCAGATTTACCGTTCAATGTTCGGGTTCAATGTGGCTTTGGCAGTGACCTTTCCAGTGAAGTTCTGTTTTGTCTAGGTTCGAAGGATTCGGCTTGTGACTCGGCGAAGGCTGCTCTCGGTTTGACTGTACAAGACTTTTGACAGTGGCTCGGTTTCTGGGCAAGGTAGTGGATCGGCAAAGGTTGCAGCAGATCTGTGGTTGGCAGTGGTAGTCGAAACCGGCGATGGTGAAGGTCAGCTCGGTCAAGATTGAGATTTCGGTGATGGTGATTGATTTCGAAGAAGAAGATGATGATGGGTTTGGCTCTTTGGTGAGTGGTTGCGGTTTGGGCAATGAGGGCTAGATGTGTCGAGATGATGATGGGTGTTGCTCGGCCAAGTGGTCACAGTGAAGGTTCTGATGTCGCGTCGCGACGCGGGATAATTTTTTTTATTTTTTTATTTTTTTATTTTGGCAAAACCATATCTTGCGACGGATAAATCCATAGGGACACGTCTCAAGAGCTGACTCCTTACTCGGCATCTCTTCTGGATTGACTTTGTATCTTCGTGATTTTGTCAAATGTTTATTTTGAAATAATCCTGCTCGTACTGGCTTGTTTTGTCCTAAAAAATTCCGTTTTTATTTTTCCTGCAAAACTAACACACAAAATTAAAAGTTCACACAAAATATGAAAACAAATTACAACAAATTGCATGGGTTGCCTCCCTGCTAGCGCTAAATTTTTCGTCTTCAGCCAGACGTGACTGAAATCCATATGTCAATGAGGTTTCAATGTCGTTTTGGATGTTCGATTAAAAATAATCCCGTGAGCGTTGCTTTTGAAGGGTCTCTTCCAACAGTAAAGTGGCAAAAAGAGTTTTGTCTTATTCAGTGCTCGTGCCACCTTTTTGCTCCTTGTTGCTCCAGTGATTCCTGTGATTTGTACTCCCCAAAACAGCGATGTTTCTCCTGAATGCTCTGGATTTTCAATTTGGTCTGATAGTTGCTCCTCCATTTGCTCTGTTTCTTGCTCCACCTTTTCTTCACAGATGAATTTTAAAATTTTTGTATTCAGCTCTTCATCTGTCATCTGTGAAATACATGTTTCAAAATTGTCAACCCGAGGATGCAAAGATGTTTCTGACATTAGGTTTTCATCCTCTGATACGACTGGAATGGATGGTTCAGATAGATCTTCTTCAAACATCAAGGTAAAGCATGCTCCAAGATCTTCATTTTGAGGATTGAAAGTTTGATCCTCCATTGTTGGTGCAGTTGGTACAAATAGATCAGCTTCATCCTCGTCAGAATCTGAATAATAAAAGTCAAATTGAGACTTTGCCGGTTCGGGCTCCTGAACTGATACCTCTGGTTGTTGATATTGCTCAGCCTCCTCCTCTGTTGACGTGTCATTATGGAATGATTGGTACTCGAAGGCTTCATCAGTGTCATCTGAAACTGGTTCTTGAGGTATGTAGTTCTGGTTTTCTGTGAATTGTCTCATTTGATCTGTTATCCTCTGAATGGATTCTGATTGTCTCTGAATACTTTCGAGTTGATTCTGGAATGTTTCAAGCATTGTATCCATCTTTTCTTCTCGTTTCTTGAACACTTCTTTGAGCATGTCAATCATCTGATCTTTTTCTGATTGTTCTGATTGTTGATGAAGATCATTGTAGGTGGGTGGTGGATAAGATGGAAAATGTGATGGTTCTTCGTACCATGAAGGATTTTGATAGCTCTGCCACCCTGGATGATAGTTGTATTCACAATAATCTCTAGGGTGGTTACCATTACATATGTCACATCTCCCCATTGCGTTCTGTTGAGCAAATGTGGTATTGCTTGGTTCTGGCATCCATTGATAATTATTGGGCTGGACAACAGGCCTCAGAAAACCGGACTGTTGCTCCCATATGTGGGGTGTATCTTCTTGTAAGGTTCGTAATCTCTCAATCTCCCAGTAGTGTTCCATTTTTCAATCACCTGAAAACAAAAGTAAAAGATAAAAATTACAGATAAAAGAAAATTAGATACAAGTAAATTAAATAGCTTCAAAATTAACAACTCAAGAAATATAAGTCCCCGGCAACGGCGCCAAAAACTTGACCGGCGTAAGCACGCACGTATAACGCAAGCGCACGTATCGTTCAAGTAGTATAAAAATATCGATCCCACGAGGACTTAATTCCTACTGTTGTTATTAATTATTGAATCTATTTATTTACAGATATCTAATTGAGGGATAAGAGAATGATTGCTTGGTTGATTTAGTTGATTGTAGTTTTGCAAAATAAATAAATAAACAAAAAGACAAAAGAAAAATACTAAGGAAAATAACAAAAGACACAAAGATCTAGGGTTGTGAATCATTCTAATATCATTTAAAAGATGAAGTGATTATTTTATGTTTGTGTAATAAATCAGTTTACTAACCAGGAACACTAAATTATACAAAAGCCTATGTCGATGGTCAGACGCAAATACCCAGTTTAACCCAATTGAACCATATGTCTATGTCAACCAAATTATCTGGATTCATTAAGTTTAAGTTCTAATTATGGCTACCCCCGCCTAACAGGTATATGTCTATCCTGTAAGGAAATCTATTAAAGGGTTATCTATCCTCAAGGAAGATCGTGGGCTATTAAGTCTAAGGCTGAAACCTAAAATCCCTATGTCTAGTTAATTCTAGATTTACCACATCAATCTTATTGGTGATCAGACAACAAGAAGCAATAAACTTAAGACTTAATAAGTAAACCTTTAAATTACCCAAACTATCAAATAATCACTTATAAACCGGTGATATTAGAATTCATCACAACCCCAGATAACTAACACATAACTAGGGCTAGTAACAACTTAAAAGTAAAAGACATAAAGTAAAAATACTGAAAAGTAAAAGACATAAAGTAAAACTGAAAAGTAAAATAAAATAAAATGCTAAGGTAAAAGGAATTACTTTTACTACTACTAATTTAGATATCTCCCATAAAATAATATATAAACTTGTGATTCTTTTCCAACCAGCCATATAGGCGGTAATCTGATTAAGTCAAATTAAGTCCAACCAGCCATAAAGGCGGAACAAAATTAAATTACCAACCGACCAATCTGGCGATATCCTTGTTTAGTCAGGTTTAAACCAGATTAAAATGAATTACCAACCGACCAATCTGGCGGTATCCTTTTTAAGTCAATATTTTAAATAGTGAATATATTATTTTAAGGGAGATTAATCTAAATAGTAACAGTAAAAGAATTACCTTTCACCCTAGCTGGGGAAGTTACCTCCTCATGGTAAATAGTAAAAACTGTAAAAAGTAAAAGTAAAAGTAAAAATTAAATTACTATTATCACAAAACGTAATTAAAATTATTTACAAAACTAAAAATTAAAAAAACTAAAAAACTAAAAAAAACTAAAAACTAAAGAATCTAGAGAGATAAACTCTCTCTTTACAGAGAATAGAAGAGAGAGAGTGGTACATTCAATTCTGAAATCTCGAGCTCAATTTATAGGCCTCGGTAGGCTTCCAGCGTCGCGACGCCAGGGCCCTCAGCGTCGCTACGCCAGCTTCTGTTGACGTGGCAAGCTCTGGTTCACCGGTTTGAAGATTCTGGATAAGCTGATAAGGTGACACGTGGTAGAGTGGTTGGGCTTCAATTATTGTGACACGTGGCGGCTTCTGATTGGTCGCTGAGATTCTTATCCACCACGTGTCAGATAAGGATTAGATAATCAATGATTGATGCTGACGTGGCGCTGATGTGGCGATGACGTGGCGACACGTGGGAAAGAGACTGTCGGCACCGTAGGATTGCGACACGTGGCACTTCCTGATTGGCTGATGATGACGTGGCGCTGAGGTGGCAATGTTGACTTGTTGACTTGCTGACGTGGCTGATGACATGGAAATGACCTGGAGTGACATGTGGCACACGTGGCGATGGCGACTGTCGGCACCGTAGGATGCTGACACGTGGCACAGCGTATTTTAGCAGATCGGCTGTGATGGTGACACGTGGCACGGCGCATTTTAGCAAAGTCAAACTTTTCTCAGATTCTGATTTGTGGACCCGGCGCACGTTAGCACTGTTCGGCGCATGTTAGACATCGCGACGCTGAAGGCTTGGTGTCGCGACGCGAGAATTGACCAAAATGCCTTTTTCGTCCAATTTTCACTGTTTTGGCCCAAATCACCTCCAGAATGTCCTGAAACTTTATTTATCTATAAAATAACACAAAACACATCAAAATATTCACAAAACTCAAGAAACTATACAAAATATTTGGTTAAATGAGTGGGAAATAGTGATATAAATACCACTCATCAATATGGACCGGTAGGAAACCAAATCTTAGTTATAATAAGATTTGGGGGTGTCCTGCTTATGTCAGGATGGCTCAGCAAGATAAGCTTTTGCCTCGAGGGCAGAAGTTTAGGTTTGTTGGATATCCTTCAAATACTAAAAGATATTTTTTCTATGATACCGAGCATCGAAATGTGTTCTTAGCTCGCTTCGCAAAATTTCTAGAAATAGAATTTTTGGCTGAAGGTGGTGATCATAGACAAGTTGAACTTGATGAAGTACAACCTGTAACCAACGAACTAATGGAGGAACCTGAAGTTCAAGAAGATGGAGAACCTTCAACACACAAACTCTGTAGGTCACAAAGGGTATCTAGACCTCCTGAACGCTTGTATTTGATACAAGAAAAGAGTCTCAATGTTCTCTTATTAGAAGAGACTGACCCTTTTACCTATAGAGAATCGATGTTGGACATCGACTCCGTGAAGTGGAAAGACGCCATGAAATCCGAGATGGACTCAATGTATGAGAATCAAGTTTGGAACTTGGTTCCGCTTCCCGAAGAAATTGTTCCTATCGGTTGTAAATGGATTTACAAAAGGAAGCGAGGGCCCGATGGAAAGGTTGAAACCTTTAAGGCCCGACTGGTAGCTAAAGGTTACTCGCAGCGACCTGGAGTCGACTACGATGAAACTTTTTCTCCAGTAGCCATGCTAAGTCCATCAGGATTTTATTGTCAATTGCCGCATATCATGATTACGAGATTTGGCAAATGGATGTCAAAATGGCTTTTCTAAATGGATTTCTTGATGAAGAAATCTATATGGAACAACCATAAGGTTTTGCATCCAGCGAGAACTCGGGCATGGTATGTAAGCTGAAGAAGTCCATTTATGGACTTAAACAGGCTTCACGAAGTTGGAATCTTCGATTTGATGAGATAATCAAATTGTCTGGTTTTCTCAAGAATTCGAAAGAATCTTGTGTGTATCAGAAGGCCAGTGGGAGTATTGTGGTATTTTTAATTCTCTATGTTGATGACATCCTTATCATTGGGAATGATATTGGGATGATGCAAGGCGTCAAAGCTTACCTCTGTAAGAATTTCTCCATGAAAGACCTGGGTGAAGCTTCTTATGTCGTAGGCATAAAACTCTATAGAGATAGAGAAATAAAGCTTATTGGGTTATCCCAATCAATGTACATAGATAAGATCTTAGAACAGTATAATTTTGTTAACTGTAAGACATCAAACATACCGTTCAGACATGGCTTACATCTTTCGAAGAAGATGTGTCCGCAAACAGAAGATGAGAAGATTAAAATGTCTAATCAACCTTATGCTTCGTGTTTGGGCAGCATCATGTATGCCATGTTATGTACTAGGCCTGATATCAGCTTCGCTGTTAGTGTGACAAGTAGATATCAGTCTAATCCAGGAAATGAACATTGGATGGCCATTAAACATATCCTCAAGTATCTTAATGGTATTAAGGATAAGTTTATAATTTATGGAGGAAACGAACTGCAAGTTAATGGGTATACGGATTCCGATTTCCAATCGGATCCTGATGATAGAAAGTCTACATCAGGATTCATGTTTACCCTTAACGGTGGTGCAGTTTGCTAGAAGAGTTCCAAACAGGGGTCAACAGTTGATTCCACCACGGAGGCGGAATATATTGCAGCCTCAGAAGCTGCAAAGGAAGTTGTATGGGTTATGAACTTTATCACAGAATTGGGAGTAGTCCCAAGTATCGAGAATCTGATTCCGTTATACTGTGATAATACTGGAGCCATTGCACAAGCAAAGGAACCAAGGGCGCATTAGAAGTCGAAGCATGTGGAACGAAAGTACCACATCATTCGAGAGATTGTGTCGCGAGGGGACATTGTCGTGTGCAAGGTACCGAGTGAAGATAATGTAGCAGACCCGCTTACGAAGGCCATACCTCCGAAGTTATTTGATAAACATGTGGAGTCGATGGGTATTAGATACAATCGATATTGGCACTATAGCAAGTGAGAGATTTTGTTAGGGTTGGTGCTCCGAGCGCCAATTTTATTATGTATTTCTATGTAAATATTAATGTAACGTTTTATTATGAATAAAATGAACAATTTATTTTATATAACTTCTTTTTTAATATGGTAAAGACGTAACCGACCTTAGAATGATTATTTATGATACTGTTGCAAAAGCGTCGCAACTGACATTGAGTTGTATCATGACGTTGTCATTCTTAGATAGTTTCCGGTCAAGGTTTACACTACTTGGTCAGTAAAGTAAACCCGTAGAGACTGGTACATGTTGTATATTGGAATCTTGGATTCCGATGGTTTCTCAGTGAACCATGAGTCTTGGAGACTCGTATAGACGTGTAGGTGTTTATAGCGGATAAACATTGAACGACTCACCGAAGATTCTTAATGGATGGTACACCAACGTCAATAAGAATCTTCTCGGGTTGAGTGAGCATAGTGATTCTTTGACTTGAGATACCACTGTGGATATCTGAGTTATCCTCCACACTTAGATGGCAGTCACGTCACCGATCTATTTAGATCAGACCTCCGCCTGTTCGTTGGGTGTAGACTGATGCTCAGAATATCCTGTGTGTATCAAGATATGATCCGTCAGCTCTGTGTACAGAGTATAGGTATTCAATATGAATTAGCAATCTGTTAAATCCATCGGCCCGTGGTACACTGTAGAAATTAGTTCTAAGTGTTATTTGAGGGATTGCTAATAGAAATGTCGACATGATTATATCTATAGAGATTTGACGTTTGTATCTATATCTCTGGATTAATCCGGATACCTGTGATGGAGGGATTATACGTATGCAATGACCTCGACCTGTATGATTCAGTGAGTTTATCCGTGTTCGTCATAATTTACGGGTAAGTGAATTATGGACACGTAATTTGATTTCGTGACGGATATGCCTGAATCTAGAGAGTCTCACTAATGAAATTTACTCGTAGAGCACTGGGGCAACTGTTATGAATAATACTGATTATTTATAACTCGTTTAATGGTTAAACGAAAAATACATGCAATCGGGACCTATCGGTCATTTCCAATATTGATGTGTATTTTATTTAATACTTGATTTTATTAAATACACATTAATAAAATATCAAATTGTGATATTTGACTTATATCATTAATATATGTATTTGAGATGTTTATTGTAAATATAATACATATATTTAAGATATTTATATTAATTAATTAATTATTTAATTGTTAAATAATTAATTACCAATTTGAGTAATTTATGAAATTAGGGTTCCAAACCTACTCAAATTTTGGGGCTTTTCATATATAAGCTTTAATTTGATGTATATTTGATGCATGTAAAATTTGGGATTAATTGGATTTGATCTTGATGTGTTTTGAGTATTTTGGGTCAAATTGCAATTAACTAAAGTTTTGGGCTGTTTTGTAAATTCCAGAAAAAACTGGGCTGTTGGCGCAATTCTGGAAAATATTCTGGTTTTGTTGCAAAACTTGTAAAAATTATTTTTGGGTTAATTTGGATTTAATTAAATATGTAATTGACATATTTAAAACCAAAATAATTAATTTGTAAAAGTTTGGGGTAATTTTGTAATTAAAAGAAATATGATTTCTTAGGTTATAATTTCATAATTTAAGTATTGGTTAATTAAATAATAAGTTTATTTAATTGTTCCAATAAAACCCCAACAACCTGGTCACTCGACGTGGTATAGAAGCCAACCCAGAGTAGATAAAATCCATCCTCAACATTCCATCCCCAACAAACCCTAAAGAAGTCATGTGAATGGCGGGGAGGATCGCCGCTCTTAACAGGTTCATTTCCACGTCTACAAACAAGATTTTCTTGTTTTTCTCCACCATCGAGAAGGTAAAGAAATTCGAATGGACCCCAGCCTACGAAGAGGCCTTAAAAAGACTTAAAGAATACTTGACTATACCTCCACTCATGTCTAAACCAGTCGACGGGGAAAGGTTATTCCTCTACTTTAGAGTTTCGGTGCAGAAGGTCAGTGCTATTTTGATTAGGGAAGAAAGGGGCAACAACTCCCAGTTTACTATGTAAGTAAAGCTCTGCCTGATCCAGAGACTTGGTATACTCAAATGGAGAAACTGGTTCATGCCCTAATAACGGCGGCACGGAAGCTACGTCCCTACTTTTAGGGCCATCAAGTCACCATTTACACCACTTACGCATTGATGATCATTCTTCATAAACTCGAACTCTCCAGCAGACTAACCAAATAGGCGGTTGAACTTGGAAAGTACGACATCACCTATCAGCCGCGAACAGCCATCAAGTCCCAAGCTCTCACGGATTTCGTAGTAGACTTCAGCCCTAGTCTACAAGCCGATGTGGAAAAGGAGGCGTATTGTATATTGACAACTGATGTATGGAAACTTGCGGTAGACAGATCATCCAACAGACATGGTTCTGGACTAGGAATTGTGATCATTACTCCCACAGACGACATCATACAGCAAATGATTAAATGAGGCTTCAAGACTACCAATAATGAGGCCGACTACGAAGCCTTAATAGTCGGATTAACGCTGCTTAAGGAATTAGGAGCGAAGAAGGTTGAGGCGATATCAGACTCTCAATTAGTGGTCAACCAACTCCAATGATCTTATCAAGCTCGCAGAGCCCAAATGGCAGCCTACTTGTCGAAGGTAAAAGAAATCCAGTCCTAATTAGAATCATTTGCAATCTCACGAATTTCCAGAACCGAGAACACTCATACGGATGCTCTGGCTACCCTCAGGTCCACCCTACATGAAGATAATATTTGGGCCATACCGGTAGCATATCTACAGTGGTCAGCCATTGCTAAAGTAGAATATGGAGCCGTCGCTTCCATCGAACAAGTCGACTCGTGGATGATGCTTTTAATCAAGTACCTGGAAGAAGGTACACTACCAACATATAAGGTGATCACTCGAAAGATCCAACGACAAGCTGCGCGGTTCACTATTTATGACAATCAACTCCTGAGAAGATCCTTCTCCAAACCCTACGTCAAGTGCCTCACTCATGAAGAAGCGAAATACGTGTTAGCCGAATTACACCGAAGAGGAATGCATGAATCACTCAAGAGGAAGGAGTCTTGCGAGTCGAGTCCACACGGCCAGGTATTACTTGCCAACGGCGAGCCGAAGCTGTAGACTACGCTCATAAATGCGAGAAATGCCAAAGGTTCGTCCCAATCTCTCATCTCACACCAGAGAAACTCAGTCCTATTTTATCCCTTTGGCCATTTATGAAGTGGGGAATGAACATCGTTGAGAAACTACCTGTCGCATCGGGACAACAAGTTTACGTGCTGGCATTGATGGACTACTACTTCAAATGGATCGAAGCATAGGCCTTCGCGAGGATAAGAGATAAGGAAATGCAGAGCTTAATTTGTAAGAAAATCATATGTCGTTTCGGTCTACCTAGGGAGATCGTTACTGATAATAGATTCCAATTCATCAGTCATCACATCCAGGACTTTTGCAGAAATTGGGGAATCAAACTAAGCTTCTTCACCCCGTGCTACCCACAAGCCAACGATCAAGCCGAGGCTTCCAATAAAACTATAATGAATACTTTGAAGAAGATACTCGAGAAAGCAAAAGGGGCATGAGCGGACAAATTCTCAGGAGTCTTAGGTCGTACCGGACGAGTGTAACATCATCTACCGGTGAAACTTCATTCTCCTTGACCTTTGGCACTGAGGCGGTCATTCCAACCGAGTATAATGTGCCTTCATCACGATACTAGTGGGTTGACGAGAACACGAACAGGTAATTTTTGACCAACAGTCTCGACATCATTGACGAACTTAGGGTGAACGCATCCATACGACTTGCAGCCTACCGACAGAGGATGTCCAAACACTTCAATAAAAACGTGAGGAGTAGGACTTTCAAAGAAGGAGATTGGGTCATACGGAAAGTCTTTCAAACTACTAAGGAAGTTAAAGATGGGAAACTCGGCCCTACATAGGAAGGTCCATACGTCATCACGAAAGTGGTAGGTCACGGAGCCTACAAACTAAAAACAGAAGATGGTCGACTCATCCATAACAGTTGGAGTGTCATGCACCTTAAGAAATTCTACAGATAATCACGTTTGGAGGCTTTTGAGTCACTCGACAAATCGATGTTCTCACTAAAGGACGACTAAACCATTTGATTTTTGTTTTAGTTGTCTTTTTATGTAATTCAGCTAAGATTGATTCTTAATTAAACAAGTGATTGACAGTTCAATTTCAGAAAAGATATGAATCTTCCTCCAAGCAACAATTATAATTTATATACAAGAGAAAATATTATCTTTACAAAGGGCTTTAAGCCAATATTATAAAAATCGAAACAAAAAAAGATTATACTACGTCAATCTTCACGGCATTCGACAAGCTCGACTGAATCAACTTGCTGGGTGATTAGATCAGTCTCCACAGGTTGCTCTGGTCCAGACTCTTCTAGGGCAGCCTCAGTAACTTTATCGACCGGGTCGCTGACACTCGGAACACCTTATATCGACTCAACGACGGTCCCTTCAGTCTCCTCAATTGCCACTTCTTTGGAACTGACTTCTGGCCTTCCTTCTGCTTCGGCATCTTCAATGGAAAGAGAGAGCCCAGCCTCCAGCCTTTCGCCTAGTGTTATCCATTTCTTAGGATGCCAGAAGTTGTGCTCTCCAGACAAGTATTCCTTCATAAAGAGGCTTCTATCCTTTATGAAAGCGTCCATGGCCACTCCTTCCAGCCTATCCAGAAGCTCGGCCTTCTGCCCTCCCAAAACTTCGACACTTTCCTTATAGGCTTCCAACTCAGTCGACGTTATCTCCAGGGTGGCTTTCACGGCCTTGGCTTCACTCTCAGCCTCTATTGCCTTCTTCTTCGAATCATCCAGAGCAGCTTTAGCTTCGGCCAGTTCCTTTCGCAGTGTTGTATTTGATTTCTCCATGTCTATCGACTTCTTCAGGCTAGCCTCCACGTAATTCTGTTGGAAGATGGCGTACTCCAGAGTCTACAACAGAAATGTAAATTGTTAATGACTTAACCAGAGAGACTTTCTAATTCAAGAATTATTACCTCGTAGTTTCGAGCGACAGCTCTTTTTGCAGCCTCAAGTGGCCCCAACGTCAGCATTCGACATTCATCCTCCTCTAAAAGTAATCCCTCAGCGAACCCAGACAAACTGGACGGATCCGACATAATAGTCGTTCTTCTCGGGATCTTGATCACGATATTCTCTGGGTCTTCATCAAGGTCCATTAATTGCTTTCTTTCCTTTGAAGAATTCCCTAATCCAGTCAACGATTTATGAGCAGCTTCAACTAGGAGAACGGGTGGGGCATCCTTCTTTGGCGTTGGGGGTCAGAGACTACTGCAATTTCCTTCCCCTTGGTCTTTTTCTTCTTCCTCCGTTCGAGCATTTTTTCGACTAAAATGAGTCTGAACTGGCTCATCCTTTTCGCTGCGCATAAATTTTCCTCGGGGGTTAGAGTCCACAAAAAGAAAGTTCCCTCGCTGAGGAGCCGACACGACCATATAATGAGAAGGACTGTCAATATATGTTTGGTCAGAGGCAAATGGGTACCTTCTGTGTAGAAAACTTCTTTCCACAACGGAGTCAACCTTAATCTTTTCTCCTCCAACAACACCCTCCAATTCCTTTCAGGCACATGAACGCTAAATAGATAATTTGTATTTGCTATGACCCCAGGCGTCACGTCAATGCTATGATTGCGATTCGAACCAATAAAATGGACAATAGAAGAAAGTAAGAGGTATTGCGAGTCGAAAAACAAGAAAAGAGAATAAGATTAACACTCACTCGTTATTTCCCAACACTCAGGTATTCGACCGGGCCCAGTCAACCCAAATACGCCATCTCCTTTCATAAAAAAAAAGGTCTTTTGCCATCCCCCTCTATCATTTGTGGTCAACCCCGAAATCAAATTTTCCATCTTGTGTCGAATGAACATATGATATCTTAATTTTTCAACTATGTTTTCATTCATATAGTACGTGTAAAGAAGATCTTTCACTCCAAATTTAACTCTCAACTCATACATCAGAATTTCAACCGACATCAAGACCCTCCACATATTTGGCATTAGTTGAGAGGGGGCTATCCTATAGTGATCTAGTACTTCCCACACAAGGTTAGGAATTGGGAACCTAAATCCATCTACAAAGGGACGTTTATAAAGCCCAATCCACTCAGGGATCCTATAGTCGATTCGTTCTCTCAATGAAGCAAGTCTCACCTGAACCAACTCAGGAAACTGGTACTTTATTTTCATCTCCCTCATGGCTCTTTCGGTTATTCTACTATGAGGGTTTTTGGTTAGTAAGTTTGTGGGCTCACTGGTGCTGGGTTCACCCGAATCTGTTGGGATTATGCGGAGATGAGGCACATCCTTAGGAATACCGAGCGGAGCCTCCGTCGATGCGACAGTCATCTCATCTTCATCACTTAATGTGTCCCTACCATGCATCCTAAAAGAGGAAACGACCCACAAGGGCGAGCCTACATACATCTCCATCAGTACATCACTTGAGCTCGAGCAACCCTCAAACGACATATCAATTCACTCTATAAACAACGAGTCAACCTAAAATCAATGTGACAGAAGATAAAACCCAAAATTCTCACAAACAGAACCCTAAGAAAAACCCTAAACCATTTCAAGATTAAAACTCTCATTCTAGCTAAGAACAAGTTGAATCTACCCTATGAACAACTTGAGGAATTGAAGAACACAAATAGGGATATGAAGAATACCTTGAAAACTTGAAGAGAGGGCTCCAACCTTACGACTTGAGAATGAATCTTACAATGAAGCAAGTGAACCCCCTTCAATGCTCTTTATACTCTACCACGTTTTGGCGCCTCGTTTTCCCTCCAAAAAGGAAGCCTCGATATGAACGCCACATTTAATGCAGTTTAGGAAATCGAGGAGCGCAAGACTCGATCGAAGCCCAAAAAGCATTATGTCTACAAGTACCTCCTCAAAATTGTCACATATATACCTTATCCGAACGACATATAAGGACCGCCAGAGTGTATGATGAACTTCTGGCCTTCATCAGGTCCAATCGACAGGGACACCTCCCATTTGGCTCATGACAGAGTCAATTTCAATAAATAGACCTTCTGGTCCAACGACATGTAGCCTCGATTTGGTCCTCATTCGGTACCGAACGAGTGAATGATTTCCTGGCCTTCATCAGGTCCAGTCGACGATGACACTCCTCATTTGGCTCATGATAGAGTCAAGTTCAATAAATGGACCTTCTTTTGGACCAGATGATATGTAGCCTCGATTTGGTCCCTTTTCGGTTCCAAACGAGTAAATGATTTCCTGGTCTTCATCAGGTCCAGTTGACGGGAACACCTCCCAAATGGCTCACGATCGAGTCAAGTTTAGTAAGTGGACCTTCTTCTGGTCCAGACGACATGTAGCCTCGATTTGGTCCCTATTCGGTACCAAATGAGTGAATGATTTTCTGGCCTTCATCAGGTCCAGTCGACGGGGACACTCCCCAAATGGCTCGTGATCGAGTCAAGTTCAGTAAATGGACCTTTTTCTAGTCCAGCCGACATGTAGACTCGATTCGGTCCCAATTCGGCACCAAACGAATAAATGGGTATTGACCTTCATCAGGTCGAGCCGACAGGAACACTCTCCAATTGGCTCATGGTTGAGATTGGTACAATATATGGACCTTCTTGTGGTTCAAACGACATGTAGATTCGATTTGGTACCTTTTCGGTACCAACCGAGTGAGTCAACATGCTCTTCCTCAATAAGCTCATTAATTGAGTCAAGTATCAATCCGGACATTCATCTAGTTCCAGACGACATGCAACTTCACTAGATCCATATATCACACCAGTCGATAGAATGACCTCTCTGCCATCATCAGGCGAGTTGAAGACCTGAACCTAACTCGGCCCAGACGACTTGAAGGCTCCATTGGTCCTCTGACCAATCGATTGGAGTTCTCCAAAGAACACTACTTGGATCTGTCAACTGGGACATGACTGGACAAAATAAAAGACTTGGACTACATTCAGTCCAGACATGAAGATTCCATTAGCCATCATCATGCGAGTTGAAGACCTGAACCTAACTCGGCCCCGGCGACTTGAAGGCTCTATTGGTCCTCTAACTAATCGATTGGAGTTCTTCAAAGAACACTACTCGGATATGTCGACTGGGACATGACTGGGCAAAATAGAAGACTTGGACTACATTCAGTCCAGACATGAAGACTCCATTGATCCTCAGCCTAGTCATATGAATTATGACCGGGAACAACTTCCAATTCGATCGAATGGGGACATCTCCCATAACTCTTGTCGAGTCAGATTCAAGACTTTAGCCACACTGTCCATGCGACATTGAAGACACTCAATCGTGTCCTGGTCCAGCCAACAAAGACTTTCCCGTTTTGGTTCAGACGACACGACCAATGACTACTCTCCAAGCCAATGACTCATTGACTTAGAAAGTATGGGACAAATTGTAAGGGCCAATGGCAATTTTGACTTTTTGCTTCGGGCCCAATACTAAATACACCTCAACCCCTAACAGTACCCAAGATAAGACTCAGGCCCTAGTTGCCATCTCAAGCCCACACACAAAAGGAAGGCCCAATATCCTTCAAAAGACCCAAGACTTTCAAAGGAAGCCCAATTTTATAAGTCTATATTGGCCCAAAGATGTTTCACAAACCCATACCCACTAAAATACCATACCTGAACCGTATCACAGACTCTATCATGTGTCAGCCCACGAAACGCCCAGACTCATAAATATCCCTCATAATTCAGCCGTTTCCAGCCTTCAAACGGACAAACATTCAAAAGCAATAAGTGCACACGTTTCACGAGTGTGTATATATTAGAGGAGAAATCTATGAGAGGGGGGCGGAAGCACTACAATTCACAGCTTAATAGTATTCTCTCCAGAGCTCTCGGAACCTTTACCTACCGCCCTCACGACAGCTCAGGGGGTTCAAGGTAATCTCTGACCTTACTCCTCCCCCTACGGCTTTTATAGTACATTTCCACCACTGACTTGGGAGTCGGAGTTCCTACGACATCCACCACACCGGTGAGTAGATTCTCCATGTTCACTATACTTCTTGTTTTGCAAGATCGCTAGTGCCCCCAACCAATAAATTCTCGATTGTTGACCTCGACCATAAACCAGTGTCTACACCTAGCCGCTACCATCTCTAGCCATAATCTCGGAGTGACATCAGCCATACCACTTCGAATACAAAGTAATCCTAATAAAAGAGATGCACAAGATATTTTCTTAAGATTTATTTTGATTAATTAATTTGTTATTTTTATTAAATAATTTATTTCAAAAATCAATGTAAATGAAATCTTTGAAGAATAAGATAAATAAATCATTTTAAGGAAGAATGACATGGAGGGTGGGAGTGGACCCGACCGGCGGTTCGGTTCGGTTCTGAACTGGAACCGAACCGGACGGTTACCAGATCCACAAGTGTGGAACCAGAACCGAACCGGTTAATTCCGGTAACCGAACCGGTTAATTCGGTTCGGTTTTGGTTCCACACTAAATGTCGATTCGGAACCGGAACCAGAACCGAACCATTCGGTTCCGATTTCGGTTCCATTCGTTTTGTTCTTTATTGAAAATAAAAAATTGAGATTGATAAATTAATATAATTTAAAATTATGAATTTGAATTTATATAATAAAATTATATTACATAATTACATTAAATTACAAATAAAAATCTTATCTAAAAAATTAAAAAAATTATTAAATTAAAGAGCTTGAACTTAAATTTTTAAAAACTTAAGTTGCCTAAGTATCCTCCAGGGGTGAGCAGAATCAAAGCTCACATAGTTCCATTACATTTTAAAGATATTTCCCCATTGTAATTTTATAATTATTTAATTATCGATAATCATCAGTGTATGTTGATCCTTCAGCTTCAGTTCCATTTGCACTTGCAGATGCAGTATCGAACAAGTCTTCAAATTCATCAGTGACATCTTCTTGTTGCCTCAGATCAACTAGGGTCCAATAATCCACACATGTTGTTGCTTCTAGAGTGCTTGGATGTAATGAAGACCATCTGACTTCCAATATATTGCCTCCCATGCACAACGGTGGAAACATGTGCTGCCAATATCTCTTTAGTAATAATTGATAATACAAGATATACATTTTGATGTCAGTTCCACCATTCAAGGATTTGAAAATTTTTACTAACTAAACTTTCAGTTGAAAATTCAAAATTTATAGATAAATAATTATCTAATTTCGGGTTATTGGTCGTGTTATCCCTATGTTTTTTATTTCATTGTAATAACCAATGATCACCTGCGCTAAGTCTTGATTGTATTATGGTCGTTTCGCTACTACTAGATTGTCCTACTGATTGCAAGTTATATCTTCTAACATAATCATTAAATAACTCTATTAAAACCATTTTTATTTTAGCTATTATTATTGTAATATCAATTTCATCTAATATTCCTAAATATCCATAGTAAGCGGGTAAATCACTATTCAAACCTTCTGTTGAGAAAAAAAAACTACATAATGCATTTTTGTATTGCAAAGCTTGACATAAAAGAAAATAAGTTGAATTCCAACGTGTTGAAACATCTCGTGAAAATTTTATCGGTTTAATACCATTAAATTTACAAAACTTAGCCCATTTTCTCCTAACTTGAGAATATGACCAAATACAATTAAGTGTTTTCTTAATAGGATCAATGAAAGGTGATAATTTTTCCAAATCATCATGAACACATAAATTAAGGACATGACATGTGCAACGAACATGAAAAAATCGACCCCTAAATTTGGTTTGCATATTTATATTAAATCAATGATTGATGCAGTATTTGCAAATGCATTATCAAATTCAACTGTTAAAATTTTACCTAATAAATCATATTCATCAAAAATTATTTTCATCATTCTATAAATATTTTGTGCAGTATGTTGTTCATCAAAAACTCTAAATGCAATAAGTCATTTTTACATGTTCCATGATACATCAATCCAATGACAAGTCACACTCATGTATGAGTGTGTTCGTCAATGGTCACTCCACATATCAGAACAAATGGATAGACGCCATTTAATATCTCTAAATATTTCATTTAAAATAATTTTACCATCTTCATATAATTTAAATTTGACATTTTGTTGTATTTCTAGTCATTCTACATGCAGCAGGATTTAAAGCATTTTGAACGTAATTAGTAAAAGTAATTTTTTTCACTAAAATTTAAAGAAAGATGTGCCATACAAGTTAATGTAGCAAATTCTTTTCTATTTTTAGCATCAGAATATTTAAATAAATCTAAAGCACTGTACATCTACTAGATGGTGCGTACATGGTCATTTGAGTTTCCGTCGTATTAAGTCAAAGTTCAACGACATGATGTCTTTCCAGGTGCTTGACCATATTGCCGTATCCACCAGTAAATTTGTAAGAAACCCCACAATGGTTGCATACTGCTCTTGAACCTTCATCAGTATCGATTAAATGAAAATGAATTTTGAAAACATCCGAGGAACGAGACTTAAGTTCTCTTCACCGTGAACTGATACTAGGGCCGCTCTCTTGGGTTGGTACATTTGATATTGTGTTCTCAGATGAACTTGTCATTTGTTGTTTAAGAAATTTTAAAGAATTAGAGAATTGAGAATGAAAGAATTATAGGAATTGAGAGAATTGAGAATTGAGAAATTGGTGTTGAAATAATGAAAAATGACTCATATTTATACATTTTTAGAATATTTTTGTGATACCTAAAATGCCCTTAAAATTAGTCGTTTTATTACTATTATTAGGGGTAGTTTGAAAATTCCCCATTTTTTTTTGGACAATGGGGCTGGGCTACTAGCTGTTGGATTGGCCCCCAACGGCTTCGATTAGGGTAGGAACCCTAACCGAACCGGTCAAGATACGGTTCCGATTCTGGAATCGGAACAAGAATCGATTGGAACCGAAACCGTCAGGTTTCAACCGATTCGGTTCTGGTTCGGAACCGGAACATTGTCCGGGTCTCAGGGAGTAGCAATTTTCTTTTATTTTATAAAATTTACCTGGTCGATAGGCGTACACAATTCACTTACCTATTCCTTTCTGCCTAAGGAATTACTCCCACCCAGACAGTCACGATGTGCCACGTGGCAAGTCAATCAGAGTGGGAGGTAGGAAAAAGCTGCCTGGCAAAAGTAACCCTCGTTGTTTTATAGAGAAGTTCGTCGAAACTCAAAAGAAATAAAAAAAATTTCTGCGGGTTGTGAAGGGAGAGAGAGAGAGAGAATCAGGAGGACGATTGAAAATTCTCTCTCGTAAGCTTTTACCTCTAAATTCACTCTCTCTTCGAAATCGTAAGTATCTAATCTAATCTCTGCTCGTTATTTGTCTAGTTATCTAAATTTCAAGTTTTGATTTGTAAATATAAGATCTTTCTTGTTTGCTTGAAAATTAAGACCGATTCGACCTAGTTACGTTAGATTCACGTCAAAGTTTGATTTTTTTTTTCTTTTGGGTTTGTCCGTTTTTGTAATCTAGGGTTTTTGTTCACGGATATGATTGTTGCCCTCCGTAAACTGTGTGAATTTGATTTGATTTGGAAATTAAAATATTTGATTTGATGTTAAGGTGTGTGTCGATCTTTTGAATTGGGATTTTTTTTGGGATTAATTTTGTATTATTGAATATTCCGTAGACTTAGAGGCTAGAGCTTGATAGGCTTTAAATTAAATAATGATTTACTTTTATTATGATTTATTTCTCTCAGTTTGTGCGTATGTGTGCACTGATCAGTTTCTAACTTTATAAATTTATATTAGCCTTTTGTGGATTGGTGCAGGTTCTTTGAAGATTAGACTTGTATCACATATTGAAGTGATTCAATCATGTTTGGCCGTGCTGCAAGAAGTGATAACACCAAGTATTACGAGGTTCTTGGTGTTTCGAAAAGTGCTAGTGAAGATGAACTGAAGAAGGCATATCGAAAAGCTGCTATGAAGAATCATCCTGACAAAGGTGGAGATCCTGAGAAGGTGATTTAGTGAGGTCCTTGTGTTGTTTTTTTTTTTTGACTTGTACTGCCACTCAGTTATTTTGGCGATCACAGAGTTGTTTATGTACCAGTACCACTGCATTATTTTTTTATGTCAATGTCAATACAATCACTTGGCTTGGTAGAGTCGAAAGTGATCAGAATTCAGAAGACATGATGGTTTTAGAGTTTGAATTATTATGTGCTGTTTTTGTTGTTTACCATTTATCAGAAGGCTCTGAGATTTGTCATTTGTGTAAATGCAGTCATGCCTAAAGAACCTAAATTAGTAAATGTTTAGAAAATCTTATGCTAATCGAATAAAATTATGCAAGTGGATATGGATTTTTCATCCAGATTTGTGCTTGTGCTAGGGTTTGCAATGGCTCCCTTTTTGAACTCTTATTAACTGTTGGTCTTCTGCTTCAGTTCAAGGAGTTGGGTCAAGCTTATGAGGTTCTTAGTGATCCAGAGAAAAGAGAGATTTATGATCAATATGGTGAAGATGGTCTTAAAGAAGGAATGGGAGGAGCTGGGGCATCTCATAATCCATTTGATATATTTGAATCATTTTTTGGTGGAGGAGCTTTTGGTGGTGAGACAGCTAGCTGAGACTTTTTCTTTTGTGTTTTTTTTTTCAAAAATCTTCTCTTGAATAAGGATTCTTAGTAAAAAAATAATGTGATATTGTATTAGGTGGTAGCTCAAGAGGAAGAAGACAGAAGCAAGGTGAGGATGTTGTGCATCCTATGAAGGTCTCCCTGGAGGACTTGTACAATGGGACAACTAAGAAAATCTCTCTTTCAAGAAATGTTCTGTGCCGTAAATGCAAAGGGTGTGTCCTTCGTTTCTGATTATTTTTGTTAAACTTGTTGCATTTTTATCTTATAGATGATAGATCATGGTAATGGATTTTCCCATAATGGATGCTATTCAGCGCCATAGTTTACATTTTGTTATGGTGCTATGCTCTGGAAAATATTTGTTGGACTTGCAACATTGGAATTTGTGTTTTTAAGTAATGCTTCACTCTATTGTGGCCTTAAAAATTTTCACGGCTTGTTAATAAGTTGACAATAGCATTATTTACTACAATATCTATGATTATGATATTCCTGAATGATTTTGGGCAATAAAGTTTTATAGGATGAGATAAAGATGCCGTCCGTAATGTTCTCTTTATGTCTCACATGATGCCATTATCTTTTACCTGTGATGTTTCTGTTCTTATAAATTATTATTTCAAAATTTTATATCTATTTCTCACATTGATTCTTTAAACTCCCGATTGACTTAAAATGACCTTTTATTTTTGCTGCCCTAATATTTCAGGACCGGTTCTAAAAGTGGGACCTCTGGGAAATGTAACGGTTGCAAAGGTACTGGGATGAAAGTCACAACAAGGCAGATTGGACTCGGAATGATTCAACAGATGCAACATGTCTGTCCTGAATGCAGAGGCTCAGGTACCTTATTATGGTTTATTTGTCTCTCTCTTTTCTTACATCTTTCGCTTGATTGTAAGTTTCATGCTGGAGATATTCTTCCTTTGGTGCAGGAGAGGTCATCAGTCAGAGAGACAAATGCCCACAGTGCAAAGCTAACAAGGTTACTCAGGAAAAGAAGGTGGTGGAGGTGCATGTTGAGAAAGGAATGCAGCATGGACAAAAAATTGTGTTCGAGGGACAAGCTGATGAAGCTGTAAGTTAATACAAATTAAAGTTGATGAACCTATATATTAAATACTAGAATTATACTTGTTCCTTGGGGTGAATATACATGCTTCTTCAACCTTTGGAGATCTGGGTTTTTGAAGCGAAGATGTTGGTTGTATAAGTACTTTTATTGTTAAATTATTTGCACCTGACAGTCCCTACGAGTGGTACTTATAATTTAATTATCAATCTCTTAAGCAACGACTTTAGCTGAAAGATTTCTTGTGTTCAATCCCTTTGTTTGCAGCCTGATACAATCACAGGAGACATAGTGTTTGTATTGCAATTGAAGGAGCATCCCAAGTTCAAGCGAAAGTTTGATGATCTCTATATTGATCACACCCTTAGTTTAACTGAGGCTCTTTGTGGGTTTCAGTTTGCTTTGACCCATCTTGATGGCAGGCAGCTACTGATCAAATCAAATCCTGGAGAAATCATTAAGCCTGGTATTTTTTTTTTTTTGGATGAATTTACTTTTTACATGAATCTATTCCTTCTCGAATCCTTGCTCGTTCATTGTTAACATCTACTCTTATAAATACAGGTCAATACAAAGCAATCAATGATGAGGGGATGCCACATCACCAACGGCCCTTCATAAAGGGCAGGCTTTACATTAAATTCAATGTAGAATTTCCAGAATCTGGAATCATCTCTCCTGACCAGAGCCGAACTTTAGAGACTATACTACCTCCAAAGCCAGGCAAGAACCTGTCTGACATGGAACTGGATGATTGTGAGGAGACCACCCTGCATGATGTCAACATCGATGAGGAGATGAGGCGGAAACGGTATCAACAGCAGCAAGAGGCCTATGATGAAGATGATGATGACGAACCATCGATGCCAAGAGTTCAGTGTGCACAGCAATAAGGCAAATTCAAATTTTGTCTTCCCTGGTTCCATGGCAGAGGCCATGCTCATTTCTAAGTGCGCATCTAGTAGTTTACTTGTATTTTTACCCCTTCTTGGTTTTTTGTTTTTGCTTTTTTTTTTTTTTGTGTGCTAATTATAAAATCAGTCATTTAAGGTAGAAGTAGATGGTATTTTTTATTCACACATATATGCAGCAGATCAAATACATTATTGTTCACAGTATCATTATGTCATTTAAATTGGATTTACAGTTAAAGCTAGTTGATTCTCTTTATATACAACAAATTAAATCAAATGTTTGTTGAATAATCCTTCTTGATGAGTACTTTGTTGCTTCGGAGACATGGAGGACGCGATACTGGGAACAACTGATCATCATTTTTTCTGTGTTATAAAAAAAATTACCAGTCTTCTTTCATTTTAACACAAAATCTAATTTCATCTTAAAAAATGTCCTTGAATAATTCAAATTCCCAAAGTATGAACAGTAATGTAATTTAATTAGTCACATAAAGCAAACAAGATAAACTCTACTGTCAAAGACAGAAAAAACAAAAGTGAACTGTCAAGACTAACCTAAGGTTTATTATCATTTCATTATTTTAAAAACTGAGAAATAATAAATGATTATAAAAAATATTAGAGTAATATTTTATTATTATATTTTTATAAAATTTTCATTTTACTATTATATCTTTATAAAAATTATATTTATTACAAGTAGTAAAATATTACTGCTCAATATATGTTGTATCTATTTGTTATTTCTTAGTATTTCTTACAGTAAAATGTAACGTTTTATAGTAAAATGAAAATTTTGTAAAGATATAATAATAAAATATTACACCCCAATAATTTTTTGTATCCATCAATTTTTGAGGTAGTGTATTAAAGGAGAAAGGAATTAGAAAATGAATTACTTGCCCAGTTAGTTGACTCATTATCTATAAAATCTCTCGCAATATAAGGTATTAGGGGTGTATATGCTAAATTTAGGCTAAGGACCCAAAACGTCATTGTGTCTCAGACAACACTTGAGCCCACACGACAAACTCACATAAGATCATGTCTCATGGCCTTCGTCTAGCCCTAATGGCATCATGAGCTGCCAAAAAGGCCCAATTAGCATAGATTCGAGCCGTCAGAGCCCCACTCGACATGGACATTTCAGTCGACATTGATCCTAGACGACATCAAGTCTATTTGGTTAAATATGCACCAACACAAGGCTATCGACAGCCATGAGCATACACACAAGGGTAAGGAGCCCACGCTACTCAAAAGGTCTCCCCAGTAGACATTGTCCGCCAGTCTACACACAACTAATTCATTCTTAATAAGGAAACTAAGTATTTAGGTCAAGACCGGCTACCTACAGACACGGTAGTATAATCCAAATACAATAGAGATTGCACATAATCCTAGATATCTAGACACTCATAATTCAGTCATTATTCTACTACACTTTCCTAACTAGAATTGGAATATGACACTTCCAAGGAATCCTTAACTGACTAAATGGCTACTTTACAATCTATAAAAAGAGAGGAGGTCCAAGGGATTGAGGCATTCAAGTTTTGTCTCTCACACTCGAGTTCTCAAAGTATACATTACTCTCTAAACACCAGTCTACCGCCCTCACGGAAATCTACGAAGATCGAGGTAACCCTTTGTCATGCTCTTCCATTTCTTTCCGCTCGTTATCACCACTGACTTGAGCATCGGAGTGCCTACGGCATCCAACACAGCGGTGGGTAGTTGCTCCATGCTCACTTTGCCTTTGTTTTGCAAGACCGCTGATGCCCCCATCATACAAATTCTCGATTGTAGACCGAAGGTGAAATTCAGCGTCTACAATTTGACGCCCATTGTGGAGCCCTAACAATTCATAGCAAACAAAACTTTCTACTAGTCTTCGACCAGAACCATCTATGGTTTAGGTTAACAAAAACACCCAAAACACCATGTTTGTGTTGGGGTTTTAGGGGCTAAATCCGGTAACGCAGCGGAAAGGGTGGAAAATCAAATTTTCCGATTTCAAAACTTTTTCTCGGATTAATTAAATAAACATATTTATTTAATTATCCAATAATCAAATTATGAAATAAAATTCAAATAAATCATATTTAAGTGAATTTACCGAATTACCCTTACACTTGGTATTTAGTCCATTTTAGTCCGAAATTGATCAAATCAATTTTGAATGATTCTAAATCATTTATAAGATGAACTTAGCATGTTCAAAACATCAAAACACCAAGGGCAACATAAATCCCCATTTTTAGTCATTTGGCCGAATGCCTTCCAAATGTGTCATTTTGTGCACTTTGTCATTTCATGCTTCAAAACACATCAAGATGTAATCCAATCAACATGAAACCTTATATGCATCATATACACATCCAAATACACAACATATATGAAAATCCCCAAATTTGGAATTGGTCATGAACCCTAATTTTTCAATTTCTTCAAATTGGACAAATTAGACCAAATTGGTTAAATCAAATACTTCAATCATGTTTCTTCCATCCAATCCAAGTCTCAACACAATGAAACAACTCAAGATCAAATCTAGGTCATCTAAGAGTGGGTCAAAAACTCTAGATTAGCAACATGGTTTTCAAAACCTTAAAAGAATACTTATTACTACAATAGCCATAAGCTTCCTTCATCATACATGCTCTACACTTTCACCAAAACTTTCATCATCAAAAACACAAAGAATAAAGAAAGAAATAACCTAAGAACATCATATGTTAAAGCCTAGATCCTACGGAACATTTTCCTTTTTAATAGTAAATTGGAGAAACTTACTAAAATCCAAGCTTTCTTTGGTTTATTCTTTCTTTCTCACAAGCTTTCTTTGGTTTCCATTAATGGAGTTTTCTTTTAAATTGTATTAGGTTATGAATAAATGAAATGAAAAAACAATATATACTTGCACCAATTCCACCTTGGCCGAATTTCACTAAAGGAAATGCAAGTCTTGTAATTTCAATTTCATTTCACTTTACATTTGATCAACTTGGTTAAATATCTAAAAACAACTTTAAAGACATTTAATTAAGTCAACAAATGCAACTAAGAAAAATATAACTCTTATATTTTAAGTGTATGGCCGAATTTAGCAAGAAATAAAGAGAAATATATTTTCATTTTTCAAACAATTTTTGAACAAATATCTTAAGAAGTCAAAATCAATTTGACAACCTTTTTCTTTAATGTAAAGTCAAACATTTACACTTATAATCATTTCCTAACTTTATCATTTGGTGATATATTTATATTTTAATTATATTAATCATTTAACAATTAAATAATTAATTAAATACAAATATATCAAATATATGTATTATATTTACATTAAATATCTCAAATACATATATTGATGATATATGTCAAATACCTTTATTTGACTATTTATTAATGTGTATTTAATAATATCATGTATTTAATATAAATACACATTAATTAGGAAATGACGGTTCGACCCGTTCGCATGTATTTTTCGTTTAACGTTTAAACGATTTATAAATAATCATCATTGTTCATAAATGTTGCTCTAGTGCTCTACGAGTATGTTTCATTATTGAGACTCTCTTGATTCAGGTATATCCGTCACGAAATCCAATTTCGTGTCCATAATCTATCAACCCGTAGATTATGACGATCACGGATAATCTCACTGAATCATACAGGTCGAGGTCATTGCATACGTATAATCCCTCCGTCACAGGTATCCGGATAATCTCAGAGATATAAATGTAAACGTCAAATCTCTATAGGTATTATCCCGTCGACGTATCTATTAGCAATCTCTAAATAACATTCGGAACTTACTTCCGAAGTATACTGTGGCCACAGATTTAACAGACTGCTAATTGTATATGGACTACCTATGCTCTGTACACAGAACTGACGGATCCTATCTTGATACACACAAGATATCCTGAGGATCGGTCCACACCCAACGAACAGGCGGAGGTCTGATCTAAATAGATCGGTGACGTGACTGCCATCTAAGTGTGGAGGATGTCTCATACATCCACAGTGGTATCTCAAGTCGAATGACCACTATGCTACTCAACCCGTGAAGATTCTTATTGACGTTGGTGTACCATCCATTAAGAATCTTCGGTGAGTCGTTCAGTGTTTATCCACTATAAACATCTACACGTCTATACGAGTCTCCCTAGACTCATGGTTCATTAGGATAAACCATCGGACCAAGTCTCGATATACGACATGTACTGGTCTCAACAGATTTGACTAACCGACATGTGTTAGTGAATCTTGACCAGGAACTATATTTGATAATATACATTTAGCAGTGACACTTCCCAATGTCAATTACAAACTCCCTTTGTAACTGTGTACTGCATTATATATTATCGGGCCTTTGTCTAATATATACATATCACTAAACCACATTTAGTTTCAATCTAATTGTAATCAGATCGAATACGTATATAAAAACAAGAGGTGCAACCATAAATAAGTAATATTATGGAATAAGGGGATGTTCGTATTCATGAATCAGACATAAATACGGTCCGGATTGGCGCTCTGAGCACCAACCCCAACAGTTTGCTCAACTGGCTGCTCTACAAGAATGATTGCGAGCATTGGAAGAAGAAAACCTCGCGATACGGAGTACCAACACCAGTCTCCAAAGGCAGTTGGAGCAGATAGCATCAACTTCTCAGCAACGAAGAATCTATAATCAACCTAGTGGCCATATGCTCCAAATCGATATGTCGAAAGCTTTTGATGATGCTGCAGACAGTGATTGGTCCCCAGAAGACCACTCACGAAGGCGTCAACCGCCCAACAATCTACATCCAGAAGACCCCGCCCAACAAATAACTTACGTTTTACAAAGAAACATTCTCAAGGAAAAAGATCACACATAAAGAAGATAAATAAAAAAGAAACTTTCATTCATTTATCACTTGAAAATTTTCATTACAAGAGTTAAATTAGATAAAGTCTATGTACAAAAAGCTAAATACAAGGAAAAGATCAGTCTTCAGCAACATCTTGAACATCACCGACTGGAACATCTTGAATGTCGTCGGCTGAAGCATCTTGGAATTCACCAGCTGAGGCATCTTGAATATCGTCGGCTGGAACATCTAAGACCTCCATGGCTGGACCCACAAAAGCTGTGAAATCCCCAATGTCACCCACCTTCGAATGAGCACCCTCATCTATGTCTCTAATCCTAACAACATCTCCCCGAGCCTCAACAACCTCTTCACGGCCCTTAGAAGCATCGCCTTCACCATCTTCATCCTCAGACAAAGAATAAATTCCAGTCTCATTTTTCTCGTACTCTCTGATCCATTTGGTTGGATTCCAAGTACTCTGCTCCCCAGCCAAGCATTGATATATCAAGCTACTATTTTACTTCATCATAGCTTCATAGGCAACGCCTTTAAGTTGTTCAATGAGTTTGGCCTGCTCCCCCCGCAGGCTCTCCATCCCCTTTTTATAAGCCTCCATCTCGGCATTCGACACTTCTTTCTCAACCTTTAGTGTCAATTGGATTGCCTTAAGCTCATTCTCAGTCTTTTTTGCTCTTTTCTCAGAAGCCTCAAGCGCCATTTTTAGCTCAGTATTATCTTTCCTTACAGCTGTGTTAGACTTCTCCAAATCCCTCATCCGCCTTTGGCTCAACTCAACATAGTCTTGTTGGAAAAGTTGCACTCCAAGGCCTGAAAAGACAAACAAGTTAAAATCCATTCAACAAACATTGAAGAATAGACCAATGGAAAAAACCTTTATCTGATAAGTCAGCGTCACAGCCCTATTAACTGCCTCCAAATGGTCCAAGTCAGCCAGTCGATCTTCATCTTCCTCGAACAGCAGCCCTCTCATGAACTTGTTGAAGCCAGATGGATCCGACATGGCTGTCGTTCCACAAGATATCTTAATGACCACGTTTTTGAGGTATTCCTTCGAGTCGATAAATGCCTTTTACTTCTTTAATGATGAAGTAGCCCCCGCCGATGATTTGGTCACCCGATTTGAATTTCGATCGAAGCCACTTCTTTCGGCTTTTGAATCTCAGACTCCACCTCCACTTCCTTCCCCATGGTCTTCTCCCCTTTTCTCTTGGCCTTCATCTCCTCGATATTTGGGAGTTTAAAACGAAATGATTTTTGCTGCGTATAAAATTTCCTTTGATGTCAGTGGCTTTAAAAATACTGAGTAATCCAAATAGGAGTCGACACGACCCAAAATAAGCTTACGGAATTCTAAAGAAGTACCTTTAGTATCAAAGACTTCTCTTACAATGGTGCAAGTCTCAACCGACGCTCTTCCAAAATGAATTTTCAATTCCTCTCAGGGGCAGGTAGATTCAAGATGGCCTTAGTATTCAAGACAATGCTACTGGTGTTTTCGAATGCTCGATTGTGTGATAAACTTATAAGAAAGAAGGAAATATATAAACCCTAGTCAAACAAAAGAGATAGAAACAAGTTATGAATAATTGAAACTCACTCTAAGAGTTCCAAAACTCAAGGATTCGACCTGCTCTAACCGACCCAAGAACTATATCCCCATTCACGAAGAAATAGTACTTCTGCCAATCGCCTCAATCGTTGGTGGTGAGCCCCAGCACCAAGTGTTTTTTTTTTTTTTTCGGTTATATGCTCCTTCAGATAATATGTATAAATCATATCTCTTACTCCAAAGTTGATCCCCAACTCATACGCCATGCATTCAACTGACATCAATACTCTCCAAGTATTGGGCATCAACTGCGAGGGATCCAGCTCATAATCGTTCAACACCACCCAAGCTAACATTTGAATTGGGAACCATAACCCTTCTTCAAACGGCTTCTCGTAGAAACCAATCCACCCTGAGATCATGTAGTTAATCATCTGTGAAAAAGTGGCCAACCGCATTCCAATCGACCGGGGAAACTTATATACCAACTTCATCTCCTTCATCACAAACTCTATTTATGTGACTAGATAATAAGTTTCTTCAGCTTGCGTTGGATTAAAAGCATAATGTGACTATCTAATTAGTTGGGTTAATTTTTTATTATTAATGTGTCTTTGCTCCAATTTTAAGCAAATTGTTATTGAAAGTGACAAAAGTAGAGATGAGATGAAGTAGTTTTGGAATCTTATGAAAAATATTTGTACCAATTCATCAATTTTCTGTACTTTTCATTTTATCAAAAAAAAAAAAAAAAAACTAAAACACCTGAACACGATATTTTTAAAAACTTAAACATGCATATTACTTGTCACAAGGGTAACCCCTAAGTTGAAATATATTGTGAGAGGTTTTATTTGAGTTCTTAAATGGAAATTATATCGATAAATGATAAAAATATAAAAATCACATGATACATTTAAAAGTTAAAGTTTTGTTAGATTTGGAATCCCGACCAGCTACATGTCTCGACTATCTTAATGATTATTTTGAGTATGTTATATATATATATATATATATATCGGAAACATCTACTATATAGACTTAGGGTTTCATAGTGTGATTTTTTTTTTTTGTTTGGTAACTTTATTTTTCCTTTGATGCTAACACATGGTAAAATTCGCACACTAATATAAACAATTAGTGCAATTTCATTTGAAACTGCTATCTTGCTGGTTGTACCAAAACAAATAATGATTGATGAATCAGTGATTAATAATGAAAAAAGTTATGTTCATTGCAACTTGTGAGTATAATTGTCTTTTAATGATTACATGAAGCACAATAACATTGTATATTTGCATGTGTAATCTATAATTGGACAATTATGAATGATTGCTTCATGACCTTTGATGATTTGCTTACCAATAATTTTTTGATGAGAGATGAATTGATAGGTTAATTTATTGATTTGAGTTTAATAAGCTGCCTAAAAATTATAATAATTGACCCAATTAATTAGATATTATCCGTTTTGAAACATATCTATTTTTAAAATTTTGTTCTTAATGTGGATTATAAGACCAAATAAAATACACACAAACATATATCATTAAGATGTATCACAAAAATATTGATTAAAAAATCATGAGCCTTCATAGTTCTAAAAATGAGCCTTTTATAGTTATAACTTTGGTACGAAGTACGAATTATGAGCTTTTTTATTTTTTATTTTTTGATAATCGAGTGCACGGGTAAGCTTACGCGCACCACAATTAATCTCCAAGATATGTGCCCAGTGCCTTCAGAAATTTCTCAGCATAGATCAGGGTAAGTTGTTTCCTCTCAAGTTTAAGGTTCGAATCTCACTAGGATCTTAGCGGCACGCAACCTAGACACAAGCTGAAAAAATGAACGTTCGCCTACCCAAAGCCACAAAATGGGATAGCTGTAGCCACGAGGGCATTCTCCCTCACTGAGGTTGGCATACCTGATGAAACACAATGGGATAGTCGTAACCCCGTGGGCATTCTCCCTCCTCGAGGACGATATACCCGATGATATAAAATGGGATAGTCGTAGCCACGAGGTCATTCTCCCTCCCTAAGATCGGCATACCCAATGAAACACAATGAGATATCAGTAGCCACAAGGGCATTCTCCCTCCCCGAGGTCGGCATACCCGATGAAACACAATGTGATAGTCGTAGCCACAAGGGCATTCTCTCTCCCAGAGGTCGGCATACCCGATGATACAAAATGGGATAGCCGTAGCCACAAGGGGCATTCTCCCTCCCCGATGTCGGCATACTCGATGATATAAACGCCACAGAGGCTCGTACGTTTAAGCTCCTTAAAAGTGAAAGTCATTGGATAGTGACACTCCGCCTCGAGGGTTTGATAATGACACTAGAGATCGGTATGCCATGATGGGTTAGTTTTTTCCCACATGTCCTTCACTCATTCATATATCCCAATCACGAACATCTCACAAGAATACTAAACATGTCTTTCCCATCCAAATAATAAACAAGCATAAGGGAACAAGTTTTTATTTAAGAAAAGGGAAAACATTATGCATATTCAATGGATCTAATGCCCATCTTAAAACTCTTTGAGGGTCATTTTAAGAGATGCTCTATTGAAAATCTCCCATCAGCACCTCGGTATTTCAGGGTTTCTTGAGTCGGGCACTCCCGGACACCTGCTTCATATGATAGGTTCCTGACCTGGTGACATTGCTACTAGCGCTGCCTCATCCTCATGACCTAATTATCAACATACTCGATGAGGTAGTCGTTCCTCACCAGGCCCTCCATATGCTCCTGCAGGTCATTGCATCTATTCGTGGCATGCCCCTTCACTTTATGGTGCAGACAATAAGCCATGTTGTTTCTCTTCTCATTTGAAGACTTCCTCGGGTCAGACTCAGTCAGTAGAAATTTATCTTGGATCTCTCGAACTATCTATGCCTGAGACTTGTTGAGAGTAGTATACACTGCGTTCCCTGTAATCTGGAGCTCATGCTGGGTTGGTCCTGGTCTATTCCTTTTACTAGTCATCTGCTCCATTTCTGCCATGGCCATGCTCTTACTATTGGCGATATCATTCCTCATTCGACTAGGCCATGCCTGCAACTGCTCTCCCGACGCTCTTTCTTCCAACTTTTCAATTCTCTCAATCATGGTCTGTATGAAGGCTCGAGTTCCCTCCATTTCTATCCGTAGGTTCTTCTCCATTCTCTCCATCCACCTCTCCATCATGGCCTCTTAAGATCTATGGTTCCCGTCTCCTGCCATTGACTCAAAGTGTTTGCTGTTTTTAGTACTGTTCCCCACAGACGATGCCAACTGTTGATGGCTGATTTTCATTCCATGGGAAAATCGGTAAACTCATTCCTCAAACAATCCTCCCTCAACTGTGAATTTATTTGGTTTGAGGACCAAAGACAAACTTAGCAAAAGATGGAAAACCCACAGACAAGACAGAGAGTTTAATGTGGTTCGGCGGAATGGATCCAACCTACATCTACGGCCACAATGGAAAAGAAAGCTTTTATAATGTGATCGGTATGACCGACCTGCCTATCTCTCGAGCTCATCTGACTGACCTCTTACAAGCTCACTCTTATACTTAAGCTTTTTTGCTCTCTTTTTACAAGGTATGTATGAGATCGAATTAGCCAACCCTTTACAATGAATTTCGAATCCTTTTATAGGACAAATTCTACTATTACACTATCTTCATGACGTCAGCCATGTGAATCTACCATTAATGCGAGGTCATTCTCCCTCCCTAAGATCGGCATACCCAATGAAACACAATGAGATATCAGTAGCCACAAGGGCATTCTCCCTCCCCGAGGTCGGCATACCCGATGAAACACAATGGGATAGCTGTAGCCACGAGGGCATTCTCCCTCCTCGAGGACGATATACCCGATGATATAAAATGGGATAGTCGTAGCCACAAGGGCATTCTCCCTCACTGAGGTTGGCATACCTGATGAAACACAATGGGATAGCTGTAGCCACAAGGGGCATTCTCCCTCCCCGAGGTCGGCATACTCGATGATATAAACGCCACAGAGGCTCGTACGTTTAAGCTCCTTAAAAGTGAAAGTCATTGGATAGTGACACTCCGCCCCGAGGGTTTGATAATGACACTAGAGATCGGTATGCCATGATGGGTTAGTTTTTTCCCACATGTCCTTCACTCCTTCATATATCCCAATCACGAACATCTCACAAGAATACTAAACATGTCTTTCCCATCCAAATAATAAACAAGCATAAGAGAACAAGTTTTTATTTAAGAAAAGGGAAAACATTATGCATATTCAATGGATCTAATGCCCATCTTAAAACTCTTTGAGGGTCATTTTAAGAGATGCTCTATTGAAAATCTCCCATCAGCACCTCGGTATTTCAGGGTTTCTTGAGTCGGGCACTCCCGGACACCTGCTTCAGATGATAGGTTCATGATCTGGTGACATTGCTACTAGCGCTGCCTCATCCTCATGACCTAATTATCAACATACTCGCTGAGGTAGTCGTTCCTCACCAGGCCCTCCATCTGCTCCTGCAGGTCATTGCATCTATTCGTGGCATGCCCCTTCACTTTATGGTGCAGACAATAAGCCCTGTTGTTTCTCTTCTCATTTGAAGACTTCCTCGGGTCAGGCTCAGTCAATAGAAATTTATCTTGGATCTCTCGAACTATCTGTGCCTGAGACTTGTTGAGAGCAGTATACACCGCGTTCCCTGTAATCTGGAGCTCATGCTGGGTTGGTCCCGGTCTATTCCTTTTACTAGTCATCTGCTCCATTTCTGCCATGGCCATGCTCTTACTAATGGCGATATCATTCCTCATTCGACTAGGCCATGCCTGCAACTGCTCTCCCGACGCTCTTTCTTCCAACTTTTCAATTCTCTCAATCATGGTCTGTATGAAGGCTCGAGTTCCCTCCATTTCTATCCGTAAGTTCTTCTCCATTCTCTCCATCCACCTCTCCATCATGGCCTCTTAATATCCATGGTTCCCGTCTCCTGCCATTGACTCAAAGTGTTTGTTGTTTTTAGTACTGTTCCCCACAGACGATGCCAACTGTTGATGGCTAATTTTCATTCCATGGGAAAATCGGTAAACTCATTCCTCAAACAATCCTCCCTCAACTGTGAATTTATTTGGTTTGAGGACCAAAGGCAAACTTAGCAAAAGATGGAAAACCCACAGACAAGACAAAGAGTTTAATGTGGTTCGGCGGAATAGATCCAACCTACATCAACGGCCACAAGGGAAAAGAAAGCTTTTATAATGTGATCGGTATGACCGACCTGCCTATCTCTCGAGCTCATCTGACTGACCTCTTACAAGCTCACTCTTATTCTTAAGCTATTTTGCTCTCTTTTTACAAGTTATGTATGAGATCGAATTAGCCAACCTTTTACAATGAATTCTGAATCCTTTTAAAGGACAAATTCTACTATTACACTATCTTCATGACGTCAGCCACGTGGATCTACCATTAATGCGAGGGCTCTCTTCCCCAATGCTCTGTCGAAAGTATCTCTGCCACCTGACATCTCTTTAAACCAAACTATTATACCATCTGCTACACGTTACCTCCAGCCTGTAATCTATCATCTCTCATGTGATAGCGTGTGCTAGAAGATAAGCTGGTGACCTGCCTGATCACGTCAACCTCTTTAGAAGATGCAAGTCCCCATGTAGGGCTTAAGTCATCGTGACTTGATCACACCACTAACACCCCAACCCGACCAACTGGGCCAGGCAACTGAAACAAATATCAGTTTGCCCTGTTGTGCCACCAAGTCGGGTCGGCTCTGAGGCTTTCGCTCTGCTTTGCTTCTCTGAACATCTTTCCAACTCGGGTCATGATATTTTCTAGATACCACCTCGAGTCAGATATTAAGTGCAATCCGATGCTTACCTCCTCAGTGGGCCGGATATCTCAGCTTCTTGGGCCTGAGCCCCTGAAGCTTGGAAATGGAAATCCCTTCTATAACCTCATTCGAGATTCTAATTTCTTGGGGGTGAAAATCATCATCAACACCTTTGTATAAAAGCATGATGTGCGAGTTCATAACATATTAATTTCAAATTCTTTTTTATTCAGATAGTTCAAAACTACAGCCAGCAAAAAACAACTGTTTCATTTGAAGTGCAAACACTTCTCACTTGGGTTTGAGTTATCAATTGTAATTTTTCTTTATTTTTACTTGAAAAGTAGTGTTGCAATTTAAACATCATTTATGTCTCATCCTGTTACAGTTTGTAGTGTTTTTAAAAGTTCTTTAGGGAATGATCCGGTATACTCTCTCTCACTTAAACTAAATTTGATAGAGAGTATAAACTAACTTATAAATTATGATACAAATGAGTATAAACTAACGTAAGAAAATGATCTTATATTGTGATATTATAATTTTGTGAGTGTTAACGAAACGATTCGTTTGATAGAAACGTTAACGCTAATAAAACGCTTTACCAAAGTCCCCCTTAAAATGGACATATTGATGAATGAAATGTGTTTCTCATATTGAGTGTCCCACTTATTATTCTCGTTACCTCGATATCATGCATTGTGATGTATAAGCTCACTTACTAGACAAGTATATGTTGGACGACAAGTATTTATAACAAATAAAATGTACCATACGTACAATTTATGGGGAGACAGAGATGAGTTTGAGTTCTTATTTTGGAATCAAATGGTGGATCCATCTAAAAATGTAGAAGTTAAGGATAAGGTAATTTAAAAAATGGGATAAGGTAGAATTACCCCTCGAAAAAATAATGAGAGAAAATTATCTGTGTTCAAAATAATAATAATAATAAAAAAAAAAAAGTCTCGATTCATTGCAAGTACAAGATCCATTTCTAACCTTTTTGGATTTGGAGCATTATATGGCGGAACAAAACAAACTTGGAAGGAAGTTTTATTCAGTGAGTGCTGATCATTGTGCCACTCGCATGAATCTCATTTATCTATTTGTTGTCGATTCAATGTTCAATACAAACTCAATTCCGCACTATGTATAACTCGACTCCACACAGAAGATATAAGCTATTTTTTATCACACCCAAGTAGTTGTGTCCTTTATACAGTTTCATCCTTTTTTTCATTTCAAGTAATCAATCTAGCTCTTGTACGTTTTTTACTAATGACATTCAGATTCAGGACTATTCAACATCATCAGGATTAAAAATTGGTCCCATCTCTCTCTCTCTTTCTCTCTCTCTCTCTATTCTTTTAAGAGTTATTTACATTTTACTACTAAAGTTATGATAAAATAACAATGGGTAATTAACATATTACACTTTACTACTAAATTTATATAAAATTTAACATTTTACTACTTTTCCATCTAAACCGTTAGTTGACCGTCAGTTGACCTTTAAAAGATTGTTTTATCCTCAAAATAAAATAAAAGTAAAAATTACAATATACCCTTTAAAAACATATCTAAATCTTATATATAACAATAAAAGAGATGCAATCAACAATCACATTTATAAAAATACTTTAGTCTATAAACTGTCCATAAAACCCAACAAAATAAATAATTTAATTTACCAAATTAATTAATAATTAACTTTCTCATAATATCCAAAATACTTTAAAGTATAACAATAAAAGAGATGTATCAAAAGAATCAGTAATTCTTTGTTCAATATATTATTGGCAGTGGAATGGAACAATAAAGACAATGAATAATCGTATTGTCAATATATTTTTTAATTTTTATTTTGTTTCTTCTTCCTTTCGTAATGACAAAATCACCCTTAATTTTTTTAGAATATTTATAATTTATAATAATTTATGGGTTAAGACTTTTTTATCCTTACGATGTCAGCATGATGTCATTGTCAACTGACGGTCAACTAACGGTTTGGATGGAAAAGTAGTAAAATGTTAAATTTTATATAAATTTAGTAGTAAAATGTAATATGTTAATATTCATAATACCCAATTGTTATTTTATCATAACTTTAGTAGTAAAACGTAAATAACCCTTCTTTTAATACATAAATTTATTTCTAAAAAATAACATCTCAGAATCACAATAACCAAATGTCATAAAAAAATGTAATCAAAATAAAAAAAAAATGAGTTTCAAATACTGTATATACCCCATAATGTTTTTACATCTACCAGCTAATTACTATATACATTACTACTCTATAAAACAACAAAACAAACTGAACATCCAACATATTTGCTCAACCACCAAGCAGCCAAAACTGAAAGAGCATAAGATCAATTCTGAAATCTGCAAAATAATAAATGAAAGATTCCAGAGGCTCCAAACAGCAAAACGAAGAGGGCAAGAACTTCATAAATACAGTAGCTTCAAATGATCAAGTCACATTAACATCCTCAGACCAACTGACAAATCTAAAAGATAATTTGTACTAGTTGGTAATTGGACACTGGACAGGCATTGCCGACGGTTCCTGTTGATAGCCTTTCCCCCCTCCACGATCTTAAAAATGCAATGCATATGAACCTGTGGCCATCAACATTTCAAACCTCAAGTCATATGCCGCAGGACACATGCCTGAAGACCGACTATATATTCTAGATGAGCAGTACAAGACAGATTCGCCAGTTTCCATTCAGATGTAAACAGGTTTCACGTCATTAGGGCCGAAACTTGCAGCACACACCGGACACTTGCGATGACGACTTTTAATAACTTTTTGTACACAGGGATTGCAAAACAGGTGGTAGCACTTTGTAACAACAACCTGAAGGGATTGAATGAACAGAGTAAAGACAGGTCAAAGGAGAAAACCTAAAGGATGTGCAGATTTGTTACAGAGAATTAAAATCCTAATAATGAGTAATGTATTGTTCACATATCGAGAAAAATACACATACTCCCATGTAATATTTCCTACTATAAATTTCAAACATCAAATTTTCCCCAAATTTATGTTTTGCCACATGAACTGTACCTATAATTCAATCCACCTCCTACAAAGCTAAACTTCTAATGAAAGCCCACAAACTACCATAATTGCATCGAAATATTTACCTCTTTTGGCCTCTCTAGGCAGATACTGCACTTGAGTATTTCCCTGTATTCTCTAAGTTCCTGTCGAAGCTCTTCAACAACTGATAACCCCTCTGACTGGGCTTGAAGACGTGAAAACTTTCTCCTTGCAACTTCCAAGTCCTCTTCTAATCTTTTCTTGTCAAATCTTGAAGAAAAAAAAATGATGGAAGTTTTTACTTGCACCTTCAATGAATCAGATGGGAAGCAAGGATATTATACAATTACCTTTCTTTGACTAGTTCCGTCTGCAGCTCCATAAGAGCCAGTCGACTTTTATACACCTTAGATTGTGATTCTTCCAGTGACTCCCTGACTTGGACAGATGATTTTCTAACATCTGACAATCTCTTTTGTGTACTCTCCAAAAGAGCTGAATTTTGTGATCTATCTTCCGCAAGTCTCTGAGCCTGGTCTAAGCAAAATCTCAACTGCACAGGAAGCATCAACTTAAAATTCAAAATTTTCCATGAGTCTGGATTCTATTTGAAAATAACTCAAGAAATACCTGGTTTTCAATTCTTGCAGCTTTCGTGTCATAGAAATTAAGAGATGCATTGGCTCGTTGAATTTCCCTTTCCATCATATGTTTGTCCATGAGTAGAGCATCCTGCACCTGCCTTGCCCTCACCCCCTCTAGAACAAGCTGAAAAGGAACGGCAAAAGCGATGAGGTCAAATTTCTGCAGGTGAAACCGTGAAAGTACCATAACTGTTGCCCTAGATACATTATAGATTCTTCATAAATATAATTCCCTTATAATCTCAACACAACCCCAGTAAATATTATGATGAAAATGTCGATCTAAGCAAGGCAGATTATAAGAAATGACATTAAAATTGCCCTACAATAAAATGCTTGAAATTTTTTATGTGATTTAATTTTACTTTCTTAGGTAGTCCAAATTTGTTCAAACGAACAAAGAAATAAAAGGATGGCCCAACACACAAGACTTCCCAGACAAAAAAAGAAATGAAGAAAAAAACCCAAGAAGTAAAATGTTCTCTTACATAATATCCACATAGATACACTATAATTATAGACACATCCAGAATCGGTAAGATAACTGTCAAATATTTAGGAAGCAGCTGAACAGCTTGATTACAAATATCAACGTAAACACTACCAGTCCACCTACTTTCAAAAATTCAAGCAAAAAGATAATTGTTTTAAACCATTAGTAAGATAAAATATACCACATAATAATAGTAGTACTACTAGTAATAGCAATGATAATAAATTAATAAAAATAACAACAACAATAACCAACTTACGTAAAATCTAATACATCAATGAATTTAAGAAAACCGAGAAAAATTTCACAAAATGGTAATTTCGTATTAAAAACAAGTATGCCAGCTTTGGAAACGTATCTGCTCACCCAAAATTCTTTATAGAAAAAACGAGGGGTAATAATCTCCCACAAACATTAATAATAAATAAAATACATTCTCCTCCCAAATATACAAGCAAAATAATCCCATATCACTAAGAATTAACATGTAATACAGCCACACAAATGTAATACAGATAAGGAATCAGCAAAGAAATAAAATATTAATCATGTTGATGGAATAGGGAGAAATATGGTTCACAATTCTTATTACAACATAGAACAACCATGATCAGATAATAACATAAGAAGCCGGTGATGAAGTTACCTTATCAGACAATATATTTCAGACCATCAATTTAAGATTTTGTCCAACAACGCGACGTAAAGCTCATTGGCTCAAACATCAACAGCAAGAAATAAAAAGAACATGCATCCATGTACTTCTGGACAGAAAAAAGGTGGTTCGTCGAGAGTAATTACCTTGATGTTATAGTCATCTCTCTCTGTAATTTGCTGCAACAGTTGTTGGTTTTGGGTTTGCATGTCATCATATGACTGACCAATTGTCTGAAAGGAAAACGAAAGTTACGAAACTATCTTTAATTCAACTCTGTGGTTGAACACGAGAACAAGAACAAAGCTACTTCAGATAACAGGAAGCCCACCTCTATCTCTGAAAGGTATGCTTCAATTTCTTCATTTTTTGATTTCGAGGTATCAGAAAGGCTAACCATATCCCTGAAACATCAGGAAAAGAAATATTAAAAACCTTTAATAAATCAGAAGGTCCAACAGAACTAAGAAGGCGTCTCACAAACAATCAAAGATTAACCTTTTAAAAGCTTCCAACTTCTGCCTCATGTCAGCAAATTCAGCTTCCGCAGCCGCTAGCCTTTGCTGGGATATGGCCTCAGCTTCAATGGCTGTCTTTACTCGTAATTCCAAGCTTTGCTCATCAAGGTAGGATTTTAAACTATGAACGTGTGCCCATGCCGTGTATTCCAAATCCCTTGCTTCCAAGACATCCCTGCAGTTTATTGCAAACCATACATCAACCACGGCAATCATCTGCAACCCCATTAGAAGTAAAAAATAAATAAATAAATAGATAGATGAACCAGCAAAACCCCTGTAACAAATGCAGGTTCCTCTGCTATACGCCTATACCACGATAAAAACACAAGGAGGGATGACAACACTTCAAGTGATGACAGCAGTAGTTGAAGATGGTGAGATCACATTCATATGAGTTAGTTGATACCATTAGCATGTGTAGGAAGATATTATTATTAGGCGAATCTATAGGCTCGGGGGTAACTTTCGCTTTTGCAATTGGGTCATTGTGTCATTGGTCCTTTCACTAATGATCCAATGACCTCAATATTTTCTAGTAGTTTTGTGGCCAGAGCAATAAACATGTGGCAAGGCACAACAGAAAAATAAAAATGAGATCTAAAGTAATAATATTCATGAATATATGCTAACCTTGAATCAGTGGATTCACGTCTATACATATCCAAAATCAACTTCAACTCCAAATTACCATCCGTTAAATCTTGAACCTATCAAAGAAATAATAAAGTAAATAAACAAAAGGAAATTTCAAAGCTATGGCATGAAAAACCAAAAAAAAAAAAGGAATGTAGCATGCCGCTTAGCTCAAAAGGCAACAAAAATTATCACATAAGTGAAGTGTCATAAGATAGCTTTAAGTTAAAAATTATCAATTGCAGTTTATTTGTCCGAAGATTATAATCTGCAAAACAATTTTGACATTTCAGGTTAGATTAACTCTACAAAATTGGAAAAAAAAAAAAATAATAATAGAACAAGATTTTTGTATTCCAAAAATTACTTGGGACCAAATTCCATGTTTTGAATAGGTGATCGTAGATCACAATTCACAAGGTAGGGAGATAGAACTCCAATTGTAAGTTTGAATCTGTGAGTGGAAAGACTAGTGAAGGAAAAACATTGGCAGAAAAACCACTTGCAGGAAATGAATAATAGAGAAAAAGGCGTTTTGGTAAACAAATTAGTGTGAAATCATCAACGAAATATTATTTCTGCATTCTGGTTGACAATAATAATTAAGCCAACGAAAACGCTTAAGAGGACATAGACAATCAAAGATATCCTATGTACCCATCTCTCTCGAGACTAACTTCCTCTAGCCTCCAGCCTTGAACAGATCATAACCTCATAAATTTCACCATCACTCGCTAGATTCAGCTCTTGTTGTTTATGATATGCATGGGCCATGGCCATGTAGCCACCATTTGGTTTCATGTAAAATATATATAATGCTTCTCAAAATAGAGCCATAGAGGAAAGAAAGTCATTGAACAGGATATTAACTCCGCCAGTGAGATAAATAAAATTCTTGCATGGCTTCCATATAGAAATATCGAAACAGAGGCCTTCTATGAGAAGAATGGAATAAATGAGAATTGCACAAACAGTAGAATAGCCAGCTAGCTTGGAATTAAAATTGTCCATTTGTGTTTGATCCGTTACTTCTTTTGTCAATCCCATGGAATTATTTCACTTTAATAGTCACAAACCATATGTGTCACATTTAACCACATTAATATAATTGGAATTTTCCCTTTCTTTCCAAACTAATTAGACAATGTAAGGATAATAATTGAAAATTTTAATTTTCAAATAATGCAATTTTCACTCTCCCATATTTCTTCACATTCTTGAAAAGAAGACAAACAATATGAAAAAGACAGAAAGATAACACACACCATAAATAAGTTTAAATGAGCTAGCGTGTATTCATTGGAAAGATATCAAACACTACTATCCCAGAAAGTAACACAACAAACGACAAGCACAAAGGATGGCTTGAATCTGAGACTAAAATGGGCAGCATTCAGTGAGAAGATCTACCCGTTTACACAGGCAAAACGGTGAATGGCGATGACAATTCAAATTTGATCTGCCCCTGTCTATTATTTACATCAATACAGACTCTCGTTGTGCATGTAAATACTATTTACAGCCTTCCCTTGCATTCTCCAGTAAATAATGTCACATATGGAACATATATAGTACAGATGCATGTTTGAATAAGTCCATAAACAAATTGAAAAGCAACAGAGAGTTAAACATCTGGGAACATCTGAACTTTAAAGCTATGACATCCTTAACAATTTTTCATTATATATAAAATTCTTAACAATGTTTTCACAGTTTTCCACCACTGAATTTCAGATTATCACTCAAGAATACGAGTAAACTAACAATCTGAAAGTAATAGAAATATATATATATATATATATATATATACCGTAGCTTGCAACTCATGTATCTCAGCAACTTGGTCAGCTGAACTTGCGAGTAAAGTTTCACACTCTTTTACCTGTTCCAAACAGTAAAACAAAATAAAGCTTGAATCTGGCCAAGCAAATTCAAGAATAAGATTTCACGTAAACATACCCACCTTCCGATTAAAAACATCGGTAAGAGAGAGCACATCAGCCCGTAGTGTATGAATATCCAGAGCAGCCTCTTTGTACTTACTTAATTGTCTTTGCATAGTACTCATTTCTTGAGGAAATGATGAGACCAAGGCTTTAAATTCTGCAATGATTTCCTTCCTTCCTAAAATGCAGACAATTTCAATCAGAATTTATGTATTAAAGTACAGGTATGAGTAAGGTTGACAGAAAATCCCGAATCCCGATCGGGATCCCATCCTGTTCGGTCCGGGATTCGGGATGATTTTTTGGCCCGAATAAAAATTCCGAACGGAACTTGGGACAATATGTCCTCCCGAATAAAAAATCGGGCCAAGATTCGGGACGATTTGTTCTTCTTGAATCTCGAATTTTAGCATAAAAAGTCTCGAATCCCAATTTCACACCATTCGGACCGAGATCCGGGATGATTTTTCGTCCCGATTCAAAATACTAGTCGAGATTCAGGACACTTTCTTCATCCCAAATAGTAATCGAGGACGGGACGAGATTAGACTTGGTCAGGACCAAACATACCGATTACCATCCCTAGGTACAAGGCAACAATAAAATAGGATCCAAGGAAAGCACCACGTTTTCAAACCTGGTTCTCCTGATGCCTCTTCCAGCCTCATTTCTATACTTTTTTTTCCATCAATTTTTTTCTGTATCTCTATCCCCATATCAGCAATTTTAGAATCTGCAACTGCTAATGATGTTCGAAAAACATCAACCAAATCAACTTTCACATTCAATTCTGTCTCCCTCCAGGCAAGATTATCCTTTTCAATCTGCAATTCGCATGGACAATGGTACAGTTAGCATCACCACCAGATTCTTGCAAAAAAGGAATAAATGAAAGTTCCAACTAGTTACAACCTGTAGTTTCTTGAATAGCGACTGGTTGTTGAAAACTTCTGATTTTGATTTTTCTAGTTGATTTTTCACCGAGAGAAAAGCTTGGGAAGAGGAAAGACACTTTATGCTCTTCAACGTGTTCTGTCAATCATATATATTCCCATTCAACTTATACCACAGTTGGAATATATGTGAAAGTAATCATTTGGAATAAGATGACGGAGTTACATTCACAGATTAAAGACATTTATCATCTTAAAAGCTAACCTGCAAATTATATAACTTCTGTAGTGTTTTTATTCTCTCATCATGAAGACCTTTTAGTTCAAACAGTCGACGCGAAGCTTGGTCCTGTGGAGCTTATGTTGATTAATATGCTTAACCCTTCCAAATTAAGTCTCAAACATAATCTGAAGAGAGAAAAAAAGTCATAAACTACCATTAGCTCTTTGTGAACGGACTCCATATCTTGCTGATATCTTTGTTCATCTCTGACCCTATCTCCAGAAACTTGCTTATTCCCCAGGTTTAAGACTGGGAAAAATGCCCCTTTTGTCGCATCTCTTTCTGCTCTAAGAGCGGCCAGTTTACAATTACATTCCTCTAATTCTGTAGCCGCAGTCTCCAACTCCCCTTTAGAAAAAATCAATCAAAGATCATTTACCAACCTTCCATGTCATGAAATCCAAGGACATTCAGAAAATAATTTAGACAGGTCAGAAGGAATGAATAAAAAGAAGAAAATAGAAGGTAAGAATGGCTGGAACTTGATGAGTTTGATATCTGTTTTCATACCATCGTTTTTAACTATAACAAATATAATAAGCTTCAGCAACAGAGATTAAGGATTCCATGTTAAAGCTTGATGAAAGGTATGCACCTTTTTTCTTTAACTTTTACTATCTAGGATATACTCTTTCCATGCATTCAGTACATCATTTATCAGAGAATAAAAAGGGGAGAATGCGGCCTAAATAACAAAAATAAGAACAGTAAAAAGAGTTCACCGTGTATAAAAACAAGTATTCTACATGAGTTGCTTTATACAAATAAACAAGGGTGTATATGCATCTAACAAACATGAAATATTCAATAGCTTAAACATCTAAACATGTGTGATGCATTTGACCATCAGGTCCAAGTTCAAATATAAAAATCAACTAGTTCCAAACCCACATAGATGATAGACGGTTACCTTTTAAACGTTTAAGCTCTGCTTTATCTTTTGCATCAATTTCTCGCCGGCTCTGCAATTCCCCTGCTAATGATTTGTGCTTCAAATGAAGATCACTTAGTGCTAATCTCAATTTTTTAACCTCTGACTCTAAGTCACTAGATGCCTTTTGTCTGCATGAACCTAGAAAAAGGAGAAGTTTACTGAGTAATGGGATCTTCAGTGGAAACGGTCATAATAGATTTCGCACAATAACATTTTATCACAAAACTCTTACCACCATCCTGAAGGTCTTTAAACACTGCAGCATATAATCCATCCTTCAGATGCCATAGGTTGTCGACCGCAGCTACTATATTACATAAGATGTTCTCAGGCTTTACAGTGCCAGCTTCTCTATCTTCTTCCATCTGATTCGGGCAATTATCAGCAGAGGAACTTTCAGTTGCACCTGTTTCCATAAGCCGACTAAGAAAAGCATCATGGGAGGATAAGGAGTCACATCTGACAAGAAATTCAAAGTACACAGAATTAAATTAAACAGTTCATTAGAGAATAATAAATAGAGAGGAAAAGAAATAGAAGATGATCCTCACCCTCAGTGATCAATGTGCATCTAGAATCTTGTCCACTGCTCGACTCTCTTGCTCGCATGGAACATGATTCCAAATCAGAGATCAGCTAAATGAATAGAGTTAATTTCCCATCAGCAATACAAAATACTGTGCATAAAGCTAAAAAACACTGCAAATAATCTCACTTTCTTTTCTTTTCGATGTGTTATTCCTTTGTTTATTTGTCTATCCATTGTTTAATCATCAAAGTGTCAAACATATCAAAGACTAAAAAACAACCAAGGATATTACCTCCTCCCAAGACTTATTCACCACCTTTAATGTGGAATCATATGGCTGTTGCCTCTCCTTCAGTTGAGTGAACTTATTCCCAAGAGCAGAATACTCGACCTTCTGAGTCTCTAGTTTCTGTACAAGCTTTTGATTTTGAAACTGAAGAACAGCGGTATCAATCTGTATTATCAAAACGAAAAACAAAGTTCAAACAAACAAGTTAAACAAAGAACACAACAAATTATTACAAACAACTAGCTTAGTAACAATATAACTCAGTGAACATATGCCTCCCCTCTTCACAATATCCAAACCAGAAATCATAACATCAGGAGATTCAACCATGTCACACTACAGTATATCAATAAATAAAAAGTTCAGAAACAAGCATATACATATAGATACATAGAGTGCAAGCACAATCTCCTTTCCAGTCATTTTTTCCTAGTCAAGCTAACAGGCTCTCTTACCAGACTAATCAGATCACACAAAGCCATGACATGAGCATGAAGCAAATACCAAAAACAATTGATGTTCACCAGAAAAGAAGAAGAAGAAAGGGAAAAACAGGATAAAAATTAATATTTTTTTTAAAGGAGTGAATGGGAAGAAACAGAAGTTAATAGTTTCAAAGGTCAATGCCCATCCAATTGAGCATAAGATGGTCATTCAAAACATTATGGGTACATTTTGCTTACAACTTAGAAAGCAAAGCAACGACGAAAACCTGTAGTTTCCAAATTTCCAAAAGCAACAACCCACCTATCCAACACACACACACTGGCATGCATACACACACACAACTCAAGAATCTGCAATGCTTAACAGGTGTTACCATCCTTCTTATTAACCACAAAAAATAATAAAAAGAATGAAACAAATAATTTCTCGTAAAAGAAATTTCGTATGACGTCAAAGCTACATCTATATGACATTTTCCAGCACAGAATTTCTAATCAATTACAGTCATAGTGTACCAATTGAGTCAAAGTTTCTAATCAAATATATACATCCATTTCATCGCTTAGAAAATAAACCCACAATATAAATTTAATCATGCATACAGAATCAATTATTAAAGCATAAGCAAAACCAGAAGGCACTTTCTAGTGTCTTGACAACCCCAGACAGCACAATAAAATCTGAAATTGAATTAAGAGACTTAAAAATTTATAAGAATAATAGCAAACCATACAAAATAAAATAGGAAGAATTGTAGAAAAAATCACACCTTTTTTTCCTCAGAAGAGGGGAAGAACGGCTGCTGCTTAGCCGTAGCAGCTGTTGGTGATATGGAGCTAATGTGGCGCCGTTTTCGGTCCGGCTCACCAGTGCTCCCCATTGAAACCTCTCACTCACACACACCAAACCCTAAAACCACTCTCTACAATAACTTCACTTTCATTAGGAGTTAGGACCCACTAAAAGTCCGTACTGATTTGTTAATCAAAATCAACTTAACAAAAACCGTAACTATTTTAATCACAAACGAATCAGTAAATTTACCGAAACCCTAATTCAAAGGCCCAGCAAGGACGTTTATTTTCGACTCCAAAACCCTAATTCTGAAAACCCCAATCAAAAGGTTTTATTTTTTTGGCATCTTCGCTTTGTAGAATATCTGCTTCAGGAAATAGAAAGCTAGTAACTGACCTCTCTTTCTGTGTCTCTGCAAACTCGAAGAAATAGAAACAAAGCTTCGTAATTGTTGTAAAATTGCAAAGAGGGTGAGTTTGGGGATTATGCGAATGTTAGAAGGGTAATTTGGGTATTAAGTTATTACAGTTGTTCGACGAATCTAAGCTGGCGATTGCGTCACAAGGAGTGCAGGGAAGTCAGTGACAGGCAGAATATCATTGGTGAGACTTGTTAATAGCAACTCCAATGATAAAGTCTTAGAGGTGTGTCTTGATAGCAAAATGTTAAGAATTTTGTTATTAGGAATTAGATTTAAGTTTATGGGATGTATTTTTCATAAGAGTTTCGGACAGTCGGGAGTTTTACTTATTCTGTTTAAACCCGGATCAGATGATTTGGCGGCAAGGATTTCCAACATTTCGAAAAAAACTCCAATGATAAAGCTATATTTGGGGTAAATTTTGATGCTTGAAATCCTCTCCAACTATTGTTTAGTCTTGCAATTGAGAGGTGTGTCTTGATAGCAAAATGCTAAGAATTTAGTTACTAGGTATTAGATTCAAGTCTATGGAATGTATTTCTTATAAGAGTCTGGGGCAGTCGGGAGTTTTACTTATTCTGCTTAAACCCGGATCAGATGGTTTGACGGCAAGGTTTCCAACGTTTCGAAAAAAACTCCAATGATAAAGCTATATTTGGGGTAAATTTTGATGCTTGAAATCCTCTCCAACTATTGTTTAGTCTTGCACTCTGAGAGGTGTGTCTTGATAGCAAAATGCTAAGAATTTAGTTATTAGATATTATATTCAAGTCTATGGGATGTATTTCTTATAAGAGTTTGGGGCAGTCGGGAGTTTTACTTATTCTGCTTAAACCCGGATCAGATGGTTTGGCGGCAAGGTTTCCAACGTTCGAAAAAAAAAACTCCAATGATAAAGCTATATTTGAGGTAAATTTTGATGCTTGCAATCCTCTCCAACTATTGTTTAATCTTGCACCAAATCTATATCATTTTGAAACTTTTTATAGTCTTATTGAAAAAATAATAATAAAATAAAAAAACATTAGTGTAATGTGGGCTATTACTACAGTGTCATACTAAATATAACGTGGCACTATTTACCTGTGTTATTTTAACGCATGGTTGAAAATCAATCATGCATCAACCCCTTCCGAATGCTAAATATGACGCTCGATTGGGATTGTTGTAAATACTTTAGTTTTGCTTTCATTTTCTTAAAAGATTTGAGATTCTATTGACTGCTGTATTATTATATAATCATGTAGCTCTACATAGACATGCACACGGTTTAGTTAGGGTTCAAAACTGTAACTGAACTATGCGGTTGGCGGTTCGGATTTGGCCTAACCGTAACTAAATCGTAGACCAACAGTTCGATCTACGGTTCGGTTGCGGTTTTGGCTAAAGTCAAACTACAACCGAACCTTAACCAGCTAAACCGCACAATTCGGTTCGGTTTGGTTTAAGATTTGATTGGTTGCAGTTCAACTAAAATCGAACCGCAACCGAACCTTAAACCGGCCAAGCCGTGCGAATCGATTCGGTTTAAGGTTTGAAATCGATTTTTTCAAAAAAAATAAATTAAATTGTTATAAAAATAAGAAAAAATTAAAGATTTACTAAGTAGTGCATAAATTAATTTAAATTGTCATAAAAATAATAAAAAATTAAAGATTTACTAAAGACATTGATAATTTATTTATTATTTTGAAAAAAAAAAGTTTGCACTTACATAAGCTGCCTACATATCCTCTTGAGGCGTAGAAGAATTGAAGCTTACATAGTTCTGTTACATTTTATTTTTAATCATTTACCCCATGAATATTTTATCCATCATCATTCGGGGAAGGCGGTCCGGTTCTTGAGCCTTCGGTTCCAGTTGTGTTCGTGTTATCACACAAATCTTCAAAAATTTCCGGCTGATTTTCTTGTTCACGACGTTCCACCCTACACCAATCTTTCATACACATTTGAGCTTCTAACGTCTTCGGTTCAACCTTGATCTTCTGTCATCAAGAATATTTTCGCCCATACTAAATGTTTGCTTTACATATACAGTTGAGACCTGGTGTCGATAAATACCTTCCTTACAATCACAGCCAAGACTGGAAACCATCCTTGATTTTTTTGCACCAATCAAGGATAAGAAATTTCTCATCTACAAAAGTACTTTGGGGAAACTCGAAATTTATCGTTAGATATGCATTAATTTCTGAATTGGTAGTTGTGGTATTGGTGGATTTTGATTTTTTACTTCACTGCATTTAGGGGTGTTCATAGGTTCGGGTTAAATCGCGACCCGACCCGATCCGGGCGAGTTCTAAAAAAATTATGCAATTTTAGGTTGACCCGACCCGACCCAATTTTCACGGGTTTGACTACGCAACCCGACTCGACTCGAAAAAATAAATTTTTATTAGTTTTCTAAAAAAATTATTATGTTTTAAAGTTTTTACTATTATTTCAATTGTTTATTACTTTTTTATCTTTAAATTTTATATGTATGACAAGTTTCGGGATATAAAATAGATAGTATTTATGTCTAAAAATAAATAATAAATAAAATTTTTTTTTCGTCGACCCGCTTGACTTAACCCACTCGGGTTTGCATACTCAATTTTCGGATTCGGGTTTATCAACCCGAGTTACCCGATCATGAATATATTCTTCCAAAATTGGTTCAATTAGTTTCATGTTCTCATTTTCACAGTCCACACCGTATGGTTGCTTTCACATATTAAAAACATTAAGCTCCAACGTCATATTGCTAAAGGACAAATTCATGATTTCATTCCTGCAATTAATTAAAGTATTAGCTATTGCTAAAAATGGACGACCAAGTATTATAGGAACTAGTTTCTAACTGTCTACTACAGATTATGTTTCTAAGACAATAAAATCCACATGATATATGAATTTATCGACTTGTAATAACACATTTTCCATAATTGTTGTAGGCACTTTAACTGATCTATCGACAAGTAAAAGAGTAGTTGAAGTTGATTTATCTCGTCAATATTAAGTTGTTGATAAACTGAAAATGGAAGCAAATTGACACTAGCTCCAAGATCAAGTAATGCATGTTCAATTTTGTGATTTCTAATAATACATGAAATAGTTGGACAACCAAAGTCTTTGTATTTCAATACATTATCGGTTGAGAGAATGAAACTTACCTATTCAGCTAGAAAAACTTTATTTCTTACCTGATATTTTCTTTTAACGGTGCACAAGTCTTTCAGGAATTTGGCATAAGATGGTATATGTTTGATGACATCTAATAAAAAGAATATTGACATTCAATTGTTTGAATATTTCATATATTTATGAGGAATGATTTAATTTCTTTGTTTTCAATACTTGAGGAAATAGAGGTGCATGAGAAAAATCATTATCATCAATGTTAGGTAATGGTTCATCAACCTATTCTTTACCCTCTGAAGCTGACTTATTTTCAACTTCACGAGGTTCAAGAATAGGTCTATGGATGAACTTAGCACTGCGAAAAGCAATAATAGATTTGATTTAGTCTATGTGTCGACTATCATAACTACCCTCATGAGGGTTTTGATGACTCTTGGGGTTTGGGTTTGGTTGTGGTTGTGCATGAAGCTTTCCTTTCTCATGAATGGTCAAAGCAGATGTGATTTTGGCAAAATTATCTTTCAGATCAATCAATATTTACACATTTTGGTTATTGATGGCTTCTTATTTCTCAATGAATGCATGCAAAATATCCTCAACCGTTTTCCTAGGCGGTGGGACATATGGTGCATAATTTTGAGAATTTTGAAAATTCTGGTGTACCTGGGGAGGTTGTTGCGATGGTTGTGCTTGGTTATCATTCCTCTAATTGAAGTTTAGATGGTTTCTCCAATCAGAATTGTAGGTTTGGGAGTATAAGTTTGGATTTGGTCTCTTGAAGATATTTATGGAACTGACTTGGTTATGGAGACATTCTTGCAGGGCTGACAATGTTGGGTAAAATTGTGTGACATTTTCATTTTAATTACAGATATGACATGTAACTTCTTGAGTTGACTTGACATGATTACTCTCCCTCATTTCTAATGATTCAAATTTTTTAGCTAGAGATGCATATTTAGCAGAAAGGTCATGATATTGCCTAAAGTTAAACATACCTCTATCAGATGACTGTGGTTTTACAAACGACTCATAAGTGCCAACTGTGTCCCATTGTTGTGCATTCTTTGCTATGTGTTCTAGTGTATCTTCTAGACTCTTGCCTTTATTCACCATTACATATCATTCTACTACTTGTCTACTTTAGGGTGTTAAATCATCGTAGAAGTAGGAAATCAGCCTCCGTATTTTTGTAGGAAACGTTTTCCCTCGCGCAGTAGAAACGCCTTAGGCACCGGGATCGACCTTGAAAATTTTTTATGCCTTCTCCATTTTTTACCAGATCTGATCAGCCCCTAGTCTGATTTTGTGTTTTCTATTTTTAACAATATTTTAGCCCCGGAACAGCCCCCCGAACAGCCCATGTGCATGAGGTGAACTAAGCTCCTTTGCATTTAAGCCCCACTTCAGAACTCATGGGATTTGGGTCGGGACGCTCGATGTCACAACTTTCTATCTTCTTCTTGAGTGTGTCACGACGTGAAAGAGTTGACCTTGTGACTCACTCGTCTCTGCATCGTGACGTGATAGCGCTACTGTCTCGACACCCAGAGTCTGAAAGTTTATGTCTGGTTTTTGTTCTTTGGCGCGTCGCGACTTTGTGAGGGAGTCGCTACGCGCTAGCTTGTTCCTGAAAGTTTGTGTACTATCTTGAGTGCTTTCTTGGTGCTATACCCAAGCTCCAAACATAAACATGCCATGTGTATAGAGAAAAGAAGGAAGAATAAAGTTTGTTTCAACTCCGAATGATCTTCTGAGCTATGTCTCACTACCAACATAAAGAAGTCTGGGCTTCACTCACAAAACCAAATCCATAAACTCTTTAGAGATTCAAACAAGGTTTTAAACCAACTCCTGAACACTTTAGAGATTGAGTTAAAATTTGTCACACCAAACTTTTTTCTTTTTTTTGTTCTTCTTTTTCTTTCAACACTTGAGAGAAAACAAGAATAATGGTGGCTAGGTTTTTCAAGAATGAAAAATCCAACATAATATAAGAAAAAACTCAATTTTTTTCTTTTTATACTTAGGGTAGATATTAAACAAAAAAAAACTAAGCATATTTATCTCATAAATTCAGCCAACTTAGGGTTGATATTAAACAAAAAAAAAAAAAACCTAAGCTTATTTATCTCATAAAATTCAGCCAACTATTTTCTACACCTAATATTTACAACAACCAACTTATTAATTGTCATTATAATGACAATTAAATGTAATGTTGAAAATATGTAAAAAAAAAACATTAATGAAATGTTAATTTTTTACAAATCATATTTGAAAAATTCATCATTACAATAAATGATATATGTAGACGCTGGATTTCGCATGAGGTCTACAATCTATAATTTGTAGTATGGGGGATCAGCGATCCTACAAAATAAAGTTAGAGTGAGCATGAAGTTCCTACCCACTGGTGTGGTGGGTACCGTGGGCACTCCGACGCTCAAGTCAGTAGAGAATATGAGCAAAAAGTGGAGGAAATACAAGGTCTGAGATTACATTGTCTTCCGTAGACAGCCGTGGGGGCAGTGGTTCGATGTGTAAAGGGTGAGGGTTTAGAGAGTTTAATTATCAGATAGCTAAGAGTTGGAATTAGAAGGCTTCAGCTTCAATGAATCATAATTCTGAATTATGATTCCTTTTATAGATTAATTAATAGGTTATGACAGTTGGAATAAGAGCCATATTTATGGGGGCGGGCCCATAAAATGCTTAGATAATTATTTTTCGGTGGTAAACCGGCTAATTATGTGGGGAATAATTAATTGAGAATTGACATTTTTCGGTTAATTATTTGTTTAGGGAAATGGGGACAAGTCATGTGTTTTTGCTGAAATTGGGTCCTGAAAGTTAATAATTGGTTTCTGTAATAGGCTTTATTTATCATGAATCTACAGTAAAAAGATTATTATACCCTTGGTGTAAAATTTGGCCCGTACAGTTTGTCTCTTACTCTTTAAGTCAAGAAATCTTTGTCTTATAGAGTATGTCGTTTGCGATCGTATCTAGATTTGGACGTCGCCTGGATGTATTAAAGGTCATACCATGTCGATGGTATCAGGCAAACATCTTGGGTTGATTCTCATCTGACCAACTATGGACTTGATGTCACTTTGCCTTGTTAGAAAGGTTATAACATATCAATGGAGTTAAATGGATACCTGGAATGGACCGCATTCGACCAGTACGGATGTTAACGTCGTTTAGTCCTGGGACGATCCTCAGTCGACCGAACATGAATTTGATGATGTGTAGAATCATGTTAGGTGTAATATCAATGAATATAAAGAGTAATCCTTAGCAAACCAAGTTTTCGAGCCTACTCGATACGAGTCATTGGGAATGTTCCCGTCGACTGGACCAAATAAAGGCCATGATAATATCTAGCTGACTGATCCTGAGAAGGAATCAGAGAGAGTCTTCGATGTCGTCTGGACCAGATGAGGGTCCAGGTCTTGAGTCGACTCGACATGAGTCATGAGGAATGTTCATGTCGACTGGACCAGATGAAGGCCAAGATAATCTACAGCCGACTGTTCCTGAGAAGGAATCAATGAGTCTTCAATGTCGTATGGACCGGATTAGGTTCAGGTCTTGAGCCGACTCGACATGAGTCATGGGGAATGTTTCCGTCGACTGGACCAGATGAGGGCCAGGATAATCTCCAATCGACTGATCCTGATAAGAAATATGGGGGAGTCTTCGATGTCGTCTGGACCAGATGAGGTTCCAGGTCTTCAGCCAACTCGACATGAGTCATAGGGAATGTTCCCGTCAACTGGACCAGATGAAGCCCAGGATAATCTCCAGTCGACTGATCCTGAGAAGGAATCAGGGGGAATCTTCAATGTCGTCTGGACCAGATAAGGTCCAGGTATGGAGCCAAATCGACATGAGTTATGGGGAATGTTCCTGTTGACTGGACCAGATGAAGGCCGGGATAATCTCCAGCCGACTGATCCTGAGAAGGAATCAGGGGGAGTCTTCAATGTCGTCTAGACCAGATGAGGGTCCAGGTCTTGAGCCGACTCGATATGAGTCATTGGGAATATTCTCATCGACTGGTCCAGATGAAGGCTATGATAATCTCCAACCGACTAATCCTGATAAGGAATTAGAGGGAGTCTTCAATGTCGTCTGGACCAGATGAGGGTTTAGGTCTTGAGTTGACTCGACATGAGTCATGAGGAATGTTCCTATCAATTTGACCAGATGAAGGCCAGGATAATCTCCAGCCGACTAATCCTAAGAAGGAGTAAGAGAGAGTCTTCAATGTCGTCTGGACCAGATGAGAGTCCAGGTTTTGAGCCGACTCGACATGAGTCATGAGGAATATTCCCGTCGACTGGTCCAGATGAATGCCAGAATAATCTCCAGCCGACTGATCCTGATAAGGAATCATGGGGAGTCTTCAATGTCATCTGAACCAGATGAGGGTCCAGGTCTTGAGCCGACTCGACATGAGTCATGAGAAATGTTCCCGTCGACTGGACCAGATGAAGGCCATTATAATCTCCAGCCGACTGATTCTTAGAAGGAATTAGGGGGAGTCTTCAATGTCGTCTGAACCAGATGAGGGTCCAAGTCTTGTACCGACTCGACATAAGTAATGAGGAACGTTCCCGTCGACTGGACCAGATGAAGGCCAGGATAATCTCTAGTCGACTGATTCTGAGAAGGAATCAAAGGGAGTCTTCGATGTTGTCTGGACCAGATGAGGGTCCAGGTCTTGAGCTATGTCGTATGACATAATCTACAAGTTTCAAAACCAGACATAGTAAATAATAGAGGGAGAAAATTGATACATATCATATGGGGATTATGTCGTCTGGCTAAACCCACTGATAGTCATGTCGAATGAGAGATATTGCTCGCCTAACTATTAAAATCATTAGCAGATTTTAGAAAATCATACATGTCGTTTGAAACTTGGGTAGTTGATGGATTTTTTACATAACCATGTCATGTCACACAAGTTACACCTCATTGTTGAATGGCGAATGTGCCTTTCATTGGAGATTTTCAATTTATCGTTTGGAAAAAACACGATAATTTCAAATGTCGTATGATGTATATCGTAGTCTCGGATCCTTGTTCGAAGTTTTTCAAATTTCCAAAAGTCTTCCAGTCAACAATAAGGTTCATTCATCTTCATACGTTGGGCCTTGAGCTCATTTCGTGAATATGACTCCAAGGTTTTAAGTATTGTAGCCCTAACATGAGTTTTGAGGCGTCTAAGGCGGGAAAAAGAAGCGTCAAAGGTAGAAACGGGTATAAGTGAGTTTGGAAGGCTCATTTGGTTCATTCACATAAAATTTTCTCATTTTGCAAGTTGGGAAGAGCTCTCACATCTTCAAGATATCGTTCGCATCTCTCTTGTGTTCTTCAATTCTTTAATTCGTAGATTCAAGTTGTTCTTAGCCTAATTAGGAATTTGATTCTTAGGGCGTTTGTAGGATTATTGGAATTTTGTTGTGGATTAGGGCAGTTTGATCTTTTATGGGGTATAAATTGAGAAGATTTAGTGTTTGTAGGTTTGAAGGTTGTGTGGTCGTTTGAATTAATGTCGACTAAGAGTTCAAAGGATAGTGATGGAACTCCATTAGAAGGGTATATCGAATCCCTATTTAAGGTCAGTAGTGAGTCGATTGAAGATGAATGATTGGGTTGGTCGCATTAGGACTTGGGAAAGAATGGTATAGTAACAATTGCCAAACCTTCTCTTGGAATACCAACTGATGCGACACCTCTAAGGACTATACCGGCTGTTGGGGAGTCAAGTGGGACTCCAAGTACAAGTGAGCTGACAAACATTCTTACTAAGCATCCAGTCAGTCGAGTGACTGGTCAGTTACTGAGGGAGATTAAGTTAAAATATAGGTTTCCTCAATCGGTTGAAGTAAGGCTAGCATTGTCGTCTGAGAGGATAAATTTCAAAGTACTCGGATGGATTGGATTCTATGAGCGTCCTTTTGTCGATGGATTGAAGTTTCATATTTCGAGGTTAGTGTAGGAAGTGTTGGATCACTATGAAATAGCTCATTCACAGTTGATGCCCAACACTTGAAGGATACTGATGTTGATTGATTGTACGTCGTATGAGTTGGGGGTAATGTTTGGAGTGAAGGATGTGGATGTATATACCTATTTTTAAAGGAGCATGTGAAGGAGAAATGAAGGTACAATTTAATTTTCCGACAGAAAATGGAGCATTTGGTGTTAGACTTACCCACAAACGATAGGGGAGGGAGAGTGGCAGAAGTGTTATTTCTTCATGAAGTGAGGGTGTCTTTGGGTCGCTTGAGGCAGGTTGTATCCCAGAATATTGGAATACATCAAGTGGGTATCTTTAAACTTTTTTCCATACCTTTGGTTTAGTCATTTATCTAACGTTCATCTTCTCGTATCGTGCAGGTTCAAAATGAAATCGTTCATTCGACGTAACACCGAGTGTCCTTGCAAATACAAGATATTTGTTTAGCCAACTTGCTTATGGGAGAAATTGGAGGGTCGTGCTATAAGAGAAGAGATTAAGACTAACCCCGTTGTGGAAGAAATTATTTAATTCTGAAGGTATCCCCCTAGGCCCTAGCCCTTAGCAAATTAATCTTGACCGTGATATTGGGTACATGGTTGTGTCAACTGATTTTTGGGAGATTACTGTTTTTAAAGCCTCTAACTCATGAAGAAATTTTGTTCGCAGAAGAAGCAATGTCTTGTCAGTTCAAGTTGTTATCTTTTGATGAAATTAAGGATAAGAGAATGAGCAAAAAGGCTAAAGGGAAGGAACCCGTAGTGTCTGTGGAGGCTGAGGTCATTCTGGCAAAAGGGGGGGAGACGACATATAAAGCAAATGCAGTCTCATTGACGCAGTCGACTGAGATGACAGTAGCTTCAAGGAAGTGTGAAGGCTGTGGTTGCACCAGAGGAAGACTCTGAGAGTGTTATTGTTAGAATCCTACATGGGTCGACTGTGATTTCGGACCCTTCAAGTCTCTCTAAGTTCTTCAAGGGGCTTCTGCTGGAGGAGGATGAGCAATGGCTGACCGAGATAGGTCCTCTGGAGAATATCAATAGAGTTGTGGCTCTGAATTATCAGGTGTGGTTTCAGAAGATTATCTTTCTTTTCTCTTTTCTTTCTTCAATATCTCGTCGATTGAGAATAAGCCAAATGTTTTTACGGCTATGGAATGTGGATTGGTTGCCCAGGAATATGTCGAGTCGAGTCATTAGAGGATCAGAGATGTGGAGAGATCCAATACATCGATGAGGAAATAGATTGTTGAACTGAGGCAGCAGTGGTGGAGGCTTCAGAGAGAAGAGAAACAGTAAGGGTAATGGAGTTAAAGAAGGAATTGAAGTCGACTCAAGCTACGCTCAAACTTGAGAGAGAGGTTTCTGGGGCTAAACTAAAGGCTTATAAGCAGAATGTGGATTCCCTTGAAAAAAATAAGGAAGAACTGATTGCGCGACTGGAGGGAGTAGCTACCGAGCGGTGCTGCTGTTGAAAGAAGCAAGTTGATGAAGCACTATTTGGCGGGGGAAGATAAAATTTGGACCCCCAAAAAATGGATAAGGGAGCAGAAGTGACATGAGGCTGGGATCTCCTCGTCGGAATAGGAAATTGAAGAAGCTAAAGAGATCAACCCAACCATTGTAGAATCTGTTGCTTTGAAGGAAAATATTGCAGTACATAGGGAGTTAGGAGAGCCAGAAGAGGTTCACAAAGGATCTGAGGAAAAGACCACAGAGGTTGGTGAATGATCTGGTTGTAAAGAAAGTCAGCTTCTGGTGACTGAAGTCGCACTCATCTCTATATTCCAGATGCCCCTACTTCTATCGATTCCCCTGCTGAGGTTCCCGAAGTTGGAACCGTTGAAGACTGAAGATTTATTCGATTTTAAACTTGTAATTTTGATGGCCGAGATTAAGTTGTAAAAACATTAAACAGTCTTGATATATATAATTTCCTATTCTCTTTATGTCGCTTCATTTTTCTTTAATCGTAGAAAGATACATAGATATTTTAAATAAATCCAAAGCAATGAGATGTTACAAGGTAGTTTCCTTGTCCCCTAGTCATAAAGCAATCACCAGTTGAGTGGTTGGTTTATGACTCTTATTGTGAGTTTCTACCTATAGAATTGCTTGAGATGAACAACATTCCAGCTGTTTTGGATGGGCCTACTGTTGCGATAATTTATATCGTATCGCAAGTGTACGATGTCAAGTTATAATAAAGATGAGTGAAGAGTTTCGAACCCACATAGATTGTATTCAACTCACATTAAGTATTATAATTGATAATCTTAACTTTATTTAGAAAATAATTAAATTAAGATTAAAACTAAAAACTAAAGAAACGAAATATTAAAACGTTGATAAAGATAATCCAATGAATAAAGAGATTCTAGAGTCTGATTTCACCTAGCAATCCCCTATGTATTTGTCATGTCAATCAATCATTACTCAATTGTATTGTTATAAGTCAAGAATCCTAAAGTATTCAACTCCCTCTCGCGAGCAATAGTGAAAAGATTATTAATTACCGACTTCGATATCCCTATAAAATCTAGTAATCAACAACTCATTACTCTTTGTAATTCTTTGTTAACGACTTCAAATGAACTAGAGATTCTCCTGAACTCTATAAAACTCCTAGGTCATATTCTCTAGATCCTATTTAAAATCTCTCTCTCGCGAGCGATAGATTCTAAACATTCATCGTCTCAAGTTATGGCCAACAAACAAGAAGCATTAAACACAAGAGAATATAAATAAATTGAATCAAACTTTATAATAATCAACTTGGCAAATAATACATAGGTTCAAGCATTGGCTACATCATCCTCTAGAATTATGGAGCTAGTTCATGACCAAATAATAAAACAATGAAAGTAATGTCATGAACATAATGGAAATCATTAGAGTTTGAAGAAGAAAAAGAAACTATGATAAAATCCGAATTGAATCATTCCTCTTCGGACGTCACCGCCTTCGTCTCTTCTTATCGCTCTTCAATCCTTCTCCATGGATCTCTATAAAAATATGTGTTTTGCGTCTTTGTGTTGTGTATTAGCCTCCCCCTCAGGGTTTTGGATGAGCTTATGTATTTATAGAAAAGTCTTGGAGACCTTGTGCATCTAAAACCCTAAAAGTTGATGTTTCTGAGAGTCTGTGCAGCGCCGCGGCACCAAACTTGCAGGAATTATGTATGTGAGTTGCTAAGGCGATGCCAATAAGTGGCGTCGCGGCTCCAGATAAAATTCTGGTATGTTGTTTCCTGCATTTTCTGCTCTTCCCGTGTGCTTCCGATGCGTCCGTAAGGTCCCAAAACATGTACAAATGCTCCACAATTCATGTCATAATGCTTCATACAAAATAAAAACATAAACTAACTACAAATACATTAAATGATACATAATCTAACAAAATAGTAAGCTAAAAATGCAAGAATAAGTGGGTATAAATCGTACTTATCAAACACCCACAAACTTAATATTTTGCTAGTCCCGAACAAAAGACTAAATAAAAACTAAATAAATAAACAAACAATAGGTAACAAAATTAACTAGGCCATTTTCGTAGGGATCACGATTTCATTTAGCGTATGCAACAAGCCCTTAAACTCCTAGGCGGCCCTAGTGGATGAGTTATAGTCTCGTGAGGGCTTGTAGTGACGACACCCACAAACGTCATTCACACATAATCATGAAAAAAATTATAAAAGCAAATAAAATAATCTTGATGGTTACACATAATATTGTCCTCAAAGAATGTTTATCAATGAAATCAGAGAACCTTCAAAGTACGCAATGCAACTCAAATCCAAGTTCTTGAATAAATAATCTAAGCAAGACTCACAGTGTGTGTGTGTGTAAAGTTTCATTCAGAGCTCGACTCCAAGTAAGTCAACTCAATGATTTCGTCTCGAAAATTGGGATCTGATGGGTCAAACCAACCTAGATATCTCAAATGAACTCTATATTTGCCTTTCTTTGCTCAGTATGGTATGATTTTATTTTCTTCTTTTTCTTCTTTTTTTCAACACACCTACCATTTAAGGTAGCATTTCTCCTTATGGTGGTCCTAACACTCGCTCATATGTAGTTTCACGCTTATCGGTTATAGGTGATTTCTTTTTTTTCCGTTTCTTTCTTTCAATTTTTTTTCTTTTCTTTGTTTTTAACCATACTATACATCATAACACTTAGAAAATCGAGATAGACATCTAAGCAAACGGTCATTCATCAGCAAGTAATTTCTTCAACTAGTTAATTTGTCAATTAAGGTTCTTACTTCTAGAAACCTATTATTAAATTCTTACGAGTCTAACTTAGATCATCTACTCAAGGCATCAGATAAAAGTAATTGGGAACTTATCGTTTCTAAGATTTCATCTAAAGCAAACAAAATTCATCATTAGACACATGCTTTACTACGTAGGACTTAAAAAAACAAAAACAATTTTCCTTATATATATATACTAGTTTTTGCCCGTGCCTACGGCACGGTGTTACAGTATTTGGCCTGTGCCTACGGCACGGTGTTACAGTATTTTCTCGTGCCTACGGCACGGTGTTACAGAATTAAATGATTTTATTTTTTAATTAAATGATGCCCGTGCCATAGGCACGGTGTTACAGTATTTGGCCGTGCATACGGCACGGTGTTACAGAATTAAATAATTTTATTTTTTAATTAAATGATTTTATTTTAACTTTCTATATTTTAATTTGAAAAATTTGAAAATTTTTTACAATTTCCATCAATCAATTCACTCTCTTTCTCCAATTACCAATGAAATGATATGGGCCGTCAATTAAGCAAATAAAGAGAGCCGTTGGATACACTCTTTTTCCTCCAACACCATTCTCCTTTATTATATAGATATATATATAAACTAAAAATAGCAGAAACTATCACACACTCTCAAACTTAAAACTTACATTGTCCTCAATGTAAGATAAACATAAAGAAGCAAAAGTAAGAAACAACACTACCATGCATGGAGTTGATCAGAGACTCGTACTGGTCAGAATTTGATTGCGTGGATTGTGTGGGTTGCACTAACACCTGCATAAATACACATGCAAACTAGTAAACAAGCAAATAACACACAATAAAATAATACTAAAGTAAAGAAAATAAAAAATAAACAAATACAAGGGTTTCCTCCCCGCTAGCACTAAGCTTAACGTCTTCAGCTAGACGCAACCACCCAAGTGGTCATGGTGGCTTCTTCTTTTGTATCCACCGGCTGTTGTGACATGAAAAAGATAGCTTGGCGGGATGTGGTAATTTATCCATGGATGATCCTCCAGGATCTACTAATGGCTGAAATTTGGGGCTGCACATGTGGTAAAATTGACTTGACCATTGTTTGAGCTTCCCATGGATCACCTTCAGTCGAGCATGGACTTTGGATTTCCTCTTTTTGTGAAACTTTGGGAGTGATTTCAATTCTGGATGCGGAGGATCTTCTTTGCGTCGCTTCATTATGCTCGTTGGTTGCTTAACTTCTGGTTCACCATGCGTGTTTGCAACTCCTTTTACTACAATGTCTAACCTGTGACATTTTTGATCACTTTGCGGACTCAGCATGGCTTTGAAAACACTGAAGGTGACTTCTTCATCTTGAACTATCATTTTCAGTTCACCTTTCTGCACATCAATGATTGTTCTACCGGTTGCCAAGAAAGGCCTCCCAAAGATGATTGGGACGTCATGGTCCTCTTCTATATCAAGCACAAGAAAGTTTGCACGAAAGTAAAACTTTTCCACCTTCACCAAAACATCCTATATTATTCCCCTTGGGTAGGTGAGGGATCTATCTGCTAGCTGCAATGTCATTGTGGTTGGCTTTGCTTCACATATGCCTAACTGTTTGTAGATGGGTAACGGCATGAGATTGATACTTGCCCTTAAATCACTTAGTGCCTTACCAAAATATCGATTCCCAATAGTGCAAGATATGGTAAAGCTGCCAGGATCCTTCAGTTTTGGAGGGAGCTTCTTCTGTATAATGGCACCGCACTCCTCTGTGAGTGCTACTGTTTCAAAATCTCCCAACATCATTTTCTTTGACATTATCTCCTTCATAAACTTTACATAATTGGGCATCTTTTCTAATGCATCTGCAAATGGGATATTGATATGGATCTTTTTGAAGATGTCAAGGAATTTGGCAAACTGAGCATCCAACTTCTTTTTTTAAAAGCGATGAGGGTATGGTAAATGTGTCTTCGGGATGGGTGATGGCTTATATGGGGGAACTACTGCATTGTTCTCCTCTTTTGTCACTGTTTCCTCATGAATTTCCGCTTTTTTTCTTGACTGCATTGGTCTTGAGAGGTGTCTTTGACCGGCGTAAATACACACGTATAACGCAAGCGCACGTATCGTTCAAGTAGTATAAAAATATCGATCACATGAGGACTTAATTCCTACTATTGTTATTAAATATTGATACTATATATTTACAAGTATCTAATTATAGGGAGAAGAGAATGATTGTTTGATTGCTTTTGGTTGGTTGAATGTGAATTTGCTAATTAAAATAAAAAACAGACTCAAAAGAAAATACTAAGGAAAATAAAAGAAAAGACTAAAAGATCTAGGGTCGTGACTCCACACAATATTATTATAAATATGAATTGATTCTCTTATTTATGTGTAATAAATCAGATTGCTAACCTGGAACACGAAAATATACAAAAGCCTCTGTCGATGGTCAGACGCAAATACCCAGTATAACCCAATTGAACCATATGTCTATGTCAACCAAATTACCTGGATTCATTAAGATTAAGTTCCAATTATGGCTACCCGCCCGACAGGTATATGTCTATTATGTAAGGAAATCTATTGAAGGGTTATCTATCCTCAAGGAAGATCGTGGGCTATTGAATCTAAGGATGAAACCTAAAATCCTTATGTCTAGTTCATTTTAAGTTTACCACATCAATATTATTGGTGATCAGACAACAATAAGCATTAAGTTTAAGACTCAATAAACAAATTAAAGAATTACCCAATAAATAATTAAATCAATTTTTAAGCCTAGTAATTTTGTGTTTCATCACTTCCCTAGAATAAAATAAAATGATGGGGTTAGAGGATTCACATTTAATATTTCTTATCTAGGAATCTCACTTATTATAATATATAAATTATTTTATGTTCTACTTTCTCAGGAATTAATAATGTTAAATATTTAAAACCTGCCATATAGGCGGTAATCAATTTAGTCCAATTACACCAGCCATATAGGCGGTAATTATCTGTCACATAAAGACCAGCCATATAGGCGGTAAAGTAATTTATATTTAGACTGACCATATAGGCGGTAATAAAGTCTGCCATTAATTAATCCGGTTAAATTATAATTTATAAATTATAATTAAATGAGATTTACCTAGATAATTATATTAAATGTTTCACCTTTTACCCCAGCGGTAAATTAACTACAAAACATAAAGTAAAAAAGTAAATAAAATTTTATTACAAAAAGTAAAAGTGCATAATTAAAAATACTAAAAGTAAAAATGCTAAATTAAAATTACAAAAACTAAAACACACAAGATGCAATCCTTAGAGTCCTTACAAAACTCAAGGAATGCATGATTTGAATTCTGAAATCGAGCTGAATTTATAGGCGCGGATGGGCTTCCAGCGTCGCGACGCCAATGGCTTTGGCGTCGCGACGCCAATGCTTTTTGGTCGTGGCATGCTGAGGTGATGACACGTGGCGATTCTGGATAAGGTGATAAAGTGACATGTGGCAAGGTGGTTGGAGCTCAATTATTATGACACGTGGCGGCTTCTGATTGGTCGGCTCAGATTCTTATCCGCCACGTGTCGATTTCGGATAAGTGAGCCAATAATTGATGATGACATGGCGCTGACGTGGTGACACATGGCAAAGTGACTGTCGGTACCATAGAATTGCGACACGTGGCACGCTGTGATTGATTGATGATGACGTGGCATTTTGACTCGGTCAACCGGTGATGATGTGGCTGACAAGTGGAGTGACACATGGCGACACGTAGCAATGGCGACTGTTGGCACCGTAGGATGATGACACGTGGCACGTCGCACGTTAGCAGATCGGCTGTGATGGTGACACGTGGCACGATGCACATTAGCAAAGTCAAATTTCTCAGATTCTGACTTGTGGACCCGGCGCACGTTAGCACTGTTCGGCGCACGTTAGCACTGTTCGGCGCACGTTAGGCGTCGCGACGCCATAGGCTTGCGCGTCGCGATGCGCAAAATGACCATTTTGCCATTTTCATCCAATTTTCACTATTTTAGCCCAAATCACCTCCAGATTGTCCTGAAACTTTATTTATCTACAAAATAACACAAAACACATCAAAATATTCACAAAACTCAAGAAACTATACAAAATATTAGGTTAAATAAATGGGAAATAGTGATATAATGACCATTCATCAGTCTTCGATCTCTTTTTCGCTCCTGACGGTTATGGCGTTACACTGCTCTTTAGGGTTGACCTCATTATTACTAGGAAATACCCCTTTTTGATTAGCCACAGACGAAGTAATCTACCCAATTTGCACTTCTAAAGACTTCATTGTTGCTCCGATATTGCCCATGTACATCTCAATATTATTCAGCCTTGACTCATTCTTCTCAAACCTCTCTGAGGTTTTAGCAAAAAATGTGCTCATGAGGTCTTCTAAGGAAGTTTTATGCTCATCTCTTTGACAGTTGAAGCCATAAGAAGATTGCAAGACATTCTCTGTATTAACATATGACAAATTCAGATGATAATGGTTAGGCACAGGATTGCCTTTATAGTTATTGAAGTTCTGATTGTTCACATATTAGACTTGCTCAAAGCTCGGGTCTTCTTCCAATAATATCATATTTGCAGTCGCCGCAGATTCAATAGATGGTTGTACTCGTGGATTTGTTAGGGTTGCTACATGAGTCGATATGGTTGAAATCTGAGCTGTAAATGCAACAAGAGGGTCCACTTCATATATGCCAGCCACCTTGGTCACCGTAGTGCGTTCACTTGTCCATTGGAAATGGTTAATGGACATTTATTCTAACATATTGTAGGCATCCTCAGCTGACTTCTTGAATAGAGATCCCCAGATGCTGCATCAACCACAATCATATTTGAACCATTCAGCCCATTATAGAACAACTGAATCAGTACCCCGTCTGTATAATCGTGTTGTGGGCATCTTCGGAGTAGATCTTTAAGGCGCTCGCTTGCTTCATACAGATTCTCAGTCTTTAGCTGCTTAAATATGCTAATTTATGCTCTCAGTTGAGCTGATTTAGCTGGTGGAAAGAACCTCTCAAGAAATTTCGTGGCCATATCCTGCCATGTCATGATACTCCCCATCTGTATTGATTGAAGCCAATCTCACGCTTTATCCCTTAAAGAGAATGATAATAAGCGTAGTCTGATAGCCTCTTTAGTCCCGCCATTCATCTTTATGGTGTCTGACATCTCCAGGAACATCCTTAAATGCATATTAAGATACTCTACAGCTGAATCCCAAACTGATTCTTTTGCACCATGTTGATCAATAAAGGTTTCAGGTCAAAGTTGTTAGCATTGATTGGCGGATGCGCAATCCCATAGTAATTATCATATATAACCGGCTTAAAGTGATCTCTGATTGCCACTTGGCGTGGATTGTTCTCTCTGTTTTTAGTCATCATTGCTTCATTTTCAATTTTTCTTTCTTTCCTTAGTCTCCTCGCTGTTCTTTCTATTTCAGAATCAAACAAGAGCGAGTCGAGACTTGTGGAACTTCGCATCTACGAAAACACAAAAGACATTAAAAAATTAAATAAAAAACAAAGATAAACTAAAAATATAAAATAAAAATCTAAATTAAAGCTAAGATTACTTGGTAATAATATTCGTGTGAATTAAATTAACAATCCCCGACAACGGCGCCAAACACTTGTTACGATATTTTATATCGTACCGCAAGTGTACGGTGTCAAGTTTTAATAAAGATGAGTGAAGAGTGTCAAACCCACAGAGATTATATTCAACTCACACTAAGTATTATAATTGATAATCCTAACTTTATTTAGAAAATAATTAAATTAAGATTAAAATTAAAAACTAAAGAAACGAGATATTAAAACGTTGATAAAGATAATCCAATGAATAGAGAGATTCTAGAGTCTGATTTCACCTAACTATCCCCTATGTATTTGTCATGCCAATCAATCCTTACTCAATTATATTTTTTATAAGTCAAGAATCCTAAAGTATTCAACTCCCTCTCCCGAGCAATAGTGAAAAGATTATTAATTATCGACTTCGATATCCCTATAAAAATCTAGTAATCAACAACTCATTACGCTCTGTGATTCTTTGTTAACGACTTCAAATGAACTATAGATTCTTCCGAACTCTATAAAACTCCTAGGTTATATTATCTAAATCTTATTCAAAATCCCTCTCTCCTGAGCGATATATTCTAAACATTCATCATCTCAATTTGTGGCCAACAAACAATAAGCATTAAACACAAGCGAATATAAATAAACTGAATCAAACTTTATAATAATCAACTTGGCAAATAATATATAGGTTCAAGCATTCGCTATATCATCCTCTAGAATTATGGATTTAGTTCATGACCAAATAATAAAACAATGGAAGTAATGTCATGAACATAATGGAAATCATTAGAGTTTGAAGAAAGAAATTAGATGATGAAATCCAAATTGAATCTCTTTCTCTTCGGATGTCACCGCTTTCTTCTCTTCTTATCACTCATCAATCTTCCTCATTGGATCTCTCTAAAAATATGTGTTTTGAGTCTTTGTGTTGTGTATTAGACTGACTCTCAAGGTTTTGGACGAGCTTATGTATTTATAGAAAAGTCTTGAGTCCTTGTGCATGTAAAACCCTAAAAATTGATGTTTTTGGGAGTCTGTGTGGCGCTGAAACATGGCATCGCGGTGCCAAACTTGCGAGAATTATGTATATGAGTTGTTGAGGTGGCGTCGCGGCGCCCATAAGTGGCATCGCGGCTCCAGATAAAATTATGGTATATTGTTTCCTGTATTTTCCGAACTTCCCATGTGCTTCCGATGCGTCCGTAAGGTCCCAAAACACGTACAAATACTCCACGATCCATGTCTTAATGCTTCCTACAAATAAAACATAAAACAAACTACTAATACATTAAATGATACAGAATCTAACAAAATAGTATGCTAAGAATGCAGGAATATGTGGGTATAAACCACACTTATCACCTACCGTTTTTGGTTTTCAGTTTGTAGGCTCCTTGTCCTACGACCTTGGTGATGATATAGGGTCCTTCCTATGTAGTTCCAAGCTTTCCAACTCCAATTTCTTAGTGTTTTGAAACACCTTACACATGACCCAGTCACATTCTTTAAATGTTCAATACCTGATATTTTTATTGAAGTAATTGGCTATTCTTTGTTGGTGAGCTGCCAGACGTATGGAAGCATTTTCTCTCACCTCTTCAATGGTGTCGAGGCTATGGTTCACGAGTTGTCGATTAGAACCTTCTTCAAGCCATATGTAGCATTAGGAAGATATGTTTCATTCATGTGGGATGACTGCTTCTGCTCTGAACACAAGTGAGAATGAGGTTTCTCCAGTTAAAGATCGAATTGTCGCTCGGTAGGACCACAATACTTCTGGGAGCTCGTCTGCCCATGCCCTTTTGGCCTTTTCTAATCTTCTCTCCATAATATTCATGATTGTCTTGTTGGAGGATTCAGTTTGGCCATTGGCTTGAGGATAACGTGGGGTCGATAAGCTTAGTTTAATACCCCAATTTTTACAAAAGTCCTAGAAGTGGTAACTGATGAATTGAGAACCATTGTCAGTCGCAATCTCTTTTGGTAGCCCGAATCGATATATGATGTTCTTCCACATGAAGGCTTGTACTTCTTGATCCCTTATCTTGGCGAAAGAATCGACTTCGATCCACTTGGTGTAGTATTATGTGAGCGCAAGCATGTAGACTCGCTGGCCCGGGGCGGTTGGCAGTTTGCCTACGATATCCATTCCCCATTTCATGAATGACCAATGAGAATGGATAAGATTGAGCCTTTTGGGTGGTAGGTGGGAGACTGGGGCAAACATCTGACACTTTTCGCACTTGTGGGTGAAGTCCGTCGCGTCGGCTCGCATAGTTGGCCAATAATATCCAACAGTGTGGGCTTGGAATGCAAGGCTCTTTCCCCCGGAATAGTTCCCACATTCTCTTTCGTGTAGTTCGCCCAATAAATATTGGGCTTCCTCGGGAGTGATGCATTTGAGGTAGGGTCTAGAAAATGATCTTTTATGTAGTCGACCATCATGGAGGGTGAACCGGGCAGTCTGTCGCTGAATTTTTCGGGCCTCGATTTTATCTTCTGTTAGTATGTTGTTTTATATGTACATCACTAGAGGAGTCATCCATGTGTCATCTGGAACGATCGAGGTGACTATTTTAGTTTCTTCTATCCAGATGGCTGGCCATTGTAGATACACCAATGGGATGGATTGAGGTTTGTCCTCTTGCATTATCGAACTAAGGGAAACCAAGGCGTCTGCATGCGTGTTTTTGGTCCTTGGAACTTGAGAGATCATGAGCTCCTCGAATGTCGACTGAAATTCCTTCACCTTTTGTAAATAAGATGCCATTTGAGAGTCTCGTGCTTGATATGATCCTTGGAGTTGGTTCACAATAAGCTGCGAGTCAGATTTAACTTCTATTTTCCTGGCTCCCAAGTCTTTTGCAATAGTTAATCCAGCTACGAGAGCTTCATATTCAGCTTCATTATTAGTGACCTTGAAGCCACATTTGATTGCTCGTTGTAGTATGTCACCTTCTGGGGTAGTGATAATGACTCCAAGCCCTCATCCTCGCTTATTACTGGAACCGTTGATTGAAAGTTTCCAAAAGGTATCGACTGGATGCATTGAACTTCTTGTTCAGTTGTGAAATGTAGGTTGAGACTGAAGTCAGGAATGAAATCTTCTAGAGCTTGTGATTTGATCATGGTCCATGGTTGGTATGTGATGTCGTGTTCTCCAAGCTCTACGGCCCATTTCATTAGTCTTCCAGAAAGCTCGGGTGTAGGCACTGCATTTTTGCATGTAAGTCCCAATGATGAGCCTCGTAAGGAGGCACTACCTTATAAGTCGCGAGAGTAGCGGGAAACGGACGCCGGAAGGGAAAATTCTGAAATTAATAACTCGTTAATTTTGAACTCACTAGTTAGCCGCGGATTCGCTCAGTCAATTCTTGTTTTAAAGATTAATCTGGGACCAATACCCCTGCACCCACCAAAAAGCCCATATGCACCCATCCAAAACCCTAACCCTAATACACCATTATATAAGGACCCCTAAACTAAACCTAATTTTTGGGCTTCAGCCCATGGAACTCACGCTAAAAAAGAAAACAAAAAGAGAGAAGAAATGGGGACAAACCCTAATCAGCTTTTGGGTCGAATCCAAAACATTAGAGTGTAGACAAATGGAGATTTCTTCTTACATGAGCCCGGGTAGCTCCTAATAGAAATTGAATATATCAATATGTGATTCTTGATTATTAAGGTTTCAATTTCGTTAGATTAAAATGCCAGATTCTGTGAATACGAACGAGATTAATAAGGATAAGAGTACTAGTCATGGGATCGAGAATTTTATGTCTGCGAGAAAGTCATTGAAGGGTAGTTGAGCGAAATCGAAAGCTGTAGGGTTAGCCTTCATTGGAGGCTGCTGTGAGGCCTATTAGGGCTGATAAGGATGCCCTTGTTGCTGTTGGGGGACACATTAATCGTGTAGTAGGACCCACTGCTGCGGTGTTTAAGGTGTTTGATGCGGAACACGGGTTGGAGAAATCATGGTTTTCAGATCCTAGGAATGATTTACCAGGGTACTTGTCGGTTTTGGGGAATTGGAAAATGGTAAGGGAAATGTTAAGCTTGATGGTGGGCTTTTAGATGCTGATTTGGATAAATTGGAGTGTGAGTTTCTCAGAGAAAGAAAATAGTGTTCCTTTACCGATGTCATCACCAACAACGCTTGGCCAACAAACGTACATTGCACCATCTTCTTTACCAGTGACTGTTATTCAGAAGTTGCAAGCGATTATTGGAAAATTGATTGCGAATAATAGATTTGAGAATTGTATATCTATTTATGTTGAAGTTTGTAGCCCGAATGTACGAGCAAGTTTGCAGGCACATGATTTGGATTACCTTGAGATATCGATTGCAGAATTTAATGATGTTCAGAGTATTGATGGGCATATTGGCAGTGGGGGAGGCATTTGGAGTTTGCTATAAAGAATTTATTTGAGGCCGAGTATAATCTTTGTAATGATGTGTTTGAGAAGATGGGGAAATATGTTTGTGTGGGATGCTTTGCTAAGATAGCTGCATAGGCAGGCATGCTTGCATTTCTTCAGTTCGGGAAGACTGTTACAGAGAGCGGAGTTACAGAAGCAGATCCCGCCGCCTCCCGATGGGGGCGTCCCTAGATTGGTCCTGGTCATCCACCGAAGTTGGAAGCACGAGAAGTTTCAAGAAAGGCTCCTTGTGGATTAGGTTTTGAAGATCGTCAAAGCCATTGAGCAGAATTTGGAGACATGGTTTAAGGCTTATGATGATGCCACCTTGTCCTACCTTTTGCAATGAACAGCCAACTGGCTAAAGACAATCATCCAAGCTGTGTGACCACCTTCGTTCAACCTCGCCGACCAACCAGCAAGAAGCCAATCACGTGAAGCCAAAAACCTAGTATTCCCTCTCTCTTTGACAACCCACGGCAAGATAAACACAAAACAGCCCCTCCACTTACTGAATATAATAATCACAAAACCAGCCTCTGACCGAGAAATACTAGGCCTCGCAACAACCAATCGAACAGCCACTTGTGACCGAGAATGAAATAGCCCAAAATCGAGAGTAAATCAACAACCCTATATCACCAAAAGTCACCCCAAAACTGACACAAAAATAGTCCCAAAATTGAGCCAAAACCAAGACAAAAAGCCCCAAAATAGTGAACAAAGTCGCAGTAAAATACAGCAGCAAAACAGTGAACAAAACATTGAAAATAGTGAGCAAACAGCGAACCAGTGAAAATAGCGGAAACGCTAACCCTTCCGGCGATGTCCCAACGCACTCTCGAGAAGCGACTTAAAAGGTACGATCTGAGGGCACCCTTTGTTATATTTTATTTTGTCGTCCTCGAAATGCCATGCTCGGTTGGACATGGAATACGTCCAACCGGGTATGCGAGGTCCTACATTGAGAATGACCAAATTCTTTGGTCACATATTTATTATTCCGCATTTATTTTGTATTATTAGTCTTTTATTATTTCTTATTTAATTTACGTTTATTGTCGTTTTATTGTTCCGCATTTTTGTTTTGTGTCATTTATCTTCCTTGTTATTTCGCATATTGTCTCTTCAGTTATTTATTGTCATATGCATTATCATATTTCATGTATGTCAAATTGGGTTAATGATTGCATTGTGTTGATGCTTGCGTGTTATCCCTTGCGGTATATCGGATGGAAACCCAGACATAAATTCCGTAGCCGAATCCGAATCGGAATGGACGGTAATACGGTCTGTACTTGGGATACAACTCCACCCACTCGGGAAATACTTACATAAGCCTGATCAACTTCCTTTAATTTGCTATCTATTCATTGACGTTTTTGCCATTGATTATTTATTATTTTCATTTCCGCATCTTGTACTCTTTAATGTAACATGCTTCCATTGTTTCCATTAATGTTTATGTGTATGAAAAATTGTATGTCATCTGAATTATTTTGCATGTACTGTATAAGACTTGGTTAGATTATTGCACAAATCCTTTCATTACAAGTGGCATAAGTAAGGGACCATTCCGAACCCAACGGTTTAAGGTATTCCCTTACGAGGGGTGAGTGCGACCTTAAATCCCGGTTCACACCGGGTGGCGACTCCATGTTATTTCTCCGGTTTAGTCCCCTGCGGGCTATCCCGTACTCCGACGGGCCGCGAGCCTAGAAGAACAGCGTCGTCAATTTCTGTGTTCCCACAGTCTGGCGACTCCACTGGGGATTTAAAGAATTGGCCCTCGAAATCATGTCTTGTGATGTGTATGATTTGTGCTTTAGTTGACCGTTTCTATAATGGGTTGAGGGAGTTCAATCAAAGGCATTGTCATAAACTCGCATGAGAACGATAGTTGTATATCCTATAGAAGTTGCCCCTTTATGCTTTTGATAACCACATGCATATTAAATGTCATACATCGCACGCATCTCATGCTTACATGCATCATGTTAACCCTTTGTGTCTTAAAAGCCATCATAGATATCCGTTGGGTTAGAGATAAAAGAAGAACTGTCACATAAGAGTTTAGCAAACATGAATAACGAGGGAAAGGAAATCGAGAAACAGAGAACTTTACTGCAAGGATAGAAAGACCATGGGGGCCTTCAAAAAAAAAAAAGAAAAAGAAAATTGTTTGTTTTTAGTCATTGATAGTTAGACATAAGTCCGATGATGAAATTGATTGCTTTAAGGTGAAATCTTAGAAACGATAAACTCTTGATGTGCTTTTATCTGATACTTTGAATAATTGATCTATGTTAGACTCGTAAGCACTTCACTATAGGTTCTTAGCGGTGAAAGCCTGAGTAGTTGGCAAGATGACTAGTTGAAGAAATTGTAGGTCGGTGAATGACCGTTTGCTTAGATGTCTATCTTGATTTGCTTATGTTATGTTGTGTGGTATGGTTGAAAATAAAAGAAAAGTCTCTAAAGAAAAGAATTGAACCGCCTATAACCGATAAGCGTGAAGCTACCCATGGGCGAGTATTAGGACCACCATGAGGAGAAATGCTACCTTAAAGGGTAGGTGTGTTGAAAAAAAAGAGAGAAAGAAAAAAAAAAGAAAAGAAAAAGAAAAAGAAAAGAAAAAAGAAGTTCAAAATGAATAGAGAAAAGAAAGAGACAAGAGAAAAGGAGAAAGAAAACCATACCACATTGAGCACAGAAAAACAACTGCAGGCATAATTGAGATATCTAGGTTGGTTTGACCCATCGATCCCGATTTTTGAAACGAAATCATCGAGTTAGCTTACCTAAGGATTAAGCTGTGAAAGAACATTTGCACACACACACTTTGAGTCTGGCATAGATCATTTGTTCAAAGACTTGGATTTGAGTTGCATTGGGTGTTTTGAAGGTTCTCTGGTTTCATTACTGAGCATTCTTTGAGGACGATGATATGTGTAACTATTGAGACTATTTCGTAGCATAGTATGACGATATAGAAGGCCCCACCATGTGGTTCATCTTGACCAAGTGCAAACAGCGGAGAGCAGAAAGCTAAACAAAGACTGGGGGCGACCAGTCTACCACATCGCTAATCAAGGACATAACAAGATATTGAGTCATGAAACCAGAGGGAAGACTGAGCAATCACCTAGAAAACTGGCGGAAGACCTAATCCAATGGAATAAGAAATTCATTCATGCATGCATGCATACACGTAACATATTTTGCATTCTTTTTTTGTGTTTGTTTTGTTTTATATTCACAGGTTTCAAAGAAGAAAAAGAGAAAGCGGCAAAGACAAGCCAACCAGAATCAACAAACATATGAGTAATAGTTTTGGGGATGAGTCTCAGGGTTGAGGCCTATATCAGTATCAGTTTTAGGGCGAGGCCCACGTCAGTATCAGTCTAGGGGCGAGGCCCACATCAGTGTCTGTATGGGGGCGAGGCCCACATTAGTTTCAGTTTGGGGTCGAGGCCCATATCAGTATTCGTTTGGGGATGAGTCTCGGGGTTGAGGCCCACATCAGTATCAGTTTGGGGCGAGGCCCACATCAGTATCAACTCAGGGTCGAGGCCCACCTTATCAGCAGTTTGGGGAATGAATCCCAGGGTCGAGACCCACATCGTCAGAGTTTCGGGAATGAATCCCAGGGGAATGAATCCCACATCGCTAGAGTTTTGCAGTGAATTCAGGGAATGAATCCCAGGGCCGAGGCCCACGTCGTCAGAATTTGGAATGAATCCGGGAATGAATCCCAGGGCCGAGGCCCACATCGTCACAGTGTTGGAATGAATCCGGGAATGAATCCCAAGGTCGAGGCCCATATCGTCAGAGTGTTGGAATGAATCCCAGGGTCGAGGCCCATATCAACAGTTTTCGAGAATGAATCTCATAGGGTCGAGGCCCACATTGTCAGCAATTTCGGGAAAGAGTCCCAAGGTTGAGGCCCACATTAGTATCAGTCTGGGGCGAGGCCCACGTTAGTATCAGTTGAAGGCGAGGCCCACATCAGTATTATTCTGGGGCGAGGCCCACATTAGTATCAATTTGGGGCGAGGCCCATATCAGCTTGGGGGCGAGGCCCTAAATCTATATCAGTTTAAGGGCGAGGCCCATATCAACTTAGGGGCGAGGCCCCACATCAGTATCAGTTTGAGGGCGAGGCCCATGTCAACTTGGAGGGCGAGGCCCATGTCAACTTGGAGGGCGAGGCCCACATTAGCATCAGTGACAGACTTGCCGGGTATGGCACTCTGGGGCGAGGCCACATTGGTTCAGCATCGGTTTTCTGCCGGGTATGGCACTCTGGGGCGAGGCCCACATTATTATCAGCATCAGTTTAGCCGGGTATAGTACTCTGGGGGCGAGGCCCACATTATCATCAGCATCAATAGCAGGTTTGCCGGGTATGACATTCTGAGGGCGAGGCCCACATTGGTTCAGCATCGGTTCTGCCGGGTATGGCACTCTGGGGGCGAAGCCCACATCAATTCAGCATCAGTTTCTGCCGGGTATGGCACTCTGGGGGCGAGGCCCACATCAATTCAGCATCAGTTTCTACCGGGTATGGTATTCTGGGGGTGAGGCCCACATTAGTTCAGTATCAGTTTCTGCCGGGTATGGCATACTGGGGTGAGGCCCACATCAGCATCAGATCGAAGGCGAGGCCCATATCAGTTCGGGCACAAGGCCCAATGGAATAAAGCCCACCTTCAAAAAAGCTTGGGAATAAAGCCCACATTCAGTACAGTTTGGGAATAAAGCCTGCATTCAGTTCAGTTCAAGAAGAAAGCCTATATTCAGTTCAGTTCGGGAATAAAGCCCATATTCAACACGGTTTAGGAAGAAAGCCTACATTCAGCTCAGTTCGGGAATAAAGCCTGCATTCAGTTCAGTTCAGGAAGAAAGCCTATATTCAGTTCAGTTTGGGAATAAAGCCCATATTCAACACAGTTCAGGAAGAAAGCCTACATTCAGCTCAGTACGGGAATAAAGCCCACATTCAGTACAGTTCGGGAATAAAGCCCACATTCAGTACAGTTCAGAAAGAAAGCCTACGTCCAGCAAACTCGGGAATAAAGCCCACATTCAGTACAGTTCGGGAATAAAGCCCACATTCAGTACAGTTCAGGAAGAAAGCCTGCATTCAGCTCAGTTCATGGAATAAAACCCAAGTTCAGTACAGTTCGGGAATAAAGCCTACATCCAATGCAGTTCGGGAATAAAGCCCACAGTCCAAACAATCAGGGAATAAAGCCCTATCACAACACAGTTCGGGAACAAAGCCCAGAGGAATAAAGCCTCATCTCATTCAGCAGTTCGGGAATAAAGCCCAGAGGAATAAAGCCTCATCTCAACACAGTTCGGGAACAAATCCCAAAGGAATAAAGCATCATCTCAATACAGTTCGGGAACAAAGCCCAGGGGAATAAAGCCCTATCACAACACAGTTTGGGAACAAAGCCCAGAGGAATAAAGCCTCATCTCAATACAGTTCGGGAACAAAGCCCAGGGGAATAAAAGCCCTATCACAACACATTTCGGGAACAAAGCCTAGAGGAATAAAGCCTCATCTCAATACAGTTCGGGAACAAAGCCCATGGGAATAAAAGCCCAGAGGTCGAGGCATCTCGCCATCACATTCAGTTCGGGAACAAAGCCCACAGGTGGTTCGGGAACAAAGCCCAAAGGTCGAGGCACCTCGCCATCACACTCAGTTCGGGAACAAAGCCCAGGGAACAAAGCCCACTCTCTACACAACTCGGGAACAAAGCCCACAGATGGTTCGGGAACAAAGCCCAGGGGTCGAAGCGCCTCACCATCATATCAGTTCAGTTCGGTAGTAATTCCTAGAGATCGCATCATATTGCAGGGATGAACCTCAGGGGTCGAAGCACCTCATCACCAGATCAACTCAGTTCGAATCAACATGGCAAGTCAGGTGGCAGCTGGCGAGCCAGGTAAGTGAAAATGCATTGCACGTACTTTGATAGGATTGTCATTGTCACACACTGCACAAGTCCCATCAAAGTGGGGGCGACTGTAGGCATTGCATTTTTGCATATCAGCCCCCGATGATGAGGTCCGTATGGAGACACTACCTCTTTAGGTGAAAGCCACGGGAAACGGACGTTGGAAGGGTAAAGTTGGAAATTAGCATTTTGTCAGAGTTAACTCGCTTGTTTCGCTTCGGGTTCGCTGTGTGAACCTCTTTTAAAAACACACCAAACCCATTAAAACACATCTCACAAATTAAATAATTAAAATATTTAAAACACATCTCACAAATTAAATAATTAAAACCAATTAAAATTAAACTTGAAATTAAATTAAATCACATTCACCAATTAAATTGAACTTGAAATTAAATTAAATTAAATTCCTAATTTAAATAAAACACATTCCTAATTTAATTAAATCACATTCCTAAATTAAATAAATCATATCCTTAACTAAAAAGAAAAATCAAATACTTTCCCTTAAATTAAAAGATTTTCCCTATCACATACTAAATTAAAAGATATCACCAATTAATACACAAATCCTATTACTTCCCCAACAAGGTAATTCCCCCCCTCTCACTATAAAAATAACACAAACTAAACCCTAAGGCTGGCTGGCCTATCTCTCTGACTCACGGCACAAACAAAAACAAAGCAAGAAAAAAACCCTAAGCGGCACGCCCTCTCTCTCTCCTCTCACTCCTCATACGACATTCAGAAAGAAAATAAAAACCCTAATCAAACGCCCTCAGCCTGACAGAAAACAAAAAACAACAGACCCTTCATGACTCTCAGGCAGCGCCATTAAACCAAGCCATCTCTCCAACCTTGAAGACCACTACAATCACTTCTCGCCCCATCTGCTTCAGCCAGCACCTGCTTACAAGCCTCAACGTCTGCCCTTTTCTATCAGCGCACCACAGCCACTGCCCCTCCATTAGCCGTAACAAAGAAACCAAAATAGACACCAGAACCCTCTTCACAAAAGACACAACACGCCTCTTTCACACTTAAAACAGAAACACCCCTCTCACACTCTCAGATCTGCGCCATGCACTAACGTCCCTCCACGTTGAAGCCAGCCACTCACGTTATCAACGCCTGATCAAACAAGGCGCACAAAGGCCTGCTCGCCCACGTCACCCTCCATTCACTCACTGCCCCTTGCCTTCACGAGCCAGACACCAGCCCCCTCACGCACAAATCAAAACCTGCACGAAGCCCTCTCCAAATAACCAATAGCCATCTGCCCCTCATCCTTCACGCCTAGCCACATCACCCTTCAACACTCAACACCTCAAGCCACGTTAACATCTAAAAACCCTTCACGCTGATTGCCCCTCTCACGCACAATCAACGCACCAGCCTCCACTCACTAGCCCCCTAACCAATCAAGCAACAACGCCACCTCACAAAAAGGGCCAAGCTCACTGACACGCACCAAGCCACAAATTACTCTCATAACCGACAGCAATAAAAGACACATACAGCCCTATTGATCACCGAAAACACCTCCCACAACAGCCCATAATCCTGCCCCAAAATAACCCTCAAATTTCCGTGAAAATTATCCCAAACATCACCAAAAATTATGCCTCTGAAACTGTCCAGAATTTGCCCTAAAACTACATCAAAAACAGCCCCAAAACAGTGACAAAACACAGCCCCAATACCCTTAAATGACCGCCAAAAACAGTCCCCTATTACCTTAAAATAGTGACCAGAAAATACAACACAAACAGCAGCGAAACGGAGTGAAGACAGCAGCCCAAACAGTGATACAGCGAGGAAAAACGTTGGATTAGTGAACCAGGAAAGTTGCGGAATATCAACCCTTCCAACGGACGTGTAACGCCCTTTCTTGAGACAACAAAAGAGGTTAGACCTGAGGGAACTCTTTTTACTTATCTTCTTTATTTTTGTTTTATTTATTTTGATATAATATTGCATGAGAGTCGTTTGAGGCATGATGTGATTGTTGGATGAGCGGGATATGTGTTCCCTTTCGTGGTATATCGGATGGAAACCCGGACGTAAATTCCATAGCCGATTCCGAATGGACGGTAGTTTAGTTTATAGGTTGTTTATTTATTATTTTAAGCATGATTTAATTTAGTTTATTATTTAATGTTCGAAGCATGATTATGTTATTTAAGCATGTCGTTTCTTATTCTTTATGCATGATGCTTTGTTTAGTTTGTTTATGTTTAATTTTTATTTGTTACTTTGGTTTAATTGTTCAATATACTCGTTGTGTTATATTGCGTGGAGTTATTTGGATGAAAGCATGTTAGATCTGAGTACCCTTGAGCATGAATGTTGAATAGATTCGGTTAGTTTATTGCACAAATCATATCATCACAAGTGACATAAGTAAGGGACCATTCCGAACCCAACAGTCTGAGGTCTTCCCTTGCGAGGGGTGGGTGCGGCCTTAAATCTTTGTCCCGGTTCACACCGGGTGGCGACTCCATGTTATTTCGTACTTCCCAACTAGGCCGCGAGCCTAGAAGAACAGCGTCGTCAAGTTCTGTTGTCTACATCGGGTTTGTGGAGTATGCTTCTCAAGCGGTGAGAAGTGTAGACTGTGATCGGATGCCTTTGGAAATAAGGACGTAGCTTCCGAGTTGCTATTATTAAAGCTAGGACCAACTTCTCCATTTGGGTGTATCGTGTCTCCGTGTTAAGAAAAACTTTACTTATATGGTAGACTGTGAGTTGCGTTCATTCTTCTTCTCTGATCAATACCGCACTGACTGCTTGTTCTGATACCCCCAAAAATAGGAATAGTCTCTCATTGTCGATTGGCTTGGAAAAAAGTGGTGGAGTGGTCAAATATATCTTGAGTTCTTTCAAAGCTTCTTCGCATGTTGGGGTTCATTTGAAGTTTTTTGCTTTTTTGAGGGTTGAGAAGAACAATAAACTTTTGTATGTACACTTGGAGATGAACCGATTTAAAGCTGCGATCCTTCATGCAAGTCGTATAACATCTTTTAGGCTGTTGGGAGATGAGATGTTAATAAGGATAGATTTGATCTTATCAGGGTTGGCTTCTATCCCTCATCGAGTGAACAAGTAGCTAAGGAACTTACCCGATGACACGCCAAATGCGCATTTCATGGAATTCAGTTTCATGTCATACTTCCTCATGATGTTCAATGTATGTCCCAACTGTTTAATGTGTTGCTTGGCCTCCAAGGATTTTATCAGCATGTCGTCTATGTAGACATCCATGGTTTTTCCAATATGTTGGGAGAACATCTTGTTGATGAGACGTTGGTAGGTGACTCCAGCATTCTTGAGTCCGAAAGGCATCACTTTATAAATATAAGTGCCTTTGTTGGTGACGAAGGCTGTCTTTTCTTGGTTGTTTGGGTGCATGAGGATTTGATTGTAGCTTGAGTAAGCATCCATGAAGCTCAACAACTCATGCCCGGCTGTAGCATCAACCATTGAATCAATGTGAGGCATGAGGAATGAATCTTTTGGACACTCTTTGTTTAAGTCAGTGAAGTCGATGCAGACTCACCATTTCCCATTTTTCTTTCGGACTACGACAATATTTGCAAGCCACTTCGGGTATTGAATCTCCTTGATGGCTCCATTTTGTAGCAGTTTCTAGATTTCCTCCTAGATAACTTGGTTTCTTTCCAGAGCGAATTTTCTTCTTTTTTGCTTGACGGGAGGGTAGTCTGGATTTATATGAAGTTCGTGAGACATCATCTCAGGATCTATGTCTGTCATATCTTCATGAGTCCAGACAAAGCAATCGTGTCGCTCATTGAGGAAGTCAATTAGGCCGGCTCGTAGCTTGGGCTCAAGGTAGGTTCCGATCTGGGCTTTATGATCTACGTAGTACATGTGGATCTTGACTTCATCTAGTTCTTTGATGTTGGGTTGATCTTGCTCGGTTCCATGAGAACCCTTGTTATGTTGATTGGTGCTTAGCTTTAAGAGTCGTTTGATAGCAGCTTCTTGAGGTAAGTTGGTCTCCTTTGATTTATTGAATACCCTACTTGGTAGGGAATTTCAACACTTGGTGGTATATGGAAGAGACTACTCTCATGTCATGTATCCAAGGTTGTCTAACAATCAAATTGTAGGCTCAAGGGCAATCTAAGACCGGAAAGGTTGTGATATTGTTGATTCCTCCCACGTAGACTGGGAGAGATATTTCTCCCAAAGTGAGCTTCTGCTCCCCACTGAACCCGATCAGCGCAGTCGACCATCAGATGATTTTATTTAATTCTGCTCTCATGTCTGCTAGGGAGTTGGTGAAGATGATGTTGGCTAAAGATCCGGTGTCGACCAGTACTCGCTTGATCATGAAATTAGCGGCTTGTAAGGAGATTACCAAACCGTCATGGTGGGGGTTCATCTGGCTGGAGTTGTTGTCGTCTGTGAATTCGATTGTTAGGTTTGTGAACATTCTTTCAATCGACATTGTAGAGTGAGATGTCACAATGGCGACTTCTCTCGTGCGAAGTTTGGCGGCTGAATATGAGATACCACTAACTTCAGATCCACCTGAAATGAAGTTGACAGTATTATTAATTGGTGGTGTGGTTGGGGGCCATCCCTTCGTTCTTCTCTGTCGTCTCGCCGAGCCATTGTTTCCTTCCCATTTTCTGTAAGTAAATCTTTTAGATATAACTTATTCAGTAGTTCCAAAACTTCCAATCTCATGGCCACACAATCATCCGTCGTATGACCATAATCTCGGTGGAACTCACATCATTTACTTGTGTCTTTCCTGGTATAGTCGTCTCTGGAACGTTGGGGCCATTTTACTTCGTTTCCCATCTTCTTGAGAACCGAGACTAATTCTCCTGGGGAGACGATGAAGTTGTAGTCTGGAAGCCTTTGGATGTTGAAAGAAGTTTTGTTCTGTACTCTGTATGGTGAGGGATGTTTGCCAATGAATTCCTTATGTCGTTTGGGGATGTTCTGTAGGTTATGGGAACTTTCGCTTTTCTTGTTTCTCTTGTCTTTTTCCCATCTGATCTCGACTCGGGCCCGAGCCATAGCCTGATCCATGGTGTAGCATTGAAATTTGGTTAGCTTCTTGTAGAGCCCACTATCTGCGAATAAACCATTTCTGAAGGCTTCTACTGAAGTAGGCTGATGGAGATTCGGAATGGATATTCTTTATTTATTTGAAACGAGCCACGTAGCTTCACAAAGGTTCTCTCTTCCGCTGTTGGATCATGTTGAGGTCGTCTGTGGTTTTATCGAGCTTACAGGAGCTCGCAAAATGTTCCACAAACCTATCTATTAATTCTTAATACGCTCTAATAGATCTATATGGGAGATTGATGAACCAAGTGAGGGATGGACCTGCCAAAGTCTCTCCAAATCCTATGCATATTCCAGCCTCCCATTGATTTTGTGTCAGGCCTATCAACATTATTTTGTATTTGTAATGAACAACATGGTCTTCCGGGTCTGCTGACCCATTATATAATTTCATGTCTGGAGGACTGAATCTCCTTGGCAACTCTACCGAAGTGATGGTCTCCAAGAATGAGGTGTCTGAGATTATGCCAACTCGACTCTTCCTAACTGGTAGCCTGACACCAAGTAGGCTGGAGAGAATTTCTTCTTTGAACTCTTGCATTTCCTTGCGCATGGTGGTAGCAACTTACTGTGCTTGGTCGGGTGGAAATGTGTGTTGGCCTCTTTGGTGATTTAGCATATGGTAGTCTGATGACGGATTGTCGCTTGCCACATTATTGAATACTCCTAAGAGATTGGATCAAATGGCAGGATCGTTGGGGTGACCCGGAGTATCATGCTAACGGGAGGTTGAAGAGATTTGCTCCAATTGTTTTTGAAGGGTCGTATTGGAGCTTCGTATGGATAGATTTTCTTCCTCTAAAGCTCTTAACTATTCTTGTAGAGTGGCTAATTGTGCGACCATGGGGTCTGGTGTTTGTTCGTTGCTGGAAGATATAAGTCTATCTTCGTAAGGATTGTAGATTGAAAGATTCTTGTTTGCTATAAAACACTGAGGCCCCACGGTGGGTGCCAAATTGTAGACACTGGATTTCACATGCGGTCCACAATCAAGAATTTGTAGTATGAGGCGTCAATGATCCTGCAAAACAAACGTAGAGTAAGCGTGAAGTTCCTACCCACTAGTGTGGTGGTGCCGTGGGCACTCCGACGCTCAAGTCAGTAGAAAATATGAGCAAAAAGTTGAGGAAATATAATGACTGAGATTACCTTGTCTTTCGTAGACTACCGTAAGGGCGGTGGTCCGATGTGTAAAGGGTGAGGGATTTAGAGAGTTTAATTATCAGATAGCTAAAAGTTAGAATTAGAAGGCTTCAGCTTCAATGAATCATAATTATGAATTATGATTCCTTTTATAGATCAATTAATGGGTTATGACAGTTGGAATATGAGCCATATTTATGGGGGCGGGCCCACAACATGCTTAGATAATTATTTTCCGGTGGTAAAACGACTAATTATGCGGGGAACAATTAATTGAGAATTGATATTTTTCGGTTAATGATTTATTTAGGGAAATTGGGACAAGTCATGGGCTTTTGCTGAAATTGGGTCCTGAGAGTTAACAATTGGTTTCTGTAATGGGCTTTATTTATCATGGATCTACAATAAAAAGAAGATTATACCCTTGGTGTCAAATTTGGCCCGTACAATTCATGTATATTTTTATATCTTATTTTATTAGCCCTCCAGTTATCACTCATCGGGTCTTTCAAAAAGACCTGACCCACCATACTCTCAGTGTTTTGCAGGTTCCAGGTGCTTGCATGTTGAGGACGAGCTTTGAAGGAGACGGGACCCAATGGCAGTCATTACACATCACAGTCGTCAAAGTCGAGCTCATAAATTGATTGTTGTGTCCAGTTAGGCCATAAATAATTGTATGTAATTTTGTATTGTTGTGTTTGTAGTTTATTAAGTAATGTTTATGTACGTATAAGTTAAGTATTCAAGTTTATAATCATTATGCGTACATATACAAGTTATATTCATGTAATTTTTATGGTTTGTTTATAATTATCATGATCATATTTGCATAACAACCATGCATGTAGTCAATCATTCAGTGATTCCAGTGTGCATATCAGGGTTCAGAGTGATAGATAAGTCATTGTCATGTCGATCATATGTCGGGATTTCCTGGAAAGTGACACATAAGAACTTTTTTTTTGTCAACGAGGGAATTAAACCGAAAGTAAAATTTATTGCACCTCAATGCTTTAGTTTTTATTCTACTCACTGTCTTCCACATATGTTGAATATCTCTAGAGAAGCCCTCTCTATTAACCAACTTACTCGAGAGAACTTTCCTAACCAGACACATCCCTAAGTGTTGTTCTTTTTCCTCTTTAATGCTACCAGAAAAGGTAACCACCTCACTGTTAGGGTTGGTACTCCGAGTGCCAATCCGGATCATATTTGTGTCTGATTCATGAATACGAACAATTCTTTTTTCCATAATATTACTTATTTATGGTAGCACCTCTTTTTTGTATACATATTCGATCTAATTACGATTAGATTGAAACTAAATATGATTTAGTGATATGTATATATTAGACAAAGACCCTGGGATTTACAATGTAGTGCGCAGTTACAACGTAGTTTGTAATTGACATTGGGAAGCGTCACTATAAGTTGTATATTCTCAAATAAAGTTCCTGGTCAAGATTTACTGACACGGGTCGGTTAGTAAAATCCGCTGAGACCAGTACATGTCGTATATCGTGACTTGGTCCGATGGTTTATCCCAATGAACCATGAGTCTTGGGAGACTCGTATAGACATGTAGGTGTTTATTTGATAAACACTGAATGACTTACCGAAGATTTCCTAATAGATGGTACACCAACGTCAATAGGAATCTTTTAGAGTCGAGTAGCATAGTGGTCCTTCAACTTGATATACCACTGTGGATATATGAGATATCTTCCACACTTTGATGACAGTCACGTCACTGATCTATTTAGATCAGACCTCCATTTTTTCATTGGGTGTGGACTGATGCTCATGATATCCAGTGAGTATCAGATATAATCTGTCAGTCATGTGTACAGGGCATAGGTATCATGTATGTATTTACGATCTAGTAAATCCATGGCCGTGGTATACTTCGGAAGCGAGTTCCGAGTGTTATTTAGTGATCATAAATTTAAAAGTCGACTATATTATACCTTAGGGATTGGCGTTCTTATCTATATCCCCAGTATAATATTGATAGCTTGTGACAGAGGGATTATACGTATACAATGACCTTGAATTGCATAGTTTAGCGAGATTATTCGTGGTCGTCATAATTCATGAGTGGGTGAATTATGGACATGAAATTGGATTTCGTGACGTATAAACCTAAACTTAGAGAGTCACACAATATGAAGTGTACTCGTTGAGCACTTGGGCAACGCATTATGAATAATACAGATATTCATAATACTTCATCGGATTAAATGAGTTAATTCGAATCATTTAATTGGTTAAACGAAAACACATGCTTTAGAGGATTTTGATCAATTAATAATTAATGTGTATTTGTATTTGATACAAAATTTGATTTGATACATATTAATTAATTGTCAAATGAGACTTTGACACATGACATTAATATATGTATTTATTATTTAATGTAAATAAAAATACATATATAGTAATTATTATATTTATTAATTATTTAGATATTTAAATGTTAAATATTTGAATAAATAAATGATATTCTTTTTCATAATTGTTATGAAAAATGTTTAATTATTATTGGTTACATGTGGCATGTTTTAATTAAGTTTAAGGTGTGCAAATTTGATTTGCTAACATAAAACTTGATTTTATTTAATTGAATTAAATTGAGAAATTGACCAAAATACCCCTCTAGGTCGGCAATGGTACTTTAAAAGAGAAATTTTTTTCTTTTCCTTGTGGATGGCTTACCATGGTCGAATATCATCTTCCAAAACTCTCCAAATTTGCTTGATGATTCAAGAAGGAAAATTGAAGAAAATCAAGAAATAGCTTAAGGAAATTAAGAGATTAAAGGTAATCCTCAATATCTCTAAGCTTAGAAATCATGTTTCTTATTCTTGGGCATCTGGAGTGATTCTAGGGTTTCTTCTTTTCTTAAGAATTTGTGTGTTTTTTATTTGGAAGATGAAATAGAAGGCTTGGTGTATGTGTGAAGTAGAATTGAATGATATTATTGTAATATTTGTTCAATTTGATCATTTGATGATATGTTGTCATTCTAGAGTGTTATGACCACTCTTGTAATGCCTAGAATTGTTCTTGGGTGCTTCATTGGTGGTGGCTTGGATTGGTGTTGTGATTAATGTTAAGAAAATTGGATTAAAGCATGAAATATTGATATTTTTGGTTTTTGGATCAGATCTGGAAAACTGGATTTATTGTGATGAAAATTATGTCATATAAATGTATTGGATGTGTTTTAGGTATTGAAACAATTTCCGGAAACTGTTTCGGAGTTGAAATATGCGAAAACGGTGAAAAACGGCGTTACCGGGTGAGTTTTGAGCCAACCGGGTGACGACTGCCCAAACAGTGAATTGGTCACTGTTCGGGCAGTCCATGAACTGCCCTAGTACTGTTGGGGCTGACCTGGATAGTCCCTATGTGCATTGGGTGGTCGGTTCGGTCAAAAATGTGTTTTATGCCATTTTGCGGAAAAACTTTTTCGTAAAAGTTTCACGATGTTTCTTAACTATTTATGTCGTTATTTGATATCGAGTAAATATGTTTAAGTGAAATATGAATGAATTATTCATATTGGTTATGAATAATTTATTCGGTAATTTAAAAAGTTTTAAAATTACGATTTCACCTGAACCGCGAGCTTCCGCTCCGCCCGCGCCAAAACCCCAACACCACCATCTTCATCCGTGAGAGAAAAAGACTGACATAACTTGGAGATCTCTTCGGCATCCATAATTTTGGAAGAGAAAGGGAAAATAGAGGAATTGATAGGTTCATAGTGAGATGAGATGCAAAGAAAGGATAAAAAATGTCGTTTATTGGTAACAGAGTAAATGTTATATTATGTTCAAAGTTGAACAAGAGCAAAAAGAACAAAAGGAAAATGCTAGGAGTGGGAGTGTATAGTGTTCAGTTGTAGATGGATGAGAAAGGTTGGAGAATGGAGAAAGCCACTCCTCAATAGTGAGAGTAAACACGCCCAAAACGTGAACTAAGGATTCACAATCATTGTTAATCAAACTTATTAGAGATGTAACTGAAACTAAGAAAGAACTATGGTTGTTGGCCACTTGAGTTTGGGTAATACAAATAATAATACAATTTCCTTTTTAGAATTCCAATTAGTTTCTTCCTAGAGATTGCTTTTGGTTAATGAGGGTCGGGGCGTTCTTATATAGTCCCCGAATTTTTTTTATTATTACTCTTAAATGTTGAAAGTAATGACTTTACATACTTGTTTCGTAAATGAGAAAGTTTATAGAAAATATTGAAGGAAAATGTAAGGGAAGATGATGAGATTTATTGATTTCTTATATCTGTCTATCTGTTCATTTTATAGCCTTTATATACATGAACGTTAATATCTAACACATTTGATTAAATCTCTAACATATCTATTTGAGCCAATGAGAGAACTTCCCACTCAAAGTGAAACTATATTTCCCGCTCAATTTCAACTTGATTGATGCTAGGCAAACGACATCGTACCGTGTATTCTTCATCACTCGTATCAATCATGTAGTATATTGTAGTAGTGTGTGTGATATATATTTCAACATTAAATAGCTAACAAATAAGGGCCCATAATTTTAATATTATAATAATATACTACGGTTAAGGGCCTCGAAATATAAAAATTATCTTGGGCCCTGAGGATCTCAGGGCCGACCCTGTTTCTTCCAATACCCGAAGTAGTGACAAAATTTTCATTATATTTCATCCCAAACATATTTTCCAGAAGTATAAATATAAAGCTTGAAATTCTAAAAGCAAATGTGGAAAGCATATATCATCTTGGAACATAAAATTGACGATAACTTAATAATTAATGTCTTTATTAAAGATAGAAAAACATCAATTTCAATATAATATTGTTTGCCTTTTAATGTATTGAAATTTATATTTTTCTACCATGACGGTCCTCAGTTACCTTGAATTATATATGATCTTAAGCGAATTTTTAAAATGGATTCTTATAGATAAAGAATAAAAAAATCGATATTATAAAGTACAATGGTGTGGGGGAAAGAGAGTGTAATAGATGATTAAAATTAAGAGAGATAATGTATCCAAATGCTATCTTTATGTGGCTTAATTGGCGGCTTAGATCATTTCATTATAATCTAATGGTTGATAAAGAATCATTTCATTATAGTATCTTATAAAAATGGAAAATGGAAAATGAAAACTACCTTATAAATTAAAGAATAAAATCATTCATTAATGAATAAAATCATTTCATGATAAATAAATTAAATAACAGAATCTTAATCTCTCTATAAATTCTGTAACACTGTACCGTAGACACAGACATACACTAATATATATATATATATATATATATAGATATATATATATATATATATATATATATATATATATACCAATATATTTTAAAAACTCACTTATTAAATTTGCGGAGCGGGCGATCTCATTACAATTTAATCTATTTACTTGCAGTCAGCAAAACTATCGATGAAGGTGCTTTTGTTAGGTTGGTGCTCGGAGTGCCAATCCAGATCATATTTATGTCCAATTCATGAATACGAACAATTCTATTTTCCATAATATTACTAATTTATTGGTAGCACCCTTGTCTTTTACATACTTGTTCGATATAATTACGATTAGATATTTGATTACGATTAGATCGAAACTAAATCTGGTTTAGTGATACGTGTATATTAGACAAAGACCCTAGGATTTACAGTATAGTGCGCAGTTACAACGTAATTTGTAATTGACATTGGGAAGCGCACTATTAGTTGTATATCCTTAAATAAAGTTCCTGATCAGGATTTACTAACACGGGTCGGTTAGTAAAATCCGCTGAGACCAATACATGTCGTATATCGTGACTTGGTTCGATGGTTATCCCAATGAACCATGAGTCTCGGGAGACTCGTATAGACATGTAGGTATTATTGATAAGACACTGAACGGTTCACTGAAAGTTTCCTAATAGATGGTACATCAACGTCAATATGAACCTTCTCGAGTTGAGCGAGCATAATGGTCCTTCGACTTGAGATACCACAGTGGGATATATGAGTTATCTTCCACACTTTGATGGCAGTCACGTCACCGATCTATTCACGATCAGACCTCCGCCTGTTCGTTGGGTGTGGACTGATGCTCATGATATCCAGTACGTATCAAGATAGGATCTGTCAGTCCTATGTACATGGCATATGCATCCTCACGTGGTTACGATCTAGTAAATCCATGACAGTGGTATAACTCTGGAAACCAGTTCCGAGTGTTATTTAGAGATCGTAAATTGAAAGTCGACTATATTATACCGAACGGATTTGACGTTGTTATCTATATCCCAATTATAATATGGATAGCCTGTGACAGAGAGATTATACATATACAATGACCTCGGCTTGTATAGTTTAACGAGATTATCTGTGGTCGTCATAATCCATGAGTGGGTGGATTATGGACACGAAATTGGATTTTGTGACGGATAAACCTAAACTTAGAAAGTCACACAATATGAATTATACTCGTTGAGCACTTGGGCAACACGATATGAATAATACTGATTATTCATAATACTTCACCGGATTAAATAAGTTAATTCGGATCGTTTAATCGGTTAAACGATAACACATGCATTAAAGGATTTTGTCCGATAATAATTATTGTGTATTTGTATTTGATATATAATATGATTAGATGCACATTAATTATTCGTCAAATGAGATTTTGACACATGCCATAAATATATGTATTTGTTATTTATTGTAAATAAAAATGCATATATAATAATAATTACATTAATTGATTATTTGGATATTTAATTATTAAATATTTGAATAATTAATTAATTAAACTTTTTTCATTAAATGTTATGAAATATGGTAAGTTATTATTGGTACAAATGGCATGAATTAATTAAAATTTAATGTGTCCAATATTGATTGGATAACATAAAATTTACTTAATTAATTTGATTAAATTTTACAAATGGACAATTATGCCCTTGAGAAAGTCGGTCTTCATGCTTAAAAGAAAGAAAAATTTATTTCTCTCTCATGAAATCCTCCATTGCCGATACCTCAACTAGAAAATGGGTTTCAACTTTGCTTGATGAATCAAGTGAAAACAAAGAAAAAAAATCAAAGAAAAGGCTTAGGAAATTAAAGGTTTAAAGGTATTCCTCTACTCCCTAAGCTTAGAAATTTTGTTTCATGTTTCTTGAAGATCTATTGAGATCTAGGGTTTCTTATTTGTTGTAAAAATTGGGGTTTTTGATTTTGGAGGATGGATTGGAAGCTATTGATGCATGTGTGAAATGTATTTGGAACTAATTATTGTAATTATAGTTCAATTTGTTCAATTTGTTGTTGGACAATCTTGTTGCCATTCTAGAGTGTGATAACCACTCTTATTATGCATAGAATTGTTCTGGAGTTCTTCATGTGTGGTGGCTTTAAATGGGTGTTGGATTAATTAGATTAATCTTGCTAAAAATTGGATTTAAAGCATGTTTGGCCATTTTCTGTTCTGGATCAGACCTGGTGTTTGTTCTGTTTTGGTGATGAAAATGTTGTCTTTTGAATGTAATTTGGCCATTTTCTGTTCTGGATCAGACCTGGTGTTTGTTCTGTTTTGGTGATGAAAATGTTATCTTTTGAATGTATTGGATGTGTTTTGAGAGTTGGAATAATTGCCGGAAAGTGTTTCCAAGTTGAAATAAGCGAAAACGGCCAAAAACGGCGTTACTGGGTGACAGCTGCCCAAACAGTGAATCTGTCACTGTTCGGGTAGCCCATGAACTGCCACGACACTATTGGGGATGACCTGGGCAGTCCCCATAAGTTCGGGTGGTCGGTTCGGTCAAAAACGCGTTTTGCGTCATTTTGCGGAAAACTATTTTCGTAAAAGTTTCGCGACGTTTCAACCTTATTTATGTTAATATTTGATATTGAATAAATATGTTTAGGTGAAATATGAATAAATTATTCATATTAGATATTGAATAATTTATTCGGTAATTTGAAAAAATTTTAAATTACAATTTCGCCCGAACCGCGCTTCTGTCGTTCCCTTCACCCAAAAACCCCAACAGCTTTAACATTTTAGTTTTATTATACATACACCAAGTAAAAATAAGGATGTGAAAGTTGGGAAGGACATAAAAACTGAAATTGAACCGAACTAAATTGATTTTCGAATCTGTTCGATTTTACAGTTTATTTTCGATTTATATGAGAATTAAACCGGTTGGTTGTAATCGGTTCGGTTCACTATTCGAATGGAACCGATGATGATCTAATTGGTTTTGGTATAAAAGGGGAAAGTCAACAAAACTCAAGTCATGTGTGTGCCCTAAAACTAAAAGATCAATGATATACTTACTAACATTTTCCCCGAAATTTATCTCAACTCTCACTGGAGCTACAACAACTCATTGTAACTATAGTAAGAGAATTGTGATAAAATTAGAGAAAAAAATTGGTAAGTTTAGCATTTTTGAAACTAAAATCGCGTTTTCTCTCGTTTGCTTCTCTCTGACTCTCTCTACCTCACGTCTTAGCTGAGCCGTGAATCTGAGAATGTTTGAGTAGGTCTTCAGTGAATTTGATGATGATCTGTACATATACATAAATTATAGCCTTCTTTAATCTTCTTCAGCTTCTGTAGCTTGATATTATATGAAAGCTTGAGACTTTATTTCAGTAAGAGTCTCAACAATGGCAACCAATAAGTGTTGCTTCGCTGGCTTCTTACGAAAATTATCCATGCCAGCATCGAAGCATTCTTGTTGGCTGTCTTGAGAGAGCATTCTAATTATGGGAATGCTTATATACCCATTTGAGCTTCTCACAACTTAATCTAAATATAATATAACAAGTGATGATTTATTCAAATTAATTGCAAGTTGCAACAAAAGCTAAGAAGCACACAGAAGTTAGAGACAACAAAATAGGATTGGTAAAATCTGGACCAGGATTAAGGTGCATTCGGATTGATTCTCTCATATCCGCATCCGAAAAAAAATTATGGATACAAAATGTTTAGATCTTGTTGGCTATTCATTCCTTATCAGCATCAAGTTCATTGGGTGATTTGGCAGGTTTTTTTGAGATATTTTGAGTTGTTTTGAAATAATTTAAATTTTTCCCACTGTGTATATTCTAGAGATGTTAAATCATCAAAACCTCTACATCTGTTCTTATTGTGTATTTTCCAACAGTGTTAAAATATCTAAGTCACCACATATGTTCCTACTATGCATTCTCCAGCGATATTAAAAGTTTAAAATATCATAGTATCTCTGCGGTTCTTGTACCGATTTCATTTGTGACACATATGATATATATGCTTTTATCTTGAGGGAAAGTGTTAGAAATCCTAAGATATTGTTAGAATCATAATTATAATCGTACAAAAATATGATTATGATTCTACATATCCATAAAATATTATTACATCTATGTGATAGTATATTGAATTTCTCAGAGTAGAGATCATGAATATCCATACAGATTTGAAATTTAAGTGGATCCGTGATCCATATATCTGTTTCAGGATGATTTATATGAATTGTAATTACAAAAATTTAAGAAAAGTCAACAGAAAAAGCACAAAACAGTCAGCTCGCAACCCTAATCCATCCAAAACCAAATCCCTAAAACATAGTTACAGAACAGATCGCGCGCCACTACCTGCTAGCTGCCGCTGGTTTCATTTTCACTGATCAAATCGGTAATTTGTTGTTGAATCCTATGTAAAATTTCATTCATCAAATCAGTTTCAAGCTAATGTACTTTAATGTTTATTGCCAATTTTACACTTGATTTCTTCTCTTTTCTCTGGAACTGTCGTTTAATACAACCAATAATTAGCTTTCTTCTGTCGTTTCTAGTGGAATTTGTAGAAGATGTACACCATGTAGCTTGGCTCTTATATATTCTTTGGCCCAAACAAGAAATTAGTCAAATTCTAGATAGGATTCAACAAGAAATTACAACCAAAAAGCAGTTTTCATTGTGTTTTCCATGAATTTGTGGATCTCAAATCCGGACTGCAGATATACGCGCATCCGAATCTAGAAATTTTTCCCGGATTTCGGGTAGGGGAGAATCAATCCGGATGCCCCTTTATCCTGATCCGGATTTTGCCATTCCTATTTTGTTGTCTCTAACTTCTGTGTGCTTCTTAGCTTTTGTTGCAATTAATTTGATTAAATCTTCACTTGTTATATTATATTTAGATTAAGTTGCGAGCAATTACAATTTACTAGTACTGTGTTTGAAAGATAATGTCTCCTTTTATTTTAGGCTTTGAAAGATGCGGAAAGTAGTTTCGAAAGCTTCTATTATCACTTTTACTGATTGTGAATGTGTTTTGAATGATATATCCAGGTGAGAGGTTATATTAAGGGTTGAAAAAATGGACGAGACAATGAATCAATTCCAGAAAAACCTGATTGAGATTGAAAATGAAGCCGAGCATCTTCTTTTAGCTCGCCATCAGGTACTTCAACCTAAACGCTTTCTGTTTTCTTAATATCATTTTCACACACTTTGAATTCATATTGTCTGTTTGGTTGCTGAAGAATTTATAGTTTTGTATACCAAGTTCTCAATAGTTCCTTTTGATAGCTGTGTTTGGTTTCTTTTAGCAATGAGAATTATTTAAACATCCGCAAGAAGTTGGAAGAATTTTGAAACTAGAAATAAAGTGCCACAGTACACACCACTTGGCTTTTGATGTGCAGCAAACAGAAAAAATAAGTTTTGTTTGTTTGAATCGAATACAAGCATTTGGTCTGGTCAGGTTTCTGATTTTGTTGGAAATTGTAAAAGCATCTAGTGTAAGATACAATATGGGTTCTTTTTTCCTGGGCCTTAAGCCGCTGAAGGATTTTACTGATTTTTGGTGATTGAAATCCAGTTGGTTGAAAGTGATAAAGTTAGGAATGGGAATAGGGAAGCACTTACTGCACTGAGGAAAAGGGCTCGGACAACAAAAACTAGTGCTCCATCTCCTTTTGAGTCAATAATGAAGGATATGGGAGGCCCTGCAACAAGGCCTTTGGTGAAGGAGGTGTGCACAACATGTGGCGACCACGACTCAAATGAGCACACTTGGATGATATTTCCAGGAACTGATGTCTTTGCTAGGATCCCATTTCATGCTGCTCATACCATTCTAGAGACAGGTCCCTTCCGCAACATTTTCAATTTGAAGAAACTATACATTTAAAATTGGTTTATAGAAAATACTGTTGGGATTTCATGTGATGATTTAACAAGAAAAGTTGATTCACATTTTCCTTCGTTATTTAGGAAAAATATTGAGGCACCGTTTGGTAGAGAATATTAATTGAGAGTGTAAGCTAGCTTGTAAGTATTGCAGTGAGAGTATAAGCTAGCTTATAAGCTCACTAAACTCTAAACGCTACATGAGTGCCATATATCAGTCTGCACATTAACCGACTTTATGCTATGAGTTTTAGTTTATTTGGTTTAACGAGTAAAGTAAACAGTGACTTTCTACATTTATTTCGATGACAAATAGACTCTTGATGCTTGGACATGCTTGTTTATATAAAAGAAGATCCAACTAGATAGGTAGGATAGATTCAACTAATGGTTTGTTGAGCATTTTGATTTTGAAGGCGTGCTCACATGTCGTGGAATGAAAGACTGTTGGACTTTGAGAAAGTCATTGGCACAAGTCAATAGTATTAATATTGACTGAACACTTAGAAACAACAGTTGTGGAGTTTATTAATATAACTTTCCATGTGTTGAGATTAATCATGTTTAAATATTTATTATGTGACTATATGGAACCTTAATTTTTTATTTTCTTGAACAAATACCAGGTAATCATTTATTTATAATAAAACATCAGTGCATAGTATATTCCTTTTATGACAGTTTTCTTTTGGTTATAACTTTGATGACATTGAATTGATTTTCAGTTGATCCAAACTAATATATTTCTCTATAAGGAACTTTAAAGTCATTCTCTCCGGGAAAACTTGTTATAGATGTTGTATCATGTTGGGTGTATAGGTCACGGAACCCAGTGTAGACTGTAGAGTCCTATTGGTTTTGGTTGAATGTTATTGTTTTGTTTTAGCATGGTAAACTACACATTCTTTCTTGGTGGGTTCTTTATATTATTCTTGCTTCATGGCAGATCAAACACGACTTGACTTTGAAGCCAAAAAATTGCAAAGCTATGTAAAGGAGAAATCCTTTATTATATCAGAAAAAGGTGCCCTTGCTGACAAGATCAGTCCTGGTGTACTCAGATCACTAGTAACCTTAACTGATAAACCAAAGTAAGTCATGCCTGTGGTATTTATGGCCTACCTCATTAGAAATTAATCATTTAATTGTGTATTTACTTCCATTTCAACCTCAGAGAATGGACTGAACTTAATCTCTTCCTTTTGAGTGAGGGTTTCTAAATCCATGTTTATCTTGTAGTCATTTATAATTTCAGGAACTTCCCCCCTCTACATGCAATCTGTAGGGCCCAATTGCAGAATTTGTCTTCATTTATTGATTGAGGATGATGAATGTGATACAAATTGTTTGGTGTATAATTTTTAATGATAAGTCCGTTGCATGCTTTTTCTGTTTCTTCTCATGCTCATTCATTGCTTACCTCGGTCAAAAACTCATAGATGCATTTACCTTAACTTTGAAAATGTGAAGAAAAGAGAAATGAGCTTTCATGTTTTCTGATTGCAAATTTCATTCATGCTTACTCTTTAGTTCTGAATACATTTTTTTTTTTCAATCACTAATTCTGAATACTTGCAACGCTGAGAATGCCTGCTATATGTATTTAACTCTAGTTTTATGGATTTGGTTTCATATGCCCTTAACCTCACTGTAAACATGATAGTTGGATTTGTGATTAAAAATAATAGGTTTTGGCTTTTCTCCTTTTCCTCACCTTCTTAACATTTTCTTCCTCCCCACTTAAAGAAGTGTCAGAAGAGCTTTTTGTCAGTTTAGGGACCATTTAATTTTATACTTTTTTTAACGTAAGTGTGGAAGTAACATCATTGTCTACTTGTTTGCACGCGGTCATTAGCAAGGGCACCGATCAAACAATTGTAGATACCGTGGAACATCAGTGGAACATCATTGTCGACTTGTTTGCATGTGGTCCTAATTGCTAATGATATTCACATGATCTTGGTAGCCTTTGAAAATTGTTCTCCTGTTCCCCCCCCCCCCCCCCCAAGCTCTGCATTTTACATGGTAAGTTTCTTCAGACGTCGCTACGTGTTTGATAACATGGCTTTTTAATCTGAATTTGCTTTACCATGTGATGATTTTCGGGTATTTGAGGAATTATACATCTTGAAAACGAATTGTATGCCTTTATGTTCACACTGATCATCCATATCTAAAAGATGAATATTGCTCGCCTTCTTTCAGATAGAGGGATTTACTTGACTTTCCTTCCGTTTAAAGTCTCTGGCCGAAGCAGGGGAGGATTCAAAGGTGACAAAGGAATGTGCAGTTATGCTTTCTTGAGATGTCCAGAGACTGCTCTATGATTTTTTTTTTTTTTTTTTTAAATGTTTGGGTATGATTCTTTCTGGAATGTAATCACTGTCGTGCATTCTTGTGTCTCTGTGGTTTAGCTTTAACTGTTCTGAAAAAAGAGATTCAAATTTACAATTTGATTCGTCTTTCTTTATAGTTACAGCAGAAGCGCAATTGCACAAGATTATAGTTTCTGGTTAAACTAAACCAGACAAATTTTAGGCGGTTAAATTGATCCATTGATGCCATTTGCTTTATCCAGAAAATTTTTTTTTTGAAATGATGTAAATAAATGGTTATTTCAGTTGGAATACAACACTTAGGATTATGTATTTTTCATAATCGGTAGAAAAGTAAATTCACATCTAAAATTAGTTAGGCACAAAAAGAATTACGAAATCGGTCTGCTATTCCTATCTTAGTTCAATGTCGACGAATTGAACATGAAATTTTTACATCAGTCTATTACAATTTAATATAAGGAAAAGTCAATAAATATATTTAAAAAAAAAAAAATGAAGATCATGAGTTAGAATTTTACCAGAAATTACTGTCTCATTGAATTTAGTAAAATAGAATTTTCATTTGATGATTTAGTTTATGTCAACTTAGTTGTCTTAACACTCATTTTTTTCCCCTGATTATGTGTGTGATTTAGTTTATGACAAATGACTTGGTATAAGTCTTATGATTTGATATTCAAGTATTGAATTCGAATTCATGTTTCTTATAAAAGCATGAAGTAGTCAATAGATTTTACCTACTCCACGACTTAGTAGTTGTAGACATTCCGTACAGTGTGAATCAGCCTCATTGGACTTATTGACCCGGTCTCGCACGCACTTCGCGGTATACAATTCCTTATACTCGCTCTGCTTTACTTAAACCTGTAAGAAGCCGGGGGTACTTTCGTACTTACAGTACTGGTATCCAACAAAAAAATATAAATAGTAAGCTGTGGCTCCACTTGCAACACATAATAAAATACATCGTACGTAATCGACGGCTTCCCCTCCTCCTGTGTCTTTTTACAATCATATAGCCCCTTCTTTTTTAGTTTATTTACAGGAAATACCACTGTCATAATTTTTCATTTTTTCTCATCCACATGATGACGATGATGGCCCCATGGCCAAGCATATGTTATTGAGTTATGGACCCACTTCAAAACCCTAATTTAATTTTTTACAATTTTAATATTTGATATAAATCAAGTCCAATTAAATCATGTCCTATTAAAAATAAAAATTCATCATTTATAAGTTCATCCATATCATCGTTACCAAACAATAAGATATTATTATTAAGATAATGTATCCAAAAAATATACGTAACAAATTAAGGTAAGGTAAGAAACAAACATGTGCACTTTATGTTTCATATTTTAAAAAAAAAATTAAAAAAAATTATTCCCCAAAATCATAAACGTGATTAGTCGAATTAATCTATTTTTTCTTTTGGACTCCTAATAATCCATTCTATGGAAATGCTTCAAGTGTTTTTCGCATGGTAGCCAAATAACAATTATTAAATGTTTATTTTATTTTATTTTATTTTATTTTGTGTGTACATATAACCAAAAAAACTGACAACAGTTGAATAATGAAGTGATTTAAGTCCAGTCCCTTTCAACACATGGATACAACTTTCTAATTTTGGCTTTCTTTTTCTTAATTTAAATAATAAAGATAGGAAGAGAAGAAAATCAAGGCAAGTGAAGAAATTGATCGGGGTTAGGCTGAGCAATGGATTAATTTTTTTTTTAATTAAAAAAATTTATGATAAATAGTTATGGGATAATAAAATAAAATTAATTAAATTTAAATCATACTTTGTTATTAAAACATGTGTGACTATGAAGATCATTAGGGCCGTAGTCATAAATTTTGGAGTACGTTTAAAGTTTATTATAATTTGCCCCAACTTATATAATCTTTGAGTGATTATTTGGTACAATCGTTCTATTGGTGGTAGGGGTGGCAAAACGAATCAACGAATCGAATTTGTATCGAATCTTAACGAATCGAATCAAAATGTGATGGATTCGTATTCGATTAGTTTATTAAACGAATCCTAATATCATGATTCGTATTCGATTCGTTTATTAAACGAATCGAATACGAATATTTGTTTATTCGTTTAGTCATGATACTATTTAATAAAATAATTTACCACACTTGATTTACATTAATTCTTCATAAATATATACATATGAAATATGTAATTAAAATATTTACTAAAAATACATCACAAAATATCGAAAATATTAATTTTTCTATGGTAATTAGCTATAATTTCTCGAATCTTAATTGAAAATTAATAAGAACTAGTAAATAAAAATAATAAAACGAATCATAAACGAATAAACGAATCAATTAGCTTAAATTCGTATTCGATTCATTTAATAAACGAATCGAATCGAATTGATCCATTTATTAAACGAATCCATTTTTTCAAACCTGTATTCGCTTTAAAACGAATTGAATCGAACGAATAAACGAATCATGACCCAAATTGCCACGTAATATTACCAATTAACAATTATATAACATACAATAGTTGTGTTAAACTAAACTATTATTTATTTAGTTTTTTTTTTTAATTATTTAACATGTGTGGCTATATATATTATTAGGTTATTATATGAGTGACGTGATATTATCATTATATATAGAAATTTTCTTAATCTTTCCAGTTCCATGTCGACTTTGCGATGATATCTTCTCCTTGATCACAACATTATTGCCTATGGTCAGCTCCACCTAATCTTTCAAATCGCAAACTTGCTTTTGAAAAATTCAGATAATAATATATAACATAACTATAATATTTATTTCATCATGTTTTTACTATTTAACAAGAATTCATATTATGAAAAATGATATATAATTATTTTATTATCAATTAATGTTTTGGATAATAGGAGTTGGGTGGTGGCGACAGCAGCATTAATGAATCAGTGATTAGACTCTAGTGAGACTAAAGAATAGATTTCTCAAAATGAAGAACTTAGAAGATATAAGTGTAAAATATAATTATATGAGTTTTTTTAAAAGGATAAGCATTAAGAAAAAATAGAAAATAAAAACTCATTCTCTTATTATTATTATTATTATTATTGTTGTTGTTGTAGTATTATTATTATTGTTGACAAAAAAAAAAAAAGAAATATCACCCTGGAGCGAAATTACCATTGAACGAAGGAGTAAAGGGCGAAGGCAAGAAGGGCGATGAAGGGAAGAGCGATCAGAGTAATCACTGGATAAAACAACAATTAGAGCGACAAAAACTCAAAATGACCGAAGCAACGATCAGAACGAGAACACGCGATGCAATTGATCCAACGACTACAGCAGTTAAGCAGTTCTCCCTCCACGATCAAGCAGTTGAGACGCACACCTCAACGGTTGAAGACATGATCCAACAGTTGCAGGGAGTTACTGGAACTGCCCAAGCGGTTTACAAGCTTCACTATAAAAGCTCACTCGTACAAAGAGAAAAACTCCGATCAAATGAAGACTCAAACAAGCATATTTTTTTATTTCTTAGCTTTATAACTTTTAGGACTGTAATTTGTGTGCTTGCGCTCCTTGGAGACTTATTCACTTAATCAAACACCCCTTACTGTGACTCTGTCTCATGAGGTTTAAATTTTACACGTTTCTCTTTCTTCTTCGCGAATAAAAATCGCGCAAACAATTATTATTATTATTATTATTATTGTGAGTTACTATTTTTTTCAGTATGAACAAATTTCAAATAATTTCACTTTCAAACCAAGCACAATCACTTTCATAAAATTAAAACTTATAAAGTTATTTTTAAACCACAATTTGAAATCTTCTAAAACCTAACTGGGGTATGTGACCCAACTACGAAGCCTTAACTCTTCGATTTTTTATTTTATTTTTTTATTGGTATGTGCTAAGTCTAATAAAATCATGTCTTATTATTTTTAAAAAAATTCATCACTTATAAATTCATTCGCATTTAGATAAGATATTATCACAATTAAAATGATGTGTTGGAGAAATATGCATCACAATCTAATATGATATTGTCATCTTTCAAAATCATGAACCTCAAGGTCACTTCTGGTTGAGAGATCCAATGTGAGCCCAGCAATGAAATTTTAATCTTTCAATATTTTTATTATTGATGTGTCAAGTCAATTTTTGAATAATAGTTCATGATTTATAAGTTCATTCACACAATCTTTCTCATACATAAGATTTCACAATTTAAATGATGTGTTGGAGACCCCACCCCATGCTTTTTCCCCCCCAGAAATTATTCCCCAAAATCATAAACGTGATTAATCAAATAAACCCACTATTTTTAAAATTGGACCGGATCGATCAGTTCAACTGATTGAATCGGGAACCGACCGTGAGTCCGGTCTTACCAAACATAAAAAAAAAAAATTCGATCTTTAAAAAATCAGTCAAAACCGGCGAACCGATTCAATTTTTTTTTAATTTTTAAAACCAAAAACTAAAATTTAATATTTTTTTTTATAATTTTAATTAAATAAAACTATTTAGAAGGAGCTCGTTGTTAGAACATGCTCGCAATGAATATTTTCAAATTAGGTGATGTTCGTTAAAAATCAAAGATCTTAACACCCATTATCAGAGAATGACAAATCATTTCTACAAACTCAACGGATGCGACTCTAATCTAACAACGGGGCTCCTTATCCAAGGAACTGTCGGTTTTTTCGGAATGATTCAATTTTTTTTTTTTAATTTTTAAAACAAAAAACTAAAATGTAATATATTTTTTTTATAATTTTAATTAAATCCTTTTTTTTTTTTGTTTCTTTTGAAAAATGAAAAAGAAACAAAAAAGCATTCCTACTCTCATAACTCAAGTTGGATAAGTTTCAAAGCCCAAACGAAAATCCTTAGGCATTTCCTTTTTTGAGTGGTCTCAAGCCTCTTTTTTGTTTGTCTCGTTTCGAATCGAATCGATTTTTGGATTTTTCATTCTGATCGAATTGTTGAGACAATTGAAAATGGTATTTCCTTGTTCCAGGACCCTTTAGAAGGAGCCATGTTGTTAGAACAGGCTCACAATAAATATTTTCAAATGAGGTGTTGTTCGTTAAAAAATCAAAGATCTTAACACCCATTATCAGAGAATGACAAAACATTTCTACAAACTCAATGGATGCGAGTCTGTTCTAACAATGTGGCTCCTTCTCCAAGGAACTGTCGGTTTTTTCGGAACGATTCAACCGGTCGAACTAGTGATTCATTAAATGTTTTAGATCATCGATTCGATCACCAATCAGATTCTAAGAACACGGAATAAATCTCCAATTTTTTTTTTTTTTTTTTTTGTTTTTTTTTTTTGGGACTCCTAAAAATCCTTTCTGTGGGCTGACTAAATGCTTTCAGGTGTTTTTCACATGTTAACCAAATATTAATTATTAATTATTTTATTTTGTGTGTATACTATACATAACCAAAAAAAAACTGACAACAGTTGAATAATGAAGTGATTCAGGTCCAGTCCCTTTCAAGTCTCAAACACATGAATAGCTTTCAAATTTTGGCATTTCCTTTTCTTAAATTAAATAATAAAAACAGGCCTCGAAGAAAATCGAAGGCAGTGAAGAAATTCATGTATAAATGAAGTGTAATTTTTTTTTTTTTTGGTGAAATAGAAGTATAAGTAACGTGATATCATAAATAAATTAGTAAATGATATGTATGATTTAATATCTATTTTTTTAGTTATTTTTTAATACGTCTGTCAATAAATCATCAGATTATTATACGGATGACTTGATATCTCAATTGTTTCGTAGATTTCATGTATAAATGAATCCATGCATTAACCGAATCAGTTCAAAACTGATTCGGTTACGGCTCCAGCTTTTTGGAACGGCAGAACCGAACAGAACTGCGGTTCCGGTTCAGTTCTCTATTTTTAAGGGAAAAGATAAAAAAAAAATCAAATCGGAACCGAACCACATTAAGGTTACAGTTCCAAATTTTATGGAACCGTAACCGGATGAAACCGTAATCTTACGGTTTCATCCGATTTAGTTCCGGTTCCGAACCGGAACCTTGACCGGGTGAAATGATGAGTCATCTTATGACTTAAATTCTTATTTTTATTAATCTCAATAAATTCCAAAAGAATAACCAATGGGCCCCTTAGTTCCTTAAATATGAAGAACACGTGGCGTTAAACTGCAGAGAAACCCACACCATACGCAGCAAGCATTTTCACTCTAGTCTTTGCCAGCTATTGGGACTAGAATGAAGAAGAAACAAAAATAAACACATTTCACATGGGGTAAAAAAGTAATTACATCCTTTTTTACTGGCCAATCAACACAAAGAGAGAAATTACTTGCCAAGCCTTTAAATTTACAAAAATGATAAACTTACTCACAGTTTCACTTAATTTTATCCTAACTATCTCATTGTAGTTACAGTAAATTACTGTAACTTACTGTAATTACAGTGAAAGAGTTGAGATAAAATTCGAGAAAAATGTGAGTAAGTATATCATTGCGATTGCCGTTAAGTTTAAAGAGAGCGAAGTTTTTAATGTACAGGGCAGCTTAAACAGTAAGGGAACAGTTAGTACTCTGCAAAATTGGCAAGTGTTAACAGAACCTAGGGTTTCGAAATTCGCAGCCATTACTGCTATAGGTGAGTGAGTGAGTGAGATTTGAGATTTAACCACAAACAACCAACATGTCTCCAAAAGCCATTTCATGCTTCTCAAAAAGCAAAAACTACCCAGAAAAAAAAATATATCTTCTTTTAAAAAGCCACAGCTTTTCTTTTACTTTCTAATCACTCATCAAAGCTGACACATACTTACTTACTCTTGCTTATTGTATTACAGATCACAAAAACGACGTAGTTTGTCGCCGGAAAAGAGACCCCCTCCTCCCAAAAAAAAAAAATAATAATAATAATGGTGGATTATGAGTGGGGAAACCCTTCATCAATTATGCTTACGGGAGATGAAGCGACACAAGAAACAAACAAGAGCCGTCAGATTTTCGATCATTACACGACACAAGAGGCCGCCTTCAACGTTAACACGAACACTAACAGCAGCTACTTTCATCAACCCACTACTACAACTAACACAACCTTGTACGACCACCAACAGCAACAGCAGCAGCCTCATCATACTCTATTCGACCACCCACACGCATACGCCAGCGCGTCAGCCTACGCTCCCACACACCACCACTCCATGCTCTCCATCGACGCCGTCTCTGGCGGCGCAGGCGGGTACTTTATGATCCCCAAATCCGAAGAAGTTTCTAGACCTGCTGATAATTTTGCTTCCAGGATTGGGTTGAATTTGGGTGGAAGGACTTATTTCTCTTCGGCTGACGATGGTTTCGTGAACCGGCTTTACCGTCGGCCTAGACCGGGAGAACCCGGTTCGGCTAACGTACCAAGGTGCCAAGCCGAGGGTTGCAATGCCGATCTGACTCACGCTAAGCATTACCATCGCCGTCACAAGGTCTGTGAGTTTCACTCCAAGGCGTCAACGGTCATTGCTGCCGGGTTGACTCAGAGATTCTGCCAGCAGTGTAGCAGGTTTTTGTTTCTCATTTTACACAAATACCCTCATCATGCAATCACATTTTTTTGGGGGTGATCCCGAGGGCATTTCTGTCCGTAAAAGTTCCCTGTGATTCCCTTTTACGTAATGTTTCCTTTGAAGTCTGAATGATTCGCACAATTATTTCACAGATTTAACTAATTATTAGAACTAAAATACAGAAACACCCCTTACATGCATTCATATTTTCACGGTGACCGCAATTTTGAAAGTCTCTGTCAATATTATTTTCTGGGGAAGACGGTTGTTTGTGAGATTGGGAACTGACGGAAAAGTCCCTCCAATTATGCTGCCGAGCTAATGATTGGTTGTCCGTACATGGGGAAAATCCCGAGGGCACTCTCGTCAGTGGATTTAAACATATCAACACGCTTTCACTGTCCATTTTACATATAATATTGTTTATAAATTGATAATCAGTAACCCCTTTATTTAAATTCGTTGAATTTCATTTTTGAAAATGGAAACAGATTCCAACTTCTCTCAGAATTCGACAACGGAAAACGAAGCTGCAGAAAGAGACTGGAGGATCATAATCGTCGCCGGCGAAAATCTCAGCAACAGCCCAGTATTACTGCTCAAGATAAGCAAATGTCTCAGCTTGAAGGTGCTCGAACTTCATCCACTGACAATCCCGCAAGCAAGTTATATTTATTTATAAACTTATTACGTCCATTAATGCATGGTTTTAATAATCTAATATTTATTTATTTTCTTGAATTGGGTATTAATGGAGTCGTCTCCAGATTCAGGAGCTCAGCCGTCGTCGTCAGTGACGGTTGCTGTGTCACCGCCAAGAATGTCATTGGATTATTGTTTCAGGCAAAAGCATTATCAAGCAGCTGCTTCATCGTCAGCGTCATCAAGCTCATTTTTTTTCTCCAGTGGGTAACCAATTATCACTCGAGGAATTATTGAACTATAGCGAGCTTTTGATTAATAACACAGTGCAATGAACTGAGCTACTGTCTTTTTTTTTTTCCCTTTAAATTTCAATGTTAATTAATTTACTCGTCAATTCGTGCTTGAAATTACATTATTAATGAACCTCTCTTGCTGGAAAAAATTAAAGTTACTGCCAGTTATGAGCATATTGCAATTTTTTTTTTTTAAAACTGTTTCATAGTCACTTCATTATACATAAATGGAAACTGTATAGAGATTCGAATTGGCCCAGAATTGGATTTTTCCAATACAGGAGTGTGTTTGGTTGTAGGGACAGTGTTGATAGGCACGGGTGGTGCAGGTTTCTATTTATTTTGGGAATTGCATTATTGAGCTTTTTGTCTGGTCCTGGGATTTTCCCGGAAACTGCAGTAAATTTCTCTGTGGTTAAAAAGTTTGAAATGACTACGTACGTAGTAGGAATTTTCCGGGAAAATTTTCAGGGAAAAATTTGTGAAGCAGTCGTGTATGCTAATGCTACTGAGTGCTGTCTCCCCTCTGGAGGCTGTACTAAGCAAAGTCATCACTGAAAGAATCAAACCAGATGGCCTCTTATGAGATTTTCATAATCTTTAAAATTGAAAAATCGAAATTTGTTCAAAGTTTCCGACTTTATGCGGAATTAAGCAACTACTCTAATCTAATACAGGTCAAAGTTAGAATAATTATGGTATAAATCAAAAAACAACATTAAGTCTAAAACAGATACAAATAAATCAATAAATCAAAGCAATCAACATTCAACACAGAGATTTTTTTGTCGGCGAAGTGGAAAACTATTGACATAGAAAAATTACTCCGGATATATAGGCCACCAGCGAAATTCACTATAATGAGAAAAACTTACAGTGATGGTATATGACATATGGTGACAACTTTACTGATTCGAATATCTCTAAACCATAATAACTTGAAGAATTCCTTGAGTCCGTACTAAGCGGCCTTCTCCAAAATCTATGAAGTCTCTGAGTGGATCAACCATGCAAACTCATAATGTCGGAATTTCGACTACCAATTTTCCTCCTAGAGAACTCTGAATGGTTAGAAAATTGGGTTAGGGTTGTGTTTCTATGTTAATGGTAAATCAAAACTCAATCTCACCAAAAGAAAGAAGACAGAGAAACCAAAAAGGTCTTCTAGGTGAATTGTCAAGAATGTTAAAACTAAACAATATTTTAGCTCAGAATAATGTGTTTCCAACAATTGATAAAGTAGCTCTATATTTGTTTATATAGGTAGGGTAGAGGTAGGGTTCTCCTTGTGCAAACACGGATAAAAAACGTGTCCAAAATAATACAACATCGCACGTGCGTTCGAACACCACAATAACGCATGACGAACGCGAGGTAATCCGCAAAACCGTTCGAGCTCAATCCCGAACGCACCTCGAACGCGAAGCCTCTAGACCGTTTCGTTTGAACGTGAAGCCTCTAAAAGTTTTTTTCGAACGTACACTCAAACGAACCACGAACGCATAGCGTTTGAACCCAAACAAGAACGCACCACGAATGCAAACCCTGACAATTTCATCTGATATGTCCAAATATTTGTCCAATTATTCCGAGATCTTCAAGACTCATTACAACTCAACTGAACTTGTTTTGTTACGGACATTGCCAACAAACATGAAACTAACAAAAATCAATATATATATTTAAGATTCAATTATATTTAAATTATTATCTAATAATTATTAATTAATCACCATTTGTAAAAAATTCAACATAAAACTCATATAAGTATTAAATCTATATCCAATTAAGAGATATAATTTAAGAGGGACCAATTTGATGGACTAGCTCTTCCTTAGAAAATATATCACCTAGCTAGGTGGGTATATCGTTTGAACATTAAGCATATGGTTTAATGAGTAATTTAATTATGCCGTATTCTATGATCTTGATCACAGTATCTCTAAGTTAATTTAGAGAGTAATTAGATAAAATCTTATATGATGTCATCATAACCATATCATTGCTTACGCAATTATTTTTACATTTCTTTTTTATATTTTCACGAAAGAGATTTTAACATTTGGTTATTAATTCATAGCAGAATTTGGAAAAAAAAATGATGATAATTTTAGTGCATAACAACTAAAATTTGCACTCCATTGCAGATATATATATATGCTAAAAAGTGAAAATATTTATTACTTCTCGAAATACAGTAAGAGGGCTTAGCGAGTGAGTGGCGTAGTTAGAATATTAATTCAGTAGCGTAGACAAATCAAAATTATCTCGTTAAAAATTGGGTAGCCGCTCGTTAGCACTTCCGTTTTGGAATCATTTTTCATCCTGAATAGAGATATATGTACAAGTTAAAAGCTATGGCGATGCAAGCATTAGTAATTAGTTGCAGAAAATGCTGCTGACTCTTAATCAAATGCATGTAAAACGCCAGTCATCTCAAGAACTAAGATTGATTGGTTCTTGCCCAGTAAAGTAATTGATTGGTCATTTTAAAAGTGACATTGATAGTTCTTATATATGTTTGTTTCTTCTTAATTTGTTGTATATTTTGCTGCTGCTCTTGAAAATTATAGACTGTGTGGTTGCTTGCTTTTGACGATTAGGAAGCATCCTTGCACCTTCGAGGAAATTGAGCTGTGGGTCCTTGCCTTCTAATTCTTCATTTCCTCTTTCAATTTTATTCTCAATGTATCATGTATGTTAGCTCATTGTTGTCCCCAAGGTGTGACTTGGTGGTGTAGGGTTCAGGATCTCATCTTGAGGTTCTGGGTTCGAATTAAGGGGTGCATTTCTTGTAAAAGCCTAGGACAGCCGGTGGTTTACCTGCGCCGCGGCCCAGAATGGGTGGTTTGGTAGCGGGATTTCTATCGTTTCCAAAAAAAAAAAAAAAAATGTTAGCTCATTGTTCAATTTGATCTATTCTTTAATTAGTGTTCTATATTAGACTGTGGAGTTTGAAAGTGATGGATTTGATCATATTGTAATTCTTGTTTTTTTTAGCCCGACTTAATAGAATGTTAGATAATACATGTACTGTCTATTGTATACATCTAGTCTATTTTGTGTGTATGTGTTAAGCGGGTTGATATCGATGTAAATTTATTTAAAATAATATTAAACGAATTAGTGGGCCACCCATTTATTTTTCATGTTTGATTAAGATTTTGTTTTTTTAATACGATTATTAAATAGATCGTATTTAGATAAGTGTAATTGTGACACAATTTGAAACTGACACCACACGAACACAACTCAATGTCAATAACCTATTTTACATACTATCTCTACAAATATTAATAGAAAATGGGGAAGGGCTAAGACGTAATTTAAATAACAAAAAAAGCAGAAGAAATTTTCTTAATCTTAAGTATGAGAGGTAAACTCCTTGGAAATGTAATTTTGCTTCGGATTAAACTCCCATTCTCCCCCTCTTCATCATCTTAGTGATCCCTTATTTTTTTTCTTTTGCTTCTTTTCTCTTTTGATTTGGCCCCTTATTTTTTTGTTTCTTATTTTTTTGTGTTTTTTGACTCCCAGATCTGTTGATCTATGGATCCACTCTTGTAGTGGTTAATATCTAATATTTGTTGGTTTTTATTTTTTATTTTATGCATAAATAATTCTCTTTTCATCAGTATACAAAGGATTTGGTGCGAAGAAAATGAATAGATCTGGTGGTCAAGACTAGATCTTGCGATGTTTATGGAGATATTTGTACAGTCTCATATGTCTATAAGTTGTAATGTATTAGATTGATTGTATATTGTTGTAAAAGTTTTATGTATAATGTGTGTATTATGTTGTGTCACTTCTATTTAGGGATTTGTAGTCACCAGCTTTGTATTAAGACTAAGGTAGGAAGATCAGACCAATCTCATAATTTCTCATATTCTTAAATAGTTTTAGACGTGCATATGTCTCTATAAGTTATGGGAAGCACATAGCACGCACGCGCGCGCGCGCGCGCGCGCACACACACACACACACACACACCACACACACACACACATATTATTTTATGTTGTTAGGTTTTTCCTACCTTGTCTTGAGTTTTAAAATTTTCTTAAGTTAATACTCGAGTTATTTTGATCATGTAATTTGATATTTTTTTATTTTTTATTTTCAAAAAAAAAAAAAATGAAAGGTACAAATCCCTCATTGACCACATGCAGCACTTACCTCAGTTCCCCATTCCTCAGTGTAGGACGACGTTGTGTCAGGCTCGCGGCCTGGTTGGGAGTACGGAATAGCCCACGGTTGAACTAAACCTGAGAAATAAAAATGGAGTCGCCACCCGGTGTGAACCGGGAAAATGATTTAAGGCCGCACTCACCCCTCGCAAGGGAATACCTCAAACCGTTGGGTTCAGAATGGTCTCTTACTTATGCCTCTTGTAATGAAATGATTTGTGCAATAATTTAATCGGATTTACGCAACATATATTTTCAAGGATAATTTACTTCTAAGTTCATGCATAAAAAATGAATTGGAATAACGGCAAGCATATAATTCATGAACACATTATATTGATAACACAGAGACACAAATAAACAATAAGTGTACAAGCATGCATATTAAAGAGAGGAAATTAAGTGCATAAATATTGAAGAGAACTAACTAAACATATGATGGGGAAGAGATGACTAGGGGAACAAACATGCATGAAACATGATGAAGGAATCTGTCCAGTGTGCGCGCGTTCGTGTAGCGTTCGTAAACGCGTTCGAACGGTAAACAGAATGCAAGCGTTCGAGTAGCGTTTGATAAAATGTTCGAACGATAAACAGAATGTCCGCGTTCGTATATCGTTTGATAACGCGTTCGAACGAGATGAGACCTGATGCATGATACAATAAAATACATGCGCGTTCGAGTATCGTTCGTATACGAGCGTTCGAGTAGCGTTCTGATACGCGTTCGTACGGAAATAAGACAGAATGCATATGTTCATGTATGTAGCGTTCGTAAACGCGTTCGAACGAGATGAGACAAAATGCATACATTCGTGTAGCGTTTGGAAACGCGTTCGAACGAGATTGCCAAAAATGGCATCCAAAATGACATAAACATATATATGGATATAAACAAATACACAATGTAGGACCTCGTGTGCCTGATGGAACACATTTCACATTCAATCGGTGTGTTTACCTCGTCCGGTGCGACAAAACATCGTGGAAAATATAGTCTTTTAGGCATTTCCCTCGAATAGAGGACCTTTAATCCACCATAGTTAGCCCATGCGCACAAGAATGCAATGCATGCGTAAATAAAACAATGATATGCAAAAGGGTAAATGACATAATAAAAGGCGCGGTAAAACATCGTGGTAAAGGTAGCCTTCATTCATTTCCTTCGAATAGAGGACCTTTAATCCACTCTAATTACCTCATGCGCATTATGTTACCATGCATATAAATAAAGACAACAATAAATAGGACCTCGTATGCTCGATTAAACATATCTCATATTCAATCAAACACATTCTGTCCGGCGCGCGCAAACATCGTGGAAAAGATAGCCTTTAGGCATTTCCCTCAAATAGAGGACCTTTAATCCACCTAGTTAGCCCATGCGCACTATATCATCATGCATAATAAGTAACATGCAGAAAGTAATAGCATACTAAGTTAACGACTAAATCATGCTTAAAAGATAAATAACATGCTAGCAACCCAATCATGCTCGAATAAAGGTTGGATGAAACAAAGTGTGTGAATCTCTCAAGTGATACGTTTATTGTATCCCGAGTGCAAATCGTAATACCGTCCATTCGGATTGGCTACAGAATTTACGTCCGGTTTCCATCCGATATCCCAAGAGAGAACACATATTCCATTCATTCAAGGACCACAACATATATCAACAAACGACTCTCATGCGAAGAAATTCTAATAAAACAACAAGAAAAAAAGATGAGAATAAATAAGAAGGGTGCCCTCAGGTCTAACCTCTTAGGTCGTCTCTCGAAAGTGTGTTACACGGCCGTCGGAAGGGTTGATGCTCTGCAACTCCTCCGGTCCACTGGTCCACTGCTCTCGTTCGCTGCTTCCACTGTTTTGAGCTGTCGTTCCTCTATTTTGCTGCTATTTCTTGCGGTAATTACGGTTTTAAAGTGCAGTTTTTTTTTTCATGTTTTGCTATATTAAGGGACTGTTTTTTGGGGTTTGTTGTGCGGCAATATGTGGTTTTTTGGTGATGGTTGTGTGGCAATATGAGACTGTTTCTGGTTGTGGTTTGTGCGGCAATATGAGGGGCTGGATGGGTTGTGATTCTCGGCATGTGAGGTTATTTTCTCTTGCTTGGGACGTGAATGCTCTAGCTAGGTTTATTTCTTTGGCTTTTTTTGTGAGAATGAGCTAGGGTGTGAAATGTTGGATTTGTGTTTCTTTTATAGGCAAAGGCTAGGGTTTCTCTTGTGTGAATATGAAAGGAAAGGAATCAATGTAATCATGAGTGGCATCTCCTAATAGTGTTTCACAAGGAAAATATCTAGTTAATTGGGGACATGATTTGGCTTAATTAGGAGATCATATATTGATTTGCTTGATTAGGTATGTGATTTGTTTGATTAGGAAGGATATTATTTAGATTTGTGACATGTTTTTTTAAATGTTTTAATTATTTTTGGGTGGGTTTTGGTGGGCTAAATGGGCTTGGGCGTAAGGCTAGCAACAAAACCAGAAGATTCGAACGTACACGAACGCCGATTCGAACGCTACACGAACGCCCGAATCTGTTTGACGTTCGAACGTGTTCACGAATGCCGCACGAACGAAAGCAGTGAACATGTGAATTGAATCCGATGACATACTTATTCTGAATTTCCTCTTCCGACATTCGGTTTTCCACGATTTCCGCAACCTAAAGACGTCGTGCCTCCGTTACGATGACCATCATCGGGATTATATGCAAAAAAATGCCAGAGTTACCTACACTCAGTTTCTGTAAGAGCCAAATTTGGTCTAAGGGTATAACTGTCTTTCACCTTAAGCCCATCAGCATGTTAGGCCCAAGCCCAAAGAATTATGTATTTGATTACAATTAAAATCATAAAGCATGACCACTTAACCTAACTCTAGCACTAATCCCCACCACTCCACTTAACCTAACTCTAGCACTAATCTTCACTTACTCCAAAAACCATTACCAAATACACCAAACCTCAGATCATGTTTTATCTATAAATATGAAAAGAATACAGGAAGAATTCATTCAAGTCACATTTCTCTCACCCTAATACTTCATGCTCTCGATCCTTAATCCCCTCATATATTACACGGCTCTCACGGCCAAACAAAGGAAGTAGAGGTAATATTCAACCTTGCTTTCCCATTTTACAAACTTATTTCCTGCCACTGACTTGGGCGTCGGAGTGTACCCGGTATCCACCACACCGGTGGTAGCCTACTCCCGTCCACTCTACTTTGTTTTTTGCAGGATTGCTAGTGCCCAACTTACAAATTCTGATTGAGGACCTCGGCCGAAATCCAGCGTCCACAATTTGGCGCCCACCGTGGGGCCCTAGCAATAATTTGCAGACAAAGTCTTTTCACCAAACAGTCGCTGCTTAGTCAATCATGACTTCAAGCAATGAACAAACACCTGATCCAGTGGCATCACAATTGGCCATGCTACAAGACAGATTAAAAGCTTAGAAGAAGAGAATTTTACCTTTCGTAGTTCCAACATGAACCTCCAAAAACAATTGGAACTTCTTTCATCACCCACTCAGCTTCCCAATACATCAGAACAACACAACAACCGGATCACTCCAGCTAATCTTCAAGGAGCATTTGACGAAACAACAGACGACATTCCTTCAAATGATGTGAACCAAAGGAACTTACCAAGTTCACCAGTCAACCAAGCCCAGCAAATTGTCGTCACAATGAGAAAGGAAATGAAAGAATTTAAAGAAGCTATTATGTCCAGTCTACCAGGGGTGAAACTCTCAATGAAGAAGAGTAGAGCTGGAACCATTTCAGATACCCCTTTCATTGAGACGATAACATCTGTTGAGCTACCACGGAAGTTCAGCCCACCAGACATGAAATTATACGATGGATCTACTGACCCAGACGACCATGTCATTCATTATAAATACAAAATGATGTCAACAGGCTTAGCTCCTCATCAATGGGAAGCTGGAATGTGCCGAGGATTTGGAGAAACTTTGGGCGGTCCAGCTCTTACATGGTTCATCAACCTACCATACAGATCCGTCAAATCTTATCAACAATTAGCAGACAAATTTGTTGAACATTTCGCCAGCTCTTGCAAACTTGAAAAAACTACTGATGATCTTAGTGGCATCCTACAACGGAGGGGAGAATCATTACGAAGCTATGTTGCTCGATTCAACAAAGAAAGAATAACAATCCCAGACCTTCATCAACCAACAGCTGTGGAGGCTTTCAGGAACGGATTACTTTGTGAAAGTGGACTCTACAAAAAGCTGACTAAGTTTCGATGCTACACGATGGACCAGGTCATGGCTCGAGCCCAAGTCGAAATCAGGTGGGAAGAAGATAAAAGGAATAAAAGGAAAGACATTTCCTCCAGCATGCAGAACGAAAGAACAGCCCATTCTACCAAACGTCATAAAGAATTTACAAATATGATGCCAAAGCGTCATTCGGAGAAATGGAACCACCCAAGGAGAGAACATCAGCCCCACCAAAAAGGTTTTGATCAAAGACCTCCATCATACAGAGCTCGAGAAACAAATCCAATGGAAAAACCCAGACTCCCAGACTACAATTTTTCTATCTCCCCGGGAGAGTTAGTCTTGGTACTTAAAAAGATGGGAAATGAAGTAAAGTGGCCACCACGCAACAGAGAAAGTTTCAAAAATAAAGACACAAACAAATGGTGTGAATTCCATCGAGACTACGGCCATACCACAGCTGAATGTGTAGCATTAAGGTTGGAAGTACTTGAATTGTTGAACAAAGGGTTTTTAAGGGATCTACTTACAGAGAAGGGACAAGCCACCTTAGCTCAGAGGAACGAGAAGGATGGACATGGGGAAACACCAATTCAACCTCCACCAATTGATAACACAGTGAATCTCATTTCAGGAGGATCAGAGATTAGTGGAGTATCATATTCATCAGCCAAACGACATTCCAGAGCAATTGTATCAAGCCTTCAACATTCCACGACGTCTCTAGAAAAAATGTTTACAAATCTAATAATGGAGTTTCCAGACGACATCAACTCTGGTAGCATGAACCCTCATCATGACGCCTTAGTAATCTCTCTACAGGTGGCAAATTTTATGATCAAACGAGTTCTGGTAGATACAGGATCATCAGCCAACATCATCTTTACAACAGCTTTGGCAGACATGGGAGCTGAATTAGAAAAAGTTAACAAAAGAACGACTGTGTTGATTGGATTCAGTGGTGAACAAAAATTTACTTTGGGAGAAATAAGCCTTCCAGTCTACGCAGGGGGAATCAACAAAATGACAACCTTCCTAGTCCTAGATTGTCCTTCAGCCTACAACCTAATTATTGGGAGGCCATGGATTCATATGAAATGGGAGGGCAGTATCGTCCACCTATCATCAAACTCTAAAATTTCCTACAAAGTGGGGGATTCAAGAGATAAGGGGAGATAGAGTTGCTTCCAGAGGGATGCTACCAAACAACAATGAAGGCAAAGGTCCATTCAGCATAGCAATTACAGAACGAACCTCATTCGCAGGAGCCCACACTTCCAAATATTGAAGAATTGGATGAGGTTCAAATCCATGACAAATATGCAGACCATAAAACTCAAATTGGAGCAAATCTAGATCCCAGACTTCGGGCAGACTTAAGTGAATTTTTGCGAAAACGACATGACCAATTCGCTTGGTCGCATGAAGACATGACTGGGATTGATCCCAGCTTGATTACTCATCAACTCCATGTGGATCCAGACTACCCTCCAATCAGACAGAAAAGAAGGAAGTTTGCCCCAGAGAGAAACCAGATCATTGATGAAGAAATCCAAAAATTGTTGCAAAATGGTGCCATTAAAGAAGTTCAATTCCCAGCCTGGTTAGCCAATGTGGTGGTAGTACGAAAGAAAAATGGAAAATGGAGAGTTTGTATCGACTTCACAGATCTGAACAAAGCATGCCCAAAAGATTCATTCCCATTGCCTCATATTGATCAAATGGTTGATGCTACAGCCGGACACGAATTGCTAAGTTTTATGGATGCATATTCTGGGTACAATCAAATCCTTATGCATCCAGGCGACCAAGAGAAAACAGCTTTCATGACCAATAGGGGAATTTTTTGTTACAAAGTAATGCCCTTTGGTCTCAAAAATGCAGGTGCCACATATCAGAGAATGGTCAATAAAATGTTCTCACAACAGATTGGAAAAACGATGGAGGTGTATGTAGACGACATGTTGGTGAAATCATCAAAATCTGATCAGCATCTGCAACACCTGGAAGAAGCATTCAAGGTGATGAATAGGTATGGGATGAAATTGAATCCAACAAAATGTGCATTTGGAGTAGCTTCTGGGAAATTCCTGGGATATGTCGTTACACAACGAGGGATTGAGGCAAATCCAGATCAAATCAGGTCTATACTTGAAATTCCATCTCCAACCTGCCCAAAGGAAGTCATGCGACTAGCAGGGAGAATTGCGGCGTTGAACAGATTCATCTCCAAGTCGACAGACAAAAGTTTTATGTTCTTTTCAGCCATCAAAAAGACAAAAAACTTTGAATGGACTCCCGCCTGCGAACAAGCTCTGAAAGAGCTGAAGCAGTACTTAACATCACCACCATTGTTGTCAAAACCACTCGACAACGAAAGGTTATTCTTGTACTTGGGAGTGTCAGACCAAGCAGTAAGCGCTGTTTTGATTCGAGAAGAGAACGGCACCCAACTTCCAGTCTACTATGTAAGCAAAGCATTACTTGATGCGGAGTCACGTTATTTGCATTTGGAGAAATTGGTACTAGCCTTGGTAATGTCTGCCAGGAAGCTACGACCATACTTTCAAGGGCATCCTATCACAGTTTACTCGGAGTACCCCTTGAGGAGCATACTACACAAGCCAGAATTGACTGGGAGATTAACAAAATGGGCTGTCGAATTGGGAGAACACGACATCACTTACCAGCCCAGAACAGCGATCAAATCTCAAGCCTTGGCTGACTTTGTAGCAGATTTCAGTCCAACTCAGAATCCCTTGGAAGGTACCGAAGTCAATTCAATCCAATCAAATTCACTTTGGAAACTTTCAGTCGACGGTTCTAGCAATAAGAAAGGGTGTGGCCTTGGCATAGTGATCACTACTCCTGATGGGGATATACTACAACAAGCAATCAAATGTGGATTCCGAGTTACAAACAATGAAGCAGAATATGAAGCTTTGATTGCAGGAATCAGCTTGGTCAAAGAGCTTGGGGGACGAAGAATCGAAGTGAAATCAGACTCCCAATTGATAGTGAATCAGCTCCAAGGTTCATATCAGGCACGAGACCCTCAAATGTTATCCTACTTGCAGAAAGTTAAAGAAGTCCAGGCGACCTTTCAAGAATTCAACATATCTCAGGTGTCAAGAAGTGAAAACACTCAGGCGGACGCGTTGGCTACCCTCGGGTCGACCATGCATGGAGACAAACTACAATCAATTCCAGTAGTGTATTTAAATTGGCCATCAATTTGGAAGGAGAACAAAGAAATCAACACCATCACTTCAGACGACTCGTGGATGACACCAATCATGAAATACTTGCAAGATGGACTGCTTCCAGAAGAAAGAAATGAAGCAAGAAGGATTCAAAGGCAAGCGGCAAGATTCACCATTTTTGATGGACATCTATTGAAAAGGTCATTCTCTGGACCCTACTTGAAATGTCTTACTCATGATCAAGCACAACATGTACTATCAGACTTGCACGAAGGAGAATGCGGAAATCATTCTGGAGGACGAAGCCTTGCCTCACGCGCCCATTCGACTGGGTATTATTGGCCAACTATGAGAATTGATTCGGTCAATTACACGAAGAAGTGTGAAAAGTGTCAGAGATTCGCTCCTATTCCACATCTTCCACCAGAAAAGCTGAATCCTATCCTATCCCCATGGCCGTTCATGAAGTGGGGTATGGATATTGTAGGGAAGCTACCAATCGCCCCTGGACAAAGAGTCTACATGCTAGTCTTGACAGATTATTTTTCAAAGTGGATTGAAGCAGACTCCTTTGCCAAAATACGAGATAAAGAAGTTCAAACATTTGTCTGGAAAAACATCATATGTCGTTTCGGCATTCCAAGGAGATTGTAACAGATAATGGCTCCCAGTTTATTAGCCGACATTTTCAAGACTTCTGTAAAAATTGGGGGATCAAGTTAAGTTTTTCAACCCCACGCTTTCCACAAGCTAATGGGCAAGCCGAGTCTTCCAACAAGACACTTTTGAATACTTTGAAGAAAAGATTGGAGAAGGCGAAAGGATCATGGGCAGACGAGCTTCCTGGAGTATTGTGGTCCTACAGAACGACCATCCGTTCTTCGACTGGAGAAACTCCTTTCTCTTTGGCATTTGGAACAGAGGCAGTAATTCCAATCGAAGAAACCATTCCTTCTTTACGCTACCAGTACGCTAATGATGACGCAAATCAGCAGTTGATGTATATGAATCTAGATACAATCGACGAAAGACGAGAAAAGGCGACCATACGACTAGCGTCTCATCGACAAAGAATGGCGAGATATTTCAACAAAAATGTCAGAAGTCGAACATTCAAAGAAGGGGATTGGGTACTACGAAAAGTTTTTCAAAACACAAAAGAAGTCGGAGAAGGAAAGTTGGGACCAAATTGGGAGGGGCCATACATCATCACAAGAGTTATTGGACACGGAGCCTACAAATTACAAACAATTGAGGGGAGACAAATTCACAATAGTTGGAATGCAATTCACCTTAAGCAATTTCACCGGTAATTTATGCGTGCATTTATTTATATTTTATGGTTCAGAGTAATTTTCAAATTAATGTATTGTGTGATTCGACTTAAAGACAAATTTCATTTGAAATATCATCCCAAAATATCATTAATTCATTAAAATTTGTTCTACAAAGAAGTTACATTAAAATTACACAAAAGATTCAAATTTCCGGAGTGGCTTCTTCTTGAATGCATTCAGCAGCAACTTCAGGTGCAGGAATTTCTTGAACTTGTGTAGTCGGCTCGATTTCCACTCGACTAAGTTCTTCATTCTTATTATCCGTTTCTTGAACTTCAGCCGCCCCCTCGCCATCAATAACTTCTTTTTCTGCCACTTTCGAGTCGACCTCTTCGCCTTTCTCTTCCACATCACCCTCGTCTGAAAAAGAAACTCCTGCCAATAATTGATCATACTGCTGAATCCATTTCTTTGGTTCCCAAGCTCCTGTCTTTCCTTCAAGGAAATCCTTCATCAGATGGCTGCGTTCTTTCATCATTGATTCAAGAGCGATCCCTTCAAGATTCTCAAGTAATTCTTCATTCTCCTTCTTCACATTCTCGAACGCATCCTTATAGCCTTCAATTGTAACTTCAGAAGTCTCCTTTTCCATCTGAAGTGTTGCCTTCACTTCCTTCAACTCCTTCTCCAATTCAGCATTCTTTTTTCAAGCGACTTCTTTTGGACCACTTCCTTTTTCATAGCTGCAAATGATTTATCCATCTCTCTCTGTTTCTTAAGAGTCGATTCGACATATCGCTGCATATGTAGACTGCACTCCATTGCCTGGAAAAAGGATTTGATTAGAATCCATTCTACAAATTATTAAGAAATTTCTATCTACTTTCTTACTTGGTAATTTAAAGCCGCAGCCTTTTTCATCGACTCGACCGGGCCAATCTTGGATAACCTCTGTTCATCCTCCTCCAGCAATAGCTTCTTAATAAAAGGGTCAAGGCTTGATGGGTCCGAAATTGCAGTCGACCCTGATGGAATCCTGACAACTATATTATCGATTTCTTCGATTTCATCCGCCTTCCTTTTCCCCCCTTTGACAACTATTTCGGTCGACTTCCCCTTATGCTTTGGAGTTCCAGTCGACGATACCAATTGTGGTTCTGGAACCTCCACTTCTGGCTCCTTTATCTTGAGCTTCCTAGCCTTTTTTCGGCTCATCAACTCATCGATTGATGCTACTTTTATTTGCCTCGACGCCATGTCCTCTGCGCATAAAATTTCTTTTGGAGTTAATGTCTTTATAAACCACACCTTTCCGTACAGTGCTCGAATCGACCGAGTACAGTAGATGACTTCCAATATGTTTTTAGAAAGTGCCAAAGGGGTAGATATACCTTCTGATTCGAAGATTTCTTCCCACTGTAAAGTTGCTCTTAATCTCTGCTCTACCAAGATTATCCTCCAATCTCTTTGTTCGACGGTAGATCAAGAAGAGCTTTAGTATTCGACAAAATGAGAGGTGTTTTGTCGAATAAACTGTTTCGAAAAGGACCTGCATAATAAACAATCCATGCATTAGTTTCATACGACAATAATATTGATAAATTATCAATTAATAGAAGAATTTGATACTCACTAAATACACCCCAATATTCTGAAACTCGACCCATTCCAGTCGACCCAAAGATACCCTCATTTTTCACAAAGAAGTACTCTGATTGCCAATTACCCCTATCGTTTGTTGGAAGCCCCATAATTATTTGTTCCCTCTTACGACGAAGATACAAAGTATATCTCCCTTTCTCAGTAAGATGCTCTTTGAGGTAGTATGAATATAAAACATCCTTCACCTCAAATAATAACCCCTGTTCGAATGCTAAGCATTCAATCGACATTAGAATCCTCCAAGCATTCGGCATTAGTTGTGAAGGAGCAATCCCGTAATGATCCAAGATTTCCCAAGCTAACCTCGGAATAGGGAATCTAAGCCCATTAGAAAACGGTACTACATAAAACCCACCCAACCAGGAATTTTATAATCAATCCTTTCAGACGGCAAAGGCACCCTCAGTTCCATTGTTCTAGGAAATCTATACTTAATCCTAATTTCCATTAGCAGGGTAGCCGTCATTCGACTAGCTGGGTTCTTGGTTAGTATGTTGGTAGGCTCACTTGTGCTCACCCCTCCACTAAATTCCTCGACAGCTGCCAATGATCTAATAGGAATTGCCTGCAACGGAACTTCATGCGACATAACGGTTACAGGTCCTTCCTCAAAAAACTCTTGACGCGACCATTCCCTTAATGATTTTTCTTCTGTTGATTCACTCGATGATGATCCTACGAATGTATCGATCTGTTCTCCTAAACTTTCTAAAGAGTCTCCACTCGACATATTCTATTCGGCGAGTCTACAAACAAATAATTTCTAAGGTTTGGGTTCCTTAAAGATCAAACAAACCTAATTTAGGGATTCTAAAGAAATAATTGAAGCTACTCTACGAACATTCAAAGCAAATGAAGAACGCGAAGAGAGTGAAAGAAGTACCTTGGAGCCTTGAAGTCTCTCCCAAATCGATTGATCTTGTGAAATGAAACAAATGAACCCATCAAGCCACTCTTATACTACTTCTTTTGGCGGTTTATTTCCCGCCATGAAACTCCTCGTTATTTGCGCTAGGTTTTACTCCGTTAAACGACACGTGGAAGATCTATGAAATATTTAGCAAAACCCGGTGCAGATAGTACACTCGACAAATGGTGGTTCAGTCGACAAGGGACATTCCCCTGAAACTCATGTCCAGTCAAATGAACTCCTGAAGCTGTGTTTGGTTCAGTCGACAAAGGGACATTCCCATGACTCATGTGGAGTCAAGTGAACTCCTGAACCTATGTTTGGTTCAGTCGACAAAGGGACATTCCCCTGGACTCATGTCGAGTCAAATGGACTCCTAAACCACCGTTTGGTTCAGTCGACAATGGACATTCCCATGGACTCATGTCGAGTCAAATTGGACTCCTGAACCACCGTTTGGTTCAGTCGACAAAGGGACATTCCCCTGAACTCATGTCGAGTCAAATGAACTCCTGAACCACCGTTTGGTTCAGTCGACAAAGGGACATTCCCTGGACTCATGTCGAGTCAAGTGAACTCCTGAACCATGTTTGGTTCAGTCGACAAAGGGACATTCCCCTGGACTCATGTCGAGTCAAATTGGACTCCTGAACCACCGTTTGGTTCAGTCGACAAGGGACATTCCCCTGGACTCATGTCGAGTCAAATTGGACTCCTGAACCACCGTTTGGTTCAGTCGACAAAGGGACATTCCCTGGACTCATGTCGAGTCAAATAAACTCCTGAACCACCGTTTGGTTCAGTCGACAAAGGGACATTCCCCTGACTCATGTCGAGTCAAGTGGAACTCCTGAACCACCGTTTGGTTCAGTCGACAAAGGGACATTCCCCTGGACTCATGTCGAGTCAAGTGAACTCCTGAACCCCGTTTGGTTCAGTCGACAAGGGACATTCCCCTGGACTCATGTCGAGTCAAATTGAACTCCTGAACCACCGTTTGGTTCAGTCGACAAGGGACATTCCCCTGGACTCATGTCGAGTCAAATTAGACTCCTGAACCACCGTTTGGTTCAGTCGACAAGGGACATTCCCCTGGACTCATGTCGAGTCAAATTGGACTCCTGAACCACCGTTTGGTTCAGTCGACAAGGGACATTCCCCTGGACTCATGTCGAGTCAAGTAGTAAACTCCTGAACCACCGTTTGGTTCAGTCGACAAGGGACATTCCCCTGGACTCATGTCGAGTCAAATTGGACTCCTGAACCACCGTTTGGTTCAGTCGACAAGGGACATTCCCCTGGACTCATGTCGAGTCAAGTAAACTCCTGAACCACCGTTTGGTTCAGTCGACAAAGGACATTCCCCTGGACTCATGTCGAGTCAAATTAAACTCCTGAACCACCGTTTGGTTCAGTCGACAAAGGACATTCTCCTGGACTCATGTCGAGTCAAATTGGACTCCTGAACCACCGTTTGGTTCAGTCGACAAGGGACATTCCCCTGGACTCATGTCGAGTCAAATTGGACTCCTGAACCACCGTTTGGTTCAGTCGACAAAGGACATTCCCCTGGACTCATGTCGAGTCAAGTAAATTCCTGAACCACCGTTTGGTTCAGTCGACAATGGACATTCCCCTGGACTCATGTCGAGTCAAATTGGACTCCTGAACCACCGTTTGGTTCAGTCGACAAAGGACATTCCCCTGGACTCATGTCGAGTCAAATTGGACTCCTGAACCACCGTTTGGTTCAGTCGACAAAGGACATTCCCCTGGACTCATGTCGAGTCAATTGGACTCCTGAACCACCGTTTGGTTCAGTGACAAAGGACATTCCCTGGACTCATGTCGAGTCAAATGGACTCCTGAACCACCGTTTGGTTCAGTCGACAAGGGACATTCCCCTGGACTCATGTCGAGTCAAATTGGACTCCTGAACCACCGTTTGGTTCAGTCGACAAGGGACATTCCCCTGGACTCATGTCGAGTCAAATTGGACTCCTGAACCACCGTTTGGTTCAGTCGACAAGGGACATTCCCATGACTCTTGTCGAGTCAAGCGGGACTCCTAAATATACATTCAGTTCAGTTGACCAGAGAATATTCCCCATTACTTATGTCGAGTCAAATGTATCCATGGATCTTCAAAACTGATCATACGACAAAGAACCAATTACCATAAGTCAAGTCAAATCAGAATGACTAAAGACTTCGTCTGCCCAGATGATACACGCGATATTTTCCAAAAAACCCACATTTTGCATAAAGCTCTTATAAAACAATCCAACAGAAGGTGATACATTCTTGTCACGTGCTTTTGTGATTAGTATCATTCGACACAAACGTATATACTCTCTAAGACAAAATTTCTTTGACTTAGAGAGTAAGGGACAAACTGTAAGAGCCAAATTTGGTCTAAGGGTATAACTGTCTTTCACCTTAAGCCCATCAGCATGTTAGGCCCAAGCCCAAAGAATTATGTATTTGATTACAATTAAAATCATAAAGCATGACCACTTAACCTAACTCTAGCACTAATCCCCACCACTCCACTTAACCTAACTCTAGCACTAATCTTCACTTACTCCAAAAACCATTACCAAATACACCAAACCTCAGATCATGTTTTATCTATAAATATGAAAAGAATACAGGAAGAATTCATTCAAGTCACATTTCTCTCACCCTAATACTTCATGCTCTCGATCCTTAATCCCCTCATATATTACACGGCTCTCACGGCCAAACAAAGGAAGTAGAGGTAATATTCAACCTTGCTTTCCCATTTTACAAACTTATTTCCTGCCACTGACTTGGGCGTCGGAGTGTACCCGGTATCCACCACACCGGTGGTAGCCTACTCCCGTCCACTCTACTTTGTTTTTTGCAGGATTGCTAGTGCCCAACTTACAAATTCTGATTGAGGACCTCGGTCGAAATCCAGCGTCCACAGTTTCTATTATTATTTCGAGATAACTAATAACATTCAAATCCCTGATCTTTACGTTTTTAAAAATAAGGCATACATTGTTAACATAGAGTATGTAATACACACAAAAAAAAATGCTAAATTACTCGAGTCATTCGAGGTAGAGATAGGGAGTTATCTGAAAAAAAATGGATAAACTACTCTAAAACTTGGGAAGTTGTAAGATCTTAGGGGACTTTTGATGATATTTCTCCCTTTTGTTTTTTTTCGTTGTGGGTCCAATAATTCTTTAAATCAAACTGCAGCTGTTGATATAGAAATACTTTTCAAAGCACTGCGCGTGGTGAATTTTTTCCAAAAAAATATAGTGATTAAAACTAATCATATAATTATATTATTAAAATTAATTTTTAGTAACATAACATATGTACTTTAGTAACATAACACGTAATCTCAATAGGTTATCTTAGCGGTAAAAATTTTGGACTTGAGTTTAATTTACTATTCACACGAGGGACTAATTTTACATGAACTTGTATACATATTATTGAGAAATGACTTAAAATCTAAGCTTGAAAGTAAGGACCTAAAGCATCATATTTGAGCATATGCAAGGTTCATTAAAACTTTTAATTAGGTCGACTGGTCGAGTAGTTTTAAGTATGGTATCCGAGTTTATCTGACTTTAAAAATTCAATTCGAAATCCCGCTAATAAAATTAAATTCCGCGAAAACACAAAAATGAATTTTCCAGAAGAGAAGAATATTATGCAAATTTAATTACTTTCTTTAGACTTTTACATTCATGCTATAACATTTCCATTCTTCAAAAAAAAAAAAAAAAAAAGTAAAGAAGAAAACAACAATACAACGGAGGTACCACGTCATTCGTGTAACAATCCAATAATCTATTGTTACACGTGATAAAATATTAAAAAATACTAAAAAAAAATGGATATTAAACCATACATGTCATTTACTAATTTGTTGTTGATACCACGTCACTCATATCTCCATTACACCAAAGAATTACTCCAAAAGAAAGAGAGATTCAAAAGTGGATACTTTACATCCTATTTATAGCTTGCATATTAATATATCATCTCTAGCTAGTTTCTGTTCATTTATTTTTGGTTCACTTACTTGAAATGTGTATATGCATGATTGGTTCCCAAAGGACAACACACAAAAAAAAACTATTCCTTTTGTATTGCATAATTATATTTTATGTGTCTTTAAGGTAATTTTAATTTATAAATTCATTAATTGGGTTAAGCCTCTTTTGCTGTGAGGTCCCAGTGTCATAAATTGAATCAAATTAATGAAGCCTGTACATACTTTCTCTAACTAAATTTGAATATGCACACCTACTCATTTATCAAAGGGGGCATAGTAGTTGTTGATGGGTGGTACTTTAACAAGCACATTACTTGAAAAGTAGTAATGCGACTTAGGAAAAAAAAATTCCCCATAAAATAGGAGGATGTGTAAAACCCAAAATAATTTTATATCTTCTATCTCTTTCATGATTCGAACTCATATGGCCATTCTTCGGAGGCGAACTTACAATAATTTTTTTTTGAAAAAAATTCGGACACACTAAAACATAGCAACTTAATTACATTCCCTAACTCTAATTTCATCTTCACCAACTGCAAAAACTACATCAAACTCCCTAGTTGCGAAAGCAACGTATGCATTTGAACTTAATATTGTGTATTGAGATTATATAAATTATCGTTAACAGTTAATCTATCTATTTATTTAACTAAAACAAGTTCAGAGTTGTTGGGTGATGAGTAAATTGTTAAGAATTTAATGGGAATGACAAAAATTATAAAGTGGAAGACGATAGTTCTATACTGGAGTGCGTCTGTCTCGCGAAAAGATGCACTCAAAGTAATAATCATATTGTATAATTTTCTCTTGTAATACGAGAAAACTATAGAAGAGCATCTTAATATATTAAGAAAAGTTATTGTTGAATGGTAGAGAGATAGCGTGTAAGGTTCAAATCTTTTGTATTAAAGTCCCTGAAAAGGGGTGAATGATTTTATTGAGGATTGCGTCCAATGGGCGCAAGTATACAATCATAATCGATTAATTTAGATAAAGAAAAATTACATTGCTCTTAAGAGTCTTTTGTTTTTTCGTTGTCTTTTCTCTAGATTTGACTTTGAGTTTATATAGTCGCGCAAATAATTGCCTGAAAATTACTTGAGCAGTTGAATCTCACGTCTTGCAACTCCTTCCTTCCTCTTCTGCCAGTTGTGATAACTGCTCGAGTCGTGCCATTGGCCTCTGGTAACTGCTGGTTCGTGTGGCACTTCACATTCTGTAACTCATCGCTCCTCCCACTTGTAACAATTACTACGGTAACGCTTCCAAGTTGTGGTAACTGATAGATTGTGCTCCATGTTATTATGTGCTACTTATGGTAACTGTTAGAAACGTGCATCGCATCCATGAAGTGTCAGATTACGTTTGTACAATTGCTCATTGTTTCAGTTGTTATTTTGACTGGTTGGGGCTATTCGATCACTTGGCCGATTGAGCGATGTGGTTGTTTGACGATTGAGCGATTCAGTTATTAGGCCGATTGAACGATTTGACTGCTAGACTGATTGAGTGATTATTATAATTTTTGATTGTCAACGATTATAGATGAGGCCAGAGACATCAATTTCAAGAAGAAACAAGTAATATAAGAGTCATATTTTACAAAGAACTCCTAATTGAGTCACATATATATGATTTTGATGTACAATTAGCTTATTAATTATTTTATATATATTTGTTTTTAAAATGTATTACCTTATAAATTTTAACAAAATATTAATTTACCATATTAGTTTAAAGTTGGGATCGGCCAAAAAAATCAAATCAAAAAATTAAAACGACATCGTTTGGGTGATAATATTATCATACTGCAGTAGGTAAGGGATCTCCAAGTTGAAATATCCTCAAAAGAAGACACTTGCATGTGCGTTCATAATATTGATCTTAATCAGTCACTTAATATATATATATATATATATATATTTTTTTTTTCTAAAAATTCTCACATGTTTTTTTGTTGGGAAAATGTTCTTTTATCATTTATCAAAGTGGGTTCTCATCAAAATGTTGGGAAAAATTCTCACTTAATTTTTTTTTTAAAATTCGGACACACTAAAACATAGCAACTTAATTACATTCCCTAACTCTAATTTCATCTTCACCAACTGCAAAAACTACATCAAACTCCCTAGTTGCGAAAGCAACGTATGCATTTGAACTTAATATTGTGTATTGAGATTATATAAATTATCGTTAACGGTTAATCTAGCTATCTATTTATTTAACTAAAACAAGTTCAGAGTTGTTGAGTGATGAGTAAATTGATAAGAATTTAATGGGAAATGACAAAAATTATGAAGTGGAAGATGATAGTTCTATACTGGAGTGCATCTGTCTCGCGAAAAGATGCACTCAAAGTAATAATCATATTGTATAATTTTCTCTTGTAATACGAGAAAACTATAGAAGAGCTTCTTAATCTTAATAAGTTATTGTTGAAAAGTAGAAAGAGAGTGTGTAAGGTTTAAATTTCTTGTAATAAAGTCCCTAAAAAGGGGTGATTGATTTTATTGAGGAATGCGTCCGGTGGGCGACAGTACACAATCCTAATTGATTGATTTAAATAAAGAAAAATTATATAGCTCATAAGAGTATTTTATTTTTCGTTGTCTTTTCTCTAAATTTGACTTTGAGTTTATATTGTCGCGCAAATAGCTGCCCGATAACTGCTTGAGCAGTTGAATCTCATGTCTTGCAACTCCTTGTTTCCTCTTCTGCCAGTTGTGATAACTGTTCCAGTCGTGCCCTTAACCTCTGGTAACTGTTGGGTCGTGTGGCACTTCACATTCTGTAACTCCTCGCTCCTTATTTTTCCACTTGTAACAACTGCTACTGTAATGCTTCCAAGTTGTGGTAACTGTCATAATGTGCTCCATGTTATTATGTGTGGTAACTGTTACAAACGTGCATCGCATCCATGAAGTGTCAGATTACGTTTGTACAACTGCTCATTGGTTCAGTTGTTGTTTTGACTAGTTGGGGCGATTCGACCACTTAGCCGATTGAGCGATGTGGTTGTTACGATGATTGAGCGATTCGGTTATTAGGCCGATTGAACGATTTGACTGCTAGTCTGATTGAGTGATTATTATAATTTTTGGTTGTCAACGATTATAGATGAGGCATGAGACATCAATTTCAAGAAGAAACAAGTAATATAAGAGTCATATTTTACAAAGAACTCCTAATTGAGTCACATATATATGATTTTGATGTACAATTAGCTTATTAATTATTTTATATATATTTGTTTTTAAAATGTATTACCTTATAAATTTTAACAAAATATTAATTTACCACATTAGTTTAAAGTTGGGATCGGCCAAAAAAAATCAAATCAAAAAATTAAAACGACATCATTTGGGTGATAATATTATCATACTGCAGTAGGTAAGGGATCTCCAAGTTGAAATATCCTCAAAAGAAGACACTTGCATGTGCGTTCATAATATTGATCTCAATCAATCACTTAATATATATTTTTTTTTCCTATAAATTCTCACATGTTTTTTTGTTGGGAAAATGTTCTTTTATCATTTATCAAAGTGGGTTCTCATCAAATTGACAGATCACAGTTAGTGGCAGTAATGAGATGCAAATTTATGACATGATTGTGTTTGTCGGGCATGGAGAAATTATGGGCACCCCCGATTATTTGCAGCCACAATTGGCTAAGTTAAATTTATTATATTTTGTTATAATTTTTTTAAGAGTGTAATTATAGCTTGAATGATAAATATTTAATTATATATAAATTTTTATTAGTTACATATTACATGAATATATTACATGAATATATACACTCTCATTCAGTCGAAATGACTTTGGAGTATTGAACCAAAGCCTCCTAGCTAGTAGTATATAATCGGAAGACTTAATTTACAGCATTTATGCAACTCAGGAGAATGATACCAGCAAATCATGTTGTGATTCTCTGATCACTCTAGAGTATTTTTGAAGGAAAACCGAAACTCTATTACTTACAAAAATAGAATACAAAGTGTTTAAACTTTACAAAAAATCTTCACTCTCTAACACTCTCAAAGCTTTCTCTCTTGAAGCTTTAGAAGCATAGGTGCAAGAGGGAGATCAACGGAACGTGGCTCAAGTGGGAGTCAAAACCATGGGAGATCGAAATAAAAAAAAGTAAGAAGAATGTTAAATGCTACAATTGTGGCAAGAAAAGGCACGTCAAGAAAGATTGTTGGAATCTGAAGCATAGTGGAGAAAAAACTCATGTTGCAACAAAATCTCAGGGATGTGTTGCAAGTACTTCTGAAGAAGGTGGCACACTTTACAGTGAAGTAGCAATGATGTCCAATGATAGCAGAAAATAACTAAGTGATGCATGGTTGATTGATTCTGCAGAAACATGACACATGACCTGTAGGAGAGAATGGTTTTGTCATTATGAACTTATCTCTGGAGGATCGGTTTTTCTAGGCAATGATCATGCCTTGAAAATTATTGGGATTGGAGCCATCAAAATAAATATGTACGATGGTAGTATTCGCACTGTACAAGATGTTCGACATGTTGTGGGAATGAAGAAAAATCTTATGTCATTTGGACAGTTAGATGACCTCAGATACAAGACCGTTATTGAAAATGGGGTATTAAAAATGGTGAAATGAGCACTTACAGTCTTGAAAGCTGAAAAGATCTCAGCAAACTTGTATATGCTTTGGGAGACTTGATTCATGAAGCAACTGCATCAGTAGCATCACTGGATTCTGGAGAGGAAGCTTCTATATTGTAGCATCAGAAACTATGCCACATGTTAGAACATGGAATGAAGATTCTCGTCAATCAAAAGCTACTCCCAGACTTGAAAACAGTTAGTCTACCGTTTTGTGAGCATTGTGTTACAAGTAAGCAAAACAAATTAAAATTCAGTAAGTCAAGTGTTCGAAGTAAAACCATTTTAGAGTTGATTTAGTCTGATGTTTGGGAAGCACTGGTTCAATCTCTGGGGAAAGTAAAATATTTTGTATCATTTATTGATGACTTTTCTAGAAGATGTTAGGTGTACCCGATCAAAAATAAGTCAGATGTGATGCCAGTTTTTAAAAACTTCAAAACACAAATTGAAGTTGAAATTGGAAGGAGAATCAAGTGCTTAAGGACATATAATGGAGGATAATCTTGTAGCAAGGATTTTGATGCATATTGTCAATAAGAAAGCATCAAAAGGAAAACTACTATACCATACACTCCTCAGTAAAATGATGTGGTAGAAAGGATGAATAGAACGCTGCTGGAAATAGTAAGAGCTATGCTCAGAATAGCTAGTCTACCAAAATACTTTTGGGCAGAAGCAGTTCATACAACATATTATGTTGTAAATAGATCTCCATCAACTACCAATGATTTGAAGACACCGATGGAGATGTAGAGCGAAAAACCAGTTGATTACTCATCTCTTCACATTTTTGGTTGTCATGTGTACGTGATGTACAACGCTCAAGAAAGAACAAAGCTAGATCCAAAATCTAGAAAATATATTTTCTTGGGTTATGCTGATGGAGTAAAGGGATATCGCTTGTGTAATCCCACTACCCACAAGATCATCATCAGTAGAGATATAATATTTACAAAAGAACAACTGCAGAAAGAAGAAAATGATAGCACTTTAAAAGAAAGTACATGGACTACAACAGTATTGGTAGAAAATAATTCAGGACAAGAAAATTCAGATTCTTCTGAAGCAACACCAGGACACGAGGTATCAGAACTAATTGAGTTTGAAGCTTCTGAAGTTCGTCGATCAACTCGAGAGAGAAGACCTGCAGGTTGGCACTCAGAGTATGATATGGAGAGTAACATTGCATACTATCTTCTAACAAATGATGGAGAGCCATCAACTTTCCATGAAGCTAAAAAGATTTAAATACATATTTGTGGATGACAGCAATGCAAGAAGAAATAGAAGCTTTACACAGAAACAATACATGAGATCACGTGGAAGAAAAACCATTGGTAACAAATGGGTCTACAAGATCAAGAGAGATAACAATGATTAAGTGGAACGGTATCGTGCACGATTGGTGGTGAAAGGATATGCTCAGAAAGAATGGATTGATTTCAACGAGATTTTTTCTCCGGTGGTTCGACTTACAATAGTCAGAGTAGTCCTGACTATATGTGCTACTTTTGACCTACATCTGGAATAGTTAGATGTAACAAACTGCATTTCTTCATGGAGAACTTGAAGAAGAAATTTATATGCTCTAACCAGAAGGTTTTGCTGAAATAGGCAATGAAAACTTGGTTTGCATGTTGAACAAATCTCTATATGGTCTCAAACAGGCACCGAGATGTTGGTATAAGAGATTTTATTCCTTCATTAATTGCCTTGGGTACAACAGACTCAGTTCAGACCATTATATATATTACAAGAGATTTGAAAATAATGACTTCATTATCTTGCTGTTGTATGTGGAAGATATGTTAGTAGCAGGCCCTAACAAAGATCGAATCCAAGAATTAAAGGCACAGTTAGCTATGGAGTTTGAAATGAAGGATCTGGGACCAACAAAAACGATTATAGGGATGCAAATACATCGAGACAGAAATAACAGGAAGATTTGGCTTTCTCAGAAAAATTACTTGAAGAAAATCTTACAGCGGTTCGACATGGAAGAGTGTAAGCCAATTTCTACTCCACTTCCTGTTAATTTCAAGTTATCCTCTTTTATGTGTCCTAGCAATGAAGCTGAGAGGAATGAGATGTCTCGAGTACCGTATGCATCAGCAGTGAGAAGCTTAATGTACTCCATGATTTATACAAGATCATATATTGCACAAGTAGTGGGAGCAGTTAGTCATTTTATGGCGAATCTTGGTAGAGAGCATTAAAATACTATTAAGAGGATCCTTAGATATATCAAAGGAACCTTGGATGCTGCATTATGTTATGGAGGATCAGAATTAGTTGTCAGAGGCTACGTGAATTTAGATTTTACAGGAGATCTTGACAAAAAAAATTAATAATCCACCACAGGTTATGTGTTTGTACTTGCAGGAGGATCAGTGATCTGGGTATACAAGTTATACAATGTTGTGGCTTTGTCTACAACAGAAGTTGAGTACATGACAACTACATAAGCTTGCAAGGAAGCTATTTGGTTTCAAAGGTTATTGGAGGAGCTCCGGCACAAACAAAAGAAGATTCATTTATTTTGTGACAGTCAGAGTGCTTTGTATATTGCAAAGAATCCAGCCTTTCATTCAAGAACAAAGCATATAGGGGTACAATACCACTTTGTTCGTGAAGTAGTGGAACAAGACATTGTGGACTTATTGAAGGTACACACCAATGAGAGCCTTGCAGACGTAATGACCAAGCCTATCAATACAGACAAGTTTATATGGTGTAGATCCTCTTATGGCTTAGCAGAAACGTAAGCAACTTGAAGACGGTAAAGTAGAAATGATGGTGTGGAAACTGATTGGTTCTCAATCAAGTTTCCAAATAGGAGAATTGTTAGTCAATCATGCACCGAAAGGTGAAATGATTAAAGAAAAATAATTAAATATGTGGTGGGTCCCACATGTTTAAAAAGAAAATAATAAAAAATTAGAATTCACTATTTGCATAGTGAATCTCATGCCTATAAATAGAAGCTTCATTTTATTATTTTTTTCATCTCATTCTTAACCAGATCATCTGTATTCTAAGAGAGAAAATATAGTTTCTTGTTAAGAGCTTGTGAGAGAGTTGTAGTTCTCCTATTCTAAGTGAGTGTAAGATTGTTCACTCCTTGTGTTTAGAGAGTTGTTGTAAAATTCTTTCCATTATAGTGAAATCATTCTACATTTGCCTGTGGATGTTTCCCTCACATAGAGAGTTTTATCATGTTAAATTTGTGTCTCATTGCTTTATTTTATTATTAAGATTTATGGTAGGCTAAGCCTCCTAATTATTATTGTATTATTATATGGTAGACAACGGCTCCTGAACTAATAATTATTCTCAATTTCACTTTATATGTGTGCCAGTTTCAACCCACGATCCCCTAACAGGTACTGACATGAATTTTGTATTGAGTTTTTTTAATAAAATATGATTATTAGATAATAAACTAATGTAATTGAATTTTAATCATGTATTAATATTAAAACACAAGTAATAGAAGATTATGAAAAATTTAATACAATTCAATTTAATATTATATCCAAATTCGTCTACTTGAGTCTTACAAGATATGATCAAGCAATCAAATAAAAAATTGACCAACGTTAATCAATGCAATATATATATATATATATGCACAACTCCAACTCCACTCAAAATCCCACCAAAATGATATGCGTTTCGTCATCTTCCTTAAAAAAGAACCATAATCTTTGTAGACACTACAAGATTACAATTGATAAGAGTTGATATTTTCGATATTAATGGCATCCACGTGTTGCAAGAATAGAATGTCCACGTGTCGTTCCATCTGTGATTCTTAAAGTCTAGAATTGGAGACCACAAAAATCTTTCGGCGATTGTAAATTGAATGAATAGTGAAAACATCAGCAAAACAATTGGTAATGAGAAATCACCCCATACATAAACCTAAGCTAGATTTTTTTTTTTTTTTTTTTTTTCAATCGTTGGAAATCCCATCGCTAAACCACTCATTACAGGCGTAAGCGGAGCAGGTAAAATCATCGGCTGTCTCAGACTATTACAAAAAACACACTTTTTGGATTCGAACCCAGAACCTCAAGACGAGATCCTGAGCACTACACCACCAAACCATACCCATTGAGGACGACAAAATGCTAGATACTACTGTGTGTATAGTGATTGACTCAACCCGTCTACCCGAACTTATCAAAATAATCGGATTTAGATATTCTAAAATTAATTATGAATGGAAAAATATGACCCATTTATGATGGATTTATTCTCAAATTTGATTTTAAAAAACTGAATTTAACCCGACCGACCCGGTTTTATTATTAAACTACACTATTTATGAATTCATCTCTATAATTTTAATATTTTGGTAGTTTCTCTCAATATTTACTTGCTATTTTTTTAATATCAAATAATTCTTCATATAATTTGATAAAAAAAATCAGATTCGACTCACCAATTGGAAATTCAGTTGAATAGTTTCAATGAATAATAATTTTTTTGAAAGAAGTGGAAATTCTAGAATCTTCCCATAAGTCATTCTAATTTTATTGTTAAATTCAATCTTTAATAGTTAATGTTAGTTATGTTTATAAATATGTATGTATTAATATACAAATCCGTCCTTAAAACACTTATAAAATATGCCTAATTACCCTTCTGAGCATGGAAAGCCTTATCATATATATATATACCACTAAAAGCCGCAGAAGAATGTGGAAGTCTCTAGAAATATTCATATCCTTTTTATGTTATGCTTTGAGCAAAAAATAACACTAAATTAATAAAATCTACATCGGTTATGTGACTCGTATAAAAATCAAATAATATATTATCATGCATGTTAAAATATTAAAAAATATATATATTAAATACATTATAGTTATATTTAATACGTATATTATATGTTTATTAATTAATGATATCACATCACACATATATATATACATTCGTTTGTATTAAAGAATTATTCCGATAGATCCGACATATACATAAAAAAGTGTAGGGAGGTAAAGCAGCAACCATGTGACATTGGGCATACGAAAATGGGAATCGGGTCATGAGGAGTTAATTATAGTGAGTTTCCTTGATCTTCAAATTAGGTGCACATGGAGGTTTCACAAAAATAGGAGGATAAATTGTACACTAGAATATCCACAGTGAAAAGAGTAATGATATAAAGATTAAATGAGGATTAAAAGAGGATAAAATCACCATTAAAATTACATCATTTTGATTATTTACTATCAAAATCACATCGTTTTCATGATAATTTTATCATATTTTAATCATGTTTTAGTCTTTTTATCATTTTCCACCTAAAATTATCAAAAGAAATGAAAAAAAGGTTTTGATTAGATGGAGGTGATGGCATTGGCTTCGTTTTCATTTCAAGAAACCCACTAAGAGAAGGGTTTTGTTTGTTTCTCAAAAATGGCCAAAACAAAAGCAGTTTACAAGACCTTATCAGTTTGTGTGCTTTTGAAGATATTTCACACAACTACGGGTGAACAAAGTACTAGTTATATTCCCTCTTGATGGTATAGAGCTTAGGATCTGGTCTTCGGGTTTTGAGTTCGAATTCAGGGGATGAGTTTCTTATAAGAATCTGGAACAGTCGATGATTTTACATGTTCCGCTTAAGTCCAGATCGAATGATTTCACGGTAGGATTTCTAAGTTTTTCCAAAAATAAAAAAAATGCTAGTTATAGCTAGCATGCAAGAAGAAATATCAACTGCTACAATGCTACCTCATCACTTCAAATTTAAGAACCAGTAACACTCCCTCTTAGCTTGTAATAGGCTTATCTCCATACGAAAAGAAATTGCTTTGTTTTTTTGCTTCCTCAGTGACAATAATAGAGGGCCTTGCTATTTAAGGCCTTCAATGGATCTGTAAAAGTAAGCAGCTTTAGGTACTATGAATTGTTAGGCCAAATTAAAGCCATCCAAGTGCATTCAATTCACCTTAAGAGACTCAACAAAACAAACAAATTGGTGCAACTTCTGATCCCAAGAACCTTTCTATGTGTTGACAGATAAACAAACCCTATTTTTTTTTTTTGAATCGTTGGAAATTTCTGCCGCCAAACCATCATTCCGTGCTTAAGCGAAGCAAGTAAAGTTCCCGGTTGTTCCAGACTCTTATAAGAAACGCACTCTCTAGATTCGAACCTAAGACTCTAAGGTGAGATCCTGAATCCAACACCATCAAATCGTGCCCCTTGGAGACAACAACACAACAAACCCTACTCGCTAGCTCATTAACTAAATTATTTTGCTAATCGCTTGCCTTTAAACATAAGTTTATGAAGTAGTGGTCATATTTTAATCATCTCAAATCACTCTCATGCATGCACAAAACGTACGCCCTAAAATAATAATTAACAAGATAATAACATCTAAGAGTAGAAGTAAAGGAATTCAAAATTCAAGACTTGAATTCGGTGTTGGGAATTCAAAATTCAGGACTTGAACTCGATGTTGTGTTACGTTTTTTAAAAATTTAGATCGATATTTATTGAATAATAACTTAAATGTAATTATATCAGAACCGAATATTATTTAGCACAACTTGGTGAAAACCAAGGGCATAAGCAGAACTCAAAATATACACGAGCTAAATATTAAAGACTTACTACTATGAACACAAAAGATTTTGATACAAACTTGATTGCTCCTTTTTATTTTAACACATCACATCCTTGAGAAGCTTGTACCTGCGGGTAGTGGGCCGAGGAGAAGGAGCGCCGCTGGTATTCTTTCCTTTTTCGGCGCTGCCGCTGCTGCCTTCTTCACGACGATCTTGTTGTTGTTTGATTTTGTCGCCTGAATACTCGGATCGGTTTGTGATTCCGGTAACATACGCCGATGAAGATTTCTTTGAAGAGCTTCCATGTCTTGATGAATTTCTTTCTTCACTTTGACACCAATCACACATCTCAATTGGCTCCGCAAATTCGCTGTAGTAGTTACTACAATACCTAGTTACACAATATTAACGAACAAGAAACGTTTAATAACAAATTATTTATATTTAAAAAGGTATATGGGTAATAATATTTTCATGAAATATATATCATCATGCTTGTAGCATAAGAAAGAAGAAGAAGGTGGTGGTGGTTGGTTGGTTGGTTGGCCTAGATGGGCATGTACATATGATGATGGTGATCATGATGAAAGAGAAATAATAATAATAATAATGAAAATGAAAATAGTAACCTATGTGTATATATGTGCATATGCATGATGGGTTATGGGAATAAATGATGATGATGATGATGATGATGATGATGATGGGGGATGGTGAAATTCATACGAATGTTGAATGCGGTTGCGGCATTTGTTGCAGCGGAAGAGCTTGTCAGGGAAACCAACGTCGCCGCACAAGCAACATACAGTTTGGAGATCCACCATTGTTAAAAAAAAAAGCTTCAATTTTTAGCTAAAATGAAGGGAAACCCAATAAGAGAGGTGGCTACAAGAGTGCCAATAGATATTATATATAGAGAAATTTCAATACATATAGAAAATAGAGAGTGATATTTGTTTTATTTATATTTCAGTTATAAATATATACAATATTTAATTTAAATTTAAAGAATCAACGGTGCCAAAGTCTAGTTAGTCAGGACTATGATCATCATCAACGTTCACATAATTACCACCAGAATCATGAGATCAAATAATGGTCTTCCCATCAAACGGCTGAGAGTGGAGGATATGGGGCTTTCATGTGCGTGATATAATACAATAGGAACTGAAGCAGACAAGTATAACGTGGGCCAGGCGTCTTTACACGTGCTTTTTTTGTTTCAACGTTCGAAATCCGGCCGACAAATTATCCGACCTAAGTTAAAGCGGAATATGTAAAATCTCTGACTGTTTTAGATTCTTACAAGAAATGTATTCCCTGAATTCAAAACCTGACATTCAAATTTTAAACCTTTTACCATCAAATAACACCCATATTTTAGTTTAAGAATTCACACGTTGAAGGATTTGTTGAGCCCCGATTCCCTCAATAGCAATTAACAACATATTTTATTTATTTTAATAATTTTTTTTTTAATGGAACCCATAATTTTATAATTGATTTTAAAGCTTAATTATAATTTAAGTGGAAGGAGTAAAATATAAGAGCTCTCCATAAAATATGTTGTTAGTCAACTCCATTGAATTAAATTAATTAACCAATAATTTTTAAAAAGAAAAATAATTTGTTGCCACCCAAAGTACATAAATAAGAGGCCCAGCTTAGCACTAATATAGTCTCTGTATATTAAAATAATAAACAAACATTAAGAACATCACTGTCTTGAACACACTACAATTTCTCCCTTTGTTTCTGATGTTCTAGAAGAACACGTCACCTTCAACGCTTTGCATCTTTTTCAGCACTCCAAAGCATGAAGCACACGATTCTATGTGCCACTTTATTCTGACCTTTATAAATGAAAATTTTGATTATAGAACTTTCCCTTTTGAAATTTAATTGGATTATCATTGATTTTATTGTTTAGAATTGAAATACATTTCTTTTGGAAACGTTGTAAACCTGCCGTTAAATTACTCGACTCGGATTTAAGCGGAATACGTAAAATCTTCGGTTGTCTTTGATTCTTACAAGAAATATATCATCTGGACTCGAACTTAAGACCTGACAACTAAGTTCCAAATATTTTTGTCACAAAACCACATCCCTTAGAGATAAGAAATGAAATACTTATTAACGGGTAGAATTAAAGTTAGCTACATTAATAATCACTTGTTGATGCAATTATAAAAGATAAATAATAAAAGTAATTAATAACATATTTTAAAGTGATATGTGACAATACCATATAAGACATGAGATAAATATTGCTCAAATAATTAGAAGCAAGCGAAAGAACAAATAAACACCAGAGAAAATGGCAATGCCTTAATTATCCCAAAAAAAAAAGGAAATAACTAGGATTTAGCAGAACACGTTATCCGTCAAATCTGGGTTTATGTCTTGGAAATTACATGATGGATTTGTATATTTCAAATTTCAATTGTCTCACAAACACAAATATGGCTTCATAGTACCAAGTATTCAAGTCAATTTTGAATCTTTAACATGCTTAAATCATATGTGTCATTTTTTTTATTGGATTTAATACTTAATATTTACAAACTTGTTGAAAAAATATAAGGTTATACATATATTTATAGTTATAACAATAACAAATTCATCGCATTTAACTCAAATCAATAATTATAATAACAAATTCATTTATTTAGGAACATAATAACAAATACATTCATTAAATTATGTTCATTCACCTCTGAGAAATGACAAATATATTCATTAGATTAAGTTCACTAACCTAGAAAATGACAAATACATTCAATAGATTATCTTTATTAACCTATTAATTGGACTAAATATTTCAAGGTTTCAAACTAACACATGACAACACCACAAAAGAATGGATAAAAATATATAAAAGTATAAATAATACGACAATTATGGGTGGAAAGATTTCGGAAAATAGGATCGAATTGTTAAACTGAACCAAATCACTCATTTGAAAATCGAATCGAAAAAAAAATCATCTTTTAAAATGTACAATTTAATTAGTTGGATGATTTGATAATTTTGAATTAATTGAAAAAATTAATTTTGAAAAGCTTACACTACAAGAAAATGTGGAATTACTGACTAAAAAGTTCAATTTTTTTAAATGCAGTAAGTTTACCGACCAAATATAGTTCAGTTGGTAAAATCTAATTTTTTTTTATTTTATTTTTTAAGAAATTACCGACCGAAATATATTTCGGTAGGTAATTCGGTCAGTAATTTTAGCGACCAACCCTATTTTGATCGGTAATTTATTACCGACGAGTCAAATACCGGCCAAATTTTTTTCAAATGCATTGGGTTTATCGACTGAATATAGTTCGGTTGGTAAAATCTTTTTTTTTAAGAAATTACCAAACGAATTATGTTTCGATAAATAATTCGGTCAATAATTTTACTGACCGACCCTATTTCGATATGTAATTTGTTACCGACGAGCCAAATACCGACAATTTTTTTTTTTAAATATAGTGAGTTTACCTACCGAATATAGTTCGGTCGGTAAAATCTAATTTTTATTTATTTAAGAAATTACCTACTGAATTATGTTTCGATATGTAATTCGGTCATTAATTTTATCGACCGACCCTATTTCGATATGTAATTTGTTACCGACGAGCCAAATACCGACCAATTTTTTTTTTTAAATACAGTGACTCTAACCTAGCGAATACAGTTCGGTCGGTAAAATCTATTTATTTAAGAAATTTCCGATCAAATTATATCTCGGTAGGTAATTCGGTCAATAATTTTACCGACCGATCATATTTTGATCAATATTTTATTACCGATGAGCCAAATACCGATAAAAAATTTTTGATCAATTTCGGTTAGTAATCGTGATTACCGACCGAATTTTTAAGATTACCAACTGAATATTTGATCGATAATCTCTAATTTTCTTATAATGTTTAACCAAATCGATTTAACTTTACTTCAGTTCGGTTCACTTTGCTTCAGTTCAATTTGACGAAAAACCAAACTAAACCGGAAATTGCACATCTCTATCAACATTTTCTCTAAAGAATTAAGGCTTTACCGCCTCACTAGAATATTAATTGGGAGAGTTTTTGAAAAATAATAATTTTTTTTTTAAATAATAATAAAATAACTAACCACCCAAATGCATGGAACATGAGATGTGGTGTCGATTATACTCGTAAGAAAAATGCTTAATAAATCTATTGAAAGATAAGAACTAGCTAGGTAAAGCTTATCTTTATACGAAATATATAGCAATAATTGCCTTAAATTGTGAAAAATAATCACGATGTAACATTTTTTAAATGCATGAATTGGAACTCGATGGAATTAAGTAAGGGTGGGGCTTGCTGATGGCGATGGCGTTCATGGAAAAAATTTATAACGCAATCGATAATATCATGTCATTTATATAATAATCAATACATATTAAAAAATATAAAAAATTTTACTAAATAAATATAATAATTATATTTAATATAATTATACATATCAATTTTATTTCAAAGTTAGGCAATGGAACAAAAAAACAAAAGGGAAGAAGGGTTAGTTAGATGAGAAAAAAAGAATAAGATTACCTACCTTATTATTTGTGCATCGTGGGATCCATAAAGAGTGATTAGTATGTCAAAATGTAGATAGGTTACGATTCGTCACTTTAGTCGCAGTTGATTTAATTTCATAATCGTGTAATATGTTAATTAATGATTCCTCTTATTAGTAAGGTTATGACTTGTTGTAATTCTCTGATCACTGAAGAGTGTTTATGAGGAAAAAATGATTCTATTACTATAAGAATAGATTTTACAAAATGTTTGAAACTTTACAAAAAACATCATTATCTAAGCTTTATCTCTTGAAGCTTAATGTTTTTATGGTGATTTGAGCTCTCAAATGAGCTCCTAATTTATAGTCAAATACAAGACTCAATTGTCAATAAAGGAATAATGATCTACCTAAAGTTTTTTGTAATCTTGCACCATATTCAAACCCGCCTAAAGTTGCCTTGGATGTTTATACATTGATGGTGGTGATGCATGAATGGTGGTGATGCATGGATGATGGTGATGAATGTATAAGTGCAGCTGTACATTACAATTTTTCCTCTCCAGCAGCATCCGAAACGATTTTCATCTGGTAGCTATCATGTCTATATCTCTGCACAGCTCTATCTTGTCCCGATTGACCACCTTTGTTGACATGTCTGTTGTGTCTTTGCACAAAACACTTCATTGCGTCTCTGCACAGTAATCTTCTGTTGTATCTCTGCACAGCATAGTTTCACTGCCATGTTTCTTTACCTATTTGTTCATCAATGTCTTCTTGCATTGTGAGAAACTCTTTAGCTCCCTCTCATCAGTAAGCAGGATATATTCGGATCCCAAATATCTAGTTTATGGAATCATGCTTCGCTCAGATCTTCTTGTCCGAGGTCCACTGATTTCAGGAGGTATGTGATCATCCAACTCTGTGGATGATTCTGTAGCATCTAGTGGAGCGGGTTGCGGTTCCCCCTGCTCAACACTCTTTTCTGTAGCTTCCGATGGAGCGGGTTATGTCTCCCCCTGCTCGACATCCTCATTTGCCTCCTCTAGCACTGCTTCTGGAATTTCATCGTGCACCTTATCTGTGGTCAATTGTGCTGGTGCTAGGTCTGGATTTCTGTCGGCAATGGAATTGAAAGACATATTGGGCTTTTCAATGTCTTCAATTGTTCGGTCTTCAAGAAACTCTACATTCTGTCTTCTGATGACCATTTTTTCTTTCAGATCCCATAGTATGTATCCAAATTCTTCATCTCCATAGCCTAGGAATATACATGGAGTTGTCCTTGCATCGAGCTTATGTCTGAGCTCCTTGGATACATGTGCAATGACTAAACAGCCGAATACTCTAAGGTGAGAGTATGATGGATTCTTACCAGACCACACTTTCTCCGAAATTTCATAATTCAACGATACAGATGTTGATATGTTGATCAGGTAGCATGCGGTACGAACAGCTTCTCCCCAGAATGGCTTTGGCAGCTTATCCATATTGAATCATGTTTCTGACTTTCTTCATAATGATGCGGTTCATTTTTTCATCTACACCATTATGTTGTGGGGTGCGTGGAACAGTTCTCTCATGTCGAATGTCATGTCTTATGCGGTAGGCATCGAACTCCCTAGAACTGTACTCACCTCCATCGTCTGTGCGGGAATTTCAGCTTCTTCCTTGTTTCACGTTCTATCATGGCGTTGAACAACTTAAGCTGATCTAGGACATGATCCTTTGTCTTTAGGAAATACACCCAGATTTTCCGAGAAGCATCATCAATGAAAGTCAGAAAATACTTGCTACCGCCCAATGAATCAACCTCCAATGGACCACAAACATCAGAGTGTACCAGACTGAACAACTCTGATCTTCTATTTGAATAAAATTTAAACGAGACTTTGTGTTGCTTACCAAACAAGTAGTGATTGCAAGGACCTAGTGCAACATCATTGGTAAGCTCCTTCTTGGTCAAGGTAGACAACTCTCTCTCACTCATGTGACCGAGTCTCTGGTTCCATAAATTTTGAGAAGCCTCTTTTTCAGCTATATTGAGGATGTCTGCATAAATCTTCACATGAGTCTTATATAGTGTGCCGCAAGTATGTCATCGGGCGACAACCATGACACATTTTGTCATTCTCCATGTGTCATTTCTGAAGTGACTGTCATTGCCCTATTTTTCAAGGGTTATCCCTGAGAGTACATTCAGTCGAAATTCTGGAACATGCGGGACATCCTTCAAAGTTAATGTACACCCGATATTTGTCCGTAACTGAATATCACCCATTTCTACTCTCCCAGATGAACTGATATTTCCCGTCTACACTGATCGAAAGTCTCATGCTTTGTATGTTGTGAAGAAATCTCTGTGAGGAGTGACGTGGTAAGATGTTGCAGTATCTACCACCCACTCAACATCTTGGGTTGCATTATAAAGACATGTTTCTTCCTGCATGGAACATATCGCTAAATATCTATGGACAACAACTAGTGTCTCTCATTCGTTATTTTTCGGCTGGTAATTGCCTTGGCCCTGCTCTCGTTGCAGTTTTCAGCAATTCTTCTTTAAGTGGCCTTCTATGCCACAATGATAGCACTTATAGGTAGGCTTCCTTCCATCTGAGGATCTACCTCTGGTTGTACTTTTGCCTCCCCATTTTTCTCTTCCTCGATGTCTTCCTTGAGTCTCTGTGACGGAAGCTTCTGTCTGTTTCGAGCAAACATATTTTCTCATGGACTGTTCATTCGACATGGCATCTTTTACCATAGACACAGTAAATTTGCCTTCTGGAGCTGAATTACTGAGAGTAACCACCAATGTCTCCCAGCTATCAGGAAGAGAACTAAGTAGTAGAAGAACATGTACTTCATCTCCTAGCTGCATGTCTACTACAGACAGTTGATTCACCAGGCTCTAGAACTCATTGGTATATTCTGCAACGGGAGTTCCACTCCGTAATTTCAAATTCATCAACAGCCTCATTAATAGGGATTTATTTCGAGTTGTCTTGGCCTGGAACATGCCTTCCAGTTTTATCCATATTTCGTAAGTATCTGTATCTTATGCTACGTGGTGGAAGACACTGTGGTCGATCCACTGCCTAATCTGACCCAGAGTTTTGTTGTTGAGTTTATTTCAGTCACTCTCTTTGACGAAATCTGGTTTCACTCAATTCACCTCGATCATATCAAATAGATCTTTGCAGTGCAAATAATCTCTCATCCGAGGCCTCCAGAGGGAGTAATTGGTTGCTGTTAGCTTGATCATCGTACCAGAAAAGGAATCTTCCATTTCCATTTTAAGTTTACAGTTTAAAATGAAAAATAGGATACAATCGTGGCTGATTTTCACAAATCAGAGGTCACTGTTGCGTCTGGAATGGTAGAAAATGGTGGATTAGACACTTCGTTGGTCCAAATCTGACTCAAAAGCTGATTTGTAAATTTTTAAAACTTTTGGGGAAAAAATATAAATTTCAGAAACTTCAGGGGGCTCAGTGAAATTTATCAAGTGTGCTGACGTGGCTGATGACGTGGTAGAAATGGTACCCACTGATGACGTGGCTGACACGTGGTGCTGACGTGGCTGCTAACTGTGCACTTGCTGGACGCTGAATGTGCACTGACGTGGTCTGGCATGGCTGCTGACTCGATGCTAACGTGGCACTGACGTGGTCGTCTTCTACCTCCAGCAGGCGCATGTGGCGCGTGGCTCTTCACTCTCCGGTGCATGCGGCGTCCCTGGACCTCTGTTCAATCACCGTAAAATACCAATGTGCTCGTCTCGACGTGAACTAGCTGATGGTATGCTTAAAATTAATTTTTGACAATTTTCTCGAAATTTGAATTTTCCGAACCGAATTTTGTTCTTCGATTTTACGACCCCCAATGTATAACCAAAAATCCTGATACAACTTGTTGTGATTCTCTAATCACTGAAGAGTGTTTATGAAGAAAAATCGATTCTATTACTCCAAGAATAGACTTTACAAAGTGTTTGAAACTTTACAAAAAAACTCAATCTCTAACACTCTCTAAGCTTTCTCTCTTGAAACTTAATATTTTTCGGGTGATTTGAGCTCTCAAATTAGCTCCCAATTTATAGTCAAATGCAAGGCTCAATTGTCAACAAAAGAATAGTGATCCACTTAAAGTTTTTTTTTTTGTAATCTTGCACCATTTTCAAATCCACCTAAAGTTGCCTTGGATGTTTATGCATTGATGGTGGTGATGCATGAATGGTGGTGATGAATGTATGAGTGCAACTGGACATTACATGACTTCCTTTATCAATCTTTAAGCGGTGGAGGTTTCTAATATTATTGGTCAATAAGTCAACCTGACCTCATTGAATTTGAGTAAATTGGGCCAATCTCCTATGTTTCTGCTGTCAGCTGGTTATATTTGTTTTCCTTGGAAGCGGAGGGGAGAAGAACCGATCAATCAGTAAAAAATGATAACTACCTTGTGTCGAGGGAAGAGATGAAGGACGAATTAAGCGATAACATCTATCACTATCTTTTATTATGCCCCGCCATTCTATATGTCTCTAGTTAAAATGAGAAGCTAACGAAATATCAGTTGGTGTGCAGTCAACTACGTCGAACCTCACTCTAAGACTTGAGACTCCAATCCACCGATAACAAAAGACGACCACCAAGGCAATAAGAGGAAATTATGCTTACACATTTAACACGACATGCATCATGCACGTCTATTTGATATAACCTAATTAACCTTACCCTTAAATAGTCTCTCATATGTTAGCCACTTGTTATTTGTACAAGACTTCAATTAGCCATCCCTATATACCATTAACTTGGCCAACACCATAGCATAATTGATTTAATAACACACATGGTCCTTGCTAAATCATATATAGCCATAAAACACAGTCATAAAATACTATGAAACATGCATAAGAAGAGAATCGACACACACAAATAGTTAGAATCATAATTTAATCCAGAAAAATTTTAGTTTTTGTTAACTCTGAAAATTGGGTTGAGCGCGGGCGTGCTAGAGGAATAAGTCCTCAATGTGAAATTATCGACTTCTAACAAATGATTGTAAAGCGGGTCTCCAAAGCCTGCAAGGGATAGACAATTGGAATTTAGGAGGATGCTAATAATAGACTGAGAATTAAAAGAAACGCTATTGAAACTTGTAATTTTATTAGAATTGAAAGATATAAAATTACAGGAACTAAGAAATTGAGTGTTATTAGAATTAAAATACAGAGGAATGCTTGAAAGAAAATTAACTAAGAGCTTACTAACTAAAAAAATAATTGAAGATTAACCACAAAGTATAACTAAATGAAATTGTCATATTGAGTTTTTTGACTGTGACAACACATAAACTTTGTGGGGGAAAGGCTCGTGCTGAAATAGTAAATAGCATGTTTATGGCCCGCTAAATTATTTTGAGCCAGCAAACACCCAATTGACTCATAAGCGACTGATATGTACAATTTGAGAGGAATTTCCTCTCTGTGAGGCATAAGGACATGAGGTTTTGTCAAATACTCCTTTATCCTCTCAAATGCATGTTGATGCTTCTCATCCCATCTGAACTCTTCCTCGCCCTTAAGTTTTAGCAGGTCTGAGAGATCCTTAGTATTTCCTGCAAGATTGGTAATAAACCTCCTCACATAATTCATTTGCCTCATGAACCTATATAATTCCTTATTCTTTCAAGGAGGCTGACTTTCCATGATTGCTCTTGTTTTGTTATTGTAAATTTCTATTCCTCTCTGGTGAACCATAAATCTCAGTAAGTTTTATGCTTTGACACCAAAGGCACATTTGAGAGGATTGAGCTTGAGCTTATGCTTCCTCATTCTCTCAAAACTCCTCATCAAATGGTCCACGTGATCACATTCTCTTTTAGACTTCACGAAAATATCATCAACGTATACTTCCATAAATTGTCCAATCTTGTCATAAAAAATAGCATTCATTTCCATTTGGTAGGTGGCTCCAGTATTTTTAAGCCCGAAAGGCATAATCACCCACTCAAAGGTACCAGTTGAACCATGATACCTAAAAATAGCTTTAGAAACATCCCCATTTGCAATAAAGATTAATTATAGCCAGAAAAACCATCCATAAATGACAATAAAACATGTTTTACAATAACATCAATTAAAATATAAGCTATTGGCATTACATAAACATCCTTAGGTATGGCAGCATTTAAGTTTTTTAAATCAATACACACTCTCAATTTCCCATTCTTTTTCACTACTGGAACTATATTTGCCAGCCACTGGGCATACCTTGTTGTCTTGATAAAACCAGCCTTCAATAGCTTATTAATCTCTTCATTTACTTTAAGCTCCACGTCTTTTGACATTCTTCTTGGAGGCTGGCGATGTGGAAGGAAGTCTGGTTTGATTGGGAGACGGTGTTCAATAAGGCTCATGCTAAGGCCCTTCATTTCCTCGTACCTCCAAGCGAAGCAGTCCTTATATTCATACAAAACTTTAATAATTTTAGTTTTAAGGTCTTCCTGGAGGAACTCACTGACGTACACCACCCTTGGGTTTTCTGGAGCCCCAAGGTTAATTTCTTCCAAAAGATCCAACACTTCTGTTTTATTGTCCTCCATTTTTGGTAGAACTGGGTCCAAGTTCTGTAATTAGATTTTCTCCAGTTCTTCCTCTGGTTCCTCCTCAAAAATTACTTCTGCTCTTTGGGCTTCTTGAAATTCCTTCATTATTATATTATCCAGGACCTGCTGCACACGAGCTTTTGATATTGCGGCTGCAACCACCACATATTCCTCATTAGTAAAGTTAGTCATCCACCTCCATGAGGACATGCTCCTGCTTTGGCCTAAAAGGCACAATAGCAGATGACTTCTTGAGTTGATTCTTGCTAGCTTCCCACTTACTGACTGTCATAATCCTAGGTCCTCCGAGCTTATTCATCCCCATAAATTACACATGACCTAAATCATCTTCTTAATATACAACTTATATTGAATCAGTACTGGTGTGAAAAGGTTTCTCATTTGCCCATACTACTTCTACTTCGTCTCATTTTCACAATATGAGGAATTGGTGTAATGAGGATGACATGCACTAGTTGGAATGAATGCAATATCTTCCAATGAGAGCCTGATAGCTGGCTGAGGAATTCAACTGACAAAGAAGTTTTACTGCCAACAGTTAGCTCCACTGGTAATACCCCAAATGTTCTGTTACTTCTCCAGTGAAAGCTGCCACAGAAAACTCCGTCGAAATCAGATCATCCTCTGACTTTCCCAATATCAATAACATCATAGAAGGCTTCATATTTAGTGCCGACTCATTGTCTACTAGTACCCGAGATACTAGCCTTACATTTACATGGGCTTTAAAGTACAGAGATTTAATATGATTTGTCATCTCCTCTGAAGGTTTTTCCAATATCACCTTTTTAGGACCTTCACATTCCACAGCCTGAATTGTTATTCGATAATGTAACTTTACGTTCTTCTACTCCTTAGACGAAGGCATTTCCCTTGAAGTTCCTGCTAAATCTTACATTCATTGAGTCTTCTTTTCACTTTAACGGCAGAGTCAAACTTACTGCGGCATAACCGAAAGGAACAAAGACTCCTCCTATCTAGAAATTGTTTCATGCACACTCTTCCTCCAGCAAATCGTCCTAGCTTCCTACAAACTTCTCATCCTCAATGGACTTCCAACAAAATTTGGATTTGGCATAGGTTCCTGGACTAACTCCTATTTCCTCTTCAAAGCTGCTATTTGGCGTATGAGTCTTTTTTTGAGTTCGTGAAAGTTTCTCAAGGAACTTCTTATGTTTCACCATGTGCCATTGATTACTTGGCTAGACCCTTGGAGGGACCACAAATCTCAGCTGACTCTTCTGGATAGGAATAGAAGGTGGCATGGATCTTGGCGGAAATCGAGTTATGGTTTTGTGCTCCTTCGCACGACTCCATCCTGTTTGATCTTCCTTCGCTGAGTACTTTTTGGCAACCCAAATCTTGCTGATCACCCTACCTGGATGGGTTTCGGTGTTCTTTTATTTTTCGATTCCTCTTAAAATTTAATATCTCCCTTAAATCAAAAGTGGCAGTATTCACATTAGCCACTGGAGGGAATGAGTCTTCATCAACCAGCATGGTCTCATTTTTCTCAAGAAACTTCAGAACTTCTTTATTAATTCTATCTTGCACCACACTTTTAAAACCCTAACAAGAGTTAGTTGAATGGTTGTAAGAATTGTGATACTTGAAGTACTGAAATTAGCCGTCTTCTTCCATACTTTTGGTGTTTTTTTAACCAGGAGAAGGCATATACAAGATCCCGAACTGTTGAGATCTGCTACTATTATTTCTTGAGTATCTACCTATTGACAGTAAGTTCACACGGCTGACTTCCTCCAATGGCTCTCTTCCCTCAACAACTCCGCATACTCCGCCACGTTAGTAGCTAACTGACCGGCGTAAACACACACGTATAACGCAAGCGCACATATCGTTCAAGTAGTATAAAAATATCGATCCCACGAGGACTTAATATCTAATCTATTAATTTTATGAGGTCAAATGATTACTAATATCTAACAAGTTGATTGATTGATTTGAAATGGTGACGATTCTAAATTTAAAAGCAGGTAAATAAAATAGTCGAAAATAGGTTTTAAGAAAATTCAATATTAAAAACTATCTAGGGTTGTGATTTCTTCCAATATCATTTTAAAGATGAAGTGGTTATCTTAAAGTTGGGTAATATATTGATTTATTAACCTGGAACACTAAATTATGTGTAAGCCTCTGTCGATGGTCAGACACAAATACCCAGTTTAACCCAATTGAATCATATGTCTATGTCAACCAAATTATCTGGATTCATTAAGTTTAAGTTCCAATTATGGCTACCCCCGCCCGACAGGTATATTCCTATCCTGTAAGGAAATCTATTAAAGGTTATCTATCCTCAAGGAAGATCGTGGGCTATTAAGTCTAAGGCTGAAACCTAAAATCCCTATGTCTAGTTCATTTTAGATTTACCAGATCAATTTTATTAATGGCCAGTTAATGAAAAAACATTAAGTTTAAGACTCAATAAATAAATCTTTATATTACCCAAGCTATAATCTAACCCTTATAAAACGGTGATATTGGATTTCATCACAACCCCAGATAACTAATTTAGTTACAACACATAACTAGGGCTAGTAAAAACTTGAAAATAAAAGACATAAAGTAAAAATGCGGTAAAGTAAATAATGAAAAGTAAATTACAATAAAATAAAATGTTAAGGTAAAAGGAATTACTTTTACTACTACTAATTTAGATATCTCCCATAAAATAATATATAAACTTGTGATTCTTTTTCCAATCAGCCATATAGGCGGTAACCTGATTAAGTCAAATTAAGTCCAACCAGCCATAAAGGCGGAACCAAAATTAAATTACCAACCGACCAATCTGGCGGTATCCTTTATTAGTCAGGTTTAAATCAGATTAAAATGAATTACCAACCGACCAATCTGGCGGTATCCTTTTTAAGTCAATATTTTAAATAGTGAATATATTTTTTAAGGGAGATTAATCTAAATAGTAACAGTAAAAGAATTACCTTTCACCCTAGCTGGGGGAGTTACTTCCTCATGGTAAATAATAAAAACTGTAAAAAGTAAAAAGTAAAAAGTAAAAATTAAATTACTATATTAACAAAACGTAATTAAAATTAATTACAAAACTAAAAACTAAAAACTAAAAATTAAAAGAAAGTAGAGAGAGAAACTCTCTCTTAGAAAGATTATAAGAGAGAGAGTGGTGCAATGAATTCTGAAATCTCGAGCTCAATTTATAGGCCTCGGTAGGATCCAGCGTCGCGACGCCAGGTCCTCAGCGTCGCGACGCCGGATTTGTCGACGTGGCACGCTCTGGTTCGCTGGTTTGAAGATTCTGGATAAGATGATAAGGTGACACGTGGCAGAGTGGTTGGGCTTCAATTATTGTGACACGTGGCGGCTTCTGATTGGTCGCTGAGATTCTTATCCGCCACGTGTCAGATAAGGATAGGATACTCAATTATTGACGCTGACGTGGCGGTGATGTGGCGACGACGTGGCGACACGTGGGAAAGAGACTGTCGGCACCATAGAATTGCGACACGTGTCACTTCCTGATTGGCTGATGATGACGTGGCATGACAAGTGGCTATTTGACTCGTTGACTTGCTGACGTGGCTGATGACATGGCGGTGACTTGGCGACGATGTGGCGACACGTGGCGATGATGACTGTCGGCACCGTAGGATGCTGACACGTGGCACGGCGCATGTTAGCAGATCGGCTGTGATGGTGACACGTGTCACGGCGTATTTTAGCAAAGTCAAACTTTTCTCAGATTCTGATTTGTGGACCCGGCGCACGTTAGCACTGTTCGGCGCATTTTAGACGTCGCGACGCGGAAGTCTGGGCGTCGCGACGCGCTTAAGACCAAAATATCCCTGTTGACGCATTTTTGTCCGTTTTTGCCCCAAATTGCCTCCAATGCTTTCCAAACTTTATTTTTTATCTACAAAATAACACAAAATACATCAAAACGTTCACAAAACTCAAGAAACTATACAAAATATTAGGTCAAATGAGTGGGAATAAGTGATATAAATACCACTCATCACTAACTCATAGAAATTCCTGAATTCATTCCCTGGAATTTCTTCCTCGGCTCTATATCCAAGCCTATATGTGCCATTTTTACAAATTATGTCTCCGACAAGTAAATAGTAAATTGGTTCCTCATCTTCTTAACACGAGCGATGAATCAATATGTTTTTTCTCCACTCCTCTATGTCACCCTAGATAGTTCTGCTATGCACACCTCCGGTTCAGCTCTAAAGAATTGAGTGTGAAACTGCATTTCCATCTCCTGCCAAGTGAACACTGAATTCTTTGGCATAGTAGCATACCAGGTAAAGTTGTTCATGTCAATGAATTGGGAAACAACCTTAGTTTAAAATTTGAAAAGTTGTCATAATTTACCAGTTTTCTACACTAGACGGTGAATCTGGCTATATGCTCCAATGAGGATTGGCCATTCTCTCCAGAAAACAGCTTGAAATCTGGAATCCTATATCCTCTAGGATATGAGATTTCTTTGTCAACTGCATCAATATAAGGCTTATAAAATTTGGGACTGTCGATTTTCCTCAGCCCTGGTCCATAAAATTCATGCACCATTTCCTTGATCGTTTCTGCATCCACGTGCTGCAGAATGTGCACTAGAGGAGTATTTCCTCTATTAAACAATGAAGGATTGCCCCTCGGGCTAATTCCTGTATGCGCTACCTCCTCATAAATTGCAGGATGGTTGTTCAGATTCGTGGCTCCAAAGAATTATTGAGGAGCCATAGAACTACCTTTCCCAAAATGACGACTATTGGTAGTAGGAATCTTGCTACACCCTCTAAACTTCTTCTCTTATGTGAAGGGGCCGATACCTGTCTTCTACTAGAGGAAGGTGAGAGAGGGGATTTGACCCATAAGGATGGGATAGGCCATGAGATCATCCAGAGGATTGCCCTTCGAGTTCCTCATGCCTTACAAGCCTAAATATTACTTCATGCCCTTCATTCCTTTCATTCATGGACATTTGCCCAGATATGTGTTATTCCATTGTCTCTACAATCTGCAAGATTTTCTCATGGCTTTTTGTTATCAAACCTGCAAAAGCAGCTAGTTCAAAATTGAAATTATTAGGTGAATTTGTATCACTTGTGGCTCCAACAATAGGTCCTTCTTGAGTTTGGTTCTCCTGGCTGTGGATTTCAAGAGGAGCCAGATTCCTCTCAATTTGCTCAACTAGGTGTCTAATGATTCCTTCATGTCTCTGCCCTACTGTTGTAGGAGCGACCTCTACATCAGACGTGGCTGTATCTTTTCCAACATTACTTATCGTTTTTGGATGCATCTTGCTAATGTGTCCAACCGAGCATGCCAAAAGACACTGTTGGCTCTGAAAATTGGGTTGAGTACAGGCGTGCCAGAGGATTAAGTCCTCAATGTGAAATTACCGATTTCTAACAAATGATTATAAAACGGATCTCCAAAACCTACAAGGGATAGACAATTGGAATCTATGGGGATGCTAATAATAGACTGAGAATTAAAAGAAATGCTACAGGGGCTTGTAATTTTATTAGAATTGAAAGATCTAAAATTACAGGAACTAAGAAATTGAGTGTTTCTGGAATTAAAAGATAGAAGGATGCTTGAAAGAAAATTAACTAAGAATTGACTAACTAAGAGAGTAACTGAAGATTAACTACAAAGTATAACTAAAGAAAATTGACATGTTGAGTTTTTTGACTGGAGTGTTGGATATTTTTCTTCTGGCTCCTCCTTAGCTTTTACCCTATCTGGGAATAACTTCATGCTATTGCTTCTTAACTTCCTGCTCACGTTCCACTGTCTTGCACTGCGCCAAAAATTACTTTTATTGATACTAAATTAGTGACAGTAAAGACTTTTACTTTCACTAGTTATTAATGATGTCACTTGTTAATAGTGTCAGTAATTGAGAAATTAGAGATTACATACTCTAGTTATTATTGTCAGTAATTTTTTGACAGCAAAGTATCAATAATATTCTAACACAACATTATCGGTGATATTTTGACACGAAAAATATCACTAATATATTGATACTAAAACATTACTAAAATATTGATACTAAAACATCAAAAAAATATTGATACTAAAATATCACTATAATATTGATAGAATTTTAAGTATCAATATTTTATGTTACTATTTAATATTAGTAAATTATGTTACCATGTTATCAGAATTTTTTTAAAATAAAATATTAAATATATACCTATTTTTTCTTGTTTTATAATACATATATAAAATTTGAATTAATATAACCAAACACCACATATTACTGAAATCTAAATTCATATAAACATCTCATACATTCAACATTTTTACAAAAGTCAGGTAAACTAACACATTGATTCCAAAATAAACATAATATTCTTAGTTATATGGTCATTAGCAAAAAGAAATCTTGAAGCATATTTGTTTTAATCACATACCTATAACAACCTCAGCTCGAACTAGTGGATTTCCATCTGAAACAACACTTGAAAGGCTTCTAATGAAGAAAATCTACAATACAATGGAAGTACGACGTCATCCGTGTAACAATCCAATAATCTATTACCACACGTACTAAAATATTAAAAAATAACTAAAAAGATGAATATTAAATCATACATGTCATTTATTAATTGTTGGTGATATCACGTCACCCGTGTTTCCGTTGCACCAAAAAATCACTCATTCTAATGATACTAATTTCATCTCTAATATGTTCATCATCAGCTTCGCATTCTACATCTACTTCAGCATCATCCTTACACGATTGTACGGGCTAAATTTGGGCCAATGGTATAATTGTCTTCTCGCCTATATTCCAGTGAAGGCCCCAATGTCAGACAACACACTTGCTTTCCATCGAAAAACATCACATTAATTCCCTAACCGCTATATCTTTTTTTTCCTAAAACGACAATAACGTCCAATTCTTCATCACCGAAAGTCATGACATATAAACGTGTTATGGGTCCCGCCCCTATAAATACAGGCCTTATTCCAACTACGAAGAGATTCTTCCAAATCTATAAATTGTGGCATAATTCAGAAGCAAAGAGGGATCCTGAGGCAAGCTTGATCATTCTCTCTCAAACCCTTTCACCTTACCCACCGGACCACCGCCCTCATGGTAGTCCACAGAGGTCAATATAACATCAGACATTGTTCTTCCTTCATTTTTTTCTCGTCTACTCTATTGACTTGAGTGTCGGAGTGCTTACGGCGCCCACCACACCTGTGGGTAGGAACTCCCCGCTCACTCTCCCTTATTTTTGAAGGATTGCTAGTGTCATCATCATACAAATTCTCGATTGTGGACCTCAGACGAAAACAACATCTACAATTTGGCGCCCACCATGGGGCCTTAGCGATTTATAGCAAGCAAATATCTCTCAGTCTACGGTCTTTATAAACATAGATACTCATGACTTCAAGCAACGAGCAGACAACAGATCATGTGGCCGCTCAGTTGGTCATTCTCGAAGAACAATTACGAGTTTTAGAGAAGGAAAACTCAACCATGTGAATCTCCAATACGAACCTCTAGAAGCAGTTGGAGAAAATTTCCTCTACCTCCCAAAGACGTGAAGATCCAAATCACCCAACAGTCTTACCATTTGGTTCAACCTATTGGAGGCATTCAATAATGTGGCAAGCGACAATCCGTCATCAGACAATCATCTACCAAATCAAGAAAAAAGGCAGCATATCTCCCCAACTGACCAAACATGCGCAAGAAAATACAGGAGTTCAAAGATGCAATTCTTTCCAACCCACCCGGTGTCAGACTACCAGTGAGAAAAAGCCGAGCCGGCACGATCTCAGATACTCCCTTTTGGGATCCATCACTTCCATCGAGCTACTACGAAGGTTTAGCCCACCAGATATGAAGCTGTATAATGAATCCACAGACCCAGACGACCATGTGGTCCATTACAAATACAAGATGATGTCGATTGATCTGGTTCCTCATCAATGAGAAGCTGGAATATGTAGAGGATTCAGAGAAATATTTACAGGCACGTCCCTCACTTGATTAATCAATCTACCTTACAGGACTATTGGGCTGATCAGGAACTAGCTGATAATTTTGTGGAGCACTTTGCCAGCTTTTGTAAACTTGAGAAAACCACAGACGACCTCAACGCAATTCAGCAGCGGAAAGAAGAATCTCTACAAAGCTCGCACGTTACAAAAAATAGAGGATATCCATTCCGGATCTCCACCAACCGACTGCCATTGAAGCTTTCAGGAATGGGCTACTAACATATAATGGACTATATAAGAAGCTAACAAAATACCGATGCTACACTATGAATCAGGTCATGGCCCGAGCCCAAATCGAGGTCAGATAGGAATAAGACAAGAGAAAATTATGATGCTACACTATGGATCAGGACGTTCCCAGTAACCGCCACGAAGAGAAAATTTCAAACTCTTCCAAATGATGAATGTGTTCGGATGCAAGTACCCAACAAACAGCAGGCTAACGGACTCCGCAAGATGGGAATAATCACCCTAAATACATGGATTATAAATGAAGGCCTTCAACCCACATGATACAACACCGTTCTCCATTGAATTTATATCATTCGATAGTAAGACCAAACAACACTTAGAAATGATAATTTCTTATATATCAAAGATAAAAGACTATTAATATTAAGAAAATATTATCTTTACATATGGACCATCACCTGGCCCAATTGATATACTTCTCCCAGTCGACATGGGAATACCCCCTTTAAATCTCCAGCATACCCAATTGATCAAGAAACATTCTCTAAAATTATCTTCTTCTCTAGATGACGGGGAAGAGTTGTTACTACTCCTATCGATATGGATGAATTGTCATCTCCTTCATTCGACATGAAATGATTGTCATCTTCCTCAAACAACATTGATGGACTATTATGGAAGGGTTGTCATCTCTTACAGACGACATGAGAGGATAGTCATATTCTTCATATGACATGTATGGATTGTCATAAACTTCAGACTATATAGGAAGTCCTTTATCAGGATCAATCAACCGAAGTCTCATGACCTCCATTAGGTCGGGTAAAGTGAAGAACCCCGAGGACCTCCATCAGGTCGGGTAGAGTGAAGAACCACTTGGACCTCTATCAGGTCCAGTCGACCGAAGTCTCTTAGACCTCCATCAGATCCAGTCGACCGAAGTCTCATGGACCTCCATCAGGCCCAGTCGACTGAAGTCTCATGACCTTCATCAGATCAGGTTGAGTGAAAACCCTAGGGGATCTCTATCAGGTTGGGTAAAGTGAAGAACCCTGAACACCTCCATCAGGTCCAGTCGACTGAAGCCTCATGACCTTCATCAGATCAGGTTGAATGAAGAACCTCGGGGAACTCCAGCAGGTCAGGTACAGTGAAGAACCCCGAAGACCTCCATCAGGTTCAGTCGACCAAAGTCTCATGGACCTCCATCAGGTTTAGTCGACCGAAGCCTCCTGACCTTCATCAGATTAGGTTGAGTGAAGAACCCCGAGGACCTCCATCAGGTTGGGTAAAGTGAAGAACCCCGAAGACCTCCATCCGGTCCAGTCGACCAAAATCTCTTGGACCTCGATTAGGTCCGGTCAACCGAGTCACCTAACCTTCATCAGGTCGGGTAGAGTGAAGAACCACAAGGACCTCCATCAGGACCAGTCGACAAAAGTCTCATGGACCTTCATCTGATCTAGCGGAGTGAAGACTCCATCGGATTTTCATCAGGTCCAGTGGAGTGAGGACTATCATGTACCTTCATCAGGTCCAGTCGACTGTAGTCTCATGGACCTTCATTAGGTCTAGTGGAGTGGAGACGTCTTTAGGATCTTCACCAGGTCCAGTGGACTGGGGACAATCTGAAAGGAATGAGCTATGATAACTTGGAAGAGAAGAGTCTTCCTCAAAGATAAGGAACGCCTATATTCCTCATACGATAGATGAAGATACTTGTTCTTCTTGGACTATATGGAACAACATTCATTGGACTCCAACAATCCTAGACGATAGCGAAACATCTTCCGTGTATGATATAATCTCTAAATAGTATGATTACTGGAGGCCCTAACCTCGGCAGACGACATGACATGATTATTTCAGAGAGCCCTTGATTGCTCAGACGGCATGGTCTCCAGACGACATGCCATTGGTGCATTCGACACGACGAATAAAGGTCAACCTATCGATATTGAAGACTCCCACGACCCTTAGCTGGTTTGGTTGACTAGAGATTGTCCTGGCCTTCATCTGGTCCAATTGACATGAATATTCCCCAATGGCTCGTGTCGAGTCAAGTTCAAAGACCTGGACCTTCAACTGGTCCATACGTTATTAAAAACTTCATTGGTCCTCTTCAGGATCAGTCGATTGGAGTTTATCATAGCCTTCATCTGGTTGACTGAGGACCATCCCTACCATTTATTTATTTTCTTTAAACATGATATTGCTCTTGACTGGACCAGGCTACACCCGGTCAGTTGATGATCATCCCTAATATTTATTTATTTTCTTTAAATATGATATTGCTCTTGACAGGCCCAAGCTACATGATCATCTCATGTTGGGTCGACCGAGGATCATCCCATGACCAAATTACACTGGGTCGGGTCGACCGAGGATCCTCGTGTTGGAAAATTATGACCCATAGCATCAATATTTGTAAAGAACATTGTGTTTTTGTAAAAATTATCTATGTGACAAAAGGAAATTTATATTTTATCATTATTATAATTAGATTACTTGGATATATATTAATGATAAAAATCCATATGGTCAAATCAGATTAATAAGATATGAGACAGTGTTAATCTACGAACGGTTTAATCATTAAATATCCATAGTCGAAGTATTATCGAGACTGGACATTGATAATGCGGAATGGACTAATATTACACTTGTGAGCGTTATGGAAGCTTAACGACATAGTTCTCATATATTTAGGTATTGGATACTTATGCAAGTGTAATAAGAGGTTCTGTTAGCCGTTGGACCGGGAACAGTTCGCTCTGGATAGACCCACTCAGAATCTCATTGGTAGTATGACTTTGTGTCTATGGGAATCCGAATTAGGGTAGGTGTATGTGATATTTAACCTGAGACTTACGTCGCTATTACTTGCGACAATCAGTTTACTTTAGTATTGATCGTCTAGAGCTTTAACAGGTTCTATGCACGCCTGTATTGGGTTTACTGAGAATCGTAGTGTATTGGATGTGATGTCAAGATGAGAGTATCACTCCAGTCATATGGAGATGATGGTCACACATGATACTCTTAAAAGCTGCAGCTATCGGGATAGTATGACTAGGTCATGACTTCCCGATTACAGAGATTAGCTACTCGGGATCCGATATATGCTTCGTATGGGGCAGACACAGAGCCAGCCCTAGGCCTAGCATGTGACATCCGATACTATATCGTATTACGTATTACATAATATTAGTATTACTGCGCCTGATACATATGATATTCATAGGTGAATATTTCTGGAGAATTGGGTAGGCACGGTGCTTTGCTAGAAGCCAACCATGTCTTGTAAATCGGTGAGAACATGGTACGGGGTACGCACGTGTTCAGATAGTCCGATAACTGTATTTACTGCCAACATATTCAGGAATCTCTTGGGTCGCTTCCCAAAGATTCACCAATGATATTTGACTCAAATAGAATTAATCTGAGATTAATTATGAGAGAGAAAATTAATATGGGATTAATTGCGGCAAAAATTAATATGGGATTAAATTCGTATAGAAGAGAGAACGCGATTAATTTAGAATTAATTGATAAAATAAATTTAATAGTTAAATTAGATTTTTTATTTAATTTATTTATTTGTGGCTAAAATAATATATCGAATATATTAATTGAAATCAGATTTCGATACGAAATTAAAATTGGATTTTAATTCGGGCGAACGAATTAATTTAGAATTAATTCGAAAGCGACTATCGTAATAATTTTGCAAGACATAATTATATAATTAAATTGGATTTAATTATATCGCGACGATAAATTCATTTTATCGGAATTAAACGAACCCGATAAAATTACCCGTGACTTTGGTGGGCCCAAGTCAAGTTGTGTGTTGTGTAAGCCAATTCAAATTTTGAATTTAAATGTGGTGGGACCACATGACTTACATCAAATGTCAAAAGTTTGATGGAAGTAGTTGGCTTTAATTTAAATGAATCATTTAACACACGCAACTACCAAGTTTTTGAAACTACACACTATTCACTCTCTTCTCTCCTTGGCTGAATCCCTCTCTAATGGTAGTGAAATTTTTGCTTCAAAATTTCATCAAAGCTAGCACTTGGAGGAGTCATTTGAGGTAATAGGGAAACTCACCCAAGGCATAAACAACAAACAACAAGGTTGGAGCTTCATCCAAAAGAGCAAATTTTTGAAATTTCTCCATAAATCAATGTAAGTGATTCCGCCACTTTTCTTGATTTTTCACACATAGAATAATGTTTAGGATCTTGTAGCATGTCTTAGAGACTAACACCTCTCTAATATTTATTTATTTTCTTCAAATATGAACTTTGACAGGTCCAAGCAACATCAGCACCCAGGTCTGATCTGTTGGGGTTTTGGGCGATGGGCGCAGCGGAAGCGCGGTTCGGGCGAAATTATAATTTAAAACTTTTTCAAATTACAGAATAAATTATTCAATATCTAATATGAATAATTTATTCATATTTCACCTAAAACTATTTATTCAATATCAAATATCAACATAAATAAGGTTAAAACGTCGTGAAATTTTTACGAAAACCGTTTTTCCGTAAAATGACGCAAAACACGTTTTTGACCGAACCGACCACCCGACACTTATGGGGACTGCCCAGATCAGCCTCAATAGTGTCAGGGCAGTTCATGGGCTGCCCGAACAATGAAGGATTCACTGTTTGGGCAGCCATCACCCGATTGACTCAAAAGTCACATGGTAACGCCGTTTTTGGCCGTTTTCGCTTATTTCAACTCGGAAATAATTTTCGGCAATTGTTCCAACACCCAAAATACATCCAAAACATTCATAAAACATATTTTTCATCAACAAAATCAGTACACTTCCAGGTCTGAACCAATAACCGAATTTCCCAAAATTTCATGCTTTAAATCCAATTTTTCAACATTAATCAAATTAATTACAACACCTAATCAAGTCACCACATATGAACAATCCAAGAATAATTCTAGGCGTCACAAGAGTGGTTACAACACTCTAGAATAACAACTCATCATCAAATGATTAATTTGGATACAAATTATACTAATTCCATCCAAAATCTACTTCACACAAGCCATCACTTCCATTTTCATCTACCACAACTAAAACCCCAATTTAAGAAACAAAAGGAACCCTAGAAAAATTCTAACAATTCAAGAAAAACAAGAAATAAATTTCCAAGCTTAGGGATTAAGAATTACCTTTTAATCTCAAATTTCCTAAACTTTTTTCTTGAATTTCCTTTCATTTCTTCATGGAATCAACAAACCAATCTTAGGGCTTCTTTTTGTGTAAGGTTCGGCCATGCAGCAAGGTTGGAAAGAAAAGAAAATAATTTTTCTTTTTAATTCCTTCATTGTCGACATTTAGGGTTAATTTGGTAATTTTTTCAATAAAAAATAAATAAATTAAAGTAAACATTTTGGTGACAAATCAAATTTTCACACATTTACTTTAATAAAGTCATGCCATGTGTTCCAATTATATATCACCATTTATCATACTAATTATGACAAATGGATAAGATATTTAATTTTCAATTATCTAATTATTTAACAAATAAATAAATAAATAATTAAATAACAACCATATATGTATTTTTATTTACATTAAATAACAAATACATATATTTATGGCATGTGTCAAAATCTCATTTGATGAATAATTAATGTGTATCTAATCGTATTATCTATCAAATACAAATATACAATAATTATTATCGGACAAAATCACATAATGCATGTGTTATCGTTTAACCGATTAAACGATTTGAATTAACTCACTTAATCCGATGAAGTATTATGAATAATCTGTATTATACATATCGTGTTGCCCAAGTGCTCAACGAGTACATTTCATATTGTGAGACTCTCTAAGTTTAGGTTTATCCGTCACGAAATCCAATTTCGTGTCCATAATTCACCTAGTCATGAATTATAACGACCACAGATAATCTCGCTAAACTATGCAAGCCGAGGTCATTGCATACGTATAATCCCTCCATCACAAACTATCCATATTATACATGAGATATAGATGAGAACGTCAAATCTGTTAGGTATAATATAGGGATGGCAAAAATTCCCGCGGGGATGGGGGCCCGATATGTTAGGGCCGGGTATTTAGCAATCGTTTTTAAAAACGGGCCGGGTGCAGGTATAATTTTTAATACCCGTTAGGTATACGGGCCGTGTACGGGTATTAGACTCTCTAACCCCTACCCGCTCAATAAACATATTTGATTTTGACTTTTTAATTATTAAATTTTTATTCAAAAAATTTAATTACTTATTAAATAAAAATAGGAAAAACATAATTTATTATCATTTATCCAACTCACCTGCCACTTAACAATTACCAACTTTCCAATTCCAGTACCACTCACATTAGGAAGGCAAAGAATATGAAAAGTGTGGTATTAAAAATTTAATACTCCACCGAATTGCTTTTCATTAATGCCTTTTAAATTTTTGAAGTTTTTGTTGTTGAGTTATGTACAATAATCAGGTTTAGGTATTAAAAATTTAAGACTCCACCGAATTGATTTTGCTTTTCATACACAATAATCATTCATCAGTCATCAGTCATCAGGTTCAGGTAAACTTCTCTCAACACTTTTTCAATTTTATAGTATTGATTTTGCAAGAATGCAATGATTTATTATTTTACTATTTTGATTAACATGTGTTGATCATTAGATGTATGTGAGTGATTTAATTTTAATCCCAAATAAAATTTTACTGTTGAGTTATGTAAAAATTAATTTGTTCATTTAAAAAAAAAATAATATTGTAGGTTTAAGATGTCAACTCAGATACCAGAACTTGTAGATGTAGATGACGAATTAGACAATGTGCATGTAAATGATATCCATAAGCCTACAAACAAAAAAATAAATAAAAGAGGAAAATGGGATAGGGGATGGGGACATGTATATCTTTTTCTATACTGGAAATCCCCGACCCATACCCGCACGATTGACGGGCTGGGTGTAGAGGTTTTAGGGGCAGAATCCGGTAACGGAGCGGAAGCGGTGGAAAATCAAATTTTCCGATTTCAAAACTTTTTCTCGGATTAATTAAATAAACATATTTATTTAATTATCCAATAATCAAATTATGAAATAAAATTCAAATAAATCATATTTAAGTGAATTTACCGAATTGCCCTTACATTTGGTACTTTGTCCATTTTAGTCCGAAATTGATCAAATCAATTTTGAATGATTCTAAATCATTTCTAAGATGAACTTAGCATGTTCAAAACATCAAAATACCAAGAGCAACATAAATCCCCATTTTTCCATCCTTGGCCGAATGCTCCATTTTGTGGGCAATTTGTGCATTTTGTCATTTCATGCATCAAAACACATCAAGATGTAATCCAATGAACATGAAACTTTATATGCATCATATACACATCCAAATTCACAACATATATGAAAAGCCCCAAATTTGGAATTGGTCATGAACCCTAATTTTTCAATTTCATCAAATTGGACAAATTAGACCAAATTGGTTAAATCCAACACTTCAATCATCTTTCTTCCATCCAATCAAAGTCTCAACACAATGAAACAACTCAAGATCAAATCTAGGTCATCTAAGAGTGGGTCAACAACTCTAGATAAGCAACAAGGTTTCCAAAACCACAAAAGAACACTTATTACTACAATAGCCATAAGCTTCCTTCATCACACATGCTCTATAATTTCATCAAAACTTCCATCATCAAAAACACAAAGAATAAAGAAAGAAATAACCTAAGAACATCATATGTTAAAGCCTAGATCCTAAGGAACATTTTCCTTTCTAATAGTAAGTTGAAGAAACTTACTAAAATCCAAGCTTTCTTTGATTTCTTCTTTCTTTCTCACAAGCTTCCTTTGTTTCCATTAATGGAGTTTTCTTTAAAGTGTATTAGGTTATCAAATGAAATGAAATGAAAACAATATATATGTGTACAAAATTGCCTTGGCCGAAAATGGTAAAGGCTAACACAAAAATTAAATTCAATTTCATTTCAAATTTCATTTGATCAACTTATCTTATCAACTTAATAAATATCTAAAACACCTTTATTGATATTTATATAACTCTTATATTTATAAGGTGTTGGCCGAAATTATGAAGAAATAAAGGAAAAATATATTTTTATTTTTCAAACAATTTTGAACAAATATCTTAAGAAGTCAAAATCAATTTGACAACATTTTCCTTTAATGTAAAGTCAAACATTTACATTTATAATCATTTCCTAACTTTATCATTTGGTGATATATTTATATTTTAATTATATTAATCATTTAACAATTAAATAATTAATTAAATACAAATATATCAAATATATGTATTATATTTACTTTAAATATCTCAAATACATATATTGATGATATATGTCAAATACCTTTATTTGACTATTTATTAATGTGTATTTAATAATATCATATATTAAATACAAATACACATTAATTAGGAAATAACGGTTCGGCCCGTTCACATGTATTTTTCGTTTAACGATTTATAAATAATCATCATTATTCATAAATGTTGCTCTAGTGCTCTACGAGTATGTTTTATTATTGAGACTCTCTAGATTCAGGTATATCCGTCACAAAATCCAATTTCGTGTCCATAATCTATCCACCCGTAGATTATGACGATCACGGATAATCTCGCTGAATCATACAGGTCGAGGTCATTGCATACGTATAATCCCTCCGTCACAGGTATCCAGATAATCCCAGAGATATAGATGTGAACGTCAAATCTCTATAGGTATTATCTCGTCGACGTATCTATTAGCAATCTCTAAATAACACTCGGAACTTACTTCCGATGTATACTGTGGCCACAGATTTAACAGACTGCTAAATATATATGGACTACCTATGCTCTGTACACAGAACTGACGGATCCTATCTTGACACACACAGGATATCCTGAGGATCAATCCACACCCAACGAACAGGCGGAGGTCTGATCTAAATAGATCGGTGACGTGACTGCCATCTAAGTGTGGAGGATGTCTCATACATCCACAGTGGTGTCTCAAGTCGAAGGACCACTATGCTACTCAACCCGAGAAGATTCTTATTGACGTTGGTGTACCATCCATTAAGAATCTTTGGTGAGCCGTTCAGTGTTTATCCATTATAAACACCTACACGTCTATACGAGTCTCCTAGACTCATGGTTCATTGGGATAAACCATCGGACCAAGTCTCGATATACGACATGTACTGGTCTCAACGGATTTGACTAACCGACCCTTGTTAGCAAATCTTGACCAGGAACTATGTTTGATAATATTCATATAGCAGTGACATTTCCCAATGTCAATTACAAACTAACTTTGTAACTCTGTACTGCATTATATATTATCGGGCCTTTGTCTAATATACATATCACTAAACCACATTTAGTTTCAATCTAATCGTAATCAGATCGAATACGTATATAAGAACAAGAGGTGCAACCATAAATAAGTAATATTATGGAATAAGGGGATGTTCGTATTCATGAATCAGACATGAATACGGTCCGGATTGGCGCTCTGAGCACCAACCCCAACAATTTCTCTCACTTGCTCTAGTGCCAATCCATGGTATCATATACTCATCTCAATGTGCATCGTATGCACATGGCCCTCAAAACCTCACCCAGTACTTAAGAGGTAGGCAACAAAAAACAAGTCCGCTATGACATATTGAGTTTGTCAAACAAACTCCATCGTTTCCCATAGTTAGCATCATTCATATTTTGTAGAATCTAAATTATACATTAATATGACACTGATGCTACATCAGTATTATGCTACAGCTACTAAGTTGTCCAAGTATTTAGGGATCAAATCCAAAAATACTATGAGGACAACCGCAAGCACAACACAATTTAAAACTTCTAATTTATAAGGTCACTATGCAACTTCATAAGTCAATACTTCATAAGTTGCATTAATTCTACTCATTTAGTAGAATCATTCGTGACACTCCCACTGCATCTTTTGTGACTTTTTATGACGTAGAATGTCTAACGTCATAATTAGTCTCAAAACTAATATGACCCTAATGGTTGCAGACTATATTCTCCATGAATTAGAAACTCGTTCTTAATATCTCAAAGATCACAAAGAACGTGTTTCAAGATCTATCCTATGGTCTATAGGATATCAAAATAACTCGTAACAATTTACGATTAAATCGACATCGTTGATCGCACATAATAAAGTATTCATTATGTCATCATCAAATGATACATAACATTGATTAGACATTCTAATCAATATTTCTTTCGAAAAAGGGTATCATCTTTTACGAAAGATGAATACTATGTATAAGACATACAATAACTGTCGAACAGTTATACTAACTGTCATACAGATAGCCTTGTTATGTCCTTTATTAGATCATATCTAATGCACGACTAATAGGAGTATCTCACAAGTCTTTTAGTTTTATATCTTATATAAAACTTTATATCAAATATAACAAAGACTACTCCCACTTTTATCACGGAGTAAAGAAGACTTAGGTAAATCTTTTACCTTACAAACATCTCATTATTACCATAATAATGATAATGTTGTTAGGATATATAACACTAGAAAGTAATTTGTACGCTCCCACTAACCCTTTATCACATATGTATTCTATATACTTTGACAAGATCAGACAATCTGACGATATCAAAAATAGAGAACACATATTTCTGGAAGACTTATCCGAGTCTACAATAGGCTCTATAAGCTTAGCACAAAACTGCGATCTCAACAGAACACAAACTCTAGGGCCATTCAGAATGAACTCTTCAAACAAAGAAATCACAACTGATCTCTTATCTGAATAAGTTATTCAAAAAACGCCACTTTGCATTCTTTAGCTAAAATATACAGTTTATTATCAACATTAACCAATATATCTCTAATTGTTCATTAGTTTGACTAGAGATAAGTTTTCTCAGAATCTACAATAGATTGCTGAGTATAACTTTTCTCACTGTCATACTGTAAAGGTTAAACCTTTAACAAGCTCACACTGCTTTCGCTGCGCAAACAATTAGCACATATCATGAACTAATTCATAATGAAAGCTTAATCAAGTTCAAAACTTGATTGTAGTAAGCTATGAACAATCTTAGATCTATGGTTCAATGGTGAACTTCCAGAATCGATATCAAATATCTCTTCCATTATAAGTTATAGGATAATTTTCTTCAATAAGAAAACAACAGAACCATTAAGTATCAAATACTCGTAAATGATTCTGATATCCTATTAGACTTATATAGAAGATGTATAAGGGTTGTTTCATCTTATTAATTACTTAGTTCCAATTATAATTTATCATTCTCACATTTGACTTCAATAAGTCAAGTCTTTTCTACAACAGTTAACATCAGATGTTACACACCAAGTAATAAAATAATTTTATTACTTAGGATCGTAGGAAAGATATTCTATTAATAGAATACAATATTCTATTAAATAGAATAAATGATAAACTTTTACTTATACCTCCAAGTGTAAGTAATTTCCATTATATAACTATTATATAAAAGAAAGATTCAAATCTCAAACTTTTCAAGATTCGAATTTTCTACCTATACATATCATATATGTAACTGTAGAGAAATTAATGGAACATTAATTAAAGAGATGTATTAGTGTTACTGGAGCATATCCCCAAGAGTATTGAAACTAATTCGGTAACATTCAATATCAAACGAATCAAATCATATAAGATTCGACTGCTCCCACTACTCAATTCCATCAAGATGGAATCGTGGAAGAATAATATTGAATATGAATCATATTCACTGAATAACCTTAGAACTAATTGCTTTAAATTCAAATGTTTGATCGTATCAAAGATCTTTGAACAGTTCAAAGACATGTAATGAATTTTAAGGATCAAGTTTTCAAAATACTTCAGATTGAATATATTTGAACAAGTCAAAAATGTTCAATCTACGTTTCATCAGAACAGATTGAAAGTTCTTGATCATTTCAAGACGTTCAATATGTGTTCTTTTAGAAACACGTAACCAAGTTATGACAATTCATAAACTAAGTTACGAAGTAAAGAAAACTACCTTAAGCAATTACAATTATTAAACTACATACATCCAATGTATCAGTTAAATAAATCTGGTGGTCCAATGACAATCATTGGTTAAATGAGATCTTAATCACCTTCCCGAATACAATATTCATTAAATGGATAAGGATATATGGTGTGATCTAGTATCAAACCATCTTTAACCATACGGAATAAGCATCCAATACTTAAAGAATTAAATTCATAAAACACCGTTCTAAATTATTTATTTTACCGAATAATTTTTCTTAATGTTTATCTCTATGTCAATGACACTACTAGTTATATAAAATATGTAACAATTGTTTATAAAGAACAAGTGACTATCCAATAGTCGCAAGTTCCGATATCAAATATCAAAACAATCGTTAACCAATATTTCAAATAACTAGACGGGAGATCTGGTATCCAATACCTATAGTTGTAGTATTTGTGAAAATCAATATTTTCTATACACAACTATACGCATCTCCTTTCTTTAGCTTTACTATTTGCATTCAACTATTCACAACAATTGTAAATAATTGATTAGCAAATTGTGTCGGACACATTACCTCTAAAGGTAGTTAAAGCTTAGAAACGTCATTACTAGATAAACAAATACCTAATAGGGCTTTCTTAATGCCAGTCAAGAATCTCGAGACATGAACTAATTCAAGTCAATTCTTACTGCATAAGAAACTATTTTCTCTAAAGTATTATATCCTAAAAGGGATATCTATCTAGATTATCTATCATGACTTAGAAACTAAGTCACTAACCATCTTGATTTTGAAGAAAATCGGAACAAAAGTTCCCGATGGTTTAGACTAATCTAATAATATCCTTGTCTAATAGTATCTAGAACCTATTCTAGAATAACTGCAACCAAGAGTCTAGTCAGATAACATATCAAAATATGTGTGCAGTAAATAAAAGTTTAATTCTATATAAACAAAGAATAAGGAAACAAACAAGCGGCAATTTCCATAATAATATACACCGCCTAAGTTATGGAATATTTTAAACTTAGCAGTGCCTCCCACTATTTTACGTAATACAGTAATCCCCAACGAAAAAACGAGAATTCAATAATTAAATCGAATTCCATAATGGGAAAAGGACCCCATGAATATATTTCGACTCACAGCAGAGGCACGGTCTCGCCTACGTATATTCACAGGTAGACAACTAATTGTCAATCACTCACTAGTGACTCCGAGGTTCCGGTCCTGGTCGTTTCTCGTTGTCGCTGCGAAGGCAGGCCCACAAGGAGACGTACCAAGGTTAAACTTGTCAATGATAAACTCAAGTTACTTGCGTAACCCTGACAGCTAGGGCACGTTCAGGATTCCGCTTTCGCTTGAATTTATCTAGTATCTAATATACATTCGGCATAAATAAATTTCTATCAGCTACACCCTCACAGCAGAGGCACGGTCTCGGATGTAGTCAACGAAAAGATATTTATAAACCGTATTGACAAGACGGACCAAGAAACAAGTATTCCAAATACTAGCTACTTTAAAACCTTATTAAGTGGGGATATTCCATTAAGTGTCATACACCCTAAATCTAATCAAATTAGATTATAACATGCATGTATAAAGTCAAGAAAATATGATTAAACATTGAATAAAACAAGCTAATCATTTATGGAGGCCTAGAATCAGACTCGCTCTGATACCATTTTGTAGGGGTTTTAGGGGCAGAATCCGGTAACGGAGCGGAATCGGTGGAAAATCAAATTTTCCGATTTCAAAACTTTTTCTCGGATTAATTAAATAAACATATTTATTTAATTATCCAATAATCAAATTATGAAATAAAATTCAAATAAATCATATTTAAGTGAATTTACCGAATTGCCCTTACATTTGGTACTTTGTCCATTTTAGTCCGAAATTGATCAAATCAATTTTGAATGATTCTAAAATCATTTCTAAGATGAACTTAGCATGTTCAAAACATCAAAACACCAAGGGCAACATAAATCCCCAAACATGATCGACAGAGTATCATCCCAGGATCGAGCAACATCATCATCCAGGACTGGTCGATTGAGGATCATCCTTGGTATTTATTTGGCTCCATCAACATCGTATGACCTTTGACGGGTCCAAATGACATCAATGCTCAGGTACGCCTACACCGACCTCAGACAACATACTCGTCGAAATACTCTCCAAGCCAAGTATTCATTGACTTAGAGAGTATGTGACAAACTATACAGGCCAAATTTGGGCCAATGATATAATTGTCTTTTCGCCTGGGCCCAATAACAGATATAGCCTAAATTCCTTCAAATGGCTTCCAGACCAAGGTCTGACAAAAGGCCCGGACCCTTTGCATCTCGCCAATATTACAGTGAGGCCCCAATGTCAGACAACTCACTTGCTTTCCATCGAAAAACCTCACATTAATTCCCCAACTGCTATATCCCTTTTTTCCTAAAACGACAACAACGTCCAGTTCTTCATCATCGAAAGTCATGACATATAAACATGTTATGGGTCCCACCCCCATAAATACAGGCCATATTCCAGCTACGAAGAGATTCTTCCAAATCTATAACTATGGGCATAATTCAGAAGCAAAAGGGGATCATGAGGCATGCTTGAGCATTCTCTCCTTAAACTCTCAAACCCTCTCACCTTACACGCCGGACAACCACTCTCATGGCAATCCACGGAAGTCAATGTAACATCAGACATTATTCTTCCTTCACCTTTTGCTCGTTTATTCTACTGACTTGACCGTCTGAGCGCTTACGACGTCCACCACATCGGTGGGTAGGAACTCCCCGCTCACTCTACCTTCATTTTGCAGGATCGTTAGTGCCCCCATCATACAAATTCTCGATTATGGACCTCAGGCGAAAACCAACGCCTACAACGATCAAACCCAATATCAAGCAGGGTACCCAATGAGAAGACAGCTTAGGCCCTAACCTGAAATAAATGATAATTGCATGTCTTATCTCATGGGAAGTTTAAGAACTTTTGTCAGCTAAAACATGAAGGCTTAATGCTTAATGCAATTATATACCCTACGAATTTTAAGAGCCCTTTGATATTATAAACCCTTTGATATTATAACAAACTATAATAAAGATGGGGAACATGGATATCTCAATTTTTGAGATATCCATATTCTTATCTGAAATTTTTTATGTGCAATTCAAATTTATAAGATTAGTATTCGCATTTGTTCATCAATGTGTATAATTGTGTTCATATATATTATATATAAAATTTGAAATTATACATATAATTTGAAATCTTTTAATAGATGTGTGATAAATGATATAAATCTAATAATTTGATATAAATTTAGTCAATATAGTTTTAAAGATTAAATTCAATAAAATTATCACATTGTGGATACTTAATTTCATCTACATAGCTTGTCCATTAAATAATATATTTTATTGGAAAGATATCATCCAAATTTCTCTATAGTAGGAGATAATATATCATGTTTCAGGTGTATATGTCATCTCTCTCACAACAGCTGGGTCCCACAGAATTGTGAGACCTAACTATTGTGAGAGAGGTGTCATATACATCCGAAAGATAATATAATTTTTCCTCTAGTAGAGAGGCCATTGATGGGTAGTGTTAACATTTAACTCCACGTGTCATTTCGTGTCTCCACGATCACCCTACCAAACGGCGACGTCTAGATTGTATTCCGTCAAATATTTGAATATCCACAAATCAAACGTTATGTTCCATGAAATACTTTGAATATTTGTGTTTTAAGTGATAGGCTATATTTATTAGAAAACGTCTCTCACTAACAATCCGTTGTAGTCTAGTTGGTTAGGATATTCGGCTCTCACCCGAAAGACCCGGGTTCGATTCCCGGCAACGGAATTTATTTTTGCCATTTTTTTTTTGTATTTTTATGTGATGACAGTGGTTTTGCGACACTAGTCCCAATCAGTGGCGGAGCCACTTCAGGCCCAGTGGGGGCAACTAGTTTTTTTTTTTTTTTTTTTTTTTTTTTTTTTAAATTATATATATATATATTAATATTAGAAAATATAAATAATTAAACAACACTCATAAATACATTATTTTTTAATTTTTTTGAGTTGTATTTTTTTAATATAATATGTAGGTCCAAGCCCAAATTAATTAAAAAAATTCCAATATATTTTTATATCAATCTTATTTCTTAAACATATCTAAAATAATTATATTTAATTTAAATGTGTATAGATAATTGACTATTTTTCATTTTAAATCCACTCATTTATGTGTTTTTCCATTTACAAAAGAATAATGATTTCATTACATTTAAATAAAAATAACCATGTTTATACTTTTTTTTTTTTGGAAAGTTACAAAAAACTATGTTTATACTTAGGTTTGGTTATTTATATTCTAATTTATTGATATATTTGTAGTGATTCTTTTACTAAACCACGCCTTATATAGTTGTTATGTATAAAATATTCACATATTAATATAAATATAATTATTTTGTATATATTTTTTGTATATTTATTTTTTATTTATAGTTGTTCAAAGTACAAATGTTGCGTTTTAGCACTAGGCTTTTAATAATTTAATTAAAAAAAGTGGTCAAATCTATAATAAATTAGCGGAAATTTAGTATATAATATACTACATAAACTTAACATACATAATTTTAAAAATAATTTATTACTTAAATTTTTAGGATAAATTGGTATTTTTAGAAATTATGGATAAAAATATAATTCTGAGAATTTTGGGTTAATTTATAAGTTTAGAAATTAAGGGTTATTTCATAATTTTCAAAAGTATATGGATCATCTTGTAATTTCAAAAAATATGTATGAATTCATTATATATTATTTTGGTAAGAAAATTTTTTTGCCCCCACTGACTGAAATTTCTGGATACGCCACTGGTCCCAATTGACGTAAAATATTTTGCGCTTTTCTTAAAATTTTTTTAAAAAATTATATATTTGGGTAGCTTAAATATTTTTTGAGAAAGAAACAAAATTTATTTTAACAAAAATTAAAAAGTTCTGGAGAAAAGGAAGAAAGTATTTTTGTCTTAAATTGTGAATGTATAGTTTTCTATAAACAGTTACTTTAGTTGACTAAATTTAATATTTTAAGTTTGGGAAATACACAAAAATTGATAATTTCCCTATTAATATCTAATGATATCACGAAAATATAGCAACTGGGCCCTAAGGCCCATGTCTACTGACGAGGCCCATCTTATGCACTAGTCTCTCTCTTAAAAAAAAACACACAAAAATTAGCATGATTTTTATTAAAATTTTAATTTAAAAAATATTTATCAACATGCAGAAATAATTTAATGATCAATATTGGTTTTTTTTTTTTTTTTTTTTTAATGGCTAGTTTGATTGAGTGGTTTTAAATAATTTTATTTGACTGACCATTTTAATCTCTCTTTTTAGAAAAAAATTGCTCAAATGTTTTGGATCATCCTATCATTTGTTTAGTAGCATGTAATGTAAAATACATATTAATATAACTTAAGTATTTTAATTTATATAGTTTGAGTCAATTACTCATTGAATTTATATATTTTAAAAATTATTCAAAATTTTTATGTTCTTATATTTATTTTATTTAAAATCTACATATTTTTCTACTGTTAACAAGTCTGATTTATTAGGATTTTGAGTTTCATCAAACGAAAATATCATTTTATCTTTACAAAAACAAAAATAATATCTACCGAAGTAATTATCAATTTTTAAAAATAATCAGTCGACCTAAATAATTAGTCTAATTCAAAAGGATAATGTAATTTGTGTTAGCTCATGTGAAAGCAATTTTTTTCGTAATATTGTTTTTCAAAATATAAAATGGCATTAGAACGAATTATGTTTCCTTTTTTCATCATGTGATTTTAGAATGGGAATTTAGGCAAAATTAATCAAAAGAATTTTGTCATTTATCAAAATGAACCACAACGTTTGAGTTTTGTGAAAATGACCAATTTCTTCGAAGTAGACTTCAGAGAATCCAATTTCGGATTTCCGAAGTTTTAAAGCTATAAAGACCGAGGTCTCCAAAGTGTTCACATAATACAATAAAAATATTTGAATTATCCATCAAGACTAGGGGTGTTCGCGGTGCGGTTCGGATCGATTTTTTCGTTTTTCACTTCAAACCGCGCCGGTTGGCGGTTTGGAAAATTAGAAACCGAAATCGCAAATTTGATAAAGAAAACCGCGGCGGTTCGGGTCGGTGGTTTAGATTATAAAATTTTTAAAGGAAATTTTGCGTGTTTTCACATAATAATTGAAGAGAAAAAATACATAATTTTCATTTATACATTGCATATTGTCATATGATCATTAAATATCTTAAATTTCATGGTTAAAGAAGAAGAAAAATATAAAATAATATCTAATTTGAACGCGGGTCGGCGGTTTAGGCGGTTCGGGTCGCGGTTTGAGTCAAAATTTACGGTTTTGGGCGATTCGGATCGCGGTTGGGTCAAAATCACACACCGATCCAAAATTTACGGTTCGGTTCCGATTGACCCGAAATCTTTTTTAATTTTTTTTCAAACCACGCGGTGCGGTTCGGGTTGATACGGTTCAGGTCGTGTTGCGGTTTGACCCGAAACCGTGATCACCCCTAATCAAGACTTAGGAAATCCGAATTTTTCTCTGAAGTTACTTAGTAATACGAAGTTTTCTCTGAACTTTCACCGCAATCCGAACTTGTCTACGAAATTATTTCTAGTGTGGTTCCTTATTGCTTCACAGACAATGAACCAACACACATGAAATTAACACAATTGATACCAGAATGTCTGAATTGCACGACCTATTATTGGGGTATATACAATAGATATAAAATATATTACAATATATGGACATATCGATCTACTGCGCGAGATGAGATGAGATAACCTGTATACTTTAAACTCCCCAGCGTATGCTCGATTATGTCGGATATTCATCAGTAACATCGATCCGGAAACGATTTAGAAGCACATTTTCAATTTTCTACTTGGTTGTTTGGGAATAGGTTGGATATTACCTCTGACTTGATATCTGAGGTATTAGAGCCATGTCCGGTTGTGGAGGGATAACATAGTGCAAGAGAAGAGATCCCGTTTCAGTTCTTGGCCGTAATTCTCTAGCTGGGATCAGGTTATGAAAATTATGATACAGAACTCTTGTTTGGTCATTAAATTATGAAACTTTATTCATTCATGAATTATTTTTCCACCCAGAGATAACACTTTTCTCTAGAAAGCGAATCATTATTCTCTCGGTAAAAATGATAAACATACTTAAAGTTTTATTTAAAATTTCTACACTCCTCTCACTATAGCTACAGTGAATTACTGTAACTCATTATAGCTACAGTGAGAGAACTATATAAATTTTAAGTAAAACTTTAAGTATGTCATTACTCTTCTCTCGGATTGTGCAAATTGTTAATCAACAATCTATATATCTTGTTAGAATATGTCATCAACCCAATGGATATTTGGAGGCAAAATTCATACCAACACCACTTCTAAATCTGACCATTTTTTTTTTTTTGGAAGTAAAATTTAGTCATCAAATTATTCAATCTGGGTTAAAGTAAAGTAAGTAAAACTTTCAATTGTCTCATATTCTTATAAGAAATACACTGACTTGACTAATTCAAGACCTAACAATCAAATCCTAAGCCATCTAAATCACACCCCTTACGGACAAATCTCGCATTCAAATTTCAACTATATGCCTCTTGAATCACCATTCAAATGATAAAAAATTCACCTCACTGACTAAATCAAGTTATGGTACTAAAAAAAAGAAAAAAGGAAACATTCAGAGTGACAACAATCTTAAATGAACTGAAACTTATTGTCGAAACAATTTGAAGGTAACTCTATTCTGTACGAACAAAGTAGAGCTTACCCGGCCATGACATGAAGAACAGCAACAAAAGCAATGAAACCAATGCTCATAACAAGCACAACATTTGGAGAAATCTTGAGTCCTGGAGCATCATCTGTGTAAAACTGAAGCATGGTACCTGCCGCCCCTCCTGAGGCCCCTCCTCCGCTCGTCGTTCTCCTCCTTCGCATGCTTGCAGTCGCCGCTGCACTTCCTCTTGGTGCTGCTGCTCCTCCTCCTCCGTTCAAAACCATTTCTGCAACATTCACCCACCAATTATTTTTTTTTATCCAAATTCAGTATTTGTCAGATATCAAGGTTTTTTTTTTTCAGCCACTCAAGCTCATGCAATCAATTTTTTTATCAATCTTCAGATCGAATCAAAAGTTGGTGCACGATGAAATTCGGAAACCCATTTAGTAACTTAGAATCCGATTTACAATTATATTAAGAAACTAGAACATTATTAATGAGGCAAACCAAGTAAAAAAATTTAGATCTAGATCGAATTACAGAGAGAGATGAATATCGGTATTAACTCACTGTGTCAACTCGAAATTCAATTCGTGTTGGCGGACGCCAGCCGTCGAAGTGGAAGCCTCGAATATTTCTTTCTTTTCAGTTTTGACGCGATATTCGTTTTTTTTGGCCCCTTTTTTCTTTGTGTAGATAAATAGATTGTTAGGTTTTTAATCGAGCTAGACCCGGCCGGCGGTTCGGTTCCGGTGCCGGTTCCAAGACTTTTTTTTTTTAAATTTTGAAAATTAATTAAAATAAATGAGATTAATTTTATAAATAAAAAAAAAATTATTACATTGAAGAGCTTGAGCTTAAATTTTTAAAAATTTAAGTTGCCTACGTATCCTCCAAGGGTGAGAGGAATCAAAGCTCACGTAGTTCCATTACAATTTTAAGACATATTCCATTTGTAAATTATAATTTTACAATTATCAATCATCATTATCAGTTGATCCTTCGGCTCCGGTTCCGCTTGCATTTGTTGCAGAAGCATTATCGAACAAATCTTCAAAATCATCAGAGGCATCTTCTTGTTGTCTCATATCAGCTCGAGTCCAATCATCCACACAAGCTGTTGCTTCTAGAGTGCTTGGATGTAATGAAGATCGCATAGCTTCCAATATATTACCTCCCAAGCTGAAGGCTTGCTCAACCGCAACGGTGGAAATATGTGCTGCCAATATCTCTTTAGCAATAATAGATAAAACATGATATATATTTTGATGCCGGTTCCACCATCAAGGATTTTAAAATTTTTACTGCATAAACTTTCATTAGAAAACTCAAAATTTGTAGATAAATAATTATCTAATTCAGGGTTATTAGTTGTCGTATCCCTAGCTTTTTTATTTCGTTGCAATAACCAACGATCCCCTGCGCTAAGTCTTGTTTGAATTACCGGTTCGCTACTACTAGATTGACCTAATGTTCCTAAGTTATATCTTACAATATAATCATTAAATAAAATAATTAAATCACTTCTTAATTTCGTCATTATGCTCGTAATATCAATTTCATCTAATATTCCTAAATAACTGTAGTAAGCTTGTAAACCACCATTCAAACCTTCTAATTTAAATCTAGGATAAAAAACAGCAGCAATAAGATAAAGTAAAAGAATTTCTCTAAAATAATTCAACCATTTTACCTTCATAGCAGTAATGGCTTCCAACAAAACAATATCATTAGGGTCGTCACTGTCAACATGTTCATCGAGAGTGCCAACAATATTCAAACTCTCAAGAAGAAATAAATGTGCTGTAGGATAATAAACACCGCTAAAAACTAAAGTAGCATCATTAAAAACTCTTAAAATATCTAAAAAAATTTCACAAATATCCCATTGACTAGGATAAAGTGTGATATTTTGAACATGTTGAGAAAAAAAACTACATAATGCATCTTTGTATTGAAATGCTTGACATAAAAGAAAATAAGTAGAATTCCAACGTGTTCGAACATCTCTTGAAAATTTAATCGGTTTAATATCATTTATTTTACAAAACTTGGTCAATTCTCTCCTAACTTGAGAATATGACCAAATACAGTTAAGTGCCGTTTTAATTGGATCAAGGAAAAGTGATAATAATTTTAGTTCGTCTTGCACACATATGTTAAGGACATGACATGTACAACGAATATGAAAAAATCGACCCCATAAATTTGGTTCACATAAGGATTTTAAATCATGAATGGATGCAGTATTTGCAGATGCATTATCAAATCCAATTGTTAAAAAATTTTCTACTAAACCATATTCATAAAAAATTACCTTCATCATTCTATAAATATTATGTGCAGTATGTGGGTCATCAAAAACTCTAAATGCAATAAGTCTTTTTTGCATGGTAAATGATGCATCAATCCATTGACAAGTCACACCATGTATGAGTGTGTTTGCCAATGGTCACTCCAAATATCAGAACATATAGAAATACAACATTTCATCTATTTAAATATTTCATTTAAAATAATTTTACCATCTTTATATAATTTGAAAATATGACGTTTTGTTGTGTTTCGAGTCATTCTACATGCAACAGGGTTTAAAGCATTATGCACGTAATTAGTAAAATAAAGTTTTTCACCAAAGCTTAAAGAAAGATGTGCCATACAAGTTAATTTCGTAAATTCTTCTCTATTTTTTGCATCAGAATATTTAAAAAAATCTACACTACTCGTACCTCTACTAGATGATGCGTATCTGCCCATTTGAGTTTGCGTCGTATCAATGCCAAGTTCAACCGAATGATGTTTTTCCATGTGCTTGATCATATTGCCGTATCCACCAGAAAATTTATAGATTACCCCACAATAGTTGCAAATTGCTCGTTGTGAACCATCTTCTAGGCGTTCCAAATTAAAATGAATTTTGAAAATATCTGAGGACCGAGCATTAACTTCTCTTCTCCGTGATTGTGCACTGACACTAGGGCCGCTCTCTTGGGTTGGCATATTTGACATTATGTTCTCAGATGAGCTTGCCATTTTTTTTTTAGAAATTAGGAAGAAAAATAAGAAAATTGAATAATTGCGAATGATAATACATTAACAACTAAATGAATTGAGATTGAGAATAAGATTATAAGAGAATTGTATTGAAGTGAGATTGAGAATAAGAGAATTATAGAAAATGAGAGAGTTGAGAATTTGGTGTGATGAAATTATGAAAAATGAATCCTATTTATAGAATTTAGAATTTTTTTGATACCAAAAATGCCCCTAAATATAACCATTTTATTACCGTTATTAGGGGTACATTAGTAATTTACATTTTAAATAATAAAATTAAATTAAATTTTTAATTTTTAATTTATTTATTTGGGCAGGGAGCCGTTAATGGCTACTAGCCGTTGGGGGTAGGGTTCCTGTTGGAACCCTACGGTTCCAACAGAAACCGTACGGTTCCACCGGTTTCGATTCCGGAATCGGAATCGGAACCTTCCGGTTCCAACCGGTTCGGTTCCGGTTCCGAACCGGAACCGTGGCCGGGTCTAAATCAAGCTGGGTAATGCCCATTCATCGATGACTTACTGCCCAATAATCACTTGACACGTCATAATGGGATCCACGTTAGACCGGCTTATTATTATTTATTTTTTTTGCATTTAATGATTTTGTTTTTTAAAAATTTATAATTTTTAAAGGAAAAAATGATAAACATACAAACTTTTTTCCCTAATTTTCTCCCTACTCTCACTGTAGTGTGTTACTGTAGCTCACTGTAGCTACAGTGAGGGAGTAGAGAAAATTTTCGGGAAAAAAATTTGTATGTATATCATTTCACTTTTAAAGGTAGAAAAATAAAAATTTAGTCATTACTTTATCCTTCATTTGTTCACCTTTCATTTCTCTTTATGTTTTACTTCAGATTTGTTTTTGCGACAATCGCATCAAGTTGCTGTTGAGTCACCATATCAATGTATCAAAGTTTTATTTCACTATCAAAAGCCTAATCTATATTCTATATATATTACTATAATATGGTGGCATTGGAAGCTTCTCCCCCTTAATCATTGAAGAAAAGAGCTTCTCTCTGTATTTTTGGGGAGTTCATTGAATGAATATATGCTTGGTTTGTGAAGATTTGAGTTCAATACTCTTTAAATGCATATACGCTAGGGGTCAAATACGCATATAATTTTCATATCCATTCATTAAACGAGTCAGAATAAATATTATTGACATCTCCGTGTATACTTTATGATTTCTGTTAAGGAATATTATTATGAAAATAATATTAAGAAAATGATATCCTTATATTATGGAATCAATCTCCAAAATTAAATTCATTATACCTTTAGGATTCGTGATTTTATTATATTTTCCTATTAGATGAAGATTTCATATATTCATTATTATTATTCATAATTATATGATTCATTTTCTATTTTGATTTTCTATATAACTTATATAAAAATCTCTACCATTGTAAGTTCATATAGAGTGAATTCAATACTTTCTTTCATTATCTAATATGATATCAAACACTATGTTCTGACTTTTCTAGTTTCACTCTCTCTGTTCTCATCGGCACGTGGGGAACATGGCCACTATCGGCAAGTGAATCTCACGCGCCACCCCTTCACGAGTGCTTCACCCGTCATACACCACTCCTAATATCCAAAATATAACTCCTAATATATTTATGATTCGTGATTTTATTATATTTCCTATTTATATGAAAATTTCTTATATTCATTATTATTATTCATATACGATTCATGTTCTATTTTGATTTTCTATATAGCTTATATAAAAGGTTTCTACCATTGCAAATTCATATAGAGTGAGTTCAAGACTTTCTTTCATTATCTAACAATTGTCATCCCTATAAGCAAAAGAAGATGAATTACTACATATGAGCCCATATTTAACTGATGAAGCGTGTCTCCCCAAAGAAATAAGGGTGTACATGGTTCGATATAATCATAAAATAATCTATAATCATAATTATTCGATTTCTTTAAAAAAGTAATCTTTAGATTTTGTTTTATTAAAAAAATATTATAATTATTTTTAATTATCGGTTCGGTTCGGTTTAGTTCAGTTTTTTCATTAAAAAATCAAATTGTTATTTTTTAAATTAAAAAAAAAATCTCACTTCAATTCGATTAGGTTTTTTAATTTCAGTTATTTTTTTATACACCTATATAAAGAAACGTACAACTGCGCAAGTGGCAACCGTTTGATGTAACGCAAGTTTCATGCATGCAATAACATAAGAAAACTAATATCGAATTTTCATTTTCAGTTTAATTATTATTAGTTATATGTATAATTTTAAACGAAAAGTTTTATAAATATAGGAATTTCTCTTGGATTTGATTGGAAAATCACTAGATTCACTTTAAATGAACGAATTGTTTGCTTTGAGCTGATTAGACCTAGTAAATTTACTTTGTTGATTCATGTCAATATCCAAGGCCATTGGATTCTGACTCCAATAACGTGAGTTCGAGCTTGATAGCGGCTACCAATTTAATTGAGATGTTTGATGGCGATCGATAATTAATGTTGTTTCTCATCCAATCTATCACATGACAATAAAATAATAAAAATAAAATAAAGATGGGGTTATTTGTATTTTAAAATTACTTTAGACATTTGAACACGTAATTATTAAATTTAAATAATCAATTTTTATATTGTTCATTTTTCTAAAATACCAAAAAGCAAAACAAAACACTCTCCCTTAAACACTTTGTATTTGTATTTTCAAACCTCTGAATTCAAGTTCACAAATGATGTATCCGAGAAAGGACAAATGTAGATTTTTTTTTTTTATAACCAGGATGTCCGGACTAGCTTACATGCACCTCGATTAATCTCAGTTTCTCAGCACAAATCAAGGTAAGTCACTGATTTTTTACACCAAAAGATATGACCCCAAGAAAATGTATCTAATGAGATTCTAACCTTAAACATGAAAGGGAGCAAATCACTTAAACCCAATACATTTATCAACTTCTTAAAACTCTATTTGTTATTCCTTGGATAGGTATGCGATTCTTCTGGTTTAGATGTTATTTTTGATGATAAAAAAATCGGCTAGATTTTGTATCATAAGTCTTATCATCATGATTTGTGGAAGGTACTAGGTGGTATAAAGAGTGATTATATTATATTTAATTATATAATTGTCCTTTATGATCATACTAGATATTGTCCGTGTCTACGACACGATGTTATAGAATTTACAGAGAGATTAAGATTATGTTATTTAATTTGTTTGTTAATTTTCAGAGATATTCTATAATTAAATGATTTTACTCTTTAATTTATTTAGTAGTTTTTATTTTCCATTAATAAATGATTTTTTTCTTTAATTTATTTGATAGTTTTCATTTTCCATTTTTATAGATATTATATAATGGAATGATTCTTTATCAGCCATTAGATTATAATGAAATGATCTGAGCCGTCAATTAAGCCACATAAAGATAGCTTTTGGATACATTATCTCTCTTAATCCTAACCATTGGTTGCCTTCTCTTTCCTCCCCACCATTGTGCTTTATAATATATATATATATATATATATATAAAAGAAAGGAGATAACATAAAAGAAAAGTAATTAGGTTTTGATTTTTGCCATAATTTTCTTGATTGTTTCCACATGTATGACATAATGGTTTTGACTTTGCCATATATGTATGGCATGACATTTACATCACATAATAGTCTTGATTCATATCATTTATGTATGCCATGATTGTCTTAATCCTATACGCATCACATAATAATTTTGATGCTTGTAATCACATGTGCATCATGAATTTCTTTTTACTATATAATGGTGGTACCATATCACTCATATAATAATCCAATAATATATTTTTACTCGTACTAAATAGTAAAAAATAACTAAATAAATGATAATTTTATTTAACACAACTTCTATATATATTATAATTATTAGTTGATGGTATTACGTTACACATACAGTAATGATATCAAAGAATTACTCATGCATGACATAATGTATTGATTTGTACTGTATATGTATGTCAACTGAACGACAACTTCATGTGATTATTATTACATGTCATAAGTCTTATTAATTGAAATGCAATTTTGAAATAGTTTAGATTATATCCGAGGTAATGCAACCAAATAATTATAAATAAATAAATAAAATCTATTATGTTATGATGATATTACATCATTCATATAACAATTCAATCATACATTATTACACGTATTATATTAAAAAATAATTAAATATATGATAATTTTATTTAACACAATTCATGACTATTTTATCATTCATATAACAATGATATCAAATTTTTTTTGCTAATGATCATATGATATGTATAACTGAATTTAGTACAATTACACTTGGTTAATAGTTATTTGATATAAATTAATACATAAATGATAAAATATTATTTCGTCAATAAATGCTAACTCGTTTAGTCCGGACACCATTACTCCATAAAAGAGATTTTGTATTTGACTCTTCACGGTGGTATAAGTGAATAAAGAATTCATATAATTATTAATCTTCGTTGATGTTTATTATGCCAAATTCAGTAGCTTAATTATTTGCTTATCAAACGAAATGGATAGATGTTTCTTAAATATATGCACATACACTATCGCTTTCGCAAGTCAGTTAGAGTTGAGTAGATTAGAGCTTTCTACTGACTAAGCAAGCCCTCTACTTAATCACTTTCACTACTTAATTGAGCTGGCAGCAGCTCTGATCTGAGTCTCAATTGCTTCGAATCAAAGGAAAAAAACATATGATCATTCATTATTAATGACTAAACCCACTACTTTGATTGAAACAACTCTTCGCTTAGCCATGAGTTTACTATAAAAAGAAGTCATTAGGGCTAATAGCTCGGTATGTGATCTCGTGTGAAGGTAAATTTGGAGGTTTGAGTGTTGTGATTCTCTGATCACTCTAGAGTGTTTTTGAAGGAAAACCGAAACTCTATTACTTACGAGAATATATTACAAAGTGTTTAAACTTTATAAAAAAACATTCACTCTCTAACACTCTCAAAGCTTTCTCTCTTGCAGCTTTATAAATTTAGGATGCTTACAATTGGGATTGAGGCTCTCTTTTATAGGGCAAAAACATGTGCTACAGTGCCATACGTTTTTGCCAACTCAATATACACTGGTCAACTGGAATGCATGGAAGCTTTTGCTTGCTGGCACCGAAAGTTGCATGGACTCATGCATGAAAGTTTGTTGGCACCGAAAGTTGCATGGTTGTTTCTGCTTGCTGGATGTTGAGTTTATTACATTGAGTTCCGATTTCAGTGATCGACTTATGGGTGTGTGAATTATTAAATAATAATTATAATAATAAAAGAATAATTGGTTCACTAAAAAAATTTAAGATAATTATTATGGATGGATGTAATTAAGTAAAATAAATTTAAAAATAATTGAGAGGAAAAGAAACCAGAACAGACAGACATACAGACAAGGAGAAACATTAATGAATAAGGACAAAGGAAGAGATCTTTAAGAGCTACATATAGTGGGCAACATTAATGAAGAAGAAGATCTTGCTAATTGCCTTATGATGTTATCTAATGCGACGTCGGTTGATCCTTTATTTGCTGATCGGCCTGAAGAGTCTTGTGCTTCGGCTAGTAATGAATAAGGACAAAGGGGTTGCTAATAAGGGCTGGTTTGAGTGTAAAGCTTGCAAGAAAGTTTTTAATTCTCATCATGCATTGGGTGGTCATAGAGCTAGTCACAAGAAAGTTAAAGGGTGATTCGCAGCTCGGCTTGATGATCATATGTATGATGGTTTAGCTGATGATGATCAAGATCATGAAGTGATGATCACACACGAAGAGTATTTTTCAACTAAATCAACGTCCACGATGCAATTTGATCATCATGGCATGACTAATTGTTTGCGCAGGTTTTACGCGTGCAGGGAAAAAGAGCGTGTAAGGTTCAAACCTCCTGAGACAAAGTCCCAGCAAGGGGTGTATTGAATTAAGTGAATAAGCCTCCAATGGGCACAAGCACACAAGTTACATTCCTAGGTTACAAGCTAAGAAATAAAAAGATAAAATATGCTCGATTGAGTCTTCATTTTTTTCCTTTCTTTCTTCTCTTGGGGTAGGCGAGCTTTTATAGTGCCGCTTGATAACCGATTTGAGCAGTTCCACCATCTTTTTGCAGTTCTGAGTAGTGCTTGTAACTGTTGGGTCGTGTGCCTTAACTGCCTGATCGTGAAGGAACAACCGCTCAACTGTTTTGGTAGTGAAGATAACTGCATCGCACGTTTTCGTTCTGGCAATTGGCTCGATCGTCCTAAGTCTTTTTGTCGCTCTTCGCCAATCGCCCTTCTTCTTTTTGCACTTCCTCTCGTTCTAGGACGAACTCGCTCTGCGGGGATTTTATCTGCCAACAATTATCCCCCAAATTTACCTTGATTGAACTGAGAGGGAAGATCGAGGTGAATTTCATATCTTTTGTTTTGGTCCGTTCTTCCTTCACTCATGGTTCTTTCTTTCCATGTTCTAGGGAAAACCATCACGTTGGAGGGGATCGAGGCGAACCTTGCCGGTCATTGCTGTAGAGTGTAGTGTCGACAGCTGTCATTGGCTGATTCTGTAGGCCGAAGGTAAGGCTTTGAGTTTGGTCGAATGGATTGAGACCGAATTTGTGGAGGTAGAGCGAGGGGATGAGCCTTTCATCCTAGTTTGTTGCGCCGCCCTTTGGGGTCCTATTGAAGTCTATACAAATTCTTATCTTCCCATTCTTTTTTCCTGACTGGGACGATGTTGGACAACCATTCTACATATCTGGTCGTTCTAATAAACTTTGCCTCTAACAGTCGCTCGACCTCCCTTTAATATCAGGCAAAACATTAGGCGCGAACCTCCGTGGAGGCTGCCTATGAGGCCTATGACTTGATAGGATTGGCAGCCTATGCTCCACCAAGGCTCTATCTAGGCCGGGCATCTCATTATAATCTCATGCAAAACAATCTTTGTATTCTTGTAATAATACATATCAATTTTTCGCGTACCTGAGGGCTCAATTCCTTACTGACATAGGTCATGCGCTTATTGTATTCATCCCCCAGATTTACCTCTTCTAGAGCATCTTGCCCTCTTGAGAAATTTGTCTTGCGTCGTCCGTTCAGAGCGTATTCGTCCTCCAGTGCGTCTTCTCCCTCTATCAAACAGTCCACCCCACACAGTTCTCTCACCTTATCCTTCATATGGTGCGTCATCAGTTTCCCTCTTAAAACCGAAACAGCGGTCAGCGCCTCGTCCTCGTTTTTTCGTTCCAGAATGTAGGCCATTAAATTAGCCTTAGAGACCACAAGGGCGGCTTGCTCTTTACTTTGGCTGTGCTTCATTGATACCGACATGTGTGGGTTCTCCGAAGACAACTGTGGTTGGTCTTGTTTGTGCGAACAGGTCGTTTAACAATCCAGCGGGGTATGGCTCGTCATTCTGGGCTACGATGGTTGGGCTCTCTCCTTCGTTCAGAACTCTGGTTGGCCCGTAGTTTCCCTCATACATAAAGTATTCGGTCGAGTTTGTGTCTGCGACGGAGGGCTTGTTGTCGGCGTTTACACTTCCACTTCATCCCTTTGGTTCCAGAAAACCAGGCACTGATGGAGGGATGATGGGATGCATCGGCTGCCGTGTATCCAGTCTCGTCCAGAAACATATTATATAAGGTTGGCCCATCTATGACGAAAAACACCACAGTCTTCGTAGTGCTTCCCATCTGCAAGTCCAGTGTGGTATGACTCATTTCGCAGTCGTCGCTCCGCGTTAAAGCCGGTGAGGACTACTTTTTGGGAGGAGGTCCTCCTCGGACTTGGCCAAACGCCCCAGCATCCTAACTGGAATTGCATTGATGGCTCTGCCTGTTATCAATCAGTACTTTGGATACAGGGATGCCATTGGCCTTCGCCTTCACGTACATGCCTTAGTGTGCTTTGTCATATGAGCTGGTGGCTTGGGAAAATCACTTTCCCTGACGTGCCAATTCCATGGCTTGATCCCCCTTTTGTTGATGGGATGACTCTTCTTCCATATCTCATCCAGAAGGTGGCAGTGTGTGAGGTATTTCCTGGGATATGTGATTGATGGTCAGCCTTCTCTTCTCGGCCTTGGTGACAGCCCGCTTTACCTTAGGCGTTCCATACAGAATGAGGAATGGGTATCGCCCCAGGTCTTCTCTCAATGTTCCGACTGCTGGATTCCCGGCCTCATATAGTTCTTTCAGAAGCCGATTTTGCGAAATTCCCCTTCTCCTAGCTTCCGTCTTAATGTCAATCTCATTTTCTATATCCGTCAGTTCTTCATCTTCGGCCTCTCGGCCTGCAGCATTTCCGCCTGTTATGGAGAGTGCCGCAAATTCGGCCTCATCTCCCTCATAAATATCGTCACTCGGTCCAACTTCCCCATTGTCATTTCCCCGGAACTCTCTGGGCAACAAAAAATGATTTTCCACGACCGGTGGCATGTTGCCGAATTGGATGACGATGGGAGGCTCCTCATCATCGGTCCCATCCTGTTTCCTTCTATGAAGCTTAGTGTGCTCATCACCATTGGTCACTTTCCTTCCTTTCTCGTCATATGCCTTCTTATTGTCTTTTGACTTTTCTGTGGCATAAAGGCTATGGCTGGTGGCAGCCTTTGCCTCGTTCTGTCGGCGCATCATGCGGCCGTAGTTCCTTTGGTGCCTCCTCAGCTGTGTCCTTGTCATTTCATCTACGGGAGGATATTTTTTATCTGCCCGTCGTCCTGAGTTCGCCTGTTGTTCTGGGTATGACTTTCGGTATGAGTGCCACACGTTGGGCCGATGGATCTTTGGCCTAAATGTCCTTACATTCTGGACGAAGTTCGAATTTTCTCCGTAGACCCTCGGCGCAAAGGTTCGTGGCTGCCAGGACGATTCTCTCTTCACGGGCCTCTCGCATGTGTCTTCTAGCTCCTTCATCCATTCAATGATGTTCTTGCACCTCACACAAATGTCTTTCTTGTCCTTTCGTTGCAGGTTCCTTGATCCTCCTGACTCGCGGCTCGGGCGGTGGCAGTGTTGTCTTTCGTCCAGCACTACCTTTACCCTCGGCCGATTTACCCTTGTAAGGTCTGGATTAATCATATTTAACTCCGCCGATTTCGGGAAAGGGTTGCTGTCTGCTGTGCCATCTTCTTTTCGAACGTGATTCGTCTGGATTCTATGGCATCCTGCAAAATATTGTGAAAAACAAGGCAATTGTTAGTTGTGTGAGACCATACATTATGCCATTTGCAATTTTTTTTACTGCCGATTTGCTCGGCTGTTGGCAACGTATGTCGCTCAAGCTGATTTGTTTGTCTTTGTACAATTGGTCAAATATAGCTTCGACTTTAGTAATGTCGAAGGAGAATTTCCTGCTCTTTTTATCGCTCGTCTCATTGGTTTGGGGTTCTGCCCACGTTTTGCAGACGTAGGGCTTTCTTTTCACCAATTCAACCAAACATAGATCGGTCGAGTCGGCGTTCACTTCGCCCATCTCATAGTCAATGTTTCTGTAATACGTCCATTTGCTCGAATTTTTCATCTGCTCATCTTCTCGTAATAATCGCTCATAGCGCACCACACTGGTAGTGAGTTGGGGAAGGTCCCAAAACTCACGATCCTGGAATTTCTTCTTCAGGTCGAGATTCAGGCATCCTTGAGCGATTCTTACGAACTCTTTTTCAGGCAAAGGCACGTAACATCGGCCTCGGGCTACCTTAAATCGTTGTAGAAACGTTTCGGCCCATTCCCCTGGCAATTGTCTCAAATTTGCCAAATCAGCCAAGGCCACTTCAGATTCGGCCTTATAAAACTGCGCATGGAACAATTGCTCCATTTGCTGCCAACTTTCTACTGAATTGGCTGGTAAGCTGACATACCAGAGAAAGCCACCCCTGATAACGAACCATGAAACAACCTTAGTCTATGGAAATCATTGACTTCCCCACACTGAAGGGTGTGAAGCGTCCTATGTGCTATCCTAGTGGAAACTTCTCCAGACCCCGTAAAGAGGGTAAAGTCTGGTATCTTGTAATTTCTCGGCCAATGATAAGCCACATCGACCCAATCAGGGGGTAAGGCTTCCGATATCTAGGCCGAATTGGTCGTATGCCTAGACCGAATTGGTTTTGCAGAATTTCGGTCATTTTCTCCTTAGCATATCATTGCCATTGAATGGCACGGCTATAGGGGGCGGTTGCGGCCCTCTCAGGAGTGGGACATAATCATGATTCTGTCCCTGGGAAGTTTGGACACCCTGAGGCACCACGATTTCGTGTTGAGCCATATTTGGCCCTTGGTGAATGTTTGGCCCTAATGGTGGGTCGTGCCCTCCAGGGCTCGTCTCTCCTCTGGGAACCATAGGGGTATTGGTTCCTTGCAGGGGAACACCACTAGGACCAGCTTCCTGACTGCCTACTGCAGGGAGAGGCGTGGTCGACGGCAGCGCTGTTCCGCCGTTTATACATTTGGCCACCAATTCGTTCATTGAGCTTAGGTATTTGGCCATATTTTCATAGTGCAAGTTACTAGTCGATACGAATTTGTCTACAACATGCGCATTTTGGAGCCTGACCTGTTCGACGACATCCTGTGTGAATTCGCCAAACAATGCGCGCATCGCATTAGGGCTGAGCTCCCTCATTGGTTCGTACCGGCTGACATCTGCTAGACCCTCGAACTGACCCACTATGGCTGAAACGTTGGGCTGGTTGGTTTGCTCCAGTCCACCTTCCTCCGCGGTTGAGCCAGTCTGAGCGTTTCTTTTCGGAGGCATCTCCACTTTGTTACACCAATTCTCCCACTGTGGTCGCCAAAAACTGTTTGCGCAGGTTTTACGCGTGCAGGGAAAAGAGCGTGTAAGGTTCAAACCTCCTGAGACAAAGTCCCAGCAAGGGGTGTATTGAATTAAGTGAATAAGCCTCCAAGGGGCACAAGCACACAAGTTACAGTCCTAGGTTACAAGCTAAGAAATAAAAAGATAAAATATGCTCGATTGAGTCTTCATTTTTTCTTTCTTTTCTCTTGGGGTAGGCGAGCTTTTATAGTGCCGCTTGATAACCGATTTGAGCAGTTCCACCATCTTTTGCAGTTCTGAGTAGTGCTTGTAACTGCTGGGTCGTGTGCCTTAACTGCCTGATCGTGAGGAGGAACAACCGTTCAACTGCTTTGGTAGTGAAGATAACTGCATCGCACGTTTTCGTTCTGGCAATTGGCTCGATCGTCCTAAGTCTTTTTGTCGTTCTTCGCCAATCGCCCTTCTTCTTTTTGCACTTCCTCTCGTTCTAGGACGAACTCGCTCTGCGGGGATTTTATCTGCAACAACTAATACTTCAATGGGTTCTAGCTCAAAAAGGAAATCAAAAGTACACGAATGTTCAATTTGTCATCGGGCATTTTCATCAGGGCAAAGCTTTGGGAGGTCATAAAAGGTGTCACTGGATCATTTCAAATTCACCAGAGGCTAAATTCCAGTAATTTCATCATCATGATCACGTGGAACAAATTCAGCAAATACCAAAATTAGTGGACAATTCTGGTCCGCTTGATCTAAAACTCGATTTTAATCTTCTTCCAGCTTCGGTTGACGATCATAATGGAGGCCGAAGAGAACAAGCAAGCATGGAAGTTTCAAAAGATATTGATAATCAACACAATCAAAAAAATAATAAACGAAATAATTGTAACACAATAATAATGGGAAGTTAGTGAAGTTAAGTGAACTAAAGTGCGTCCCTAAGGGGTGTGGCTTGGTGGTGTAGGGTTCAGGATCTCACCTTGAGGTTATGGGTTCGAATCCAGGGGGTACACTTCTTGTAAGAGCCTGGGACAGCCGGTGGTTTTACCTGCGCCGCGGCCCAGAATGGGTGGCTTGGTGGCGGGGTTTTCAAAGTTCAAAAAAAAAAAAAAAAAAAAAAAGTGAACTAAAGGGCATGGGCCAAATTTGAGCCACTAACTCAAATGTCATTTCATCTTAAAACTCATATATCAGATAACATCCAGATGAAAGTTGGGCCAAGGACCCAAACTCTTCTTATCTTAGCCATTTAATTGCCAATTAATTGCACACCTAACGCGCCCCCCTTTTTCCTAATAAAACTTATTGACCTCCATATGCTAGATGTTTTGTTACAGAAAGCTAAACATTTAACATGTTATAGCTTATAGGTCTTACCACCATAAATACAGCCCATATAGCAATTAGAAAAGTGACTCCTCTAAACCTATAAAAGTGATATAGAACTCATAGATAGGGTCATTCAAGCTTTGACACTCATACTTGAGCTCTTAAAGCATATTATTCTCTAAATATCGGTCCACCACTCTCACGACAGTCTATGGATGACAAGGTAACCTTAAACCTTACTCTTCCATTATTTTTTGCTCGTCTTTACTACTGTCTTGAGCGTCGGAGTGCCTACGGCAACCTCCACATCGGTGGGTAGAAACTCTCCGCTCACTCTATCTTTGTTTTACAATATTGCTAATGTCCCATTATAGAAATTCTCAATTATGAAATTAAGGCGAAATCCAGCGTTTACAACATAAGTGGAGGTTCATCTTCATGGTTGCAAATGGGGATTGGTTCCACTACTGATGTGGAAGCTGACCCATAATTTTATTTATTTTTTGTTAGCGATGTAACGATTTTTTTACCCATTAATTTTTATTAAAAAGTGTAATTACAAAGTCAACATGTTTGTACTTAGGTATGGTCAACTATTAGGTGCACTGAAAATTGTAATCTCAAAATTTTATACATGGATTTTTAATCAAATGAAATCAAAAGCGCCCGAGATTATCTCGATCAATTAATTTGAATTATATTCTTAGGCTTCATCATTAATTGTGAATCTTAGAGAACAAGAAAGAGAAATCAAAGGATTCGTTTTACCTTTATCCTCCAAAGTGCTTGCCATTACAAGTTTGACTAATTAATTAGCGAGTTGCCCACTTCTATTCATCAAGAATAAATTAAACAGTGTAGTAAACACTAGGGGATGCGTATGCTTCCTTGGACTTTCATTTTAAAAGTCCAATTGGACCAATCAAGGCACTACACACTAGAATTGAAAATTGATCGGGATGATGGATTATGATTTATCAATTTTAGTCTCATCCAAATTGTAGATTCGGGAATCGCGTATTGACTTTTGATCATGATTGATGGAAAATCCTCATAAACTTTATATCAAATAGTTCGGAATCCTAAATTTCGAATGACATATGAGATGAAAAATCGTCTGAATCTCATACTTAATGATATGAAATCTCGAATCTCGATCGAGATCCATAATTTTCTATCATCCTATTGGACACAAGTAAACATTAATTTAAATTAACCCATTTGAGAGATCTTTCTATTGAGTTAGGTTTGTAGTTAAATTTGCATATAATTTTTTATCATTATTAATTTTGGCAATTTTTTTTTTCCTGTGACAATGGCAACATGATAATGACATCTCAAACATTTGTGCTAAACCATTCCTTGGGTTGTTTGGAAAAAAATATACTCTCTTTTGGTTTCTCCCCTTTTCACGTTTTCTTTGTTGAGAAAAAAATGTTCATGATTGGGCACATTCGTAGCAAAAGAATTGTTTTGTTTATTATTGTTATTTGTTGATCTTGTGATTTCCACAAGATGGTTGGAAATGTGGCACGTCGATTTGATTGCAAATGATCTGGTGGCGATTTTTGACCATTATGGCCTTGATGATCGGGTCAATCAAGCACTGTTAAATTGTAATCGATCATATGGAAATGCATACAAGGGTATATAGTTAAATTCTTATTTTAAAAACGTGTAGAAATTCATATCTATAGTGAGTAGCTGAGTGAATTGTTGTAAATTCTAAGCACAAAGCAATTCAGAAAATATCTGAAAAAAATGTTATTGAATTCAAAATAAACTTTTGGTTTATATAAGCCTTATAAAGAGATAAAATTACAAACAAACAATCCACGTTAAACAACCCACGATTTACTGATCCTCATATCGTGGTAAATGGATAAGGAAATGGCTAGATTCTACCTACATGTCCTAAAAAATAGGATTTTTTTTTAACTTAAGGAACTTTTGACAACTTCAATAGTAATGCTTTCAGTTTAGTTGTGGTACCACACACACACCGATTGACTCACGCAACTTCAAGAACACATCCAGCTTAAGTGGTTTTGTCATAATGTCTGCAACTTGTTCTTGTGTGACACAATGCTTTAACTCAACAATTCCATCTCTGGTCAAATCACGTAAGAAATGAAACCTTACATCAATGTGTTTGCTACGTCCATACATGACTGGATTTTTTTAATAGATTAATGGTAGAACTATTGTCACATAATATAGTGGTACACTTGCCTTGAGAATGACCAAGCTTCTCCGATACTCTCCTTATCCACACCGCTTGACAAGCACAAGAGGCAGCTGCAACAAACTCTGCTTCACTAGTGGACAAAGCAACTACATGCTGTTTTTTAGATGACCGGGACACAACTCTTTCACTAAGTATAAACACATAGTCAGAGGTGCTTGTCATGTCATCTACATCTTCTTCATCTGTATATGCCATCAACTCTTCATTACCTCATTTCGGTAAAAGACTCTCAAATCCACAGTACCTTTCAAGTATCTTAAAATCCTTTTTCACAGCTTGGAAATGCAACGCAGTTGGACTTGTCATGAATATACTAATGAGAGACACAACATATATCAAGTTTGGCCTTGTTGCAATTAGATATATGAGACTTCCGATCAATTGTGTGTACATGTTAGCATTCACCTTGGATAATTTTTCATCCTTCATTAGTCTAGCGCTAGGAACAATGTGATTCTTCACATTATTACTCTTCTGCATCCTAAACATTTCCAAAACATCTTTTGCATACTTTCTTTGACTAATATAAATGCCTTCTGTATTTTGTAAAACCTCCACACTGAGAAAATATTTCATCTTTCCTAAATCAGTCATATCAAATTTAAATTTCATAGAATTCTCGAACTTAACAAACATACTCTCATCATTAGGGGTGGCAGAAAAGCCCGAAGCCCGGTCCGGGGTGGAGGTCGGGCCTTAAAATGAAAGCCCGGCACGGGCTCGGGCCCGGGCCCGGGCCAAAATTAAAAAAAAACATAAATATATATATATTAATATATTTGTATCATTTTTATTTGTTTTTATCATTTAAATTGTTAATTTATCAATGAAACTTGTGATTTATTTATAAAGTGTCCTTGTATATAGTGTAAATGTATTTTATATTTGTATATTTTTAATTTTTTTTTGAAATTCAGGCCCAAAAAAAGCCCGGGCCCGAGCTTTTTTTTTTGTTGGCCGGGCTCGGGCCGGGCTTGTCAAAGCCCTGGCCCGACCCGGCCCGTTGCCACCCTTACTCATCATTACCAGTAAAAATTAGATCATCAACATATAAGCTAACAAATCAAAATTTTACCTCTATCTTCCGTTTTTATGAAAAAAGTGTGTTCACAATTGCACCTTTCAAATCTTTTTTTGACAAAATATGCTTCAATCCGGTTGTACCATGCACGAGGAGCTTGTTTCAGACCATACAATGCCTTATTCAATTTTTACACCTTATATTCTTCACCTATCTTCTCATAACCCTGTGGTTGCTCAACAAACACTACTTCATTTATCTCTCCATGCAAGAAGGCGCTTTTGACGTCAAGCTGATACACACTCCAACTATTTCGAGCTGCTAAAGCAATTACCATTCGATTCGTATCCCACATAGCCACAGACGCAAACACCTCAATATATTCTATGTCAAGCTGCCGTGCATACCCTTTCGCCACCAATCGAACCTTGCACTTGTCAATCTCGCCATTTTCGTTGAGTTTAGTTTTGAAAACCCACTTTATTCCAATCTTCTTTATTCCTTTAGGCAAATCTATCAGCTCCCAAGTTCCATTTCTTTCGATCGCTTCTATCTCCAAGTCCATTGCAACTCTCCACTTGGAACTCTGAATAGCTTCTTCAAAGGTAGTCGGATATGCAGTTGAGGTAAACAGAGCCAAATTATTATGCTCAACTTCTTTTTATGAAAATTCTCCCTCACTCTCATAATCTTCCATCCATATCGATACTATTCTATTCCTCTCTTTTGGTGAAATTTCTTCAGATGTTGGAGAATTATCTCCAGATGACTCACTTAGAGATAAACTAACCTCTCATCTTTATTTTACTGTTGCCATATTCACTTCAGATTCTTTTTCACTTTGATCATGTTCATTTTCTTCTTCATAACTATATCCCCACTCCCAGCATTTATTTTCTTCAAACAACACATCTCTGCTTACATCTCCACTTTATTAGGGAATGTAGGTTGTAGTGAGCTGTCTGCTAATACCATTAGTTTTGCAAAAGACATTGAACTCGTGAGAGATGAACTCTCCACCCCTATTTGTACACAGACAACGAATAAAAACTTTTATCTCTTTCTCAACAAGGTTTTTATAATTCTTGAAGATAGTAAAAGCTTCATATTTTTCAGCAAGAAAATATATCTACACCTTACGACTGTAATCATCAATAAAGCTTATGAAGTACCTCTTCTTACTATTAAGAACAGGTTTTATGGATCCGCAGATGTCAGCATGTACCAACTTCAATATATGTGATGCTCTCCATAAACTCATATTTGGAATTGCATCTCTGTGTTGTTTTCCGACCATGTAATTAGTGCATTTTTTGGATGGTGCCTTCAATTGTGGTAACTCTCTCACCATTTGCTTATATTACAATGTTCTCAGACCCTTGAAACTTAGATGCCCATATCTACAGTGCCAAATGTGAGTATTGTCTTCAAAAATTGTTTGAAAGCAAATGGAGCTTTCGGAAGAACTCTTGTAAGCAATATGAACATCCTGTTTGCAGACATTATTGTTTGCATAATAAGCCTTTTTTGGGATGATAGACTTTACATATTTCATGTTGTATCAAAATAGCTACACCTCTTTCTTGTAATTTTCCAACACTCAATAAGTTATTTTTCAACTCACGTATATAGAAAACATCAGTGATTACCTTAGTAATTCCAGAAATTTGCAACCTAATGTTACCCTTTCCAAACATAATCATCTTGGAATTATTCCCGAGCTTCATAGATTGCCGAAATTCCTCATCAAGATCCAAGAATCACTCATTATTTGCATGTGATTGCTACTCCATGATTCAAGGAACCAGACATCTTCTTGTTGGGGCGGTTGTGAGACTTATAGGGTCAGATCGATGCACCGTACAACGAAAGTGGGTCTAACCCATAGATATAAATGCGCACAACAGCTCCTTTTTATTTTTTATTTTATTGATTTCCATCCGCTCTCTTTCCAAAGAGTTGATGGGAATTGAGGTTTTCATCCTAATTCATTTTCTAAACATTTTCAAACACCCAAAATTTAATTTTAATTTCAAAACTAACATCAACATATGTTATATAACAAAATCATATTTTTCAAAATATCAAAGTGTTTTATTCACATGGATACTTTAACCTCTTATGGTACACATATGGGTCGACAAATCATATCTTGATACGCATTTGTTTAACGAGTGTATCGATCCACACCCAACGAACATCTAGGGATCAGACCATGAAATGTCTCTGACATATATGGCATCAAAGTGTAGAGGATCACACACAAAATCAATGTTATCATATAGTCAAAGGATCACATATGTTACTCGACTCGAAGAGATGCTTATTGACAGTGGTGTATAGTTCCAACTATTAGAAATCACCTATGAGTCATTAAGTATTCGCTCCAATGAATACCCACATGTCTATACAAGTTTCCCTTACTCATGATACATTGGGTTAAATCATTGGGACTACAATTCCAATATACGACATGTGCTAGTATTCTAGGTTATAGGAATTCGACCATATTCAAAAACCAACGACTAGAAATATTTACTTTAAGAATAGTTTATAATAGTACTATTATCTCAATGTCAGACAACTCAGTATCCAGTATTACTACATAATTATTCTAAGGTTGATGTCACTCTTAGCATATTTATATATCAATCTAATATGCATAATGACATTACCATTAACAAGGTTGAAATGAAAATGTAATTATTTTATTAATAAATAATAAAATATAATGTACAATACATTATTCGGATTGACGCTCCAAACTCCAACTCCAACACTTCTCTCATTGATTGATTAACATCCACATATGACATCGGCAACATTTTTTCTTTCTCTTTAAGCTCAGCATAATTCACTTCATTCTCCAATTTAGGACACTCATATTTAAAGTGCCCTAATTGATGACACTTATAATACTCAATTGTAGCTTTATTGAATGCTTGTCTGCCTCTTTCTCGAAAATCTCCACAAGCTCGACCGCTTTCTCTTTCAATAATTCTATCATCATAGGTCACCTTTAATGTTTGCTCATCTCCTCCATGCCCATTCATCCTCTACTCATGTACCAATAGGCTGCTCTATAACTCATCAATGGTTAAGGTGTCTAAGTTATTAGACTATTCAACTGAACACACAACATTGTCAAACCTTGCAGTCATTGATCTTAAGATCTTTTCAATGATCACCATTTGCTGCATGTTTTCACCATGAATCTTCCTCTTGTTTGCTATGATGAGTGTTCGAGCAAATTTAGCATCAAACACTCTCACCATTTTTCATCTGTAGAACCTCAAACTCCTTCTGAAGAGCTTGGAGCTGTGTTTTTTTGGCTCTTGTGGAACCCTGAAACTTCTGCTTCATAGAGTCCCAGATGTGCATGGCAGTGTCTCTGTTAAGGATCGTCTCCATAATGGTTCGATCAATGGATTGGAATAGGTAATTCTTGACCTTCAAGTCTTTTAGCTTCTGGTCTACAATTTATTTTTATTGTGCTTCAGTAAGCTCCACTTCTTCTGCTGTTGCAGGGATTCCAGTCTCCACCAGACTCCAATACTCTTTTGAACGAAGAAATTTTCCATAAGCAAGCCCAATGATCGTAATGGCCAACAAACTTAAGAATTACGGGTTGAACGAAATTATTTTCAACTGTCATACTTCGATTCTCTCTCTTCTTGCTATTTCTCTTCTTAAGAAACTGTGGTTTCTTTTCTCTCACAATCAGGCCCCGTTATGAAGCTCTGATACCAGATTGTTGTAAACTCTAAGCACAAAGCAATTCATAAAATATCTGAAAAAATATATTATTGAATTCAAAATAAGTTGTTGGCTTACATAAGTCTTACAAAGTGATAAATTGTAAACAAACAAATCACGTTAAACAACCCATGATTTATTGATCCTAATATCGTGGTAAATGGTTAGACTCTACCTACATGTCCTAAAATAGGATTTATTAACTGGATGGACTTTTGACAACTTCAACTACAACCTAACATCAATAACAGGTGATCGGGGACATTCGTTCACCACAATTCCCACAATTATGTGACTTATCACTTCAATCAAAAATTTATTAAATGTGTAATATAAATTAATGAAAAATATAATTTATTAATAAGATAATTTTATTTTCCACTACTAAAATGAAATTTTTTATTTTTTTTTTATTTTTTTTATGAAAATCAATATTTATCCATACTCAATCAATATTCTGATTATGTGATTATGATTAAAAAATAACTTGTCTATATTTATAGAAGTTAAATATTTTTAAGTCTTCTCATTGCGCCACGTGACGACTTCATATTAAGGTTATAAAATTAAATTTATAAATTTATTAAATAAAAATCATATCACTATAAAAATACATATTATAATTTTATAGTTAAAGATTTTTAATCTTCATCATCACGCCAATTGATGGCTTCATATTAAAGTTATAAAATTAAATTAATAAATTTATTAAATAAAAATCATATTAGAATAAAAATAAACGTTGTAATTTTATAAGAATTCTATTATAACAAGAAAACATATTACGGTATCCTATTAAAATATCTTTATAATTATTTTTTATTAAATAAAAAAAACCTATTACTATAAAAATATATATTATAATTTTTATAAGAATTGTATTATAATAAGAAAATATATTATATTATCATATTACAATTAAAAACACTATTAAATTATAAAATTAAATTGATAAATTTATTAAATAAGAACTCTACTAAAATAATAAAACATATTATACTATCCGATCAATTTTTGAATAATATCACATAATTATATATTTTTAAGCTTTTTCATCACACTACGTGGTGACTTCATATTAAAGTTATGAAATTAAATTAATAAATCCATTGAATAAAAATCATATTACAATAAAAATAAATATTATTATTTTATAGTTAAATATATTTAAGTTTCATCATCACGCCACGTAGTAGCTTCATATTAAAGTTATAAAATAAAATTAATAAATCTATTAAATAAAAATCATGTTACAATAAAAATACATATTATAATTTTATAAGAATTCTATTATAACAAGAAAACATATTATAGTATCCTATTAAAATAAAAAACACTATAAAATTATCTACAATTAACCTGACCTCTATAATTATTTTTTTATTATTAAATTATAAAATTAAAATATCTCAATAATTTTTTATTATTAAATTATAAATTAAAATAATAAATTATTAACATAAAAAACATATTACATTATAAAAACATAATATACTATTAAAGTAAGAAACCAATTACTTTTATTAATTAATTAATATTTTAATTTATTATTATTAAATTATAAAATTAAATAAAAAAGCCTATTATAATAAGAAAACATATTATAATCTCTCATTAAAATAAAAAATTATATGTGGCACTTAATCTCTACAATTAATTTTTTATTATTAAATTATAAAATTACAATATCTTTACAATTAATTTTTTATTAAATGAAAAACCAATTATAATTATACTTATATATATATATATATATATATATATATATATATATATATATATATATATATATATATAAGTTAAATATTTTTAAGCCTCTGTATCTCGTCATGTAGCAGCTCATTATTAAATTCTATTAAATTTTAATTAAATTAATAAATCTATTAATTATGAAATCTATTACAATAACAATACATTAAATTTTAAAATTAAAATATCTCTAATTTTTTTATTAAATTATAAAATTAAAATATCTCTATAATTAATTTTTATTTTAAAACATAAATTGCAGTCATCCATAAAAACTTGTCAATTTTTTAGTTTTTGTGTCTATTATTATTTGTTATTTTACTTTAAATTATTTCTATAAGTTTTTTCATGAAGTTTTATTATTTTCTATGTTTTATGATGCAGGCTCTGATTATTAACTCTTGCACAATAATAGTCATGATTTCAAATTCTGATAAGAAAATTTAAGTTTAAATTGAATAAATTACATTAAATTTCATTGGAATTCATCTGAAAGAAAATTAAATATTCTTAAAGTTATTTATAATTAGGAATATGATTTCAAATGAGAGAGTAAGACGATAGAAAAACTCTAATGTGAATTAGAAATACTATTTGAGAATTGATAGACAAACAAATGAGATATAAATATTAATTATAAGTAAATCAATTGTCTCATTTAAAACTATAAAACTAATTAGATCCGGATCATTTACAAGATCAATACCTAACATAGTATTAAGAATTTTTTATGATATAAAATTATAATCAAATATGGACTCAACCTGCATAAAGTGTGGGCCCTATTGTAATACCTCATTTTTTTTTATTATTTTTCTTTCTCTCCTTATCACATTCATACTTAATCAAAACCCCGCAATGTTATTATATTACCTAAAGGCATATTCCATGTCTATAAATCATTACAACCAAACAAAATTATTCAACCCTACCATTTCACTAATTCTAACTACAAAACGTCACTAGTTGCAATGTCTACCGAGTAGGCACTCACATTCTTCTTCATAGTTGGTTTAAAGTGTTATTGACCAACAAAATCCAGTGGATGGATTCTTTAGCATGTGAAGAATATCATGTTGTTTTGAAAAAATCGTGTAGTTTTGATGGATCAATGAGGAACAAGCTTCTCTACTCATTCTTCAGTAGCATTTATGTTGCAATAAAATCTGCTAAGGATTTACTGATGAGAATAGAGAGAGAGACGAAACTTTGCATGTATTTGGTTATGAGAACAATATTTCTCATGGTCATCCAAGAAGATTTTGGATTTGTGATTTAGAGAGAGGAGGGTGAGGTTGTGGAAGACAATTCCAGAGAGTTTGAGAGTAATTTCTTGGAGTTTTAGAGAGAGAAACCGAGAGCATGAGAGATGACTATACAGAAGAGAGAGAAAGTACATGGACATAGAGATAAATGGATTTTTCGACGTCATCTGGAGCATCCCCTCGTCGAGATGAATCCACTGCCACCGGACCGCCGCCGATCCACCGCCAGACGCGCCCCCACGCGCCGGCGACTTGCTCCCACGCGCTCCATGCGCCACCGCACGTGTATGACACCTTCCGGACCAGAATTTTCCCCTCGTCTAGATACGCGAGTTGGACACTTCATTTGCCTAAATCAGACCTTGAGTTGTTGAGAAACGAGTAAAATACGATTATTATCGGTGTTTAACTGATCATCGGTAACCGCCGTGTTTCAGCCCCTACCACCACCATCACCGTGAACTTTGAGATGTTTGCTGACCAGTGGCTCTTTCGTTATGAGATTTGGCGGTCGTTGGAGCTCGATTCTTAGCGAGGATATAGACATAGTAAGAGCTTTTCCGTGGATAGAGGTAATTACAATGCACGTTGAATCCCTTAATATAATTGTTTGTTGATTGATGGTTGTCGTGAAAGTCTATATAAATATATTGGTATAATTATAATTTTATATATATATATATATATATATATATATATTGTGGAGATATAAACATTGGTTAATTGAAAGCAAGAGAAAAATGAATTCATGATTATTGAGATGAGATTGATGGATTGGATGCTGTAGGACACAGGACCTGGGCGACGCCGTTCCTAGGCTCGCGGCCTAGTTGGGAAGGATTACATAACTTGGAGTCGCCACCCGGTGTGAACCGGGACAAAGATTTAAGGCCGCACTCACCCCTCGCAAGGGAAGACCTCAAACCGTTGGGTTCGGAATGAAAGGATTCATGTAATAATTTAACTAAGCTTAAGTAACACTTATTTCCAAGAGTATCATGCTTCTAAATTCTCATATGCAAAATAAAACTTATGTGTACATTTTTACATATATCTCATATTTAAAATTGCATGCTTAACATATATCAAGATAGCAACGAACATACAACTTTACACATCACATTCAGGAAAACACAAGCACACATATGGGCACTTTTCCAAGCGGTACGTGGAATTGTAGCCCAAGTACAGACCGCACCACCGTCCATTCGGAATCGGCTACGGAGTTTACGTCTGGGTTTCCATCCGATATACCGCAAGAAATAATACTCAAATGTTATCATGACATAAGCATACGAATTGTAATACATTGACACATTTGCATAAGAAAGATCAACCAATAGGCAATCATGCATGAATATAATAAGACAGACTCAGTTCAGTGTGTGCACGTTCGTGTAGCGTTCGTAAACGCGTTCGAACGGAAATGAAACAGAATGCTCACGTTCGAGTAGCGTTCGTTAACGCGTTCGAACGGAAATGAAATAGAATGCTCACGTTCGTATGGCGTTTGTTAACGCGTTCGAACGGAAATGAAACAGAATGCTCACGTTCGTATGGCGTTTGATAACGCGTTCGAACGGAAATGAGACCTGATGCATGATAAGGCAAAATGTATGCGCGTTCGAGTTGCGTTCGTAAACGCGTTCGAACGGAAACGGACCTGATGCATGAAATGGGATGCAATACATAAACACAAAATAAAGGGGCGCGGCGAAGCACTGCCGTAAAGGTGGCCTTTTAGGGCTCTTGATCTCTCAAAGAGAGGACCTTTAGACCAACATACTAAGCCCATGCGCGTCACATCACAACACATGAAATAAATAATATCAGACATAGTGTGCCCGATTGAACGTATCTTGTATCCATCCGAACACACATCAATCGGCGCGGCAAAGCATCGTGGTAAAGGGCTTTTAGCCCCTCCCCATAGGGGATCTCACATCACACTTACTAAGCCCATGCGCTCGATTGAATTATACATACGAAAATAAAGATAATAATATCAAACTAAGTATGCCCGATTGAACGTATCTCGCGTCCAACCGAACATACATCAACCGGCGCGGCGAAGTAGTGTCACGAAGGTGGCCTTTTCGGCTCTTTGTCTCCCAAATGGAGGACCTTTGGACTAACTCACTAAGCCCATGCGCTTGGTTGAATCATGCATAACTAACGACATATTGAATTTAAGTAAAGAAAACTAAATAAACAAAAGCAACACAACAAAAGAGAGATGGTGCCGTTTACCCAAGCGGTACGTGGAGTTGTGGCCCGAGTACAGATCATATTACCGTCCATTCGGATCGGCTATGAAATTTATGTCCGGGTTTCCATCCGATATACCGCGAGAGTTGACACATCTCTCATTCATCCAATACCCACAACATACATCATACACACAACGGATACCACAAATACAGAAAATATAATCAAAATAAATGACCAGAAAATAAAATGAGAATAAGTGTGAAAGATACCCTCAGGTCTAACCTTTTAAGCCGTCTCTCGGACTCGCGTTCCACGGAAATCGAAAGGGGGTAAAGCTCCGCAACTTTTCTGGTCCACTGGTTCAACGTCCTAGCTCACTGCTTCGCTGTTTTGCTTACGGTTCGAACTCCGTTCTGCTCCTATTTGGTCTCTGTCTTGCTGCTCACTGCACGGACCACCTGTTTTAACGTTTTCAATAAACTATTCCAGTTTGTGTGGGTTCTTAGTGCAATTATATGTGATTATTTTTAAGATTATCTATGCAGTTTTATGTTACTATTTTTTAAGGATTTGGGCTACTGTTTTAAGGTAATCTAGGAGGTTGTTTAGACGTGTTTTAGGATTCGGCTAAGGGTGAGTTTGGTGCTTTAGATTCGGCTATGGAGGGTGGTTGTAGGTGCTTTGGATTCGACTATGGAGGGTGATGGCTTGTGGTGGTTTCTTTGTTTTCTTTCTTGTGTATGTGTGAAGTGTTTTCTCTTTTGTTTAGTCTTGGGTGTGTAGAGAGAGTCTAGAGAGATTTCGAGAGAGTTTGGGTGTGAATTCTACGTGTCAAGCTTGGGCGTGATTTGTGTTGTGTCCCGGAGAGGAATGGCCTTGGTTAGGGGTTGTTTATATAGAGAAGGGTTAGGGTTGACAAGGGAAGGGATTTTGTGCATTTAATTAGGATATGATTTAGTTTTAAACAAGAAATCAAAGGATTGAGGGGGGGGGGGGACAAAATATTTTAAATTAGGAAGTTGCAATATTTAATTTGTGTTGGTTTAGGAATACAAATATTTTATATTGGTAAATATCTTATTAGATTAGGAAGTCAAATATATGATTGGCTTTAATTGGTTAGGATTGATTTTAATTAGGCATATCTTCTATTTTGATTTAGTATGTGATTTGTTTAATTTGGGTAAATATTTTATTTAATTGGTAAATGGTTTAAATATTTTATTTAATGTTTAATATTTAAATTAATATTTATTTATTTAATTTGGGATGTGTTTTATGGGCTTTGGGGAGCTAAATGGGCTGGGTGTGAGGCTAGCAGCAAAACCGGAATTACCGATACCGTTCGAACGCTTCCTCGAACGCGACACAAACACCCGCAATCTGTTTCCCGTTCGAACGAAGTAACGAACGCAGCACCAACGAAGACAGTGAGCTTGTTTATCCTGAATTTCCCCTTCCGATATCCGTTTCCCGCGGCTTTCGTGACTCAAAAGGTAGTGCCTCCAAATGAGACTCATCATCGGGTTTCACATGCGAAAATGCAATGCCTACAGATGCGAGATGTGATTGTATTGGATGATGTGTGTTGTTGAGTTATGCTGCCGGGTTTTGTATGATAGTGGTCGGAGATGAGATGAGATATGATGATACATTACGCGAGATGATATGATGGAAATCCTTGGGAGTTGTGATGAGGTACTCTCCCATTGGTTTTGATATAATGTGAAACCTTGGGAGTTGTGATGAGGTACTCTCCCATTGGTTTCAATCCACTGTTATACTGGACCCGGATGAGCAACCATGTTTGATGGATGTTTGTATTGTTGTGGGATGTTTGCTTGAGTTGTTATTATAATATATTTTATTTTCATATATTATATTATATATTTATTTATACTAATATATATATATTCCTATTTTGTTGGTGATATCATGTTGAGAGTATGAGTGCTTTACTTGCTGAGCTGTTTAAGCTCACTCCCATTTCCCCCCAAACATTCCAGGTAGTTCGCGAGCACAGCAGAAGCAGTATCATAATTGGATCCACGTGCCACAGTTGTTATTCGGGTTGGTCCAGACATTTGTGTCATCATTTGCATATTTTTAAGACTTGTGTTGTAAATCATAAAATTGTGTATAATTCATGGATTTGTAAATTATGATGTAATAATTGTGTGTATTTAAATGGTTGGTTTGACATATAGAATGCTCGAGTTAAAGAAGTCTGCGAACCTCTTTCTAGGGTTGGGCTCGCTCTAGATAGGGGGTCGTGACACCTATACTAGTTTTTATAAGAACTGTATTACCATAAGAAAATATTATAATATCTCATTACAATCAAAAAACATTATTAAATTATAAAATTAAATTAATAAATTTAATGAATAAGAACCATACTAAAATAATAAAACATATTAGACTATCCGAATAATTTTTGAATAATATCAGAGATAATCTGACAAGTAATATATATATATATATAAACTTTCTCATCGTGTCACATGACACTTAATCTATACAATAAATTTTCTTAATTACTGTAAGCACTGTATTTTTGCATATAAGTCCCTATGATGAGTCTCATTTGGAGACACTACCTTTTAAGTCACGGAGGTCACGGAAAACGGACATCGGAAGGGGAAATTCAGAATAAACAAGGTTCACTATTTTCGTTCATGCTGCGTTCGTGTATGCGTTCGAACGGCAAACAGATTGCGGGCGTTCTTGCAGCGTTCGAGGAAACGTTCGAACGGTGTCGGTAATTCTGGTTTTGCTGCTAGCCTCTCATCAAGCCCAATTCGCCCAAGCCTTGGCCCACACGCCCAAGCCCACTTAAAACACATATTTAACACATGGTGAAATCAAAACAAATCTAAAAATCACATACCAAATTAAAGTAAACATTAAAATCAATCCAATATATTAACTTCCTAACTAAACAAAATCACATACTAAATTAAAAAGATGTCATGCCTAATTAAAATCAATTATAACAATTAAAGATATTGACTTCCTAATCTAAACCAAATTTGTCCCCCCTCAATCTTTGACTTTCCTTGCTCAACACTAAATCAAATCCCTTCCTTGTGAGATAAGGTGAAGCCCTAGCCATTCTCTATATAAACAACCCCTAACCAAGACATGGTCCCCCTAGCTCATACACACAACTCACACGAAAATCACAACACACACAAGAAACACCCAAGCTTATTGACACAACTCTCCCTCACTCTCAATAACCGAAGATCACAAACCAAATAACCCTCACTGCCTTGACCAAAACACATCCCGAACAACCCCTTTACCTCATCAAAACAGCCCCCGAACCACACCATAACACCACCGAAAATCACACCTAAAACAGTAGCCAAAACATCCCAAGAACAGTAACTAAAATACAGCAGCAGAACAATAGCAAAACGGCAGCGAATCGGAGTCAAAAGTAGCAGCAAAAGACGGAGAACGACGACTAAAAACAGTAAGACAACGAACGAGAGCAGTGAACCAGTGAACCAGAAGAGTTGCGGAGCATCCACCATTCCGACGATCGTGTACCGTACATCCGAGAGGTGATTTAAAAGGTTAGACCTGAGGGCACTTTTCTCATTAGTTTATATTCGTCTTTTGATTGTTTATTGAATTCTATTCGCATGAGAGTCGTTTGTGGATGCATGTTGTGGCTTGAATGAAATGGAAAATGTGTCGCCTCTTGTGGTATATAGGATGGAAACACAGACATAAATTTCATAGCCGATTCCGAATGGACGGTAGTATGATTTGTACTCGGGATACAACTCCACGTACCACTTGAGTAAACGGCACATTCTTTTGTTTTATGTTGCTTTGATTTATTTATTTTCGTTATTTGAATTTTGCATGTTACTTTTGTATGTATGATACAATTAAGCGCATGGGCTTCGTAAGTCGGATTAAAGGTCCCCTATTTGGAGGGGTTAAAATCCTTTACCACAATGCTTTGCCGCGCCGGTTGATGTGTGTTCTGTTGGATATAAGATATGTTCAATCGGGTATACTAAGTTTGATATGATTGTCTTTATTCTTGTATGCATGATGTGATCGAGCGCATGGGCTTAGTAAGTGCGATGAAAGTTCCTATAATTGAAGAGGTTAAAATCCTTTACCATGATGCTTTGCCGCGCCGATTAACGTATATTCGGTTGAATGTAAGATGTGTTCAATCAGGCACATGAAGTCTAAGGTTATTGTCTTTATTTTTATATACATTAAGATAAGCGCATGGGTTTAGTAAGTGCGATGAAATGTCCTCTAATTGAAGAGGTTAAAATCCTTCGCCACGATGCTTCGCCGCGCTTCGTATTTCGCTATTTGCTTTTTTATGTATGTATTGCGTCACATTTTGTGCATCAGGTCTGTTCCCGTTCGAACGCGTTATCGAACGCTATACGAACGCGAACCTTCTGTTTCTCGTTCGAACGCGTTTTACAAACGCTACTCGAATGCGCATGCATTTTATTTCATCAGGTCTGGATCTGTTCGAACGCGTTATCAAACGCTACACGAACGCGAACCTTCTGTTTACCGTTCGAACGCGTTTACGAACGCTACACGAACGCGCACACACTGAACTAAGTCTGTCTCATCATATTTCATGCACAACTGCCTTTTGGGTGATCTCCCTTGCATTATGTAGCCAATAATATTATTTGTATTCCTGCATTTATCCATTCGATGTGTTCTTGGGATGATATTCAAGCATGATTAGGCTATTAACATGTTATTTGGTTAATATGTTCATGAGATAGTACTCAATCATGATTAGGTTGTTCTTAGTTTTCCCTACCATATGATTGAGAAATGTTCATGAGATTGCCATGTGATGTTGCATGTTGTGATGAACTTGTTGATGTATGCATGTGAATTTAGAAACATGATACTCTTAGAAATAAGTGTTACTTAAACTTGATTAAATTATTATATAAATCCTTTCATTACAAGTGACATAAGTAAGTGACCATTCGAACCCAACGGTTTGAGGTCTTCCCTTGCGAGGGGTGAGTGCGGCCTTAAATCTCATTTTCCTGGTTCACACCAGGTGGCGACTCCATTATTCTCCGGTTTAGTCCTCCGTGGCTACTCCGTACTCCCAACCGGGCCGCGAGCCCGGGACATCATGTCTCGCCCCAGATCCTGTGTTCCCACAATTACCTATTATAATAAGAAGATATATAATAATCTTCTAATAGCAGCACCCCGAGGGCTCGTTTCCAGCTCTGCTCTGACTCACCACAAAAAAAAAAATGTGTGCGCCTAATCTCTACAATTAATGTATTTATTATTAAATCATAAAATTAAAGTAATAATTTATTAAAATAAAAAATATATTACAATATAAAAATATAATATTCTATTAAAATAAGAAACCTAAATAGTAGCCGCCCACAAAATCTAACCAATTTTTTGGATTTCGAGTATATTGTTATTTGTTATTTTATTTTGAATTATTTCTATAAAATGTATATTTCATAAATTTGTTATTATTTATTGTGTTTCGGAATGCAGATTCTGACTATTAATTCTTATACAGTGAATTAGAAATATTATTTGAGAATTAAGATACAAACGAATGAGACATAAATATTACATATAAGTAAATCAATTGTCTCATTTAAATTATAAAATCAATAAAATCTAAAATATTTATGAGATCAATATTTAAAATATATGCTCAACTCGCACTGATCTGTGTTAATTAATAAAAGTAAAATAACCTTTTACGTACTCTCTCGCTCGTCGTAGAAAATAATAAAAAAAAAAAGACAGGCTTTTAAAGGCAACTTAAAAAGCATCCGAAAACCCACCTGTTTTATCACAAACAGAAGTGATCCCAGTAGTTCACCGAAATTGACAAGACGAAATTGAAGATTCAAGCCCAAATAATGAAACAAAAAAGGATACAAAAAAAAAGAAAAAAAAGGAAATGAAACAATTAAATTACTTTCGAAACCGTTTAATAAAAAACGACAAATCTTATGCTTTGTCCGTTCATGTTCTTCCTTCGTAAATTGACTCTTAGCTTTAAAATATTGGAAAATTGAATCAAATATAAATTTTCCTAGGAAATTGATAGCAAAATTAAGAATATAGTTGGCAAAAAAATCCTGAATTGTGATTACCAAGCGTTTAATATGGAGATTTGAAATTGAAAAATCGAATTTAGTTTAACATCCTGACCCTATGCGGAATAATACACAAATTTAAAACATGTCCTAATTATTATTACTATACATTACCAATATTCACCCTTAAGTCTAATAGTTATAAATCAAAGCAAATAAATGAAAACAAAAAATAAAATCAACACCAATAATTTTGTTAACAAAGTGGAAAACTCGTGCGAGAAAAAACCACTCCGTGTATCTTGACTACTAGCCAAAATGTACCATAACGAGAAAACTTACAGTGATGGTAAAAGATCTATCGCAGCAACTCTGCCGCCTCTAATACCTAAAGACTGTAATATTCCGAAGAACTCGTCGGGCCTGCACTAAACAGCATTATTAAGAATCTCTGAATTCTCTAAGCGGATCAACCATGCGAACTCACAACGCCGGAACTTCGACTACCAATCTTCCTCCTTGAGAATTCTGAAGGCTTAGAAATTTGGGTTAAGGTTGTGTTTCTGTGTCGATGGTCAATCAAAGAAATCAATATCACCAAGACAAAGAAGACGAGGTGTAACATCCCTATTCCGGGAGATCTTATCGGCAGGGAATAAGCCGTACTATCCCCCCTGAGTCTCAAACCATATAATTGTGATCAATACTGTCAAACTCATCACAAACATAAGATCATGCATAGGATCCATTGCCCAACTCAATGATCATATAGATGCATCTCTAGTTTCCATACAATGTACTCAAAAATACATTACACTACAAATCTGATGTTTGACACATTTAAAGACTGATACTATGCAATGTATGTTATGTAACATTTTCTTTGTTATCTCCTGGACTCAACCTGGTGGACTCAACACCCAAGTGACTGCCAACAATATCCGTCTTCTCGAACTTGTCCTCAGGGTGAACCTGTAAAACAAAAACACTTGGAGTGGGGGATTAGATCGTTTGAACGACCTAGTGAGTGGACAATTTAAAACATAACTGAAATACTTTATAAAAATCCATGGTTCTAAAACCAAAATCATCTCATGAAACAGTCTCTTCTGTTCTGAAAATATTTTCCGGAATTTCTCTAAATCGTGAGTTCTCTTGAGAACTCCTTTATAAAATCATTCACTTTAAAGAATCATGTCTCAAAAGTCCGTTACTGAATCCATAAGATAAAAGTGTGGATTTTCTTCATGTCTCAAAAGTCTGTTACTGATCCATAAGATAAAAGTCAGGATTTTCTTTCCAAAACTTTGTGAAAAATCATTCACAAAACCATATGTAAAATCATCTGTAAAATCAACTGTCAATCTGTACCATAATCCCGTGGTTTTGGGGCGTTGTACTCACAGTCCCCTAAGCCACTAAACTGGTAGACAGTGGTGCTATTAGTGCCACAAACCTGTCTCTGAAATTCGGGTCTAGGGGTGTTGTACTCACAGTCCCCTAGCCCAATACCCAGGATCTAGAGGCATATGTCATTTCTAGTCTTGTATCCCGTGTGCACACGTCTATATCCGAATTGGTTACCGATATCCGTCAATTCCATATTTGTATCAAGTTAAATCTGAGATAAGTTTTTCCCTCATGCCTCCAAAATCGTAAATTCATTCTTTTGAAATCCTTTTTATTATTAAAGCATTAATCTGAAACCAAGCTCAAATCATAATTTTCAACTCGCTTGAAATCAACAATTTCAAGTATAATTTAATCAAATCAAGATCCGAAAAATTGTAATATGAAAACATAATTAAAGTTTGGAAATAAATACTCCCAGATAAAAGAAAAATATCCACTCACAGTGCAATGGAAATTCAGATGCAGTATGCGGTGTAGGTGATTTCTGAGTGTCCTGACGTCAATCTAAAGTCAAAACAACGTTAGTTTTCTTTCTTTATTACTCAGAATATTTTATTATCGCATGAAAGAATATGCAATGCATGGACACTTACTCTACTGGAGTGTTGGAGATATCTATGAATTTACGGGCTTAGATTTGGAGTTGTACAAATGCGGTAGTGGAAACTTATATTTTACTAATCAGTAGAAAATTCATTGCTTGATGTCTAACTTTGAAAATTCACTGTGACTAATTGGGGATGAATATGAAGCTGAAATTTTACTGGAATGGTCAATAATGTATCTCGTTTATGTAGGTTCTTACGGTTCTCAATTCCGATACCAGAAACTCAAGTTATGGACTAAAGTTCGGGGACTATGAAACTGGAAAAATTGGGCACAGGGGCAGCAGATTGCCTGACTTCAAAATTTTGGTCCGGTATCATCTTAAGTCCGAAAATTCTAAATTTTGGATATGTTACTCCCCTATGTGTCTAGTTCCCAGAAATTTACGCTTCATCAATCGGACACGACAAACTTGACTTATAAGTAAATATTCACAACCTGTCCAGAATGTGACTTCATTAAACTTACTGCCCAACACCATACAAGCTACAACCATAACAAATACACCACAAAGCATCAATTCCACTCTTTAACACCATCTCATAACCAAGTCATAACCATAACAAATATACAACATAACATCAATTACACCATCATACAACTATTTATAAACCCCAACTCAATTTCACATTTAGGGATTTCAAAAATTGGGGGATTCCACAAATCTCCAATTCATTAACTCAAAATCATATATTCATCATTAAAATCAAGCCAATAACATTCTTCAAGCATCAACTCATCAAAACTTAGTAATTCAAGATTTGAGTTTTTACCTTTCTCACCTTGAATCAAATTGTTTATTCACAAGTAGAATTCCATAAGCTCCCTCATCACACTTTCAAGCTTGCATGTGACTTTATAGCTCTAGAACTTGGTGGGAATGGTGGAAAATTTTCTGAATAAGGCTTGGAGTTTCTTTGCTAGGGAGAGAAGAAGAAGAAGAAGGAATGAAGAGAAGGAAAAACGTGGGTTATGGGGGTGTTTTTGCTTCTTTTCTCTTTTTTTTTTTTTTTTTTTAATAATTAAGTTATAAATTATGGACATTTGTTGATGAGACTTAACAAGTGTCCTTAAGTCTTGTTAGAAAATGTCCGCAAATCGAAATACTAATAAACTCTTACTACACACTATAATATTGGTCAAACTCTTATATTTCTTACCGGACCCAAGTGAATTAACTCAAGTATTATAAACATTGCAACTAGAATCGGACCTTTATTCCCCATCACTGAATTATTACTCAAATCGGTTATGAAATTTTGAGTCATTACATAAGGTAAGCAAGAAAGTCTTCAAGGTGAATTGTTAAGCAAGTTGAAAACAAAAGACAATATAGCTCTGAATAATATGTTTTCAACCACTGTTAAGGTGACTCTATATTTGTTTATATAAGTAGGGTAAAAGAAGGTTTTTCCTTATGCAAACTGGCTCAAAAACGAGTTCAAAATAACTCAGTCATGTAATTTCGTTCGAACACAAGTCGAACGCGCACTATTCTGTAAATTCTTTTGAACGTATATTTGAACGCACCTCGAACGTAAATACACTGAAAGGTTTTGTTCGCACGGGAAGATGAACGCACTACGCACGGGAACCTACTGTCAAGTTTCATTCGAACCCATACATGAACATGACACGAACGCCACTCGTTCGAACGCAAACACAAACGCAGCACTAACACATAACTTATATCTTCAAGCACAGTCTGCCAAATACCAATCCAATTGTTCTGAGATCTTCAAGACTCATTACAACTCAATTGAACATATTTTATTACGGAAGTTGCCAACACACATGGAACTAACATAAATGATTTTTCAGCTCAATTGAAAAATTCGGAGAGAATTTTTAATAATTTTTCGTCCCAATATAAATCGAGATTGACAAGTCTTGATCCAGCTCATTGCCAATGCTAGTGAAGAAGAAAATTACTTTATAAATTTATTTAAAATAACAACACTTGTGTAGATTACAAGACCCTTCTTTAATAGCTTAAATATTCTGGATCAAATTTTTTTAACCAAATATATCAGTAAAACAAACATATTTATGAGATCTTTTACAATCACATGAGAATTTCCCAAATGCTAAATAAACGCATCCATTTTGAATTTGTCGGGTCTCTCATTTCCATACCATACATATATGCTTCCTCTTGATAATTATTATCTATGTATTTATTAAGGTTGAGCAAAATTAATTCCGGAATATCCGGAAAAAATCGATCGATAATTAATAATAATCGGAATCTATCTAATTAAATAAAATATCGTAAAAAATAACAATTATCTTTAAAATTGCTCAATCTCGCAAATTGCAATTACACGCATCACTAGCAGCAGCAGCAACTTAAGCATCAGCAGCAGCAACAACACCAGCAGGCTACCAGCACCAGCAACACCAAGATTTTTTTAATCTTAGAATCGAAACCGGACCGATTAAAATTGATCTTTAATTTCAGAATCGGAACCAAACTTAACGAAATCGGTTTCGATTCTGGTTACCATTACACACCCCTAATATTTGTGGAGTTTATTGAAATTGGTTTTAATCTTGTGTACCCGGAGTGGGTTTTTGAAACTGTTGATAGTAAAATATATGGTCAGCTCCGATGAATGTTCATCATTTCACACATTTACAAAAGAACCGGCATGCTTTGATGTACGGTCGAGATCACAATTAAACTTATAAATGCTTACTCTTGTTCAGTTTTCCATCTGGCCAAGCAATCAAATGCGCTCGATTTCATTGCTTGTCAAAACCTAATTGGTTCGAATTTTTCTTTTAAAAAAAAGTCCATGAATGATGAAAGTGTTGGGTGGTGATGAAAACCACCCATGTAAGCGGTTAATTAGGATTCCTAAATTTATGTAAAAATTAAAAATTTTAATTTAAGAAAAGTTAATATTCACTGTAATAAGTAACCTAATAAAATATTATTTTATTGGTAATAGATTATATATCTTAAAAACTCATTTAAGCTCTTAAAATTCAAGACCGTTCGTAAAATTCAAGACCACTCTTAACTAAAACTAGATAAATAAAAATGATAAAACTTAGTTTGTAGAGGCTCGAACTAATATTTTAAAAATCGAATCGGTTATTGAACCAATGATCTAAAATATGTAATGGGTCACTGTTTCGACCGGTTGAATTAACAAAATCTGCTGACATCATAAATAATTTTAAGGCAAAAATGCAAAAGTGACCCTCTAACTTTCACGTTTTTTCATTTAAGTCCTCTAACTTTCAGTTTTGTCAATTCAGTCATCTAACTTTCAATTCAATGCTCCGTTATATATTCATCACTGTTGCCGTTACAAATAACGACAACAGTAAAGTAAACGTACTTTACCTGTTATTTAAGACAGAGGAAGCTAAAACAAAATACACGTACTCTGCTTGCATCTTCGAGCTATTTTTTTTGTCAAAAACACATATCCCAAGTTCAATATGATTTTTTGTCAAAAAATTATAAAAATTATAACTAGTGCTAGTAACGAAGATATGTGTTTTTATAAGAGATTAAGATAATCAAATGTTTTACCTACTATATTTAGACTCAAATCGAATGATTTAATTGTGTTATTTCCAATCTTTCAAAAAAAAAAAAAAAACACGAGACGATACATTTTACACTGCAGTTGATCAGTGGACCCTAGCGACGAGTGTGGAAAATAATTATACGCAACTTATTTAGCAAAAAATTAATGGTTAGACATTACAATACATGTGATTGCACAGAATCAAAAGTATTGGTTGTCATCAAATGAAATGCCACATCATCCGAGAATGCCATCATGCCACTCAAAAGATGGAGAAAATCTACCATACAATGCGGTATCACATTTGATGTCATTTACTAAAATCTACCTCCGTTGTATGGTAGATTTTCTCTAATCTTTGGAGTTCTAACCGTGCCGGTTATGGCAGCTCATTAGTTGAGTAGCAGCAGCCCACTGGCCTGGATGTTATCCGTAAAGACAAGTTAACTTTAAAAAGGATGGACATAAAAAATAGTATTTAAGCTTTTTTAGTTTTATAAGAGAGTTTTTTTTTTTTTTTTTTTAAAATAAAATAAAATTGTTTAGGACTTTTCAGACATATATATATATATATATATACTGAAAGCTATGGTCTAAAATTCTTAACACGTGCAATGGCTGATTATACCAATCCATGTTTTTTCTTACACGTAACAGCATTAAATATTACGACGATAGCACAACGCCAGCATTAAAATAACTCAAAAGGCAACATTTTATTTAGACTTGTACTTGGTACATTATATATATAATTCTAGTTTTGTCAGTGTAATGCGTTAGGTTTTTTTATATTAAATTAATAGTTTAAAGGTGAATCCAAAATTTGTCGAGATCTTACTTTATAAGATTTCAATTTATACCAACTCTTAATTTAGGAAAAAATATACCCCACAAACAAAGTCTAATTACCATTAACCTCAATAATGAGTTAAAGAAATACCCTCCACCTGAACCCACAACTTTTATTTTTGAAATGGTTGAAAATTTCACCGTCAAATCACTCATTTCGGGTTTAAGCGGAGCAGATAAAATCTCTAGCTGTCCCAAACTCTTTCAAAAAACGTACTATCTGAATTCGAACTCAGGACGTGAAAGTCAAATCTTGAACTTACACCACCAAATCATGCTCCTTGGGGACAAACACATAGTATTTTACACTGACCAATTTGAATAATATACTAATTCATTATGTGCATTAACCGTGATAAAAAGTTCAAATTATAGATTTTCTTATAAGTGTAATCAACTACGCCTAATGTTGTACTTAAGAGGTGTGGTTTGATGGTAAATGGTTTAAAATTTGTTGACAGATCTTGGATTCGAGTTCAGAATGCGTATTTTTTGTAAGAGCCTGAGATAGCCGGAGGTTTTACCTGATTCGCTTAAACTCAAATCAGATAATTTGACGGTGAAATTTTCAACGTTTGAAAAAAAAAAAACACCTAATGCAACTCAATTTTGCCAGGGGTATAATTAAATGACCCTTGTATCCACATTGACGGCGGCTTTGGTTGAATTAAATATGAAGGATTGATTAGGACCAGACTGGGTATACTGAACCCTAACGGAACAGCATTTACTCTCCACACAAAACTCCGTTCCGTTAGCTTCCAACACATTTCAAAAAAATGATCCAATTTTAAAGGAAAGTAACTACTCATATTCTCATAATAGTTCATTTTACCTTTAATTAACTAACAATTAACTTCTTAAATTAATTGATTATTTTTAAAAGAAGGGGTTTGATCGTGAACCTTGCTCCTGGTGATGACACGTGGACAATGTGATTTTCGAGTGCGGATTTTATTCTATCCCGTACGCCTGTTATTTAATTTTAAGTCACAGCCTAGGGTAATTTAGTGGATTCGTTTTCTTTGGAAGAGAATATTCAATGTCTTTTTTTTTTTTTTTCAAATTTGTTTCGTCGTTACAACAACCCAGGAATTTTCTTTAGCACAAGAAAGCCACCGGTTCTTATGATAACTTCATTTTCAATACCAAAAATACCCTTTCGTTTTTTAACAAAATAAATACAAATCTAAGAAATTTTTTTCTTCTTATTTTATAAACCAAGCGCATTCAAATATTTTAATTAATTTTAAGAGAAATTTAGGAAGCATAGGGAGGGTAATAAATACAGAAACGGGCAAGACTCGCATGTTACATGTCCTTCTTTCTCCCTTCATGCTTAGGCTTTAATTAAATTTAATAATTTTTTCCGTTTTAAAAAGAAAATAAATTTACTGCATAAATTAAAAAAATTATCTTTGAATATGTCTCTCGGTGGAGGAATGCTTGTCACCTACTCCTTTTTAGTTCTCAATTCTCTGACATAGAAAAGAGAAACCAAGAGCTCACATCTTATAAGCTTCTGTTGATTTTTATTTTCAATTTTTATATAATGGAGAAGCACAAGTGTAAGCTTTGCTTCAAGAACTTCTCAAATGGAAGAGCTTTGGGTGGTCACATGAGGTCTCATATGTTGAATCTTCCAATTCCTCAGAAACAGAATCATCAAGAACGAGAAAGGGAACATCATCATCATCATCATCAACTCAGTTTTGAAATTGAAACTGAGTCAGCTTCTTCACCTTTATCTTCAAAAGATGATGAAAAAAATCTGCTTTATGCTTCAAGAGAGCACCCAAAAAGGAGCATTCGTTTGGTAGATCCTGAGATTTCTTTTGCAGTTGTTGATGCATCAGCAGCTGCCTCTGCTTCAGCCTCTGTTGTTCTTCAAGATAGAGAAAGCGAGACTGAGTCATCCAAGAACCCAACTCGGAGACGATCCAAACGGACTCGGAAATTAGAGCATAGCCATAGACAAGAACTTGATGTAATTAGAAAGCTTAAATTTAACAACATGAACAAGACCAGTGAGTCATCGTCGTGGGGTCATGAGCCTGAACCGGTGAGTTCGATCTCTGACAATACAACAGAAGAAGATGTCGCTTTCTGTCTTATGATGCTTTCAAGGGACAGATGGAAAATAAAAGAAAAGCAAACGCAACAAAATGAATTGATGGTTGAAGAAGAAGAAGAAGAAGAAGCTGATGAATCAGAGGAGTTCAAATCTTTGAACAAGAATCGAAGTAGTAGGGGAAAGTACAAGTGTGAAACATGCAAGAAAGTGTTTAAATCTTATCAAGCTTTAGGTGGGCATCGAGCAAGTCATAAAAAGATCAAATTTTACACACAGGTTCAAGAAACTGAGCTTGACCTAGAAAATGTAGGTGCTTTTACTTCTCCGGCACCAGTTTTAGATAAAAAATTTCATGAATGTCCAGTTTGTTTTAGGGTTTTTTCATCTGGGCAAGCGCTTGGTGGGCATAAGAGAACTCATGTAACTGGTTTAGCAACAAAAGCAGCAGCAGCAGGAAGCACTTCTGCTAAAAGTGCTTCTGCTTCCAAGAAGTTAGGACAAAATTTGATAGATCTTAATCTTCCTGCACCAATTGATGATGATGGTGATATTAGCCAGATTGAGCTGTCTGCTGTTTCTGATGCTGAATTTGTGAACCACATCAAGTGGTGAATTTAAGATAAAGAATTTGGCTTCTTCTCTTTTTTTTTTTTTTTTTTTTTTTTTTTTTTTTGTTATTGGGATCTAAAATTATACCATTAGTTATGGTCAACTGGGTTTTGTTAATTTGGTTTCTTTAAATCATAACATTTTTATAACCGTTTGTTCTAAATTTTCTAACTGTAACTCATCATATCTTGTAAATTTTCTTCTCATGGGTCTGTTTCTTTAACGAATGATGATTCAGAGAGCACTTGTTGATGAAGAAACCAAAATTACCTTCATAATTCATCACTATTGGAGCATTTGTAATTAATGGGTTCATCTCTAGTGTCAGCAAGTGCGTGTTTCAAGTCCTGAATTTGAATCGAGATATGTGTTTATTGTAAGAACATAAGACAGTCGAAAATTTTACCTATTCCTTTTATAACGGACGGAAAAAAGGTTTTTAAGCTTAATTGTTACAACGTACTTTTTTCTAATATAACAAAATGGTCGATTTCAAACTAAGTGGATAAATTTTTATTAGACACGAAGCTTTGTTTTTTATAATTAGGGTTATCATTTTACTAATTCATAAATTAAAAAATAAGAAATATTATAGAGAAATATTTTATTATTATATTTTTACAAAAATTACATTTTACTATTAATACCTTACGTTTGACTAAAAATTGAAAAAAAATAATAATATTTTACTATCATAAATATTGTGGTGTAATATTTTATTAAAGTTTTGTAGTATAATATAATTTTTATAAACATATAATAATAAAATATTACACTCCATTATTTAAGGTATCAATTTGTTATTTTTCAATTTATAAAATAATAAAATGATAATAGCCTTATATTTGAGAAGGTTGTAAATTTATTATCTTACTAGGAAAAATATTACATGTTTGGTTTATTTTCCAATTTATAAATTAATAAATAGATGTGTCAATGGGTAGAAGTAGATTGGTGCCCCACTTTCAAATATGGATCATCAAGATTTTGTTGTTAATAAAGGCTAAAAGTCTAAAGTCCTCTAAAAAGGATTTAGCTTTACAAGGAAAATGGATTATGACTCGTCCCAATCATCTAGATTTTAGCCATACTTAATCTTCCACGTGCATAAGAGAAGTGATGTAAAATGTAAAACAAAAATGATGTTTGTGAAATAATTTACACAATCAAATGTTTTTTTTTTAATCTTTTATATTTTTTCAAATTTACATGGCTGTGCACATTATTATATAAAGTATCATATATCGATTTTATTACCGCACGCCGCAAGTTCTTATATCGATCAAATGATATAGTGATAATATACCGGATATCGTATCCACATAAACTTATTACTCCTCTTATTAACACTTCAAATAAACAATTAGTTGAGAGAGTTTTAATGAAACTAATTAACTAAAAAGACTAATTAAAGAGCAAACAATCAATTTTTGGAAAACTTTGTGTGATAGAAGATTTAGGGTTGTAATTGTGTAGTGATATGATGCAACACAGTGTCGAATTGATGGCACACTATAGCTATGTTGTAGTCTATTCATGTATATCCATCATGAAGGCCTCACACACCACTATTTCGTCATCCACCTTGTCTGTTTGCATCTCCATTCTCGCTTCTCTTTCGAAATATTAAAATTTTTCTCATCGAAAGTAAATTTTGCAACTATGTTATGCAAATCCACAATCTTTTTATTTAATACAACATTTTCATTCGTTATAGATTTGCAATCGCATGTAGTAGATAAGCTAGATGACAAGGTAGACATGCTCTTTTCAAGTTTTAGCTTCTCATCTTTTAGGCATGTAATTTTTTCATGTATTTTATTCTTCTCAACAATTGATGCATGATCATGTAATAAAGATGAATGCCCATTCTTGATCAATTTATTCTTCCTTCTTAGCAAGTCATACAATTCATTGAAAGTATCAAGTAATTCATCATATCTCAAGGAATCATGTACATTTTCTTCATCGTTTTCATCTAGGAAATCATTAATAGACATAAAAGTGAGATTTCTTATTCCTTCATCACTTTCCTCCTTGGATGAGTTAGAGTCGCTATCACTCTAAGTTGCCTTCATTGTTTTATTCTTGAATTTTCCTTTGAAATTTCTTAATGAGCAATCGATAACTAGATGACCTGATTTTCACACTTATATCATATAATTTTGTCCTTCTTGTGATTCCTTAGGCAATTCTCTTTTTTTATTTCTCATAAATCCGAGATTTTCCTTTAAACTTTTCGAATTTGAGGAATTTCTTGAAATTCTTTGACAAATGTGTCAACTCTTCATCAATATCATCTTCTTCATCACTTGAGCTAGTGCTATCCCATTTTCTCACAAATGACTTAAGGGTCATTCTCTTTGTATTCTTCTTTTTTTCTTCCATTCGGTCCATCTTAAGCTCTATATTATATTCCAATAATTTTCCCATTAAATCATGCAATTTCAAATTGTTGATATTATTTGATTCATTGATGGAGGAAGTGCAAATTCTATATTTTTCAGGAATAGACCTAAGAATTTTCTTCACTTGATCACTTGAGTCAATGTTTTCCCTAAAGAATTAAGTTGATTCACAATCATTGTGAACCTTGAAATCATTTGCTCAATTTCTTCATCATATTCCATTTAAAGCTATCCAACTCACACATTAACCAGTTGATCTTTGACTTTTTGACTTGACTTGTGCCTTTATTGACCATTTCTAATTACTTCCATAATTCATACCCATTTCCAAATTTCAGAAGTTTGTTGATTTGAATATGATCAATAGCGCAAAGTAGATGGTTAAGAGCCTTTGTATTTATGAAGGCTTCCATGTAATCCTCATCGGTCCATTCAAATTAAGGTTTAAGAAACTCCACACCATTTCTATATTTCTTTATCGGTATTCTAGTACCCCTTATGATCACTTTGAAGGATTGCACATCAACGACAATGAGGTAGTTAAACATCCTCATCTTCCAATAACTATTATCAGTTCCGGTGTAGATTGGAGGCCCAAGGCCCATCTTTTGATTAATTAAATATATTAATTAATCATAAAGTCAAGTCAATAACTCAACCACATACATCCAAGCCCAAGCCTTGCTTTTCCAATTTAATATAAATATTTATTGTATACTTATAAATTTATTATTTTCCTTTTCATTTTCCCATATGGGACTACTCCTTCTATTTTCTATACAAGGTGGGGGAAAATTTCTTCTATAGGACATAACATTATATGCTAGCCTCAATTTATACAAGTTAGTTTTATTGTTGTTAAGTTTAATTACTTGCATTGTAAGTTTCTGTTTTTATTTGTAAGTTTCTATTTCAAAAAAATCTTATTGCATTCACTGATTGTTCTTTAACAATTTATAATAAAAAACTTATGGAACAATCTGCGAATGTTGTGAAGCCTCAGGTTGAGAAACCAGACAAGTTCAAAAGATTGGACTTTAAATGATGTCAATAGAAAATGTTATTTTATCTAAAAACATTGAGCCTTACACATGTTGTCAAGGAAGAATTCTCTGTGGCAAAGGGAGACAATATTACTGCGGAAAAACTCAATGCAATTGATGCATGGAAATACAATGAGTTTTTATGTATGAGTATATTCTGAACAGCTTTGATGATTCTTTGTATGATGTATATAAATCCTATAAGACTGCTAAGGATCTATGAGAATCACTGGAGAATAAATATAAGATCGAAGATGCTGGTGACCGGCGTAATCACACGCGTATAACGGAAACGCACATATCATTCAAGTAGTATAAAAATATCGATCTCACGATGACTTAATTCCTACTGTTGTTATTAATTATTGATACTATTTATTTAAAAGTATCTAATTAAGGGAGAAGAGAATGATTGCTTTTGGTTGGTTGAATATGGATTTCCTTAAATAAAATAAACAAAAGAAAATATTAAGAAAAATAAATAAAGACACGAAGATCTAGGGTTGTGATTCCACACAATATTATCCTAAAGATGAATTGATTCTCTTATATATATATATATATATATAATATATATATATATTATATATATATATATATATATATAATATATATATATATGTAATAAGTCAGTTTGCTAACCTGGAACACGAAGATATGCAAAAGCCTCTGTCGATGGTCAGACGTAAATACCCAAATAACCCAATTAATCATATGTCTATGTTAACCAAGTTACCTGAATTCATTAAGTTAAAGTTCCAAAAGTGGCTACCCCCGTCCGACGGGTATATTTCTATCTTGTAAGGAAATCTATTAAAGGGTTATCTATCCTCAAGGAAGATCGTGGGCTATTGAATCTAAGGCTGAAACCTAAAATCCATTCGTCAAGTTCATTTTAAGTTTACCAAATCAATCTTATTAATGGCCAATTAACAAGAAGCATTAAGATTAAGACTCAATAAACAAACTAAAGAATTACCATAAAAAGACAATCAATTATTAAGTGTGTGGATATTGTGTTTCATTACTTCCCTAGAATAAAAATAAAATGTTGGGGGTTGGGGATCCACCTTTACTATTTCTAATTTAGAAATCTCATGTACTATAATATTGAATTTATCAGTGATATTACCAACCAGCCATATAGGCGGTATCCTCATTAAGTCAGAATTTAATTAAGTCCGACCGACCATAAAGGCAGTATCATTATTTATCCATAAATCAGCCATAGAGACGGTAATCATTTGTCACCTAAAGACCGGTGTGGGACACAGAAACTGAGCGACGCCGTTCCTAGGCTCGCGGCCTAGTTGGGAAGGATTACATAACATGGAGTCGCCACCCGGTGTGAACCGGGACAAAGATTTAAGGCCGCACTCACCCCTCACAGGGAAGACCTCAAACCGTTGGGTTCGGAATGGTCCCTTACTTATGTCACTTGTAATGAAAGGATTCATGTAATAATTTAACTAAGCTTAAGTAACACTTATTTCCAATAGTATCATGCTTCTAAATTCTCATGTGTAAAATAAAACTCATGTACGCATTTCACATATATCTTACATTTAAATTTGCATGCTAAACATATATCAAGATAGCAACTGGCATACAACTTTACTTGCATATCACATTCAGAAAAAAACACAAGCGCACATATTAACCATACAAGCACACATGGTAAGCATACAAGCACACATATGGGCACTTTTCAAGTGGTACGTGGAATTGTAGCCCAAGTACAGACCGCACTACCGTCCATTCAGAATCGGCTACGGAATTTACGTCTGGGTTTCCATCCGATATACCGCAAGAAATAATACTCAAATGTTATCATGACACAAGCATATGAATTGTAATACATCAACATATTTGCATTTATACATGTGGAGATAGCTACTAGGAAAACTATGCATGAAATCTAATGAAAAAGACTCAGTTCAGTGTATTCGCGTTCGTGTAGCGTTCGTAAACGCGTTCGAACGGAAATGAAACAGAATGCTCACGTTCGAGTAGCGTTCGTAAACGCGTTCGAACGGAAATGAAACAGAATGCTCACGTTCGAGTAGCGTTCGTAAACGCGTTCGAACGGAAATGAAACAGAATGCTCACGTTCGAGTAGCGTTCGTAAACGCGTTCGAACGGAAATGAGACCTGATGCATGATAAGGCAAAATTTATGCGCGTTCGAGTTGCGTTCGGGAACGCGTTCGAACGGACACGGACCTGATGCATGAAATAGGATGCAATAAACAGAAAATAAAGGGGCGCGGCGAAGCACTGCCGTAAAGGTGACCTTTTGGGGCTCTTGATCTCTCAAAGAGAGGACCTTTAGACCAACATGCTAAGCCCATGCGCATCACGTCACACATACAAGACTAGAACCAATCATATCAACCAAGTATGCCCGATTGAACACATCTCACATCCAATCTGAACACACGTCAACCGGCGCGGCAAAGCATTGTGGAAAAGGGGGGCTTTTAGCCCCTCCCCATAGGGGATCTCACATCACACTTACTAAGCCCATGCGCTCGATTGACTTATACATACGAAAATAAAGATAATAATATCAAACTAAGTATGCTCGATTGAACGTATCTTGCGTCCAACCGAACATACATCAACCGGCGCGGCGAAGTAGTGTCACGAAGGTGGCCTTTTCGGCTCTTTGTCTCACAAATGGAGGACCTTTGGACTAACTCACTAAGCCCATGCGCTTGGTTGAATCATACAAAGATAAACAATATATTGAATTCAAGAGAAAACTAAATAAACAAAAGCAACACAACGAAAGAGAGATGGTGCCGTTTACTCAAGAGGTACGTGGAGTTGTGGCCCGAGTACAGATCATATTACCGTCCATTCGGAATCGGCTATGAAATTTATGTCCGGGTTTCCATCCGATATACCGCGAGAGTTGACACATCTCTCATTCATCCAATGCCCACAACATATTACATCTCATAATTCATGCATATTTATATACTCAAAAATCACAACACACATTTTAACATTACAATCATACAAGAAATACTTAATAAATAATGCGGAAAAGGAAAACAAGTGTGAAAGATACCCTCAGGTCTAACCTTTTAAGCCGTCTCTCGGACTCACGTTCCACGAAGATCGAAAGGGGGGTAAAGCTCCGCAACTTTCTGTCCTGGGTTCAACGTCCTAGCTCACTGCTTCGCTGCTTTGCTTATTGTTCGAACTCCGTTCTGCTCCTGTTTTGCTGCTCACTGCACGGGCTACCTGTTTCAAGTTTTCAAAGAACTATTCCAAGTTGTGTGGGTTCTTAGTGCAATTAAAAGTGATTATTTTTAAGGTTATCTATGTAGTTTTCTAAGTTACTGTTTTTTAAGGATTTTGGTCTACTGTTTTAAGGAATCTAGGAGGTTGTTTTGGGTGTTTTAGAATTCGGCTATGGGTGAGTTTGGGTTCGGCTATGGAGGGTGGTCTTGTGGTGGTTTCTTTGTTTTCTTTTTGTGTGTGTATGAAGTGTTTTCTCTTGGATGTGTTTTGGGTGTGTAGAGAGAGTTTAGAGAAATTTCGAGAGAGCTTGGGTGTGAATTGTTGTTGAAGAAGAAGAGGATGGCCTGGTTAGGGGTTGTTTATATAGAGAATGGCTAGGGTTACAAGGGAAGGATTTGTGCATTAAATTAGGATATGATTTAGTGTTTAGCAAGGAAAGTCAAAGATTGAGGGGGGACAAATTTGGTTTAGATTAGGAAGTCAATACTTTTAAATTGGTGGATATCTTATTGAATTAGGAAGTCAAATATATGATTGGCTTTAATTGGTTAAGATTGATTTTAATTAGGCAAATCTTATTTTTAGTTTTAGTATATAATATATTTGATTTAGCATGTGATTTGTTTAATTTAGGCATATCTTCTCTTTAGTTTTGGTAAATATTTTATTTAATTGGTAAATGGTTTAAATATTTTATTTTAATGTTTAATATTTAAATTAATATTTATTTATTTAATTTGGGATGTGTTTTATGGGCTTTGGGGAGCTAAATGGGCTGGGTGTGAGGCTAGCAGCAAAATCAGAATTACCGACACCGTTCGAACGCTCCCTCGAACGCTACATGAACGCCCGCAATCTGTTTTCCGTTCGAACGAAGTAACGAACGCAGCACCAACGAAGACAGTGAGCTTGTTTATTCTGAATTCCCCCTTCCGATATCCGTTTCCCGCGGCTTTCATGACTCAAAAGGTAGTGCCTCCAAATGAGACTCATCATCGGGTTTCACATGCGAAAATGCAATGCCTACAACCGGCCATACATGCGGTGTCACATTATGTCAAATAAATAAAACCAACTATTAATGCGGTATAACCTTTAGTCCATATTATTAAATTATAATTTCCATATTATAATTAAAGGAGATTAATCTAAACTAAAATAATAAAAGCTTCACCATTCCCTCAGCAGAAATTTAACTACTAAACATAAAATAAAATAAACTACTACTATTACTGAAAATAAAAATGTGTAAATTAAATATTAAAAATAAATACAAACAAGATGCAATCCTTAAATTCCTTACAAAAACCTAAGGAAAGCATGATAATTACAAATGAAATGGCTTAGTATTTATTGGAAAATCTAAAGGCTTCCACCAATTGCTCCACCAAACACTCCACAAAACATGCCACAAAACACTCCACCAAACATGGCACCAAACATGGCAAAAAACACTCCACCAACATGCATGCTTGCATGTTTGGTGGAAGTTTGACAAATTAAACTTGATGCATGTTTGGTGGAAGTTTGACAAATTTTTATATTTTTGAAAATGACTTTAGTAATTAAATATAACATAATTTCGGTTTATTTATCAATTTCGGTCATGAAACCTTCAGAATTCGAAATTATTTTGTTCTTCAAAATTGTAATCTTTGAGTCTTCTTTAATTTGCAACTTCAATCACCTCAATCCGATATTGGAGTAAAAAATTATGCCTAAAACACGACAATTGCGCAAAACTGAAATTTCCGAACTGTCCTTCGTGACGCGTATAATAAATTTCCGTTTTCGCCATTTTTTTACTCCGGATTTCATCATTTTAGCCCCGATTTGATTCCATTAAGTCCCGATACTTTATTTATCTGTAAAACACATAAAAACACATCAAAATGTTCATCAAACCCGAGAAACTAAACAAAATATTAGGTAAAATAGGTGGTAAATATTGATATATTTTTCGCTCATCAGCTGGTTTAAAGAAGTTCATTGTTGGTAAATTTATAAAGTACCAAATGATTGATTCAAAGACTGTTGTCAACAAGTCGATGAATTATAGATTCTTCTCTATGAACTTGCGGCCGAAGGCATGGCTCTACTAGTGCAATTTACTATTGGATTTGTGATAGAAAAATTATCTCAATCTTTGAATGATTTCAAGCTATATCTCAAGTATAAAAAGACTGATATATCAATAGAGGATCTGGTTCTCAAACTGAGGGTGCAAAAAGATCATAGCAAGAGTGAATGATTGAATGTTTCAGAATTTAAAGCCAAAGCATATGTCATTGAGAGTGGAGGATGCATAAGCCTAAGCTTAAAAACTAGAAGAACAAATCGAACAATAAAGGAAAATATGAAACTCAAAAAGTTCTTGCTGCAAAAGGGAAGAATTTAAAGGGAATTAAAAGTGCTTGTTGAGTGTATGGAAAAATTAGACACAAAGTACTAGATTGCCGCCATAAGAAAGGAAATTCTGGTCCAAATGATAATAACAGCAATAAACAAGCAATTATTATTGAAGAATAATTTGTTGGTGTTGTTGTTTCTGAAGTCAAATTATTGACTAACATTAAAGACTGGTGGATGGATAATGGTGCAACAAGACATATATGTGGAAACAAAAATATGTTTCTCACCTACACTCCTAACAACGATGATGAAAAGTTATTTATAGGCAATGCAATTGCTGCAATTGTTGCTGGAAAAAGGAAAGTGATTTTCAAATTCACTTTCGGGAAAGAACTTTCCTTTATAGATGTACTACATGTCTCTGAAATTACTAAGAATCTTGTTTCTGATCCTGTTTTAAGTAAGAATGGTTTTAAAACTTGTATTTGAATCTGAAAAATTCGTTCTCACTAAGAGGAGAATATTTGTAGGAAATGATTACCTCTCTGAAAGGCTCTTCAAACTCAATGTAATTACTGATGCTAATATTAATAAAATAAATAAGGCTTCTACTTACCTGCTTGAATCTTCTACATTATGGCATGCTAGACTAGGTCACATTAAATTTAAATGTATGCATAGAATGGTTAATCTTGGTTTGTTACCTAATTGTACAAAGATAATATGCATAAAGGTGAAACATGTGTTGAATCAAAGTTTGCTAGCAAGTTATATAAATTTGTGACTAAAAGATCAAATGAATTGTTAGGATTAGTTCATAAAAATTTGGGTGATTTTAAATCAATACTAAGTCGTGGAGGAAATAATTACTATATCACTTTCATAGATGATAATAGTAGATATTGTTATGTATATTTGATACATATCAAAGACTAATCTTTGAATACCTTTGAGACATATAAAGTTGAGCTGGAAAACCAGTTAGACAAGAAGATCAAAATATTACAATCTAATAGAGGATGAGAATATGAATCTATTGCATTTATAGAATTTTGAGCTTCTAATGGAATAATTCATCAAAAAACAGCACAATACACTCCTCAACAGAATGAGGTCGCTGAAAGTAAAAATAGAACATTAAATAATATGATGAATTTCATGCTTAATAGTTCTCGTTTACCACATAATATGTGGGGTGAAGCTTTACTTACGGCTAACATCATTTTAAACAGAATTCCACCAAAGAAGAGTGATCAATCTCCCTATGAAAAATGGAAGAAAATGTCATTGGTATACAAAATCTTGAAAGTGTGGGGTTGCCTAGCAAAGGTTCAAGTTCCCTTACCTAAAAGAGTTAAACTTGTACCTAAAATTATTGATTATGTATTTATTGGATATGCTAATAACAATGTAGCATACTGATTTCTAGTAATTAAATCTGGAATTTTGGATTTCTAAGTAAATACCACTATTGAGTCTAATAATTCTAAATGATTGCATATATTTCCTTATAAGGATAAACTCGATAAAAATAAATAGAAAATGCTTGAATTTAGTCAAGAGCATGGGTTGATGTTGTTTCTTCATCAGTGTTTAAGACAATGATTTGGAACAAAATAAATCAACATCATCTCACCAAGAGAAATATTTAGAACTTAGAAGAGGAAAAAAATCAAGGTAGCAAAAGATTACAGATATGATTTTTTAACTTTTCTCACTGAAGTTGAACCTCAAACATATAAAGAGGTCATAACTTCGTCTGAATCTATTTATTTGAAATAAGTAATAAATAGCGAAGTAGAATCATTCTATAAAACTATACATGAGAGTTAGTAGCTTACCATCTGGTTGCAAACCGATTGGTTACACATAGATTTTTAAAAAGAAATTGAAGTCTGATGGTACAATTGATAAATACAAAGCTCGCCTGGTAGCTAAAGGATACCGTAAAAAATAAGGACTTGATTTCTTTGAAACATACTCACCAGTAACCAGAATAAAATCTATAAGGATGTTAATTGCGATTGCAACAATTCATAAATTGGAAATACATCAAATATATGTAAAAATTGCATTTTTAAATGGTGAGTTAGATGAAGAAATTTATATGGAACAACCTGAAGGGTTTGTAGCAAAAGAACAAGGAAAAAAACATGTAAACTTGTGAAGTCACTTTATGGACTTGAACAAGCACCCAAATAATGACATGAGGAATTCGATCATACAATATTATCACATGGATTTCGGATCAATGAATGTGATAAATGTGTTTACATCAAGAAAATGAATAATAATTCATACGTCATTGTATGTTTATATGTTGATGATATGCTTATCATGGGACCAAATTTAAATGTCATAAACTTCATAAAGAAAATATTGAATTCGACCTTTGACATGAAATACATGGGAAAAGCTGATGTTATCTTAGGAATTCAAATTTAAAGAAGTAGTGATGGTTATATTCTCAGCCAATCGCACTATGTGGAAGCAATTCTTCGAAAATTTGGACACTTTGATAGCAGTCCGTTGAAAACTCATTTTGATCCTAAGAGTACATTAAAGAAAAATATTGTGGATAGTGTGTCACAACTAGAATATTCTCGTATAATTAGCACACTATAATATATCACGAATTGTACTAGACCTGACATTGCCTACTTTGTGAATAGATTGACAAGATATGCTAATAATAATTCAAATGATCAATGAGATGCTTTAGTTAGAGTATGAAGATACCTAAAATACTCAATGAAATATGGATAACATTATACAAAATATCCACCAGTTTTGGAAGGATATAGTGATGCCAATTGGATTTCGAATGATACGGAAAAAGCAACAAGTGGATATATATTTACAATTGGAGGGGCTGTAATATCTTGGATATCACAAAAACAAACGTGTATAGCATGCTCAACAATGGAATCAGAATACAAAGCATTGGATAAAGCTGATGAAGAAGCTGAATGGCTAAAGAATTTATTGGAAGATATTCCAATGTTGCTTCAACCTGTGACGACCATATGTGTGCATTATGACTGCATGCCTGCTATTGGGAGAGCAAAGAGTCATATATATAATGGGAAATCAAGGGACATAAGACGTAGATATAGTATTGTAAAACACATGCTCTCGACTGACATTATATCCATTGATTTTGTAAAATCAAAGGAGAATATTGCAAATCAATTAACAAAAGGGTATACCAAAAGAGCAAGTGTTATATTTATCGAGGAGAATGAGCTTAAAGCCATCACAATGAAAAGTAACTTAGTGGAAACCCAACCTAGCAATTTGGTAAATCAAAATCTAGATTCAGTGTGGAAAACTAGTTGGGTAAAACTTAAGTAATAGAGCATAACAAGTTGCTCATCCCTATGATAAGAAACATTATGATACCTATGATGATAAGGATGAATGATTGATCATTCGTAATGACACTAACAGAAGAAAATTAGTATTACATGATACTTATAATCATTGTGTCACCTATATAAGAGTAATCTGGGGCTCATTTATGAGAATGAACTGGCTAAAATCTCTAAAGCTGGTATGAATTTAGGATTGTTCAGGACCAAATTGAACGCAACCGTATGAATCGAAAGGTGTCAAAATTTGATATGTGTGATACTTATTGTCTTGAATTACAAAATATGATGATCGGTTCAATGTCTCCTATACACATTGACTCATCGGTAAATCCAATAAGTACTTATTAAGGAAGTTTCAAGTCCAAAAGACACCTCTCTTAATGCATATAACTATTAAGTTTTTTTCGGATCATGTTATGCACAATATCACCACTATTTGCTATACAAATGTGGGGTATTGTGAGAGGTTTGTATAGGAAATAGAGGGAATAGTCCCACATGGGAAAATAAAATGGAAAATGAAAGATTTATAAGTGTTCCTTAGACATTTATATTAAATTGGAAAAACAAGGCTGAGGCTTAGACTTGGACTTAGATGATGTGGTCGGTTGGCATGACATTAGAATTAATTAATATATTTAATATATATTTAATTAATCAAAAGATGGGTCTTGGGGCTCTTAGACTTTTGTGATTCATTAAGTAAATTGTTTGCTTGAAAAAAGTTTTTTTTTTAATTTTAATTTTAAATCATAAGGTTGTATCTGGTCAACAAAACTCTTCTAATATAGTGAGAAATATTTGCATCACTTCATCATTAATTGTTTTCCATATTTGTCTTTATATATTGCAGAGTTTCAGAGATATGAAAAATACTTCTGATATTTGAAAACGAAAAACAAAAAAATATAGTAAATTTACCAGGGTTGAAATTTCAGTACAGAATTTCGACTTGCAGATTGTTGAATCCTAGGGACAGACCTACATTAGGGGTGGCAATTTGGGTCGGGATTCGTTTATTCGTTCGATTCGATTCGCTTTAAAGCGAATACGGGTTTGAAAAAATGGATTCGTTTAATAAATGGGTAAATTAGATTCGATTCGTTTATTAAACGAATCGAATACAAATTTAAGCTCATTGATTCGTTTAGGATTCGTTTAATTATTTTTATTTACTAGTTCTTGTTAATTTTCAATTAAGATTCGAGAAATTATAGCTAATTACCATATAAAATGTAATATTTTCGATATTTGGTGAGACATTTTTAATAAATATATTAATTACATATTTCATAAGTATATATTTATGAAGAATTAATGTAAATTAAGTGTGGTAAATTATTTTATTAAATAATATCTTTGACTAAACGAATAAACGAATATTCGTATTCAATTCGTTTAATAAACGAATCGAATACGAATCCATCATATTTTGATTCGATTCGTTTAAGATTCGATACAAATTCGATTCGTTGATTCGTTTTGCCACCCCTAACGTACATCGACTACAAGCACACGAGTATGAGCGAATTTCTTCTATAGGACATAACATTATATGCTAGCCTCAATCTATACAAGTTAGTTTTATTGTTGTTAAGTTTAATTACTTACATTGTAAGTTTCTGTTTTTTATATGTAAGTTTCTGTTTCAATAAACATTTATTCTATTATTTCTGTTTCAATAAAAACTTATTGCATTCACTAATTGTTTTTTAACACTTGTTTCATAATCGATTCCCGATTAGATACGTTCAACCGCCATTCTAGTCGGTTTTAATAACACTGCCTCTCAGACATTTCTTTCCCCGTTTTTCGATTCCGTTTAGGTTTTCATTTTTGAATAAAACGGCTCTCAGCTACTTGGGGAGTTCTTCAATAACCGAAAGAAATTGACAAATAGTAGAATAAAATAATTCCCATAGACTTTTTCATTTTTTTTTAATTAATCTAAATTCTTACCAAATATAAATACACGGGCACATTACTAAGTTTCAAAGTGCGGACGTGGAGTCCAAGAACTGCTACAAGTCTATGTATTTGTCACAGCATTAATTAATTATTAGGCTTCTAAGAGATAAGATAGCTGCGTTCTTACCAATAATTTCGCTTCACAATTGTAAGATTTAATTTTCCTCAGCTTGATTTTACGATTACTTAATGCTTGTGTCTCTCTATTGATCTTTCATCTACTTGATAGAGTCAATGAAATTTTAATTTTCTCTGCATGTTACTGTGATTCTTGTACGGAGTGTTTAATGTTTCATTTAAATAACTGTCTCATATGACCATATCACCAGCATATTGTACGATCATTAATCAATTACCTTGTTAATATAAGGCTGGCTTGATTTCAATTTCCCTCAATCATGTAGTTTTAGAAATTCTGTCACCAGCATGTGAGCTTTCACCTTTAGGAGATGATTGCATATAATTTTTATCTTCATATCCTTAAACTTTTGAACTGTAAAACTTAGTTGTTGGTTTGGAATTCATTCAATCATTTTTTTTTCTGGGGTTCGTTATTAATTTTCTCTTATTTTGCTTTTCTCCAACCCAACATATGATGATAAGAAGCAAACTGATATGGGTAGAGAGAAAGAGAGATTTTGGGAATTTGCGGAGGAATTGAATGGTCGATTTTTGTGCAAATTTTGCGACAGGAGTTTTGCTGGGGGCATTCCTAGGATTAAATCACATTTATCTGGGGTTAGAGGCCGTGACATTGAAATTTGTCGAAAAGTTCCTGAAGATGTTCGAATGGCAGCACTTCAAGCAATCCTTGCTCCTAAAAAGAAATCCAGGTCTTTGATCTCTTCAGCTCCAAAAAAGAAAGCTAAGAATTATCATCAACCTACTGTTGTAAGGGTATTTGATAAGGATAAATGCAAAGCTGATACATTGCTTGCTAAGTTTATAATCTCAAACAATTTGTCACTTGATGTTTCCAAAACTCCATTCTTGGATGACTTGCTGAAGAGCATAGTAGAAATTAGGCCTAATTACATGCTACCAAGGTTTTCCGTGCTCAAATCACAATCGATGTTATGTTACAAAGAAATCGAGGAATATGTCCGAAATGTCAAGAAATTTTTTACTACAACAGGTTGTACATTGATCATGTCTAAGGTAGAGAAAAATTCGAAACTTGCGCGTATGAACTTTTTCGCGTCTACCCCTGGTGGCATGATGTATGTGGATAAAATTACAGTTCCTGTGGAAGGGATGTCATTTCATCATTTTATAGATAGCATAAGTTCTATCATTGAATCTTTGGGGCCTGAGCATGTTGTTCAGGTCATTCTTGATGATAGTGATGATTCTATGGTGGATTATTTTACTGATTTTAAAGAAGATGGCTTTTTCAGTACATTGGTGGAGATGATTATCCCAAAATACCCATGGATCCACCCCTCTAAATGTGCTAATGGTGAACTGGAGGCACTTTTACTACTCATATACCTTCATGTTCCTTGGATTCATAAGACTACTCAGTTGGCAAAACTGATATTCAAATTTTTGTACAAGCATGATAACCCTTTGCTCCCAAGAAAGGAGCATACAAGAACTAAGGAATATAATCGCGGCGGTCTGGCTAAGATTGCCATTGAACTATTTATGCTTAATTCAATTCTGGAAGCTCAAAAAGAATTACAGGAAATGCAGCTACCAGTTGTTTCTGCATCTTGTGTACAGGAAGGGTCGAGTAGTGTAAATGAAGTAGCTGATGTTGTGAATAAAGCTATTCATTCTACAGAATTTTGGAGTAATGGGAAAAATGTGGTGCGAGTTTTGCAGCCACTGTTTCAAGTTCTTGAATTCATAAATGGCTATGGATCAACATTAGGATATTTGTATGAAGCAATGAAGAGGGTAGATGAGGCATTTGAACAGCTTTTAGATGGTAAGGAGAGGATAATCAAGGCGTTTAAAGCTTGGAGAGGTCGTGTAGTCCGGCCAATACATATAATTGCAGCATTTTTGAACCCTGCTTACATGTGTAGTCAGAAATTTAGTGAAGACTCTGAAATAAAAAAGGGTTTGACCATCCTATTGTTATTGGTTCCAAATGTAGAACGGGAAGCTTTGTCGAACCAAGTGGAACTCTACCGAATGAGATCTTCAGATTTGTTCACTGCTACAGCTATGAAAATGTTAAATTCAGTTCATCCTCGTAAGTTTTGTATATTTTACTTCCATTTAATCATTCATATGGAATCGCATAATCAACGTAATACAGTTCGAGTTTTTTTCCTCCCTTAACAACTCGTCTAGTCGAAATATTTTGACATGTTATTGTGTGTCTGTTGTGCAATGTGTAGGGAAATGGTGGGAGTGTTGTGGTGAACATTATCCTATACTACAGAAGATTGCCATAAGGCTTTTGAGCCAAACTTGCTCTACTTCATTATGTGATCATATTAGCTTTCAGCAGAATGCATTGGATAATGAATTAAGCATGAATATGATTCTGATGGAGAAATTTAGTGCACTCAAATCACAGAATTTGGAGCCCATAGACCTTGACAGAATTATTGGACTTCCTGAATATGCTCATGAATATGTTGAAAGATTTTTGGAGGATCTAGACTGGCCGGACGATGTGGATTATAATGACTTACTAGTGATCAAAAACAGCAGTGATCAGGTTTGTACAGATCCAAAGGATCGCGATGACAATGATGAAACATTTTTCGAGAATCTAGACTGGTCGGACATCTTACGTTATAGTGATTTATTAGAGATCAACATCACCACTGATCGGGTTTGTTCACCATCAGATTCAAATGATCCTGATGATTCGGCTAATAAAAACTTCCAGAAAGTTTGGAGGTATCTGCTATCAGAGTTTAATAATCAAGATGAGTTGTTAGATATCGTCAACCAGTATTGGTAGCTTAACCATAGTATTTGAATTATGATTAAGTTGATTTGTTAAACTATGGTGATGACTTGTTGTATTTTGTTGTTATGCCTCTGTTAAAAGATTTTATTTACCTTATTTTTTTTCTCAAAACCAGTGATCATGATTGCCTTGTGAAGAACTTGCAACTGCAAAATCTTTGGTTGAGATTCAAAACTGGTAGGATTCATGTCATAAAGATTTGACAGGTTTATATTGGTTGTAGTTAGAAAACGTGCTGAGCAAGTTTTCCTGTTTGGGTTGCAGTAAAACAAATGAAGAACAAAGGAAAATTTAAATGGGCAGAACAGAGAAGAAGAGAATCTTATTATTTTCATATTGAATGATTTATAATATATCAATTGCTTATATATTAAATACAACTAGATTTAAGAACGACTCGAACAGTTTTTATTTTCCAAAAAAAGGAACAAAAGATATGTGACACTTATCAATGTCGGTTTAGTCCACCAGGTTAAGACCATTATCCCACTAAGTCTTCTATCAAAGTAAAAGTGTGATTTTCTAATTATATCATGTATATCCCTTTATATATGCATATAATTATAATGAGATACATAAAACACAAAAATATAAATGAATCTTGTAGAAAATTCAATATATCATAATCATGAATTTAAATACGTTAAATTACCTACAAGCACACTCAAACAACAATTTCTATATACCTAAGAGGGAGGGTGAATTGGGTAATAACCAAATTATGCGGAATTAAAATTATTTTCGATTTTACGCTATTAAGTTAGTAGTTTTACCAATTAAGCTTAGAATTCATCTTTCATACTAGATATGACTAATGATTAAAATATCGAAAGTTGTTATCAATGTCAATCCCACCAATTAAAATATATTACTAAAATACAAGTTATTAAATAATATCCAAATACAAATTATAACTTGCGATAATTAAAAGGATTAAGAGCTAGAGAAATTGACACCGTAGTTTATAGTAGTCCGGCCAACCCTTTGTCTACGTCCATTCCCCCAAGTCACACTTGAAGCTTTTCACTATGTAAAAGTGATTCCACACTTTACACCGAGTTTTTCGTGGCACACTCGCAAACCTAGAGTTTTTCGTGGTTCATCTCAAACCAAGAGTTTTCCTAAGTTAACCTCAAACCTTTTACAACACTAAAAATTTTGTCACTTAGGTTCACTATTTAACCTTTACACAAATTACCATTTTGAGTATACTCATTCAATAAGGGATTTCACAACCACAATTGTTTGATAAAGAATATTACAACACACCTAGGGTACTCACAAAAGATAAAGAAGATTTAAGAGTGTGAGTTTTTAACTCAAGTATTCAAAGCTCTCTAAATGATATGAAAATATATGTAGTGAGCTTTGATAATCAAGAGAGTGTTTGATTAAGAAGGTTTAAGTTACTCTTTGTTCTTGCCTTGAAAGAAAATGTATGAAGGTGCAAGAAGTTGGCAAAAATAAAATTGGGGCTTAATATATAGTGAAATTGAAAACTTCCCCAACTCCATGTCTTGACACCGCTATGTCGGTCTACAGGGGCCGGTATACCGATCTTAAAATTCAAACGATTATATGACCGTTGAAGATTAAAGTGCGCCGGTTGGAATACTGACCGGTATGCCTGTCTACAGGGACAAGTATGTCGGTTCTGTAATTCAAACGGCTATATGACCGTTGAAGATTAAAGCACACCAATCAGAATACTGACTGGTATGGTAGATCGGTATTGAGTAGCCATGTTAGTTCTATGTGTGTTGGCAACTTTCGTAACAAAATAAGTTCAATTGAGTTGTAATTATATAATTATTTATCAATAAATTTTGAGTTTCCTCCTAAAAGTTTAGTAAGTAAAAATTTTCAAGTATTTAACTAGTGGAACTGACATCAAAATGTCTATCATATTTTATCAATTATTGCTAAATAAGTATTGGCAGCACTTGTTTCAATTGTTGTGGTTGAACAATCCTTCAACTTATGAGGGAATATTTTAGAAGCAAGACAATCTTCATTACATCCAAGCACTTTAGAAGCAACAACATGTGTGGATGATTGGACCCGAGCCGATCTGAGGCAACAAGAAGATGCCCCCCGATGATTTTGAAGATTTGTTCGACAATGTATCTATAAGTGCAAACAGAACGGAAGCTGAATGATCAATAACAGGCACAAATAATGGTGATGAGTAAATAATTATAATGGGGAACTATCTAAAAAAATATAATGAAATTATGTGAGTTTTGATTCATATCACCCCAATAAGATAGTAGGCCACTTAAATTTTTAAAAAATTTAGTTCAAGCTCTTTTATTTTTATTTTAATTAAAAATTTTTAAATTAATATAATATAATATAAAATCAAATTAATAAATTTCAAATATTTTTTTAAAAAAAATTAATTTTTAAATTAATTAAAAAAATCATAACCGAACCAAAATTATCGGGTTCGGTTCCGGTTCCACAAGCATGGAATCGGAAACTGGATAGTTCGGTTCCGGTTCCGAGTCCAGTTTCCGGTTCGGGATCGAACTGAATCGATGGCCGGGTCTATGAAGAAGCTCGTCAAATTGATTTCTTTAGCTCCTTTATTAATGAATGGATTAGTTGAATATTTGAAAGAGAACGTGTAAGGTTCAATTCTCTTAAAACAAAATTCCAAAAAATGGTGTTTAATTCGACTGAGAAATGCCTTGAAGGGGCACAAACACAAAATCGTAATCAGTTATCTAAGAAAAAGAAAATTATATTTGCTCTTGCGAGCCTTTTAGATTTCTTCTGACTGTTTTAAACTTGACTTTGAGCTTATATAATGGTCAAGATAATTGTCTGATAACGGCTTGGGCGATTAAATCCCACGTTCCTCGACTCCTTATTTCTTCATCTATCACCTATGAAAACTGCTACATTCGTGCTTCAAGATCGTGATAACTACCGAGTTATTATCCATATTGTGATTTGTCATTTATGGTAACTGTTAGAAACGTGCATCACTTTTTTCAACTAACAGATTATGTTTGTGCAACTACTCTTTGATCCAGTTATTGTCTGGCTAGTTGGGAGATTTAGTTATCTGATTAGTTGGACAATTTGGTTGCCTGATCGATTGAGCAACTAGGTTGCTAGACCGATTGCGAGATTTCAATAACTTCCTTCAGAATGAATCTTGTTTATATTGTATGATATGTGACTTGATTGAGCAATATTACATTCAATGTTTGTTGTGACGTTATTTGACTTTTGATCATTTTTTTTTATTACAATACAACTCTACAGATATATAATCTGAAATCTACTGAAATATTGAATACAAACATTTATAGCATATCTAGAATTATACGCCTACTAGAGACAAAATATCTACTCCCACTCAAATATGGGGAGAATTCTACTCTCACTCTTGGAGAGAATCTCTCAATTGAGAGATTTGGACTCCCTGCCATTGCAGGGAGTCGAACTTGTGCTCTCCCGTTTGGGAGAGCACAAGCTCACCACTGGGCCAAGAGCCCAGTGGCGACTTTTGTTGGTTTTGGTTGTTAACAATATCATAAAAGGAATATGAAAAAAAGAAAGAGAATAAAACATTGTACCCATATGTATTTTATAAATTGGGGACCTCCGTACTAAACAATAATAATTTGAATAAAAACAAACAAATTTACCAATTCCGATTTTATAATTACCAGCCACCCACTGGACTCATATAATGCAAATTAAATTATGAACTAAAAAGAAATAAATAAATATGCAGAAATTGCAACAAAAAATTCAGAGGGTGACTAATACAGAGGAGATGACAAATATTAGAAAGGATATTGTCAATTTCGATGGTGAAATGGTGCTCTTAGTAAATTACAGCAACATCAATTACACAGATAACCAACCCATTGGAGTTACATATTGAATCTCAAACTTTAAAATTAGTACCATCAAGTTGTTGAATCAATTAATATCAGAGTTAGTTCTGTGATAGTCTATTAAAAAAATTTAAATTTGTAACTATATAATATTTTATATTTATTAACCTTTATTAATATGGGTCGAGTTTAGAAATTCGTCTAAGGCGCGGCCCCTAATTAATATGATTGAGTTTTGTGAAGGCTTAGCTAAGTTTTGTTGTTCATTCAAAAGGTGTTGAAGCAAAATTTATTTACAACAGCAATTATCATGATTATCTAATCCCCGGAGTTCCAGCCCAGGTATGGAGCCACCATTGCTTTCACTTTATAGTCACCACCCTCCATACTACTTGTGGGCTCTAAGTGAGTCCCACTTATATATCCTGACTCAGCTTAGATACTAATTCACGACAACACAAGTGTAACTGATTAAATAATTATAGTAATTATACATTTTATTCATAATAGCAATGAGGGATTTACAAAGTAAAATGTCTGGCTAACATTATAGGCAAAAGGGTCCATAAGGCCAAACAGAGCCAGCCAAGCAAGCGTGGGAGGAAAATTGAAGCTAGCTAGATTGAAGAAAGAGCACCAGAGCTGAGAATAACATGACTAATAATGATTGTAATAATTAATTTGCTTGGCTAATTTTTTCCATGCTAATAATTAGTCCCCAACAATAAATACAAGCGACTCCAAAGAAAATCCACATATGTACTGGATATGTATTAATGGGGAGACATTTTTGTTCTGATAATCAACTTGTAGCAGCCCAATCAGCAATGGAATTAACAGAATGAAGATCATGTGGTGCGGGGAAGAGGTAATCAAAGACGGATCATATGCAAGACTGCCAAAAAGAGAAAAAGAACAATCTAGTTTTGTATTAGATCAATTATGGTTAGTTTGAAAGTTCTATTTAACTAGTATTTTTGAATTTATCAAGAGATTTTAAATGGTTTTAACTTTAAGAAAATATAATTATTTTAAAAATTGGATCGGTGGTTAGACCGTTGATCTAAAAGATTTAATGAGTCACTAATTCCACCGACAGAACGGCAGCTGATATAAATAATTTTAATAATTTAGGGTTTAGTAGGTATTTAAAAATTTAATGAATTTTTTTAAGATTGAAATACTGAATTGTCGGACCGTTTTTGATTGAATCGGTTCAATTAACTGGTCGGATTTTCAAAATACAAAAATATTTTAAATATGATTTTAAATACTTTTAAAACGACGATAACTAACCTTTTGATGAAGAGGACAGAGGAAGCAGCTTTGGACAATTGGTTTTCTCTACTTGCTCTTTTTGTAACCATAACTCCAAAAATTTAGCTCTATTATAGTTTCCAACTTCTTTCTTCTCACCGTTTTGCTCAGCAAAACCTGCTCATCATAATCTTAAGAAACTGAGATTCTTCGTATCTTCACCTTTTTGGTTATGTTTTCTTTGGGATTATGATATGAAGCATTAATGTAACTGAAGTGCTGCAACTGCCAAGTCTCTTTATAGCTTACAAGATTACATGTTTTGATCCAAGTCAAGCCCATAAAGCTTCGGTAGTCAAATAAATAAATCGGCTATTAAACATTTTTGGTCTAGACTTGCTTCCCAACGGAAGTTTCATAAGTATATTTTCTCACGGTATCGCGTTAGTCGGTGTGCTGACCTGTTTACAGTGGAAGCAGTTGGGCTTCAGGCTTCTGCTTAAGGCCCAATCAATTTTTGTTTAATCTTACACTAGTGACTAGTGATGATCCGTATGGTAAAAAGTATTATCAGATAGTATAAACAAGTTTATGAGTTAAGGAACAAGCACTATACTATAATATAAGATCAAAAAATAAGCTCATATTGTGAGATTATATAATACTTCAGTAAACCGACGACAACTAATTTATAGAGGCAAATAATTTAGAGGCAGGATATATGGTGTGTTCAAGCACACGAAATCACTTTTTCGGGCATTCGATAAATTCCTCGTTGTTCCAATACCGATTTTTTTCTAAGATTTAATACGAATATCCCTTAGTATTTGAGTCGTAATCTTTTCATACGATCTCCGATTCTTATGAATTTTATATCGTCAGAAAGCTAAAACTGAGACCTACAACTTACGCGTTAGACATTCCTCCAAATTCGAATAAGAAACATGTCAAAAATATAGCACAAGAATTTGAGAATAGTAACCAAGGACTAAACTGGAGAATTCTCATAGTTTCTAACTTTTTCATCATTTACCTATGTTGCAAACAGGCCCTTGTATAAAAGGGGACCCTATTCATTCAACCCTCATTTTTGTTGAGATGAAGAAATGTGAGAGAGGGAGAAAACTCTAGAATTATCTTCTTTTATAGGAGGAGAATTCCATAATCATTTCTTCGACCAAAATCAAGTGATTCAAACCTCAATCACTCATGCAAGCTTAGAAGAGAGAAAAGGAAGCTTGGAAGATTTTGCTAGTGAAGAAAGAAGTTGATGATTTGAGTATGTTGTTGGCTTGAATTTGATGATGTATTAGCGATTATTGAGTTAAGAAAGTGGTGTTTTGTGAAAAATTTTCCAATTTGTGAAATCCCTATGAAAGAAATTAAATTGGGATCTATGGGATGGATATGAGAAACTATTAGAGGGTGTTATTAATGATATTTTGTGTATTTATTGTGGTTATGGTTTGAGTAGTGTTGTAGAAGTTAAGAGTGAAGATGAAGTTGATGTTGGGTAAAACAGGCTGGAGTCGCGACACGCGAAACCAGCGTCGCAATGCGTACTGGGAAATTTCTCTATGATTTAGTTCTGGAATGTGAGTGTCGCGACTCCCAAGGAAATTTCTCTCTGATTCATTGTGACTGAGATAATTAGTTACAAATGTGCACCTTCAGTGACTAATTCTACACCATTTTAAACTATCAATGCTGAATAATTTATTAGGCTTCAGAGACTATAGTTTTTGTTGTTAAAACACTCAATAGGTAACTAAGTTATTTTAGTCGTAAAATCATTCAACGACTGACATTCTGTGTCTACTATGTGACTAAATAATTTTAGTCGCAGAATATTTCGATGACTAATTGTTGCAGTTTCAGTGACTAATCGAATAGCCACAAAATGTGATGTTTCTTTTAGTGAACTGGAATATTTATGCATCTATTATATGTTATGGCACGTGAAACTGCAAGAGTAAGTACCCTAAGGTATATAACATGTTATTCAAATATTTTGAAATAAACATACATATAACATAAAAATAAAATTATATTGATCGGGCTCTTATTTTTCCTATACTAATCTAATTAGTATAAGAAATCACCAAGACATCCATTGGTCTTCAAATCTCGCTCCATGAAGTGGTGTTGAGTTGTTGGCGGCATCGGCTCTATAATTTACATAAAATTGATATAACTCAAAATTACATTAAAAAAATATTTACAACACTTGTAAAAATTAGTTTATGGCCCTACATCCCAAAACCAAAATAACATAAAATAAAAGCCGGAAAAATTTACAACCAATATAATACATTCATCACATGGACTCAAACAAAATAATATTCATAAAGTTGAACATAAAAATGTGAATACTCATCACAACATGCATAAAATAATTTATATCGCATATAATTAAACAAAAACAGAAACTTTTATAATAAAGAGAAGAGTTAAGAAAACTTTTCAACCTCGCTATTGATGCCAATTGTAGGAACCAATTTCTCTCGCACATCAGAAGCGACTTAGGCATCGGGATCGACCTTGAAAAATTTATACCCTCTCCCTTATGAATGTTGAATCTGACAATACCCTAACGACTTATTTTATTTTATTTTTTAAAAAAAATATTTCCAACACTGAACTACAGCTAAAATCTAGTATGTTTTGCACACGATACGCACGCACAGCTCACCCAAAAAAGCTAATGTTTTGCGTGTATAAAGGTAGTGATTTAGGTCCAAATTTTTCACTAAAAATAATCCCACAATAACCACAAAAATCCCATTTGTATTCCCAAATTTTTATGGATAAAATACAACTCAAATCGAGCCCCTAAAGAGGTAGCAAATAGCGACAATGAGCATATTTTTCTGCTCAATGTCGTGTGTAAAGAAAGAAGGAGATACAAAGTTTTTTTTGATTTCCAATGAGTCTTCCATGCTATGACTCGTTACCAACAAAAATAAATATGGGCTTCACTCATTATTTTGATCTCTAAACACTTTATAGAAAAGTTGTCATACAAATAAATTTTTCTTTTTCTTTTGCTTTCTTTTCTTTCAACTCTCTTGAGAGAAAATAGAACAATGGTGGCTAGGGTTTACAAAATAATATTCGGGTAAAAATGAAAATTATTTTCCTATTTATATCTTTGTATTCCCTTCTAGGTTTGGTCCATATGTCCAAAGTGTTACTAAATAAAAAAGGTATAACTATCATTTATATAACAATGAATTTTAAAATCATTTATTTCCAAAAATGACATATTAAACAATTTAATATTTACAACCTTTTAATAAATTAAATGATTATCTCATAATCATACATGTGTGACTTATTAATCTCATTAATGTTGTGTGTGTGTGTGTGTGATTGGACTATCTAATCATATTTATTTTGCCACAATATATCGAGCTAGCACGGGGACCAAATGAACCTACAATTCTGAGCTCCAATAATCCCAGAATATTAATCAAACTCTTTAATTAAATATTCTGAATTATTAATTTTAGGTTATTCCAATAAAAACCCAAAGTTGCACTCTTGTTGCCGTAGATAAATAATATAAGTTGAACTACGTCGGTGTCCATCGATATAGTCATTACATACGGATTAACCCTTCACGAGTTTCTCATAATTAGAACTGGATCATAATATCCATTATACTCCTATAATTATTTTTACCTTAAGTACCACTAATTCTCTAATGAATGATTTATTCATAACCGTTATGAATATTAATCTCTCTATTCAAAATGGAAAGACTTGAGTACTCTAACCGATCAAGTACCAAATCAACCATTAGAGAAGATACTTTTATACTTATCACAAAAAAGAGTGAACTGCATGTCTATGTAAAATGTCCCCAACTACACACCAAACCACATCCCCAAAGTACATAGCTATTGGTTGAGATTGATTCACCAACTTCACACTTGTAAATCAAATGACATAGCCTACTATGCATGAATTCGCAGTACACTCATGATTAAGATCAACTTCACATTTGTAAATCAAATGGATTTTTTTTATTTAACGGATATTATAAAAAATTCATTTTTATTTGGGTTCATTCCTATATGATCACATCATAAGGTGCATTCATTCTTATGTCACCACATGAACGATTCCAGATCAATGTCGTCATATGATTATAAAATGAACAACAGCTATAGATAAACCACAAACAAAGTACCGCTTTGTTTGCTCTCTATGGACTATTTTAGATTACTAACTTTAAACTTAAATCACCTTGTGTATGACACTCATACACTAAGTCTGGAGGTACACAAGTAATCACGGGTAAACCACATAATTTACAACATGCGATTTAATCAAAATATTTGATAAATGCATATTTTATTTTATAACAAATAATTATGTTTACATATTACATGAAATTTTAGGGTATATATCCCAACATCTTCATGGACAGTCTGTCAAATATCAGTTCAATTGCTCTGAGATCTTCAAGACTCATTACAACTCAATAAATCTTATTTTATTACGGACATTGTCAAAAAAAATGGAACTAACAAATTAATTTATACTCTCAATCAATACTTATTATCAAACGGTGCCTAAACTCTGCACCCGGTCTATGGTTTTCAATAAGCTTTGATAGATGGTCAATTGAAAGTTGAACTCGAACTCGAACCCCGATCACTCCTGCTACAACCTTTCCCATTTCTTGAAGCCAAAGCAACCAAACATAGACAGGAATGGTAAACCGGTGCTTCAGGGCAATTGGGGTTTTTTAAGCTTTCTGGGACTTATTGTGCTTCTCTAACATTGTTTCTCGCTCTCTCTTCACTCTCCCATGCTATCAAATCTCCATTGAAACTGAAATATACATAAATAAAATATGAGTCGTTCAATAGAAAAATAAAATGCTTAGAAAATATACATAAAATAATTTTACATTGATCTATTAAATGATAAACCTTCCCAATTTTATCATTTGCTTACTACGACAAGTGTTTAAGTTTTAAGCATGCATTATCTTAACCTTGCAATCGTTTCCAAGTAATCATCGACTACAACATTTATTAACAAACAAAAAGGAGCTTGTCAATTTGTAAAGTCACAATCCTCCCAGTTTATAAAGTTTAATTCATGATTATAATACAAAAATCTTGGAAGATGCCAATATATTTATGTATAGACTTAGGAAATAAATTATTAATACTTTACCAAAATAATTAATAAACAATCACCAATATCAAAACTGCCCAATTCATTTGTTCAGGGAAATTAATTGAATAAAAATTATAACTGTAAACATATCCCCATAATCAAGCTCTAAATTAATTATTCTATAAAATATATCACTTATAAAAATAAAAATAAAAATAAAAATAAAAAAAAAAAACTATTTACTTTCAAAACAATCTTGACAAAATAACTGTAATAAATGTACCTCTTATTCACAAAAACAATGAGGAATTTACTTAGGCAAATGTTGTTCTTTCAAAGTAAAAGACCCCCATAACCTATGAAACTTGTCACAGGCTTGGGAAAATGCTCTCATAGTTCCATCTTTGAGCCATTGATAAATCTGTTTAATAAAATGTCTGGCTAAGATAATAGGCAAAAGGGTCCATAAGGCCAAACACAGCCAGCCAAGCAAGCGTGGGAGGAAAATGGAAGCTAGAGAGATTGAAGCCAGAGCACCAGAGCTGAGAATCACATGGCTAATAATGATTTGTAATAAGTAATTTGCTTGGCGAATTTTTTCCATGCTAATAGTTAATCCCAAACAATAAATATAAGCGGCTCCGAAGAAAATACACATATGTACTGGATGTGTATCAAATGGGGAGACATTTTTGTTCTGATAATCAACTTGTAGAAGCCCAATCAGCAACGGCATTAACACTAAGTAGATCGAGTGACGGGGAGAAGAGAGAAGCCAAGACTGATCATTTGCAAGACTACCAAAACAGGAAAAAAGAACAAGTAAGTTTCGTATTAGATCAGTCATATATATAATAAGAAAATGCAATCAAGACCAGTTCATAGCTTAAGACTAAAGGTTTAGTTTGGGATTGCGACGGGGCGAAGTCAGAAATATTTTATAATCCTAGTATTAAATTAATATATTTGGGGTTTAGATATTTCTTGTGAATATTTTTTTTTGAGTGCCGTTTGATAGAAAATATTGATTGAGTATATAAATTAACTTATAAGTATTACAATGAAAATATAAACTAACTTATAAATTTATAAAATTCTCTACCAAATGCGACAAAAAAAAAATGATGAACCTAAAAATACCAAATAATTGGAGAATAAATTGGGAGAAGTATTGATTGATGGCGTGATAGGGTTATTCCTGAACATAGAAAAAATTTAAACAATGAGTGGTATATTTGTAAATACATGAGGAGGGCTTATCATCACCCCCTGACAATTTTTTTTTAATTTTGTCTCCCATGAAATTCCCAAAATACCCTTTTTCTTTCCCAAAAATCCAATTTCCCAATTAGTCAATAAATCTCAATTTTTTATATATTGATATATATATAAATATAAAAATAAAAAATAACATATATAAATTTTTTTTTTATAATTTTTTTTTTATTTTTTTACTCTTTATATATATATATATACATATATTTTTTATTTGTTTAATAAATATTACAAATTTCAGATTTATTATTATTTATTTTGTATTTATTTATTCATTTCTCAAAAATCCAATTTTCCAATTAGTCAAATATATCTCAATTTTTTATATATTGATATATATATATATATATATATATATATATATATATATAAATAACATATATATATATATATATTTTATTTTATTAATTAAATTTGGTATTTTTTAATTTTTTTGCTCTTTATATATATTATTTGTTTAATAAATATTACAAATTTCAGATTTATTATTATTTATTGTGTGTTTATTTATTCATTTAATTTTTGTGATTCTTTTTTAATTTATTTAACACTACTTATACATTATAAAAATGTTTTCATGTATATTAGAAAAATCAAAAAATCAAAAAAATTTATTTTATGAATTAATCTAATCTATGTTTATTTTATGAATTAATTTTTTAAAAAAAATAAAAAAATTATAAAATATTTCTCATAGATTTGAAATAATTAAAAAATAATAATATAAAATAATTATAAAAAAAAAAGATCGTCCCCTGGACGATCATATCGTCCAAAGGGATCTTGGACGATATGATCGTCCAGGCCCAAGGGGGTCCCTCTTGGGGACGATCCTTACTTCCTCTTTTTTTTTTCGAAAATAAAAAAAAAATTATATTGTTTAAATTATATTTTTTTATACATAAGTAGTATTAATTAAATTAAAATTAATTAAAAAAATAAATGAATAGATAAAAATTTGTAATATTTATTAACAGAAATAAAAAAATTATAAAATAAAAAAATAATTAAAAAATTAATATATATAATTGTGTAATGTGTAAATTTTCAAAAATTAAAAAAAAAAAAAGTCATTGCAATATTGATAAGGATATTTTAGTAAATAAACAAGGAGACAAGGGGGAGGGGGCTGTCAGGTTGGCAGGGAGGGGGGAGATCAATTTTCATACATGAGGTATAAATTTGTAAATACTGCATTGGTAGTTTTGTAAAAATATTTGAATAATATTATTGTAATTAAAATTTTTAAAAAAACTCAAAAAAAAAAATGGATGGGATTATAAGTGACTTCACCATTGAGTGTTAATGTTTTAAATATATTATTAAGAAATTTCAAATACTTTTAATCATGAGTAAATATTTTGAATACAATTATAAGCACTCACAAACGTATTCTAACTAACCTTTGATTTAAAGTATTTAATGGGTCAGTAGTTCGATGGGTTAAATCATTCTAATTGAACCGACAGAACCGGCTAACAACATTACGATATTATAAATAATTTAATTATTTAAAAATTATAAAAAAAAATATTTATTTCTATTTTTTGGTTTAGGATTAGGAATTTAAAATAACTAAATTTTTTAAGGTTTAAAAAGCCTAGTTAACCGATTCACTAGTTCACTTGTTATTTTGTACTCCGGTTAGGTGAAAATTATATTATGTGCCGGGTGTATATGTCATCTCTCTCACACCAGGCGGGCCCCACAATTGTGTAGGGTCCGCCTGCTGTGAGAGAGATGACATATACATCCGACACATGATATACCACCTCCCTGTTTGGTTCAATCAACACTAAAAAATACTTTAAATATGATTATAAATACTTACAAAATATACCTTCTGGGATTTTGAGGAAGAAGGCAAAGGAAGCAGCTTTGGGCAATTGGTTTCCTCTTACTTGCTCTTTTTGCGACCATAACTACAATAAATTTGAATTCACTTAATTTTTTTTTCCCACTCTTTTTGGGTTATGATATGAATATGCTGAGCATTAATGGAACTGAAGTGCTACAACTACTGGTGTCTTTTATAGGCTACAAATAAAGCTTTAATATTTTTTTAAATAATGGATACATAAAAGCGAGGGGGTGCTTTTCCCTCCCCAAATGTCAAATTTGCCACTCTTCCCAAAATTCAATGTATTTTGATTAATTAAATATATTTATTTTATAAAATAATTTTTGTATTTTTGTTAAATTTATATTTTTTTACTCTTTATATATCTATTCTTTTTAATTTGTTTAATAAATATTATAATTTTACTATTTATTTTGTGTTCATTTACTTATTTAATTTTTGAAATTCTTTTTTAATTTATTTAATACTACTTATGTGTAATAGAAATGCTCTTTTATATGTTAAAAAATATATTTTAAAAGAATAGTATAAATAATAATATAAAAAGTTACACTTAAAATATAAAAACATAAATTCTAATATATGTTGCCTCCAAAATCTCCTCATGAAGCACTTGGTGATATATCAAATACTTACCATAATTGATTACGTATCCTATAATGAGTGGTTCATCTTTTAGATTCGTACGATAAATATTCCCACCACCACGTTGGGATAGGTGGTACAGAGTAATGATAGTGTAAGAAAACTAAAAGTAAATAAATATAAAAAATATTTAAGATAAAAAATAAAATAATTAAATCATAAAGTAAAATAAAATAATTAAAAACTTAAATTAAAAGTAAAATAAAAAAAAGGGGAAATTATCGCATTTCAACCGGTGAGGGGAAAAAATAAATAAGAAATGTTTTTTAAAAGTAAAATAAAAAAGAATAGAGAATGAGGTATTATGGGAAAGAAAATTGAAGAGAGATAATAATGGAGTAAATAAGTAGTGTTAAATAAATTAAAAATATTCTATTATATATAAGTAGTGTTAAATAAATTAAAAAAGAATCAAAAAATTAAATGAATAAATAAACATAAAATAAATAACAATAAATAAGAAATTTTTAATATTTATTAAACAAATAAAAAAGAATAGATCTATAAGAGTAAAAAAATATAAATTTAATAAAAATAAAATATTAATATATAAAATAAAATATTTAATTAATAAAAATAAAATAAATATGTAATTTGTAGATTAATATATATATATATATATATATATATATATATATGATGATTTTGAAGAAGGGGTAAAAACGCAATTTACAGGGGGTTCATGGTGGGGACAGAAGATGATAATTTGTCAGAGAAGGGAGAGAAGGAAAAAGTTGGGATTGATTGGCCAATCAAAGGCGGATCTACATAAGTTGGGATTGATCTACCTTTAAATTATAACTATAGATGATAATAACATTAATTTTCTTTTTTTAATAATGTGATTAACAGGGCCCAAATAATTTTCTTTTTTAATATTGCATTAGCTATCTCCCGTGGCGGATCTACATAAAGTATTACAACTTATTTGATTACTGTGTTCTTACAATGGACTTTGAACAAACAGTAAACCGAACAGAAATGATACAATTAACAACAGTGATCCAATTATAGAATAGCAACAGGACAAGTGCGGACAAAGAACAAGAAATCAGTAAATCAGTCGACAGGAAAAGTACAGTAACGAAGGCAGCGCAAACCGAGAGAATTATGAGGCTTGTTGATGCGACAACAATCTCCTTAAAACAAATTCGTCCCCTACCGATTGGTGTAGTAGAACGCGAGACGTCTGTTTCCCAGGATGCAGCGGAAAATAGACGTAATTGGGCACCACCAAATTCGACTGCAACGAACAATCGAACTTTGAGCCTCTATCCTTATAACTCTTACCCATCTACATATGAGCAATCATATATAAGCATAATTTTCCCTCTATAGCTTTCCCATATGGGACAAGCTCAATTCTCCTTATTTTCCAACACCATTGGGTGAACTTTGAGCAAGAATTTCTCATTCACCCAAACATCATTTTAAGCATATGAATATATCATTCCGAACTACTCACGGAGGAGTATCTGAATCACTCAAAATCAACCACTAACACGAAGTGGACCATGCTTAAAATTATGCCTCAAAATGCTCAGTAATAAGCATTTTCCAACATAAAGTTGCCCCATTGGCCCCATAAAAAATCATTATATATATATATATATATTAGAAAATAGAAATAATTAAACAACATCCATAAATATATTATTTATTAATCCGAAGCTCAAGTTAGTTAAAAAAATTCCAGTACAATTTTGCGTCAATCTCATTTCTTAAACATGTCTAAAATAAATGATAACCTTAAATTTATTTGGATCATTATATTTAATTTGTATGTGTATAGATAATAGACTACTTTTCATTTTAATTCCACTCATTTATGTGTTTTTTTCATTTGCAAACGAATATGGATTCCACTACATTTAAATAAAAATACAAATAACCATGTTTAGGTTTATGTTTAGGTTTATTAAATTATGTTGTTGATAGTTGTTATGTATAAAATATTCACATATCAATATAAATATAATTATTAACTATATTATTTATTTATATTTATTTTCCATAATTTTACCCTACTAATTTAATTTTCTGATTACGTTACTGGTTATCTCTTATATTTAATTAATCATTGAGTTGCATTTGATGATATTAATTATATAGTCCAAAAACTATTGCTAGGGAAGTTTCGCTGATAAAATACTTTGCTCCGATGCGGGTCGGTAGGAATTTATAAATGAGTGATTAAATTTGCATCCAGTGGATTATTGACCATTAAGTGGATTGATTCCTTAATCGTGGCGGCAGCCCCGTCCCGTATAGACCTTTTAGACTCATAAATCATAATCATCTCCCAGCCGTCAATTTTGAAAATTTAGAGAAAATCGAACACACTCTCTCTCTCCATCGTTACGTGGAACATTGTGACAGTCGCAAACTATTTTTAAAATGGGTTATATTGATTTTGTCACTTTTTAAATATGATTTAAGGAGAAAAAATCATTCAAATTTTGATCGATTTTTATGAAAACATACCATTAATTTATATTGGATCTCAAACCAAACGAGTTGGGGGATTTGAGATTTTTTTAATTAAAATTTATAAGAATTTTTTCGTCTCAAAAATCATATTGAATAATATAAAATCTTAAATTCCGATTGAAACTAGGATTTTTAATTTAACCCTAGTTACAACAATTGCGTGAAAATCTACTTCATCCATTAGCAAGGACAAGGAAAATTAATGAGTTCACTAAGGTCGGATAATATTTTAAGAGCGTAGCTGTTTTGAATTTTAGATCTCTCACTTCTATTTTTTAATTGAGAAATTGAACCTAAATCGTGAAAGTTCATTTTTCTACTTAATACTAGTGCCGGTTAGGTATAGCTTTTAATATAGGTAAAAAAAATTAATCTCAAAATTTCTTTACAAAATTTTTACTGGGGTATGTTGCATTTAGAGTATAGTTTTTTAGGATTAAAGAAACTATTTTGTCTCTAATAACAAAAACTCAAAATTTGGATTTTTGGGAGGAGTTGTTGAAAAGTATTTTTAGAAAGTTAATTTTTTTTTTTTTAAAAAAAAAAAACCTTTATTTTATTTTACAACATTAATTCATTCTTTTCATAATACAACTTTAAAAATCTTGTTCATTAAAAGTAATTTTTTGTAAAGATAAATCTGAGGGGTTGACATTAGATTGATTCTCCAAGACACGTAACATGTTATTTTCAAGGAACGTTTCCTCCCTTCGATAAGAAAGCGTGAAATCACGAAGGATTTATGTGGAAATTATCTTTTAGGATGCAATATAGGATATTGTCTTTAAAACACTCTTTTTATTAGAATAATCTGATGTAATAAAAAGAGGAAAAGAAGAATCTCACTTGATATATTTTCTTAGGGTCATGCCCCTTGGTGTAAAAGATAATGATTTATCCTGATTTATATTGGGAAATTTCGGAGGACACAAAGCACAAATTCATAAAATTAATTGAGATACATGTAAGTTGAACAGTGCACCATAATAGAAAATATATATATATAATCATTTTTGGCTTTACAACACATGGGTAAATATAAATTGAAGAGTCATATATGAAGACAACTTTCATTTCATTTCAAATGAAAAAATATCTAATTTTTTTAAAAAAAAAAAAAAAAAATCATGATCAAGATATGTCTCATCACTAAGAAAGTACCGTTACTAATAACCACGAAGGAAATGATCTTCCATACACCTTTCACTTTAGCAACTTTTCTATAATTTGTATTATTTCTATAATTTGTGAGTATAAACTTGAGGGTTTATTTCACATAAATAACTTTTAGGCTATGTTTGGTTGGGGGGTTTTGGAGGGGGAGTAAAATCCCTCCTAAGCCAATTTTAGCTCCCCTCTAAAAGTTGGGGGTTTTGGAGGGGAGAGAAAGTGTTGAATTAAAATTTTAAATGCAATTACTAAATTATCCCTACTTATATTGTTTTAATTTTATTTATAACAAGTTATAAGGATAAAATAGTAAATTAGTTTTAAAATCCCTCCCCTCCCTTCTTGAACCAAACATATATTTAATTAAAACCCTCCCCTCCCCTCCCCTCCCCTCCTTTGAACCAAACATATATTTAATTAAAATCTCTCTCCTCCCCTCCCCTCCCCTCCATTAAAACCCCTCCCCTCCCCTCCCCTCCCCTCCTCTTCGTTGAACCAAACAGACCCTTAGTCTTTCGATTATGATTAAAAAAAATTACAAAATTACCATGGAAACCCTAAAACCTATATAGAATAAAATTGATTTCTCCCTCGACCGTACAAAATTTGCCTCTCTTAATCAAAATGTCCATTATTCAAACCTAAATCCTCTTATTCTTCTTCCTATTGTTGTGTGATATCTTATGGCTGGTTATTTTGGTTCCGCCTTTATGGCTGGTCGGATTTAATTTAATTTAATCTGGTTTAAACCTGACTCAAAAACTTGACCGGCGTAAACACACACGTATAACGCAAGCGCACGTATCGTTCAAGTAGTATAAAAATATCGATCCCACGAGGACTTAATTCCTACTGTTGTTATTAATCGTTGAATCTATTTATTTACAAATATCTAATTAAATGGAGAATAGAATGATTGTTTGATTGATTTGGTTGATTGTAGTTTTGCAAAATAAATAAATAAAAATATAAAAGAAAATATTTAGGAAAATAACAAAAGACACAAAGATCTACGATTGTGAATCATTCTAATATCATTTAAAAGATGAAGTGATTATTTTATGTTTGTGTAATAAATAAGTTTACTAACCTGGAACACTAAATTATGCAAAAGCCTATGTCGATGGTCAGACGCAAATACCCAGTTTAACCCAATTGAACCATATGTCTATGTCAACCAAATTATCTGGATTCATTAAGCTTAAGTTCCAATTATGGCTACCCCGCCCGACAGGTATATTCCTATCCTGTAAGGAAATCTATTAAAGGGTTATCTATCCTCAAGGAAGATCGTGGGCTATTAAGTCTAACGCTGAAATCTAAAATCCCTATGTCTAGTTCATTTTAGATTTACCACATCAATCTTATTGGTGATCAGACAACAAGAAGCATTAAGTTTAAGACTTAATAAGTAAACCTTTAAATTACATAAACTATAAAATAATCCTTATAAACCGGTGATATTAAAAATCATCACAACCCCTAGATAACTAACACATAACTAGGACTAGTAAAGACTTAAAATTAAAAGACATAAAATAAAAGCTGAGAAGTAAATAAAAAATAAATTGCTAGGTAAAAGGAATTACTTTTACTATTTACTATTTTAGATATATCCTATAAAATAATATATAAACTTGTGATTCTTTTACCAACCAGCCATATAGGCAGTAACCTGATTAAGTCAAATTAAATCCGACCATCCATAAAGGCGGAACCAAAATAATCAGCCATAAAGGCGGAACCAAAATAACCAGCCATAAAGGCGGAACCAAAATAACCAGCCATAAAGGCGGAATAAGAATTTTATTACAACCGACCAATCTGGTGATATCTTTTATTAGTCAGTTTTAAATAGTAAATATATTATTTTTAAGGGAGATTAATCTAAATAGTAACAGTAAAAGAATTACCTTTCACCCTAACTGAAAAGTTACATTCTCATGGTAAATAGTAAAAACTGTAAAAAGTAAAAAGTAAAAATTAAATTACTATTATTACAAAAAGTAATTAAAATTATTTACAAAACTAAAAAGTAAAAATAAAAAAACTAAAAAACTAAAGATTGTAGAGAGAGAAGCTCTCTCTTTAAGAAGAATTTAAGAGAGAGGAAGGTACAATGAATTCTGAAATCTCGAGCTCAATTTATAGGCGCGGGTAAGGTTCCAGCGTCGCGACGCCCAGGCCTTCAGCGTCGCAATGCTGGGTACAGTGAAACGTGGCTCAATGACGGCTTGACACGTGGCGAGGCGGCTAAGAGATCAGAGCTTATCCGATGACGTGGCACTGTTCATGACGTCATTGCTTACGTCACGCTGATGATGTGGCACTGTCATGACGTCATTGCTTGCGTCACGTTGACGTGTGGAGGGCGATTGTCGGCACCGTTAGATCGCGACATGTGGCACCGGCGCACATTAGCATCTCCGTTGTGATGGCGACACGTGGCACGGCGCACGTTAGCAAAGTCAAACTTCTCAAATTCTAACCCGTTGACCAGGCGCATGTTAGCAGATTCGGCGCATGTGGGCGTCGCGACACGCAAGGCTTCAGCGTCGCGACGCCGAAATGACGATTTTGCCCTTTTTGTCCAATTTTGTCCATTTTGCCCATAAATTGTCTCCAATGCTTTCCAAACTTTATTTATCTGCAAAATAACACAAAATACATCAAAACGTTCACAAAACTCAAGAAACTATACAAAATATTAGGTTAAATGAGTGGGAAATAGTGATAGATTTACCACTCATCACACCCCCAAACCTAACATTTTGCTAGTCCTCGAGCAAAACATAAAATAAAATAACATAAATAAATTAACTAAGCCACTTTCGTAGGGATCACGGTTGCATTTAGCGTATGCAACAAGCCTTTAAACCCCTAGGTGTCCCTAGTGGACGAGTTGTAGTCTCGTGAGGGCTTACATCAATGATACCCACAAACATTTTACAAAAGTAAAAAGATAGTAAAACTAATGCACACAAAAGCAAAAAGACAAGCGAAAAAAGAATAAAGAAGTTAGTGACTAATCAGGTGAAACTTCTACTACAAGTTACTAGTTGTTTTGTTTCTTTCTAAATTACCGAATAAGTAAATTCTCCGATTATTTTTACCATTCTTCATATACACAGTCAACATAATATTAAACAACTCATTTTTGCCCACAACAGTCACAAGTGCAGTTGATAAGAGAGTAATATTTTTGTCCTAAAGTTCTATCAGATTTCACACCTTTTTGTAGCAATGGAATAATTTTTCTGATTTTACTGATTTTTTCTTTGATTTTTCTGAATTTTGACTTTTTATTTATATACAATACCTTCCGTCTATGTAGCGAGCTTTGGGTCGGTGGCTCCCAAACCAGTTGGCTTTAGGGCACCAGGTGTTAAGACACCCCTACGAACTTAATTACTCAGACTTCAGATATATATATTTTTGCAGCATCTTTGATCCATGTAGCGAGTTTTGGGCCAGTGACTCCCAAACCAGTTGGTTTTAGGGCACTAGGTGTTAAAACACCCTTACAGACTTAATAACTCGGATCTCAGATACTTTATTTTTGTACATCAGAAATTTTTTTTTTTATTCCAATACTAATTATAGATGCTTCCTCCAATTAATTAGAGCACGGAATATTACAAACTTTTCAATTACAGCTCATGTCTGTATGTTACTATGCATGTTGATAATACCTGTCAAATGAGCATATGAAGATCCATTTTAGTCAGTATTATGGAGAATTCACAAATTAAATAATTTAAAATGAAATAAACAAAAATTAACTTGTTTCGAAATAGGTTTGAAATACGTCTCAAGAGTGGAAACTCCTTACTCGGCTATTTCTTACCAATTTCACCTTTTTATAAAAACGCAAAATATTTTTGTAATTTTTGAAAATTTTCCAATTTTTTTATATTTTTCGAAAAATTTAGGACTAAAAATAAAAACACAATACAAACAAGTACTATTAACTATACCTCACCCCCAAACCTAAATGAGACATTGTCCCCAATGTCTTAAACAGTAGAAGAAGAGTTTAGAAAATAATACCTGGTTAGCTGAAATTTTACAAGAAAAATAATCGATTAAGATCTATGTCCAATTTATGATTCTTACCA